>OY757012.1:118393892-118993892 GCA_963580285.1 Lucinisca nassula
AAACAAACAAACAAAGCCATATTTAATGAGATATTGGAGTCTCAGAGTTATCTTCACATTACACAAGTGTGACATAGTACATTCTTCCATATCTACGAAATGAGCCGGAACAAATATTTTGGAGCAGAACACACAACAAATGTTTTGGAGCAGAAATAACATAAACATATTGTTTCCCCTTTTAAACCCCAAGTTGTCTTTATAGTATGTAGTTTAGAGGAATGTTCACTATACAGGCCTGTTAATGTAACGATATTTGAAGCGTTACCAAATCAATATGCAAATTCTGCCTAAAGTGTGTTCTGTATCTCCAAGGCAATCTTCATAGTTTCATTACGTATACAAAAGTACATACAAACTAATCCATATAAAAGTGTGGTTTACAGTGATGTCATTACGAAAACAAACCTATATAAGTTCATTGCCAATTTTTTGGCCAAAAATTAGATATTTACAAGATGACAAATGGTGATATTTTTCTTTTTTCTGCTCAAAACATAGATTGCGGGGACTCTATAGAACCGCCTCGATGAGGCGGTTCTATCGAGTACCCACAATCTATGTTTTTGAGCCTCGATGAGGCGGTTCTATCGAGTACCCACAATCTATGTTTTTGAGCAGAAATAAAAAAAATAATGTATACCCCCTTAAACACCAGTTTTACTATATAAAAGTGGGGTTCAAGGGGGTCAAAATTATATAGGTGTGTTTTCGTGATGTACCCTATTTTCCTTGTTTTCGCTTAAAACACATTGTTTATACACGTAACAACAGAATCGATATGGAAGTTCTAAAGGTTATCATCAACTTTCGTATATAGCAGAAAAAATACCATCAATTTCTATAGAAAAAGACCAGGATTCAGCCATTAAAGAAGGCGTAAGTCACATGGGCGTGTTGTCCTAACCTTATTTGATATCGCCCGTTAAATGTTCTATAAAAGGGGAAATCCTTTGGAAGCAAGGACAACAACACGGTAGGGCCTACTGAAAACCGTAGAGTTTAGAAGTTTTTTTCTGGGCCAGACTAGATAGTTTCGGCCAAGTAGGCCGCAAAGTGACTCGCAAATATTTTCAAATTTCCGGAGTGGAATCAATCTTTTCACAGGACTGAAAAATATAACCCACACTATGATGAAGGGCAGGGAGACTTTTTACGGCCGCCACAATTCCCAGCCTCTGTATTCAGTCTTAAAAATATAATGCACTCATGTTAGAGTTGTTTGTGATAAAAAGCAACATGTAAAGCAGTTACATTGCCTTTTTTGGCTTCCAATTTCGATTGGAAGCCATTTAGACCCCAGTTTATTTCCAACCGTCTTATGACGTAGCTAGGAAAGCCCTACAGATAAGACTGCTCTCCACATATTTACGCAGTGAAAACTCGTTCGGAATAAACAGGAATATGCAGCGTCCGTCGATGTCTATTTATAAAGAGTTTCCAGATATCTTTTTATAAAGCGTTTCCAAGAAGTCAAAGCAAGAAAGCCAAACAAGTTACAGTAGTAACAGATCCTACTTTCAATTTTGTAACCTCATAATTAACCCATAGGTGCCAAAAATATTCCACCTTTATAAGTCTGGAGTGGTCAATTCTTATAAGCATATGGGGATGTCATTTTTTTGTGTTAAGTTTAAAAAATGCATGTACGTTGAGCAAACACTTTAGATCTTGATCCGATACGGCGTCTGATCTGGGTCTGCACTATTTGCTTATGTCTCAAAAAGGGCCGCTAGGCATATTGTCCGATAAAAAGAATTCAGATTTTTTCATATTTCTGCTCTTAACATAGATTGTTGGTACTGGTTAGAACCGCCTCGTTGACGCGGTTCTAACGACTACCCACTGCCTAGGGATCAAAATTCGGCAGGCGTGTTTTCGTGATGTGAAAAAAAAAATATTCTTTTTTTTTTCTAGTCAAAATATAGATTGTCAGTGCTCGGTGTTCTAAACCCCCTAAAAAGGAAAATAATGTACCCCTGTACGCCCAACTTTTTCAATAGAAAGTTGGGTTTATAGGGTTGTTCAGTGCATATGGGGTAGCCTCAATGTGCTTCTAGTGCCCGGTTACCTTAAAGACAAGATCATCGTTGTCCAGTACACGGACTTGTTGATGTAATGCTTTTCTTTTCTAAAGGACGGATTTGTAAGAAAAAAAACATTACATCTCTCGGAGTCCCAAAATTTCCATGGTCACTCAGAATTTCCAGGAGAGTTTGATAGCTGAAATCAGTAAAAATAGTTTTGCAGAGTCCAGTTACAGGCAGCTAGTCTAATATTGTGTAAAACAATTTTTCCGAGTTGTGTATTTACGAAGTAAATCAAACAAGTGTGCTTGTTGTAGGGTGGTCTCTAGGAACGTGATTGGAAAGGTCCCTCAGGACCTTTCCACAGTGTTTATGTGAAATTTGAAGCATTTCGCTCCAGTACAGACTTCTTGCTACGATTTGCTAATTGCAATCACATTCGACGTGAAGAAACAATGGCGGTATTCGACTGGTAGGTTTCGTGAAATTTCCGTGAAATTCCACGTAGGAGTGTGGTTCCTAGTTGTAATAGCTGGTCACATTGTCCAATCAAATATTTTATTTGCGTATAGCTCATAAGCGACCGTGGTGCACGAAAGGTTCGACTTTTCCTTCGAATAGAATCGTGCTCCACGATCGCTTACGTATTTGAAAAATAACTCATATTTGATTGGACCATGTGATCGGCTATTACAAGATAACACCGCACTCCTGCGTGGAATTTCACGAAAATTTCACGAAACTTCCCAGTCGAATATGGCCAATGTGAACCAGTCAAAAATATGCCGGGATACTTCATTTTTCTATCTAGTGTGTCTATTTGGCGAAATGATCATAAATGAAAGTTGCACCATTTACAAGTAAGAGGTTTCACAAAAAAGCTTGCCCTACGCTAGAAAGCGGCACAACATATCTTTAGTTGAATATATCCTTATTCCAGCTTCCGGAAATTGTTGAACCGTCTGGAAACGTCCTTTTCGTATGCGTTTCGCTGATTTGCAATATATTTGAACTGAGAAAAAGCGAAATACCAATGAAGATGGCCAGAAAGGGCGACATCACAGAAAACACGTTACCAACGGCACCAACAGGAAGAGCAAACCAAACATTTGATATACAGTGAGAATGCAACGGAAAAGAAAGTAATCAGCTGCCTCTTCTCCAACGAGAAAAAGGCGTTTTATCAGCCTTAGCGAAGCAATTGCTGGGACTGAAAGTAACTACAGTTTCTGTGTCAGTATAATCAGTTTTACGGACATGACGTTGCATTGACGTTGTATTGACGTTGAAACGACGTTGCCTAGACGTCATGTGCCCGCTGGGAATAACGTAACATTCTTATGGGTGGTACGGATCCAGTATACATGTACATATATATTGTTCCTTGTTAGCGTCGTTCAAACGAGTTACACGACCTACGTTTTATAAGAAAAATAAGAAAACTAATGTAATCCCTGTAAATAATCCCAACTTCAATGCAGTTACATGTAACATACTGATATCGAGTAACGGAAAACCACTACTCATAATTAATAGTAACAAGTACTGTGCGTGGAAATACATATGATTCTCAGGCAGACTAAAGTTGTTGTTAAATGCTCTTATCTAAGTTAATGAGGGCGCCTAGGCATGGTACAGTGTGTTGCACGTACGTGTACAAGTTAGGCCACAGTCACATTTAGAGGACGGCATTTTGTACGAATCGAGGTCATCGGATGCGGGGATCGAAGAGTTCCTCCCAGGAACTTGGTGGTTCTACAAGCAGCACTTCTGCATTGCCAAGCCGGTAGGAGATGCTGAGGGCTTGTACCATCATCTGGATCATTACGCACTCATCCTGCCTGCTGGTTGGGAATATGACTTGGAGCTGTGAATTGTATCGATTCCTGATCATTGCCTCCACTTCTATTTTGCGACAAGTCTTCTTCCTGGACAACTAGCCGCGCGTTTCTGTATGGAAACTTGCAGAGGCATGCTTCATTTGCAGCCTAAGTCCGATGGCCAAAATCGCGCGGCCCCAAAAGAGAGCACCGTTGACCTACGTTCTGCTCTCGAGCACAGTAGAGAAATCGCGATCTGCAGCCGATTTATCACTGATTACTCTACAGTTTTGGCTCAATTTAGACTGGCATTCGAAATTCCTAAAACTGGCAGTGCTTCACTTTACTCGGTAGGGCACAGGCAGTTCAACGCGATTAACTCTTGTTGGACAAACTGCCGCGATTCGCAGCCCAGAATCACATAACTTACGTCTCGCTGTGGAGCTATGGAGTTCTGTCCGCTCGACCCTGGCTGACGTAAAATGCCCTGGCTTGAACGAACGGAAAAAAAAGAATGTCGCAGTGGCATCATCATCGTTATTCTCTGTTCAGCTCTTGAGCAGTCCGGATCGATATCACAACATGTCTGGATTTATGAAAGAGTACTTCCATAGCCACTTGTGGCTTTCTTAAAGTCATGCCGCCTTCATAGGATTCCTGAGGTGACCACAGGCCTTCAGCACTAGGGTGTCACTGTCGCTTGTCGTTAGGATCCGCGCAGTCCAGCCCCCAGCCAGAACCAAGGAGGCAGCTCCAAGACTACGTCAAGCAGCACCACCAGCAGTCTAATGCCAGATTTCTGGCCTGGCCGAGGCAACATTGTCAGAAACTGAATGCAGATATATACTGACAAGACCTTACCAGTGAGATAGTCTAATGCTTTATTTCTTTATAAATAGCCTCACCGAGACAATTTTTCACTACCTGGCACTGACGTATAAATTTCAAATCGTTCGAGATATTTTTATAATTTTTTTCGGCAAACAGATATATATTGATAGGATCTAGTCAACAATATAGTTTAATGCCTGGTTTCTTTATATAAATGGCATTGCCAAGGCAAAATATTCATAAACTGACTGGAGGTATGTAGCTTTTATTTTGATAAGTTTTGGCAAGCAGATGTATATTGACTGGACCGTCTAATATGTTCTAGAAATGGTTATCCTTTGGAAGCAAGGAATACACCACAGAACTGATAAATATGGAGAATACATGTTTTCTGGGCCATACTAGCTGTTTCGGCCAATTAGGCCTCATCAGTGACCAATTAGGCCTAATCATAATGCCTGATTTCTTCACAGGAAGCCTGGCCAAGGCAAAAGTGTTACTAACCGACTTCCATACAACTAGGATTACTGGGGTATACATTATTTTTCTTATTCATGCTCCAAGATATAGGTTGTGGGTACTCGTTAGAACCGCCTCATTGAGGCGGTTCTAACGAGCACCCTCAACCCATGTTTTGAACATGTATAACAAAAATATCACGGAATTTCATCAAAACATTTTCCAATTTGAAGATGTGAAAAATGCACTATGTCGCACGGGTGAGTTATCGCAATGTAAGCATTTTAAAACAGAATATGGCCCATCTTCTTTCTTATGAATGTTTTCATTGCTCTTAAAGGAACTCATTTTTGATTTTTATTTGCCTTCACTGCAGCTGGTGTTGTGCCGTGTGGCGGCCGTAAAACGTCTCCCCGTACATCAACCATAGTGCAGTTTATATTTTACTTTTGGTCCTTTGAGATCATCGTGAATATTCTGAGACTAAGCCTAATCTGAGACTAAGGACTAAGCCTGCCCAGGCAAAGTGGTAGGAGTCAGACCGTTCAATGCATTTAAGCATTTTGATTTCATTGGGCGACAGGGCTTGAAATTCAAGCCCTATAAAATCTAAGCCTGCCCAGGCAAAGCGGTGCGAGTCGGACCGTCCATGCTTATAAACCCTATTGATTCCATTCAGCGACAGGGCTCGAGATGTCATTTCATCTCAATGTCGGGTAAAAGTCCCACAAAATTGGAAGCAGCGTCTCCAAAATGACCTATTCAGTGTTGACGGGGACATTAAACCATAAATCAAACAAACAATGTGCGCGTGCATCGACTTCGATGCGACGTAGTTTCACTGTTGCGTGTTTCCTATGATGATACAAGGAGTGACAGAGTGCTTAAGTCGGCCTTGAAGTAAAGTACTTGATGCCGACGTTTTACCCATTTTTTACGGAAAACCTCGAATGGGTCATTGGCAAACAGTGGAGGCCCAGATCAGACGCCGCAGAATGCGGCGTCTGATCTTGGCCTTCACTATTTTCAAAAAAGGTTAGCCATTTTCTTCATGTATTTCTGAAGAAAAAAAAAACAGTTTGACACCGCTTAATTTCCAAAACGGACAGCTTCCTCCAAGATTCCATTCAGGACAAAATGAGTTATGAAGTACATATGGGCCCCGTCAAGCGATTTTGATACTTATCGCGTATGCGAGCAGCGAAGGTTCAAGCGAGCCTGCGCATCCGCGCAGTCTCGCCAGAACCTTCGCTGCTCGCTCATACAAGCAGTGAATCAAGAGGAACCTTCAGACAGAAAGCCATAGCCCTGACCCCTCTGAATGGCTGGGCATGCGCATTTAAAAGTTGTTATGACGGAATGCTCGAAGACACAAATTCGCTTGGCGGGGCTCATCTGAAGGTATACTGTAGAAGTCGATTCAAGCGTAAAATGCGAGTCTACGAATAAAGAACGATAATTTCAAATATGTTGAACAGTTTGGCTTTTAATTAAAATTTATCCCAGACATTCGACAGCTTTTAATTATTTTTGGCTCAAAATTTTAGACGACATTAATACATCGTCTGGCGATCACAAACAAAAGGTAACAGTTGGTTTGTTTGTTTGTTTGATTTGAGATTTAACGTCCCCGTCAATACTGTATAGGTCATTTTGGAGATGTTGCTTCCAATTTTCTCGGACTTTTACCCGACATTGAGATGAAATGACATTTCAAGCCCTGTCGCCCAATAAAACCAATAGGGTTTATAAGCATTGGACGGACCGACTCGCACCCCAGCGTCAAAGTTTACCAGTATTCGTGTGCGATCGATTTCAGCTCTGCGTGGAAGCATCACGCAGCCCATTTATTTCTTCAAGCCCTAATTGGCGGGGGCCGAGGTACTAGTTGGAACAAAATCTTTGGCAAACAACAAACGGTCGTTTAAAATTTTTACAAGTGAATGAAGAGAAATGTGGGGTTTACATGGATAAAATAGACTTTTGGTCACCTGATCCTAAGTTTTGGCATGCAGATAGATTGACAAGACCAAACAAATGAGTTTGTCTTATGCCTGATTTCTTTATAATTGGCCTCGCCGAGGCAAAACTTTCACTATTTGACATAGACATTATAACTTTCAAACCGCAAGGAATATTTTGATAAGTTTTTGCAGTTAGATATATATTGACAATATCTAATTAATTATATTATTTAATGCCAAACTTCTTGATATTGATAGCCTCTCCGGTGTAAAATAATAACAAACTGATTTTAGATATATTATCCGCAAGGTATATTTCATTAATTTGGCATGAAGATTTATATTGGCCAGACCTAACCAATTTGTATAATGCAATATTTTTTATATAAATAGCCTCGCCGAGGCAAATTTTTCATCAGCTGATAATGAACATATAACTTTCAAACCGCTAGGAATATTTTGATAATTTCCCCCGGCATGAGAAGAATGTTGAGCGGTATGTAGTTTTCGTCCTGTGGCTGTTTTTAACTGCCACCTATTTGTCCTTCTGTCTGTCTGAGCCCGCGAAATTATAGTTAACTGGTTTCTATCAAATTAATACCCATTTCATGAGAACAAATAGGTTTTTAAGTGGCTGTCACACAAAAAGTGACACATAACAATCTGTCCCGTCTGCGAAAAGTCACAAATTGACGTCCATCAACACTTAACTTCAAAGTTTTGTTTTAATTCTAATATCTTGCTAATCGCTTGTCCAACACATTTTATTTGGCATATCGTGTTTCTTTGGCTTTGCCTTAAACATGGGTCAGTAACATTCCTGGGTCAAGCGCCACTAATTAGGGTATAGCCATATTGGTAACTTCCAGATTTATTTTTTTTCCTTTAACTTTGCAGTGCGAACTTAAAATGCCAAACGGGTATTACTTTTAAATAGACACGTATAGAGTATTGTTCCAGTTATGTGGCTGCTGCTGCTGCTGACAGAAGGTCATGGTCGCAGAATTTGATTGGTCATTGTAAACTTTTGCCATTCATCGTGTTGATTGCAATGGAGTTTTGTAGGATATATTATAATTTACAGCAGATAATGTATTGTTACAGTCATGTGACTGCTGCTGCAGCTGACACAGAAGGTAAAGGTAGCAGTGACAGAACTTTGCACGATATTCATGTTACATGTTTATGTAAAACATTTGATCCCTATCTTTTATGTTACTGGAAGTTGATATGTGGTATTACTTGACAGCTGACAAAGTACAGTAACACTGCTTTGACTTCTGCTGCCAAGATCGCACATTTTGAACTTTGATTGAGATCAAGGTCATAAACTTAAAAATTGTGCTCTGCAATACTAGATTGCATCTGCCGATGGTATCCATGACCCCTTGGTAATTTATACTAGTTTTATTTTCCTTTCGCTGGCAAGAAGTATGGCAGCTATTGGTATAGTTGCCATTTCTACCACTGATTTGTTTTGAGGTTTTAGCTAAAACGAAGTTTAAAGAAGGGAAATGCGAATTACACAATTTTAGAATTTCTCATTTTAGTTTTAAGTATGACTGCTATTGAAAAATAAAATTGATTCACCAAATGACAGTAGTATTTGATCATTCTTGATTTTAAGGTCTAAAGCGAATTGTTAATGCTTGGTCATGTTTGCAAAAGACACACATTACGCACGTTTATTATTATTATTATTATTATTATTATTATTATTATTATTGTGATAATGCTCTGTTCATTCTGCTGACTACAACGCAGCAGACCTTTCCTTTGGATTCTTTTTAAAGAAGCCAACTTGTATGTTACATTTTTTTCATTTATTTAGGAACATTATTAACCGTTCCTTCAGTATAAGCGCTGGGTGAAGAGAAAGACAGTTTTAAACCATTGCAGAACTTGTCTCGAGTGTGCCAAAGAGACCTTATATCCTACCAACATGGTCAATTTTACAAAACATGCCGTTGTTCATCTCTGAAATCAAATTGCGTGTCAAACGAGTAATTTAAAAGTTTAACATGGGTCTGTCTTTTCTGACGAATTTTCCACCAGCAAACAACGCGTGCGAGTGAGCTGCTCGCCACATTCAGCCTTCGCTGTTCATAAATGCCGACTTTTTAAACCATTACAGTTAGATGCGCACCGACGTAGCGGTTTCGCTCCTCGCCGGGTCCGTGAATATGTTTCTACGTACATTGTCCTCCTTTCAATGGTTTAAGACGGACAGCTAACACTGAAATAGTTTCCGTAAAAGTCTTACCAGGAAAATCGTGCTTATTTAGAGCCACAACGTCGATGCAACATCAAGACGTGGCATCGGCTTCATGGGCTTGACATGGGTCTTTTTCACGAAGGCGACCAGCACTGACTCAGGTGAGCCTGCGAGTACGCGCAGCCTTACCAGAGCCTTTGCTGCTCTCGGATATGTTGGAGAAGATGCGTTTTAGTTGGCTACGCACATGCATCTGACAAAATGTATGATTATAAGGGAGGTAATACAGAGGAAATGATTAACTATCTGGGAAGTCGAGTGAAAAAGAATGTGAAAAATATTATTTTTTTTTACCAGTTGATAACTTTTCTTGAAAATAAGCTTTGTAAAACAGCACAAATGATTGCTTGCAGGTAAGCTTCAACCACATGCGGACGCCGATGCTTATGCCGACGACGGACGACGGGGGTATGGCAATAGCTCCCCATTACTTTCGAAAGGCGGGCAAAAATGGCAGATTTTCAACTTAAAAAATTGGGGAAGCCTTCCTTTTAAAAAGAAACTTTATTATTTGTTTTTGCCCTTTTTATTTTGTGCTGTTTTGTTGACTTTCTGTTCAATTTTGTGTTTAATTTAAGATGGATGTACCCAGTTCTGCGATTTTTCTTATATATAGCCACCGCACGATAAAACCTACAATAAGACATGTGCGCCCAGCGAAGACTCAGATCAGAGTCTTCGCTGTGCGCTCTAAGGATAGCTAAGGGCCAATTGCTACTTCATGCAGCACTGGTTAGACTATGTGGATGTGCAGGCTGATCTGAGTCTTCGTTTGGCGCACATGTCTTATTGTAGGTTTTGTCGTGTGCTGGCTCTTATATTAATGTTGGTATATTACAGCATCACTGTATGTCGCAAGTGTAATAGCTGGCATATTCATCAACGCCACAATACCATTATTCTTCGAATTATCTTGTGAAGCAGCATATCCAGCTGCGGAGGGTCTTATTGGAGGATTCCTCACCTTCTTTCAGAATCTGGTCGGAATATTCTTTCTCCTTCTACTCTTTATTCCCAGCATAGGTAAGCTGTTACACAATTAGGTTTGTTTGTTGGATTTGAGGTGTAACGTCCCCGTCAACACAGTATAATTCATTTTGGAGACGTTGCTTCCAATTTTGTTGGACTTTTACCCGACATTTGAGATGAAATGACATCTCAAGCCCTGTCGCCCAATGAAACAAATAGGGTTTATAAGCATGGACGGACCGACTCGCACCGCTTTGCCTGGGGAGACTTAGATCCTCTAAGCGGTTTACCAGTACTCATGTATGGTCGGTTTCAGCTCTGCATGGAAGCATCATGCAGCCCATCTATTTCTTCAAGCCCCGATTGGCGGAGGCCGTTACAAAGTTATGATTCAGAACATTATAACAATCTGATAAGGGTTCTGTTGGAGATTGGCGTTACCAGTCAGAGGCAACGCCGAGAGTCCGCTCAGCACGGTCATCCTGAAGGCTGGAAACGCCAATCTACAACTCCACAACAGAACACCATACTAGATTATAAGATTCTTTTTCTTGCACAGCACAACCGAAAATTTTCATTTTTAACGTTTTTTTCGCGCACAGAGCTAATATAATTTTCTGGGTAAGAACACCAGTGTAAGAACATGATTTCTATCCTAGGCTAAAACCACGGTTTCCGTCTCTGGTGTGCAAGAAACAGGGTTACTCGGCGTCAATGAACATTAACCAGTCGACCCGTTAATTTAAGCAAGGAGATGATTCAAATCCTTCTGTAGCAACGTCTGACTGATTTAACGTTACTGAATCACGTTCTGGAAGACTACTAAAATTTGTTTACTGACTGATCGTTGGTCATTAATTTATGCTTATTAGTTGCATTGATTTAAAAGGAAAATTAAAGGTGCTCCAAAAGGTTCAAAGTTGTCTTAGCCAAAAGGCAGAAAGACTTAGAGTAATGGCATTTGTTAAGAACATCCGAGAGGAAACTGCTTTTAGATTCGGCTATACCGCGAAAAATACATGTTGCCAATGGCTATTTAAAGTTAAATATGCATTGGCATCTTGCATTTACAAAACAACAGTAGTAAAAAGGTCAGGTAATCAAGTCATCTATTGCAAAAGTGGTAATTTTTATTTTAGCTTGATTATTATCGATACGAAATTTGTATTAAATTTTTATTGTGCAATGTCTTTGTAACGCAATGGTTATATTGAAGTCTGGAGACGCTACCCATCAATCCGAGCAACCACTCAGACACAAGGTACATGTCGTTATTTATAGGCATCTAAAAATGGTATCTCATGATTTCAGCCCCAAAACTAAATTGTAAAGCTAAAACAACTATTTATTTGCAGATTTTCATACATAATTTAAAGCGCTGAGAACGTTTTATTCGAGCGTCCATATTGTTTCCTACGTCAGAAACTTTGCACTCCTTCCGCCATGGCACTGAACGGGGTTTAACATGCCACACTGACTGCTGTCTTTTTTTGCTTAAATTTGCTAAATTATTGCAAAACCCTTGATTGTTTTGAATTGCGGTATAAACTAAATACACGATTAGTTTTTTAATAGTAAAGTATTATCTGTTATCGCGACAATTTTATAGGGGCGAGCTTTGGATGGTGTTGTTCCTCGTGTTGCATTCAACAGTGTTAATGTATTGCAATTAATTCGGTTTGCTGGCGTGTCGAGTCATGTAACTGACTTCACCACTCGTAATAAATTATTCACAGCTAAAACTTTTTAATCGGGTTATCGGTATCATTAAGTTTCGCTTTAGTTTCAAAACCCATTCGTAATAAATTTTTCACTGCTAAACTTCTTAATCAGGGTTGATATTATACGACAGACTGCATGCATGATAGTTAACCCAATCACGGTTGGCAACTTTGCTTCCCTCTTTAATTGCACGCCGGTGGGTCAGGCCTCAGATTCTATGACGGCTCCAACGTAAAGGCTTATTGAGAATTAGAGAGATAATGCTGGTTGGTGCCTGATGCTCTGTCTCTGGTCGGGCTCATCGGAGTCTAACTGTTGGTTTTCTTTTGCTCGAGCATTTCAGTGGTTTCTTGCTGTCGAGTCCTCACCGTTGTCTCACCTCTGTGGTTCTTTGATTTTTGTGTTCACGGAGATGTTGCACTGATGAGTTAGGAGGCCTTCATACGGACTGAACAAATTATTTGTCTAAATCGCGACAGAAGTAAGGGCGAGGATTGTGGCCAAGTAAAATCGATTTAAGCCCCCCAGTGGAAATCTTCCACTGACCGTTCCAAGGCGGCTCTTCTGTGGCGATTTATTTATGTTGTTGTTTGTTACTTACTGGGTGTATCACTTGTGTTTTTTAATTTTGGATGGCCATATGGCCATTTTGTGGGAAAGTAACTGTCCTTATGGCCTTCCTTTGTTTAGGTTTCCATTATGGTCTGGTCGCTTAATGTTTGTATTTCTTTCCCTTTGGTTTCTTTTATGGGTGGAGTAAGTTAATTGTATCAATTCCTGATCTTTGTTTTACTTCTACTTAAGTTTAAAAATTGAATGTTTGACTTAAATCTCTTTTGCACAAGCCCTATCAGAATCTGAATTTTAGGATGACTTAGTATGTTAATTCAGAAAAATATATATGCTTGCAATCATTTCAGTACACAATTTCGTAAAATCAATCTTCGATGTAAAAAGATTGAGTACAACATAAATGTTATACGATGGACTGTATGCATGGCAGTTAACCCGATCATGGTTGATAACCTTGCTTTCCTCTTTAATTGCTCGCTGGCGGGTCGAAGTTCAAAGGCGGTTCTTCTGTGGCGGTTTATTTATGTTGTTGTTTGTTACTTACTGTGTGTATAACTTGTGTCTTTTTATTTTGGATGGCCATTTGGCCATTTTGTGGGAAAGTAACTGTCCTTGTGGCCTTCCTTTGTTTAGTTTCCATTATGGTCTGGTCGCTTCATGTTTATGTTGTTCTTTCCCTTCGGTGTCTTTGATGGGTGGAGTAAGTTAATTGTATCGATTCCTGATCTTTGTTTTACTTCTACTTTACTTGTACACTCCAAACATTTCAGTTCTAAGTTGTATTCCTTGCTTCCAATGGATAACCCTCACATTGTACATATCATTTTAGGTAATGCCATTTGCTGTCTGATGCGCTGTATCTGGTCGGACCAGAACCGGACTCGAACCGGCAACCCCTTACAAACATGGCAAGTGCTCTACCGACTGAGCTATCCGGACGCTGATAACATTTTTTCAACTTCGAAGTTTTATAAACTTAGTAAATAAACAGCACTATTGATGAAGTACGGGGAACCCTTTTACAGGCTCCACAACTGCACTTAACACCGGTTGTTGCAAACCGATTTAAGCCCCCCCCCCCTCCACCACCAACCCCAAGTGAAAAACTTTTAATTGAACTTGCCGGGGCGCTTCTCTGGGGCGGTTCTTCTGTTTGTTTTTTTATTAGTATAGTTAGTCTTTTCACGTGTGTGTTGCTAATATTTTTTTTTTTATTTTGGAAAGTCATTTGGCCATTTCGTCGGAAATTGACTTTCCTTTTGGCTTTCTGCTTGTGGCGTTTTCATTATGGTGAAGTTGTTTTATGTTTGTGTTTCTTTCCCTTTGGTATCTTGGATGGGAGGTGTGAGGTAATTGTATCGATTCCTGATCAATGCCTTCATTTCTATTTTGGGTCAATGAGCACAGCGAAGACTTATCAGACTGCGCAGATGTACAGGCTGGGCTTAAGTCCCCCCCCCACACACACACACAGTGAAATACTTTATACTGACATTTGTTTGTTTGATTTGAGGTTTAACGTCCCCGACAACACTGTAAAGGTCATTTTGGAGACTTTGCTTCCAATTGTGTGGGATTTTTACCCGACATTGAGATAAAATGACATCTCCAGCCCTGCCGCCCAATGAAACCTATAGGGTTTATAAGCATGGACGGGCCCACTCGCACCGCATTGCCTGGGCAGGCTTAGATCCTCTAAGCGGTTTACCAGTACTCGTGTTCGGGTCGGTTTCAGCTCTGCGTGGAAGCAACATGCAGCCCATCTATTTCTTCAAGCCCCGATGGGCGGGGGTTATTATACTGACATTTCGTTCCAAGGCGGTTCTTCTGTCGCGGTTTATTTGTGTTATAGTTTGTCTTTGCATGCATTGCTTGTATTTTTTTTTTTTTTTTTTTTTTTGATTTTGGATGGCCGTTTTTCCTAGTTTATGGGAAAGTAACTTTCGCTTCTGATGTTTCATTAGGGTTCAGTTATTTCATGTTCGTGTTTCTTTCTCTTTGGTGTCTCTGTTGGTAGGTTTTGGGTTGTTGTATCGATTCCTTATCATTGCCTTCACGTCTGTTTTGCTGTGTGCATAAATGTAAGAAGATATAATTATGCTTGACAGTGTCATTTACAAATAAACCTCTTCATTACAATGTCTATCATATTAATATAGTTTTAGATACAACACAGGTAATGATGTACCCCAAAAATGTATAGGTTGTACAGAAAAATGACCATTTTTGGTTAATAATTATAGATGTAGCATGATAATAAAACAAACCGGGCTTCTGTTTTTTGACAAAAATAATACTGTTATAAGGAGGCTATGGCGTATTTTTCTTTCTCTGATTTACAGGCAAGTCCTGGATGAACTGGGCACTGGTTGTTTCGTGTGCTCTAGCATTACCCCTGGTGTGTTTGTTTCCCGAGGAGTACAAGAGAACAGATATTGATGTTAAAATCAATGTTGATGTTGACGTTACTATTGAGGTTAAAAAAGACAATGATGCTGACTCCTGCCAGCAATCTGACACTACTTCCAGCACTGTGCAGGAGCAAGGAGCAAACGCCTATAAACCATATGATTTATGATTATGAATAACAGTAAAATTTACAGTAAGGGTCACCTCGGTTTCACACCATTCTTTCTTCAGCAGCCAAAATCACTACTCCCAAAGCATTTCCCTATACTCAGCTAAAAAAATAAAAAGCAACCAGTTCACAAAATTAAACATTTTATAAAAACTATCAATGAAAATTTGAATCAAGAATTAAAGGCGTTGACTTATCTTAAGGGTCATTTTTAAACACCACAGGCTGTGGGTTAATTGTATCGATTCCTGATAATTGCCTTCACTTCTATTATGATAAAAATAGAAGTACAGGCTATGATCTGGAATCGATATAATTACCTCACACCTCCATCAAAGACACATTAGGAAAGAAACACCAACATAAAATAACTACTTCATAATTAAAACGTCACAAGTGCAAAGCCGAAAGGAAAGTTTCTTTTCCACAACAATCAACAACGGCCAAACGGCTATCAAAAATAAGATATAAGCAGTACATACATGAAAAGACAACCACAGAAGTATCGCCTTGGAACGGTCAATATTTTTTTTAATGGCGGGAACGTGGTGGGTAGACTTAAATCGATTTTACGTGGCCACAATCCTTGCCCTTGGTTCTGTCGTGGTTAAGACAACAAATAATTTATTAGTCCACATGAAGGATTTCTAACTTATCAATGCAGCAACTCCGAGAACATTAAAATCAAACGAATTTATACAGAGGTGAAACAAAGATCAGGACTCGACAGAATGAAATGCTGGAGCAAAAGAAAACCAAATTAGATCCGGAAGTTTACAATTGATTATCTGACAGGTTGTCAAATCGCTTAATATCGCGTATAGTCACTTTTTGTTTTATTTGTTTGATTTGAGGTTTAACGTCCCCGTCAACAATGTATAGGTCATTTTGGAGACGTTGCTTCTCATTTTGTGGGACTTTTACCCGACACTGAGGTGAAATGACATTTCAAGCCCTGTCGCCCTATGACACCAATAGGGTTTATAAGCATGGACGGTCCGAGTCGCACCGCTTTGCTTGGGCAGGCTAAGATCCTCTTAGCAGTTAACCAGTTCTTGTGTGCGGTGGGTTGTCAGCTCTGCGAGGAAGCATCATGCAGCCCATCTTTTTCTCCAAGCACCGATGGGCAGGGGACGAAATAGGTGTTAGTGCTCGTTAGGACCGCCTTATGTTTTAGAGCAGAAAGGAAAATAATATATACCCCTTTAAACCCAAGTTTTCTCTGTATAGTGTGGGGTTTAAGGGTGGGTTCATTTAACGGACTTGTTATAAAATTCAATGTTGGACTTAAATCTCTTCTGAAACACGGTCTATCGGAACCCGAATTTTATGGTGACTTAGTATATAAATTCAGAAAAATATATACTTGCAATGACTTTAGCACCCAAATTCGTAAAATTATTCTTCAATATAAAAAGATCGGGTACAACTTAAATGTTATACGACAGACTGTATGCATGGAAGTCAGCCCAATCACGGATGAAAACTTGTTTCCCTCTTTAATTGCACACTGGTGGGTAAGGCCTCGGATTCTATGACAGTTCCAGCATAAAAGCTTACTGAGATTGAGACAGAATTTAATTTTATGTAATGTTGGTAGGTGCCTGATGCTCAGTCTTTGGCCGGGCCCATCGGAGTCTAACTGTTGTTTTTCTTTTGCCCCAGCATTTCAGTGGTTGCTTGCTGTCGAGTTCTCACCATTGTTTCAACTCTGTGGTTGTTTGATTTTTGTGTTCTCTGAGATGTTGAAATGATGAGTTAGGAGGCCTTCATGTGAACATAACAAACTGTTTGTCTTAATCGCGACAGAAGTAAGGGCGAGGGCCGCGTAAAATCGATTTAACTCCCCTCCCCCACCCCCCCCCCCCCCCCCCACAGTGGAAATCGTTTCACTGACCCTTCCAAGCCGTTTCTTCTGTCGTGGTTTCCTTTTGTTATGGTTTATCTTTGAGTGTGTGTATCGCCTAATTGTTTTGTTTTGGATAGCCAATTGGCCATTTTGTGGGAAAGTTACTGTCCTTTTGGTGTTTCCATTAGGGTCTAGTTATTTCATATTTGTGTTTATTTCGCTTTGGTGTCTCTGAAGGGGCACGCACACACACACACACACACACACACACACACACCATGTGATTTGTTTTCACTGACTGTTCCAAGGCGGTTCTTCTGTCGCAGTTTATTTTTGTTATGGTTCGACTTTGAGTGTGTGTATCACTCAGACCTATCTGTTTTGGATAGCCAATTGGCCATTTGGTTGTAAAGTAACTGTCCTTTTGGCTTTCCGCTATTGATGTTTCCATTAGGGTCCAGTTATTTAATATTTGTATTTCGTTCGCTTTGGTGTCTCTGATGGGAGCTGTGGGTTAATTGTATTGAATATTTAATATTTGTATTTCGTTCGCTTTGATGTCTCTGATGGGAGCTATGGGTTAATTGTATTGATTCCTGATCATTCCCTTCACTTCTGTTTTGTTAACGTGTGGGTCTACACTGTTTGCAATGAACAATGACTTATCAAGTTACTAGGACCACCTTTGTTGTGACTAGCACCTAAAGGGTTAAGTGGCTGTCTTGTATTTCATTCAGAATTTTATAAAACACTGTTAATAAACTTGTATAATTATACTATCTTGGATATCAATCTATTGATATCAATGTTATTCTTAATCTCAAATATACATTTTTCTGGACAATTTTTCTTTCTGAACAAAAGTAAAACTGTTGAAAATCTGTGTTTTATTTGTGGCACATATAACTCACAAAAATGCTCATAATGTATATATAATGTTGGAAAAACACACTTCTGTAGAAATGCCAATTCTTTTGTGATCATCATAACTTCTTGTCTGGCCCCTGCCCATTGGGGCTTGGAGAAATATATTGGGCTGCATGATGCTTCCATCAGTACTGGTAAACCGCTTAGGTCTAAGCCTGCCGAGGCAAAGCAGTGAGAGTCGGCTGTCCATGCACATAAATCCTATTTGTTACATTGGGCGGCAGGGATTGAGATGTGGTAAAAGTCCCACAAACTCCAAAATGGCCCCAGCGCATCCAGGGGGCCCCCAGGTTGGTGTCAATAAATGTGTCTTATTATAAGGAACAATAATATATATGGTTTAGGGATGGGGATCTGTAAGGTTTTGGAGTTATGGCCATCACAAGGTTATATTGTCAGGGGAGATAACTCAAAAACCATGGCACCCAGAGTTGTGGTTCTTGTGCATGACACATGGTCTCGGCCTTGTGAACAACTGTGTCAGGTATCATCAATATATCTTAAAGGGTATTGGAGTTATGGCCATCACAAGGTAGTCACTCTATTTTATTGGAAGGGGAGATAACTCAAAAACCATGACAACCAGAGTTGTGGTTCTTGTGCATGACACGCCGTCTCAGCCTTGTGAACAACTGTGCCAGGTACCATCAACATACCTCAAAGGGTATTGGAGTTATGGCCATCACAAAGTAGTCATTCTATTTTATTAAAAGGGGAGATAACTCAAAAAGTATGCAATCCAGAGTTCTGGTTCTTGCGCATGACACACCGTCTCATCCTTGTGAACAATTGTGGCAAGAACCATCAATGAATCTCAAAGGGTATAGGAGTTAGGGCCATCACAAGGTTGCGTCTACGGACGGACGGACGGACGGACGGACGGACGTTCTCACGGATGTATACTTATGTGGCTATTTTTGGCAGGATTGATACTTAAGTGGCTACTTTTAGCCACAGAAAAGAAGTATTTTCGGTGTCTAACGGAATAAATCCCATAGACTTACATTGATTCTGTCCATATACATAGCCACCTAACTATACATTTGTTGGTGCGGACAGACGGACGGACGCCAGGCTGATCGCTATATCCCCCGAACCTATTCGGTCGGGGGATAACAAAATGGGTTAAAAATCTGTCAGAAAGAATGTTTAGCTATAAAGATGGCTTAAGTCATAGCATTCACATTAGATGAGTAAATGCATGGGCTGATCACAACGTCATTAACCCTAATCCTACTGAACACAAATAGATCTACACTGTTGTTGTTGAATGTTGTTGTTGAATTGAGGTTTAACATCCCCATCAATACAAATTAGGTCATTTTGGAGACATTGCTTCCAATTTTGTGGGATTTTTACCCGACAATGAGGTGAAATGACTTCTCAAGCCCTGCCACCCAATGAAACCAGAAGGCTTAAATGCATTGGATGATCTGACTCGCAACGCTTTGCATGGGCAGGCT
The DNA here is from genome assembly GCA_963580285.1 of Lucinisca nassula. Taxonomy (NCBI): domain Eukaryota; kingdom Metazoa; phylum Mollusca; class Bivalvia; order Lucinida; family Lucinidae; genus Lucinisca; species Lucinisca nassula. The sequence continues at coordinate 118,413,350 of OY757012.1, forward strand.
TAGTCCTTCTAAGTGGGATACCAGTACTCATGTGTGATCAAATGCAGCTCTGCGTGGAAGCACCATGCAGCCCAATCTATTTCTCCAAGCCCCAATGGGCAGGGGCGAAGGATCTACACTGTCATGCAGCTTGTGAATTGAATGAATACATTATATCAAGTAAATTGATTGGCTGACAGTCAGATATGAGTATGGCTAAATTAATTTATTCAGCAGGATAAGGGTTGAAAGTATACAATTAAACTTCAATAGCTCGAACATGGTTGAGATCATCGAATGTTGGAGACAGGGCTATGCAAGCTACTGAGGGTTCATCATAACACCATGTCATGCAAAAGGCTAATTGGAATAATGTAATGAATTTAAACCCATAACAGGAACAAGAGGGCCCAATGGCCCTATATTGCTCACCTGTTTGGACCCCAGGGGCATGATTGGCAGGAATTATGTAGGTGACCACTTGCTGTCGCTACATGCTAAATATCTAAGCTCTGGGCCCTGTGGTTTCAGAGAAGAAGATTTTTGAATCTTTTTTCCATTATGAGTCTATGGGAGCTAAGAGGCCCCGGGGCGTGGCCCATTTGGATCCCATGGGCATGATTGGCAGGATTTATGTAGGTGACCACTTGCCATTGCTACATGCTAAATACCTAAGCTCTGGGCCCTGTGGTTTCAGAGAAGAAGATTTTTGAAGCTTTTTTTTTCCATTATGAGTCTATAGGAGCTAAGGGGCCCCAGGGCGTGGCCCTTTTGGACCCAAGGGGCATGATTGGCAGGAATTATATAGGTGACCACTTGCCGTTGCTACGTACAAAATATCTAAGCTCTGGGCGGTGTGATTTCAGAGAAGAAGATTTTTGAAGCTTTTTTCCATTATGAGTCTAGAGGAGCTAAAGGGTCCCTGGGCGTGGCCCATTTGGAACCCATGGGCATAATTGGCAGGAATTATGTAGGTGACCACTTGCCTTTGCTACATGCTAAATATCTAAGCTCTGGGCCCTGTGGTTTCAGAGAAGAAGATTTTTAAATCTTTTTTCCATTATGAGGCTATGGGAGCTAAGGGGCCCCGGGGTGTGGCCCATTTGGACCCCACGGGCATTATTGGCAGGATTTATGTAGGTGACCACTTGCCATTGCTACATGTTAAATATCTAAGCTCTGGGCCCTATGGTTTCAGAGAAGATGTTTTTTTTTAAGCTTTTTTTTTCCATTATGAGTCTAAAGGAGCTAAGGGGCCCCGGGGCGTGGCCCATTTGGACCCCAGGGGCATGATTGGCAGGAATTATGTAGGTGACCACTTGCCGTTGCTACATGCTAAATATCTAAACTCTGGGCCCTGTGGTTTCAGAGAAGAAGATTTTTTAATCTTTTTCCATTATGAGGCTATGGGAGCTAAGGGGCCCCGGGGTGTGGCCCATTTGGACCCCACTGGCATGATTGGCAGGATTTATGTAGGTGACCACTTGCCATTGCTACATGTTAAATATCTAAGCTCTGGGCCCTGTCGTTTCAGAGAAGAAGATTTTTGAAGCTTTTTTCCATTATGAGTCTATAGGAGCTAAGGGGCCCTGGGGCGTGGCCCATTTGGACCCAAGGGGCATGATTGGCAGGAATTATGTAGGTGACCACTTGCTGTTGCTACATGCTAAACATCTAAACTCTGGGCCCTGTCGTTTCAGAGAAGAAGATTTTTGAAGCTTTTTTTTTTCCATTATGAGTCTATAGGAGCTAAGGGGCCCCAGGGCGTGGCCCTTTTGGACCCAGGGGCATGATTGGCAGGAATTATATAGGTGACCACTTGCTGTTGCTACGTACTAAATATCTAAGCTCTGGGCACTGTGATTTCAGAGAAGAAGGTTTTTGAAGCTTTTTTCCATTATGAGTCTAGAGGAGCTAAATGGCCCCGGGGTGTGGCCCGTTTGGAACCCATGGGCATAATTTGCAGGAATTCTGTAGGTGACCACTTGCCGTTGGTACATGCTAAATATCTAAAATCTGGGCCCTGTGGTTTCAGAGAAGAAGATTTTTGAAGCTTTTTTCCATTATGAGGCTATGGGAGCTAAGGGGCCCCGGGGTGTGGCCCATTTGGACCCCACGGGCATGATTGGCAGGATTTATGTAGGTTACCACTTGCCAATGTTACATGTTAAATATCTAAGCTCTGGGCCCTGTGGTTTCAGAGAAGTTTTTTTTAAGCTTTTTTTCCATTATGAGTCTAAAGGAGCTAAGGGGCCCCGGGGGGTGGCCCATTTGGACCCAAGGGGCATGCTCGGCAGGAATTATGTAGGTGACCACTTGCCGTTGCTACATGCTAAATATCTAAACTCTGGGCCCTGTGGTTTCAGAGAAGAAGATTTTTGAATCTTTTTTCCATTATGAGGCTATGGGAGCTAAGGGGCCCCGGGGTGTGGCCCATTTGGACCCCACGGGCATGATTGGCAGGATTTATATAGGTGACCACTTGCCATTGCTACATGTTAAATATCTAAGCTCTGGGCCCTGTGGTTTCAGAGAAGAAGATTTTTAAAGCTTTTTTCCATTATGAGTCTATGGGAGCTAAGGGGCCCTGGCGCGTGGCCCATTTGGACCCCAGGGGCATGATTGGCAGGAATTATGTAGGTGACCACTTGCTTTTGCGACTTGCTAAATATCTAAACTCTGGGCCCTTTGGTTTCAGAGAAGAAGATTTTTGAAGCTTTTTTTTTTTCCATTATGAGTCTATGGGAGCTAAGGGGCCCCGGGGCGTGGCCCTTTTGGACCCAGGGGCATGATTGGCAGGAATTATATAGGTGACCACTTGCTGTTGTTACGTACTAAATATCTAAGCTCTGGGCACTGTGATTTCAGAGAAGAAGGTTTTTGAAGCTTTTTTCCATTATGAGTCTAGAGGAGCTAAATGGCCCCGGGGTGTGGCCCGTTTGGAACCCATGGGCATAATTTGCAGGAATTCTGTAGGTGACCACTTGCCGTTGGTACATGCTAAATATCTAAACTCTGGGCCCTGTGGTTTCAGAGAAGAAGATTTTTGAAGCTTTTTTCCATTATGAGGCTATGGGAGCTAAGGGGCCCCGGGGTGTGGCCCATTTGGACCCCACGGGCATGATTGGCAGGATTTATGTAGGTTACCACTTGCCAATGTTACATGTTAAATATCTAAGCTCTGGGCCCTGTGGTTTCAGAGAAGTTTTTTTTAAGCTTTTTTTTCCATTATGAGTCTAAAGGAGCTAAGGGGCCCCGGGGGGTGGCCCATTTGGACCCAAGGGGCATGCTCGGCAGGAATTATGTAGGTGACCACTTGCCGTTGCTACATGCTAAATATCTAAACTCTGGGCCCTGTGGTTTCAGAGAAGAAGATTTTTGAATCTTTTTTCCATTATGAGGCTATGGGAGCTAAGGGGCCCCGGGGTGTGGCCCATTTGGACCCCACGGGCATGATTGGCAGGATTTATATAGGTGACCACTTGCCATTGCTACATGTTAAATATCTAAGCTCTGGGCCCTGTGGTTTCAGAGAAGAAGATTTTTAAAGCTTTTTTCCATTATGAGTCTATGGGAGCTAAGGGGCCCTGGCGCGTGGCCCATTTGGACCCCAGGGGCATGATTGGCAGGAATTATGTAGGTGACCACTTGCTTTTGCGACTTGCTAAATATCTAAACTCTGGGCCCTTTGGTTTCAGAGAAGAAGATTTTTGAAGCTTTTTTTTTTTTTCCATTATGAGTCTATGGGAGCTAAGGGGCCCCGGGGCATGGCCCATTTGGACCTTATGGGCATGATTGGCAGGATTTATGTAGGTGACCACTTGCCGTTGCTACATGCCAAATACCTCAGCTCTGGGCCATGTGGTTTCAGAGTGGAAGATTTTTGAAGCTTTTTTCCATTATGAGTCTATAGGAGCTAAAGGGCCCCGGGGCGTTGCCGGTTTGGACCCCAGGGGCATGATTGGCTGGAATTATGTAGGTGACCACTTGCCGTTGCTACATGCTAAATATCTAAGCTCTGGGCCCTGTGGTTTCCGAGAAGAAGATTTTTGAAGCTTTTTTAGTTCCATTATGAGTCTATGGGAGCGAAGGGGCCCCGGGGTGTCGCCCATTTGGAACCAAAGGGCATGATTGGCAGGAATTATGTAGGTGACCACTGGCTGTTGCTACATTCTAAATATCTAAGCTCTTGGCCCTGTGGTTTCAGAGAAGATTTTTGAAGCTTTTTTTCCATTATGAGTCTGTGGGAGCTAAGGGGCCCCAGGGTGTGGCCAATTTGGACCCCAGGGGCATTATTGGCAGGAATTATGTAGGTGACCACTTGCCGTTGCTACATGCCAAATATCTAAGCTCTGGGCCCTGTGGTTTCAGAGAAGAAGATTTTTGAAGCTTTTTTCATTATGAGTCTATAGGAGCTAAAGGGCCCCGGGGCGTGGCCCGTTTTGACCCCAGGGGCATGATTGGCAGGAATTATGTAGGTGACCACTTGCTGTTGCTACATGCTAAATATCTAAGCTCTGGGTCCTGTGGTTTCGGAGAAGAAGATTTTTGAAGCTTTTTGTTCCATTATGAGTCTATGGGAGCGAAGGGGCCCCAGGGTGTAGCCAATTTGGACCCTAGGGGCATGATTGGCAGGAATTATGTAGGTGACCACTGGCCATTAATACATGCTAAATATCTAAGCTCTGGGCCCTGTGGTTTCAGAGAAGAAGATATTCAAATTTTTTCCCATTGATAGTCTATGGGAGCTATATGTTGCCATGGCAACCAGAATTCCAATCTGATCAGCCCAAAAACCATATGCAGCCTTTCCCCCTACCTGATGATGCTTCCCATGAAATTTGATCAAGATTGACCATGGGGTATTAGAGATATACTTATATGAAACTGTTTACGGATGCACGGACGCACGCACGCACGCCTGACGGACGACGGACAAAAAGTGATCACAAAAGCTCACTTTGTCACTACGTGACAGGTGAGCTAAAAAATGTAGGAAATGTAAAGGCATAATGGGAATAATGCAGGAAATGTAAAGGTACCATGGGGAATAATGTAGGAAATGTAAAGGCATAATAAGAATAATGTAAGAAATGAAAAGGCATGATGGGAATAATGTAGGAAATGTAAAGGTACAATGGGAATAATGTAGGAGATTGTAAGGTTAATAATGGGAATAATGCAGGCAATGTAAAGGAATAGTGAGAATTATGTTTGTTTTGTTTGATTTGAGGTCTAACATCCCCAACAACACTGTAAAGGTCATTTTGGGGATGTTGCTTCCAATTTTGTGGGACTTCTAGCTGCCATTGAGATGAAATGACATCTCAAGCCCTGCTGCCCAATAAATCAATAGGGTTTATGCACATGGACGGGCCCACTCGCACCGCTTTGCCTGGGCAGGCTTAGATCCTCTAAGCGGTTTACCAATACTCGTGTGCGGGTCAGTTTCAGCTCTGCGTAGAAGCACCATGCAGTCCATATATTTCTTCAAGCCCCGATGGACGGGGGCAGAATGAGAATAATGCAGGCAATGTAAAGGCATAATGGAAATTATGTAGGAAATGTTATGGCATAATGTAAATAATGCAGGAAATGTTAAGGTATAATGACAATAATGCAGAAAATGTAAAGGCATAATGGGAATAATGTAGAAAATGTAAAGGTACAATGGGAATAATGTAGGAAATGTAAAGGCATAATGGGAATAATGCAGGCAATGTAAAGGTATAATGGGAATAAAGTAAGAAATGTAAAGACACAATGGGAATAATGTATGGATCCATTGAATAATAGTATGTTGTGTTATGCATTAAAATTAGAAATGTCTAAGGTCCCCAAATTGGACATTGGCAAAACATTGTAGATCCAGATCTCACGTCCCTGGATTTTAAGGGTATAAGTCCAGGTTGAGGAGATTTTTTTTTCTAACCTCCACTCAGAGACAATCAACTGACCAGTGTTGCCATATCTATGCTTATATGAGCCCCGCCAAGCGAATTTGTGTCTTCGGGCATTCCGTCATGGCAAATTTTAACTGCGCATGCCCAGCCATTCAGAGGGGCCAGGGATATGGCTTTCTGTCTGACGGTTCCTCTTGATTCACTGCTTGTATGAGCGAGCAGCGAAGGTTCTGGCGAGACTGCGCGGATGCGCAGGCTCGCCTGAACCTTCGCTTCTCGCATAGGCGATAAGTACCAAAATCGCTTGACGGGGCCCATATCAGAGTAAACTACTTTGCCTGCAGGGACCTACATACCCAAGATAAAAGTGTTCTTACCTGTGATAATTTTTTTAACTGTATGAAGGAGATTTACTATTGAGCTGAGGGAGATTTAAAGAATATAAAGGGAAATTCTCAGTTCAAATGAGGGAGACTCCAAAATTTTACTACAATTTAGCATAAATTAAGCAAAAAAGGGGCATCAAAATGAGGGAGTGTCCCTCCTGGTTAGGGAGGTATCACAGGTATGAGAGTTTGGGGAAAATTTAGAAAACAGAATGAAAAGCAAGAAACAGAATAGATAAAAACATACCCCTTATCCTTAACTGCAAGCTTTGTTCAGTTGCCAGCCAATGTCAGCTGGGTGCCCAGTTTACAAGATTAGGGACAATTTCAAAAACCAAAACACCCCAAAATTTTGGGTCAGTATATATGGCAACAAATTTAATGAGTCTTATTTATCAATAAATAAAGCATAGCACAAGTTACTGTTATATGAGTATAAATTCAAGTATAAATTAATAAATAACTTAACATTTAAGATTTGACAATCTGAATAATATTATAAGCAGGCAATAACTTAAGCTAGCTCTTCTTAAAACACAACTTTATACACCACAACTCCTCCTTACAGTTCATTATTTTGTTTGTGTTGAGGTCTCATGTCCCTGTCTACTCTTTATAAATCATTTTGGAGACACTGCTTCCCATTTTGATGGACATTTACCAACACTGAGATGCAATGACATCTCACGCCCTACCTGCTAGGGTTTATGGAGTAGACAGACTCACAACACTTTTCCTGGACAGTCTAAAACCTTCTAAGTGCTTGACCAGTACTCAAGTTTGGTCAGTTTCAGCTCTGCCAAGAAGCATCATGCAGCCCAATCTATTTCTCCAAGCCCCCGTGGGAGGCAATGCAATAGTTAACCCTTCTCTTGCTGAACATTCATTTAAGTCACACCCATTTCTGTCTCTCAACCAATCAAATTACTTGATTTAATTTTATGCTATAAATTCATTAACTTAATGCCAAACAGTGATCTGGATCTACACTGTTTGCAAAGATAGGGGTTGTCGCGAACAGCAAGATAAGGGTTAATTGTAAAATGCTTGTATAAAACACAGTTTAATGGTGAAGCATAAAAATGTTTTAATAGTATAAAAAATGACCATTTGATCCCAAATATGTAAGATTATGTAGAAAAATGACCATATACAATCTATACACTTTTTTATGAAAATAGCATGGTTGTTTAACTAACAAGGTTTCTGCTATGGACCCCATCAACAGTGTTATAAAGAGGTTGTGGTTAAGTAAAGAGCAAAATCCTACTTCACAAAAATTAAGAATATTGGGTAAACATACATGTGTGGGATAAGGCTTTCTCTGTGTTTTATTAAGAACATTAGGAAACCTTACATATGTGGTCATTTGCAATCCATTTTCCTATTTTTGTTTCAAACTGGAAAGTGGGTGTTCATTAGAAGTGTCTTATTGAGGTACCTGCAATCTTTGTTTTGAAGCAGTGAAGACTGCAGTCAATCCAGGCATCTGCATAACCTTATCACAGCCTTTGTTTTTTGGGGCTTCAATAGTTGCTAGCTAGGCTACCAAACGAATAAAAGACAAAACCTCTGAATCTGAGCTTGTCTTGGCTTTTTGGGGGGTGGGGGGAGGGGGTTGCGGGGTTTGATTTTGGTTTTATAGCCCTTTCAAGATTATTTCACTTATTTGAGCCAATCGTTCATTAGATGTGGTAAAATCTACGGTATCCAAAGAAACACCACCTGATCTGTTGCACAACTTGGCATCCAAAATAGTGACCCAAGCGAGGCTCGAACCGCAATGGTTAAGAGTGCTCCTTTGTCCTCTGTCAGGTAGCATAAATCCTCAAATGTTAAATTTGATATATGTTCTTTTGCAAGAACAGAAGCCAGAGTCCATGTAAAAGATTATCTTGTCACTGAGGTATCTTGACCCAGAGGACACAATAACTTGGAGGGCAAGAAACCATATGACCTCTTGTCCCTGGGTATGCAATGATGGGTTGGGTGGGGGATAAATTGGGACTCCATGTAGCTGTTTTGGTATTTGTTAAATTTGCACAGGCACACACCTATTCTATCACTTGATTGTAATTACAGGTACATTTTGAGATTACAGGTACAATTTGAGAATCACTTAAGTGAGAGCATGACATAATAAATCCCAAAATAGAAGTGAAGGCAATGACCAGGAATTGATACAATTAACCCACACCTCCCATCAGAGACACCAAAGGAAAAGAAACACAAAAATGAAGCAACATGATCGTAATAGAAACATCAATAGCGAAAAGCCAAAAGGACAGTTGCTTTCTAACAAAATGGCCAATTGTCTATCCAAAACAAAAAAATATAAGTGATAAACACACTCAAGGAAACAGACTTCACTGGGGGAGGGGGGGGACTTAAATCGATTATACGCGGCTGCAATCCTCGCAATTACTTCCGTCGCGATTTAGACAAATAATTTGTTCAGTCCGCATGAAGGCCTCCTAACTCATCAGTGCAACATTTCCAAGAACACAAAAATCAAACAACCACAGAGATGAAACAACGGTGAGGACTTGACGGCAAGAAACAACCAAGCTGCTGGAGCAAAAGAAAACCAATAGTTAGACTCTGATGGGCCCGACCAGAGACAGAGTTTAATGTTTTTTCGGAGAAATAATCAAGTGAACTCTACACCACAACCCTTTTAAAGCCCTATTAATGGAGTCCAAAGCAGAAACTGTGTTAGTTAAACAACCATGTTATATCCAAACAAAAATGAATAGATTGAATAGAAAAATTACCATTTCTATATAATCTATACATTTTTGGGATGAACAGATTGAATAGAAAAATAACCATTTATGGTCATTTTTCTATATAATCTATACATATTTGGAATCCATCTGGAAACTGTGTTATATCCAAAACTGTGTTATAACAAACAGTGTTATTTCAATGTTGTGGTGTATATTGAATTTGCACCAGCTCATGAGGAAAGGGCCATTATTGCAAAGACAACCAGCAAAGGCTCTGGCGAATCTGCACAAATACCTAGTGTCATCAAAGTCTATGCTTCTTACAGACATGAAGAAGAAAACTTCAGGGAGCTTCAGTCAAAGAACATGGACCAGGGTCCAGTAGTTCAAAGCACCGTTAGCTTAACAAGCTTGTTAGTGGTCATATTGTTAACTGTTCTAGCAAGTACAATATCTAATATAGTGTGATTTTTGCTTAAAAAATGAGGGCAGCTTTTGCAGATGCAAACGCTGCTCTCATTTTATCAGCAAAAATATAAGTATATTTGTCATATTAAATGGTCAAAATTTTAATGATACGTTAACTAACGACATCATTAGTTTTGAACAACTGGGGCCAAAACTTGTTCAAAACTAACGATGACATTGGGTAACCCTTATCCTGCTGAATAAATTAATTTTGCCACACCCATTTCTGACTATCAACCAATCAAATTACTTTACATAATGTATTATTTCATTCACAAGCAGAATGACAAATAGTGTAGATTCTGATCAGATGACTTCATAAGCAATCTGATCTGGATCTACAATGTTTGCAAGGGTAGGGGTTGTCGTGTTCAGCAGGATATTGTTAAAACTTTGATCATATGATATGGCAAATATGCTTATATTTTTGCTGAAAAAATATGAGTAGATTTTGTATTTGCAAAAGCTACACCAAGTTTTGCAGCAAAAGTACCAGAGAATGTATATAATATTGTATTTGCTAGAACAGTTGACATTCTGGGGCCAGTTGTTCAAAGCATCGTTAGCTTAACGAGCTCGTTATTAGTCATATTGTTAACTCTTCTAGTAAGTACAATATCGTAAATTTTGAAATTTTTGCTGAAAAAATGTGAGCAGATTTTGCATCCGCAAAAGCTGCTCACATTTTTTCAGCAAAAATTTCACTATATTTGTCATATTTAATGATCAAAGTTTTAACGATACGTTAACTAATGACGTCGTTAGTTTTGAACAACTGGGCCCTGACCACTTATGTGCTCAATAGGCTGACAATGCTTCGAACAATTTTGTCCATATGATCAACTCTTCTACACTGCAGTTGGCTGCCCGTGCACATTTGAAGAGCTTAAATTGCAAAATGCTAAGGGCCCTATTATCATCAGCTGGCCTATGGCTCATTTGTAAATGTGGAGAAATAGTGTAAACATACTCTTCTGTCCTATAAGGTCTTTAAACAATCTATGTGGCCGGGCTCGGTAGCTCAGTCGGATGCGCGTCTGACTGGTGATCATGAGGAAGCAGGTTCGATACCTGGCGGGGTCGGCAAAATTCTTTTGTGGAGATTGATCATGAAATCTTTTCTTCGGTCATTCTTTCCCTTCCACTGATTCAACAAGGGCAGTTGTCAGTTTCTGGCAAAAGAATGTGCACTGTGCTGTTTAATAGCTTATGTATAAGCTTGCCCAGATAAAGTGTGGTCAGGTAAACTGACCAGCTCAAAAATGACTTAAAATTGTGTTAAACTCGAAAACAAACAATAAACAATCTATGCAATATAAGCAAGCAAGCACAAACAATTCTGATAAGGAGGAGTACAAAAATAATTTTGGGATATTTTGTTTTTATTTTTCCTTTAAGACATATGCTGTGGGTATTTATTTATAAGAAACAACTTGCTGAGATGATTCAAATAAGTACTCATAACATGTATTTCTGATGAAAAGTAATGCAAAAATTCCTTTATCATTTTCACCACTCCACGGAACATAGAGCTTTGATATAAAAATTCAAAAAGCGTATAACAATAATACTGTATATAACTGTATATTAAATGAAAACAATGACCAAAACTATAACTGACAAGAAATCTGAGGAGACAACGTCACCTTAGCCAGCCCCCTTCCAAACCCCTAACCCCCTAAACCAATCAGGCCATAAGCAGTATGATTCACAAATTAGCTGATCCTAACATTGAGTGAGTGAGTGTTTGGGATGCTTCCTCTCTGACCGTACACAGCTTCTATAGAAAAGCCCAATACAGTTGACTGCGTTCTTACCAACCTTAAGGGGAATGGGAACACCTGGCAAATTTTTCTGCCATTTTTCAAAGGGAGACAACTTTCGGGACTTCCTGTTCACTTTTCTATAAGCCCTGTCCCACCGAAAAAGGGGTCTACTCTTAAAGGAAACAATTTGCTCCTCAGGAGCAAATTCTTTCCTTTAAGAGTTGACCCCTATTGACATGGGAGACAAAAATACTTTTGCAGGAGTTACCTCCCCTGAAGGTGTTCTCATTCCCCTTAAACCTCTAAAATTCTCCACAGCCCTAAGTAAAAATGAGTTATGAGGATAATCAAGAGGATAATTTCCCTTGATTCTTTTTGGAAATACACCACAACCTCGTTATAACATGGTTCATTATAACACGGTTTTGGATATAACACGTTCTCAAGATGGATCCCAAAAATGCATAGATTATATAGAAAAATGACCATATATGGTCATTTTTCTATATAAACTGTACATTTTTTGTTTAGATATAACACTGTTGTTTAACTAACACGGTTTCTGTTTAGGATCCCATTAATAGTGTTATAAAGAGGTTGTGGTGTATAGTGTTGTGGGTACTAATTAGACCTACCTTGATACCTTAATGATCTTAAGTAGTGGGACAGACAGACCTAAACAAACACTGCAGACCCAGATCAGCAGTCTGATCATGGTCTACACTGTTTGCCATTCCGTCACCTCTTTTTTCACTCCTTGATGGATCGCGAAACAAACTTGTTAAAATTTGAGGAGAATTACAGCAAGTCCTTAAGGTGTCCAAATTTTTAGGATTTTTATGGTAATGCGATTCAAACAAGTACCAACAAAATGTATTTCTTTTTAGAAATAAGAAAAAAAATAATCCCGTTATTATTCTCATTACGCCTACTTATCAAAAGCTATGCCCCGCACCCCCACCCTGAGGTTATAAAACTTTTTTCATGCTCAACTCACATGTTGCTTATGATTATTAAAATAAAAACAAATGAGGCAATTTGTCTGCTCTGATCAGCAAAGATTGTTGTTTGCCCTGCTTATAAATTTCAAAATGTCTTTTAAAATTAATGAGCAGGATAAATTTCGTGCTCAAGTGAGTTAAGCATGAAAAAAGTTTTAATCTTTGAATTGAATTCTCAATACTGATTTGTTTTGTCATGATATGGTCAGCTATGTTTGGAGCAAAAACCTGACTAGTTGACAGTGGTGACAGTGGATGAGCTTTAATTCAAAACTGTCCAACTACAGCCGAACTTCAATGGCTCGAACACCTTTCTGTTCAAGACAGGGGTAGTTCGAGCCACTGAGGTTACTGTCAGGAGGAATAACGAGATATTTTTAGACATCTTTTCGGTATTCTACAATAAAAATATATGCTGTGTGTACTCATTAGAATCGCCTCAACGAGGCGATTCTAATGAGCACACACAGCATAAATTTGCAACATAAAAGTCGAAAATCGCCTTCTTATGTAGAGGAATTCTCTAGGGACTCAAAAATGGGTTCGAATCAGCCATGGTAAACGAGCCATCGGTGTTCGAGCCATCGAAGTTTTACTGTACATGCAAATAAGAAAAGTTAATCACTAAATGTCAATTGCCTGTCAAACAAGCATGAAGCAAAATGCTTTAACATCAAATGCATATTGGTCCTGTAACACTAAAGGTGTCTGTGTGTTGCGTTTTACAGCCCTCCAGCAGCTAAGGTCATACAGAGATGGGACTTCAGTTTGAAGACTCATCTGAAAGCCTGGAGAAGCCCGGATTTAAATGTGTGATCCCTGGTTATTTTGTTTGTTTTTGTTTGAATTGAAGTTTAACGTCCCTGTCAACACTGTAAAGGTCATTTTGGAGACGTTGCTTCCAATTTTGTGGGATTTTTACCCGACACTGAGATGAAATGACATCTTAAACCCTGCCGCCCAATGAAACCAATAGGGTTTTTAAGCATGGACGGGCCGACTCGCACCGCTTTGCCTGGGCATGCTTAGATCCTCTAAGCAGTTTACCAGTACTCATATGTGGGTCAGTTGCAGCTCTGCATGGAAGCATCATGCAGCCCATAAATTTCTTCAAGCCGCGATGGACAGGGGCAGTAATGTGATCCCTGGTTAATGAGAGGAATAGCTACACTAACCCACAGAGGCTTCTAATACTGATGGTAAGAAAGTAAATGACACATTGCATCCACCGCAAAATACCTTGCCACTGCCAGATAGTAACTTCTCTTTTCATAAGTCAAGGGCAGATAACTCCTAAAGATAAGGAAGCCAAAAATACAACTCATTGACACAATAATACAGCATGCAACATTCGGCAGAACGCGGTTTCTCATCAAGACCTACACTATTTGCAAAAAGTTCAGCTATTTTCCCAATAAATTTTTAAGACAACAGATCCTGCCACCCCTAAATTATTTCAAAACGGACTCCTGCCATATATAAGGAGGAAGACTCCATTTGGTACAAAAAGGGTTAATTCACCGCAACACTCTTGGTGTCAAAGCAGAATCCATGTAATAGTGAAAAACACTGTTATATCCAAATAACAAGAAAAATGCCTAATGGCATTATGGACGGGTTTTTTTTTTCAGTATGGTTAGGATGGTGGTGGCATGGGTGGGGTAGGGTGGGGTGTGCTGGTGTGGGGTAGGGTGGGGTGGAATGGGTTAGGAGTCGGGTGGGATGGGGTGGAATTTGTGGTGGGGTGGGGTGTGGGGTGTGATGGGGTGTGGTGGGGTTGTGGGGTGGGGTGGGGTGGGCTTGGGTGGGTGGGATGGGGTGAGGTCGGGTAAGGTGAGGAGTGGTGGGATGGGGTTGGGTTGGGGGTGGATTGGGGTTGTTTTGGGATGGGGGTGGGGTGGGGTTGTGGGGTAGGGTAGGATATGCTAGGGTAGGGTGGGGTGGGTAGGGTATGTATATAAAACTAAGTATGCATGTATGTACAGAACAAATGCAATATCCTAACCCAGTAACAACTTTTTGTGTGTGTGTGGGGGGGGGGGGGGGAGGGGGGGATTTGTTTATGTGTTTTACGAAGAAAAAAAAAATAAAGTTTTTTCTATTTTTAGCTCTATTTTTAGCTCTAGTGGCCACTGATTTTAGCAATTTTGAAAAAGGGTCACCTAATGAACATTTCTGTAAAATAATTTTGAAATCGGGCCATTATCCCAGGAGGAGATGTCGTTTAAAGAAATTGTTGACGGACGACGGACATCAACTCACCTTGAGCACTTCGTGCTCAGGTGAGCTAAAAAAAGAACGAAAAAAAAAAAAAAAAAAAAAAAAAGAAAAGAAAATTCCATGCCTGTGCATGCATGTATGTATTATTACTAGCAACTATCAGGGGAGGAAGATAATAATTGTTCATATGTGTTTATGGAGAGTGAGTGAGTGCTTGAGTTTTACGTCCCACCAACAGCTATGGTCATATGGAGACGGGACCTCGGTTTAAAGACTCATCCGAAAGTCTGGAGAAGCCCGGGATCGATCCTGCGATCCCTGGTTTACAAGTCGAGTAGCGTAACCACTACACCACGGAGGCTTCTATGTGTGTTTATGGAGAAGAAAAGAAAAATAAAGAAAAAAAAAGAATGAAAAAAAAAGAAAAAAAAAAAAAGAACAGAAAAAAAAAAAAAAAAAAAAATGTCTCCACCGGGGTTTGAACTCACGCCCCTCAGATTCATAGTCAACAATAGGATCCGTAGTCCAGCACTCTATCCACTACACTGGCATTTGAAAAAAGGTTAACCAAAAGGTAAACCTGAAAAACGCAAGTTTGAAAAATGACAATTTCCGCCAAAATTTTAGTCTTTTGCGCCATTTATGGATAATACATGAAAGCGGTACCTCCACTTATGCATCAGTCCTGATATTAAAACAATCTGCTGCAGAATAGATGAAAAATATCACTTTGAAAAAAGGTTAACCAAAAGGTAAACCTGGGACGACGCCCGCCCGCCCGCCCGCCCGCAGGACGCCCGCCCGCAGGACGCCCGCCCGCAGGACGCCCGCCCGCCCGGACATCGCTATTTTAAGAGACAGATTTTTTTTAAAAACCCGTCCAAAAAATGTATAGATTATATAAAAAAATGACCATATATGGTCATTTTTCTATATAATCTATACATTTTTGGATCCATCTTTATATTATGTTATATCTAAAACCATATTAAAATGAACAATGTAATGAAGAATATAAACATCATTCAAGTATATTTTCAAAAAATGGGTATGTAATAATATTATGATGTTGTCAATCAGAAATGAGGTGTAGATAGATGGATGGAAAAGCCAGCTGGCATGACACTGAACAGAATAGCACAAAGGTAATATCGCACCACTTTATGTGTTAAGACAAAGTTTATTAACTCTGAACACATCACAAGTACATTTGTAACTGCTGCAACAGGCAACATGAGACAATGCACAAAACACTCAACACTAAAATCTCATATAATTGCTATCACTTCACCATGGTGACAACAGCCATACAAGAATGGAGCCATGAAATTTCATGTAGGAGTGGGATATCATCTCGCAACAGGCAGTCACAAGGTAAAATCATTTTTGTTTTCAAAGGTTGGAGTGGATAACAGATTTAATACATATTGTTATTCTATTATTTTTTGTTTCAAGCTCTTAAGCAATCATGACGCATAGTAGGTTCAACGTTTTCGTCAAAGTCAGTTATGCTTCACAATCTCTTAAGAACTTGGAAAATAACTAAAATGTGATTGGACCATGTTACCGGCAGTTCCAAGAAGCTGTCACTCTCCTATGCCCAATGTTACAAAAATTTCACAAAGCTCTCCAGTCGAATATGGCAAAACAAAGACAGGCAAAAGGTGGTCCTTGGGTAATAACTGATTCCAACAAAAATACTGTGAATTACCATTAATAAAGTAACAGGCCCAAGCAAACAGGATAGATCCTGATCAGGCTGCTGCTAAGGAGCAGTCTGATCAGGATCTACACTGTTTGCACAGAGCAAACAATAATTACTGAGGTTAGACTGCTTCTTCTGATCAGGTTTTTCAGAATCTGGCACTCAGCTGGCAGAAATCTGACAAATCAATGGAAAATGAAATCACAGTAAAACACAATGAAGCGGCCGAATAACAAGCATTGTTCTGTGTAAAAAGAAAACAACTATGTTCATGGAGGGGTCAGTTGTACTAACAATGTTGTTACTTAATGTATCTCTAAAAGTTTAACCTTTGTCATGCTGAGCCCGGATATGCCTTACCTTTCAAACAATGTAGATCCAAATCAGATGGCTTCTGAAGAAGCCATCTGATCAGGATCTACATTGTTAGCCATTCAGATTGTGAATTTGTTGCAATCATTTGTATCAAGTAATCTGATTGGTTGATAATCAGTAGTGGGTGTGGCATATTTGAATATTCAGCAGATCAAGGGTTAATCATTAATTATGGCCAATACCATAAAAACCAAAATAAATTTGGACACCTTGCTGTAATTCACCTAAAATGTTAGCAAATTTATTTCACAATTGCAAGGAGTCCAAAAGGTGCAAAAGGAATTGCAAACAGTTTAGACCCTCATCAGATGGCTCCTTAATGAGCAGTCTGATCTGGGTCTGCACTGTTTGCTTAAGCTTATCTGTCCCAATACTTAGGAATATTCATTACGAGAACACGCCTATATAATTTTGACCCCCTCATACCCAACTTTTATATAGTAAAACTGGTGTTTAAGGGGGTATACATTATTTTTCTTATTTCTGCTCAAAAACATAGATTGTGGGTATTCGATAGAACCCCCTCGTCAAGGCGGTTCTATCGAGACCCCACAATCTATGTTTGAGCAGAAATAAGAAAAATATCACAATTTTTCATCTTAAAATTTCTAATTTTTGGCCAAAAAATTGGCAATGTATGTGTATAGGCATGTTTTTGTAATGATGGTATACTAATTATTTTTGCTGAAGACCAATAAAAGCTGGCCTCAGTTGCTCTGTCAGATGCACCTTCGACTGGTAATCAGGTGGATGCAGGTTTGTTCCACTTCAGATCAGCAACATTCTTTCGTGCTTAAAGATCTGCTGATTCAAGAAGGGCAGTTGTCAGTTTCTTTGTCTGTGCAATGTACAATGTGTTTAACCACTTATGTAGAAGCCAGTCCAGGAATAGAAAGGTTAGGCAAACCGTTCAGCTAGATATGACCTTAACAGTATAGACTGGGCCATTAAACCTTAATCCAAAAACTCCATAAAAACATGTTGAGCATACCATATTGATCCCAAGTATTGGGATAGATAGGCCTAAGCAAACAGTGTAGACCCAGATAAGACTACTCTTGAAGGAGCAGTCTGATCAGAGTCTACACTGTTTGCCATTCCATCTGCACCTTTTGGACTTCTTGCTGGGTCATGATACAAATTTGTTAAAAATTTTAGGAGAATTACAGCAAGGGGGAGGGTGATAGTTTTTAGAATCATATCAAATAGGCAATTCTACCAAGTACCAACAATGTATGTTGCTCACAACAAATAAGGAAAGTACGTGTAGATGTAATCCTTCAATTCCCTTGTTACTCTGTCTTATTTGGTGCTATGTGAAGGTGGATAATATGGCTCAAATTTCAGTTTCGGTTGACGAAGATGACTGGCTCCTTATTTTACGGTGAACAGACACAATCTGACTGTAATTATTTCCCTTCTCTGCCTCCTTCACAGTGCCAGTCTGAGTCTGTTTATGACTGAATGAATAGTCTTCAAGACATTTCACACATATAAATACTCTTTGTGGAGTTCTCTTGAGTTCTGGCTGAGTCAGCACTTTTGCTATCAATGTCATGGGAACACTTTCATTTTCAGTGTTTTCTTTTTTATCAACTTCATTTTTGTCAGCCTTTGGCACAGTGTAGACCATAGCAGTAGGTGGGAATGTTTGCATAGGAACTTGTATAAATTTAGTGGTCTCTTTGTCTGCATTATTATCCGTTTTTATCACCTCTTCGGTAGTCATATGACTTTTAACACGGTCTTGTAGCGACAATGGCATCTGAAATGCAAAGCAAATCATCACAAATTCATGCCTATATGATTTTGATCCCCTCAAACCCCACTTTTATATAGTAGAACTGGGTTTGCAGGGGTAAGCCTTATTTTTCTTATTTCTGCTCTAAAATATAGAATGGGGGTAATCATTAGATCTGCCTCCATGAGCAGGTTCTAACTAGTACCCACAATGTATAATCTGAGCAGAAATAAGAAATATAGATTGTGGGTAATCGTAAGAACCGTCTCGATGAGGTGGTTCTAACGAGCACCCACAATGTATATTCTGAGCAGAAACAAGAAAAATATCACAATTTTCCATGTTTAAATTTTTGTTTTTTCGGTGGTAAAATTTACCATCTACAGTTGACTCTCGTTATCTCCATCTCACCTATCTCGACCCCATCACTTGTCAAACCGATTTCTAAGTCCCGTATATTTCCCCTATATATTTCTTGTATTTTAACTTCACATGTGTCGAACTATTTTTAAGTCGACCAAGGGGCATGATTGCCAGAATTTATGTAGGTGACCACTTGTCATTGCTACCTGCTAAATATCTAAGCTCTGGGCCCTGTGGTTTCAGAGGAGAAGATTTTTGAAGTTTTTTTTCCATTAAGAGTCTATGGGAGCTAAGGGGCCCCAGGGCGTGGCCCATTTGGACCCCAGGGGCATGATTGGCAGGATTTATGTAGGTGACCACTTGCCGTTGCTACATGCTAAATATCAAACCTCTGGGCCCTGTGGTTTCAGAGAAGAAGATTTTTGAAGCTTTTTTCCATTATGAGTCTATGGGAGCTAAGAGGCCCTGGGGCTTGGCCCATTTGGACCCCAGGGGCATGATTGGCAGGATTTATGTAGGTGACCACTTGTCATTACTACATACTAAATATCTTAGCTCTGGGCCTTGTGGTTTCAGAGAAGAAGCTTTTTGAAGCTTTTTCCATAATGAGCCTATAGGAGCTAGGGGGCCCAAGGACGTGGCCCGTTTGGACCCCAGGGGCATGATTGGCAGGAATTATGTAGGTGACCACTTGCCGTTGCTACATGCTAAATATCTAAGCTCTGGGCCTTGTGGTTTCAGAGAAGAAGATTTTTGAAGCTTTTTTCCATTATGAGTCTATGGGAGCGAAGGGGCCCCGGGGCGTGGCCCATTTGGACCCTAGGGGCATGATTGGCAGGAATTATTTAGGTGACCACTTGTCGTTGCTACATGCTAAATATCTGAGCTTTGGGCCCTGTGGTTTCAGAGAAGAAGATTTTTGAAACTTTGTTTCCATTATGAGTCTATAGGAGCTAAGGGGCCCCGGGGCGTGGCCAATTTGGATCCCAGGGGCATGATTGGCAGGAATTATGTAGGTGACCACTTGCCTTTGCTACATGCTAAATACCTAAACTCTGGGCCCTGTGGTTTCAGAGAAGAAGAATTTCGAACCTTATTTCCATTAGGAGTCCATGGGAGCGAAGGGGCCCCTGGGCGTGGCCCATTTGGAACCCAGGGGCATGATTGGCAGGAATTATATAGGTGACCACTTGCCATTGCTACATGCTAAATATCTAAGCTCTGGGCCCTGTGGTTTCAGAGAAGAAGATTTTTGAAGCTTTTTTTCCATTATGAGTCTATAGGAGCTATGGGGCCCCGAGGTGTGGCCAATTTGGACCCCAGGGGCATGATTGACAGGATTTATGTAGGTGACCACTTAACATTGTTACAAGCTAAATATCTAAGCTCTGGGCCCTGTGGTTTCAGAGAAGAATTCGAAGACATTTAAAATTTTTCCCATTATAAGTCTATAGGAGCTATATGTTGCCATGGCAACCAGAATTCCAATCTGATCAGCCCAAAACCTTATGCAGCCTTTCCCCCTACCTGATGATGCTTCACATGAAATTTGATCAAGATTGGCCGTGGAGTATTAGAGATATACTTATTTGAAATTGTTTACGGACGCACGGACGGACGGATGCACGACGGACGAAATGTGATCACAAAAGCTCACCTTGTCACCACGTGACAGATGAGCTAAAAAGGATGCCGCCGGTCTTTCAGTTAAAGAAAATAATAAAAGACCTTTACAAAACAGTTCATCAATACTCACAATGTTTTTAATTTTCCAATTTGTCGAGGTGCGTTCACAATCAAAATTAGCGCAAACAATACCTTTACTGCTATTACGAGAATCACGTGCGTGTAACAAAGACTGACACCCGGTGCTCAACCTTTGATCTTAACCCCCTTCTCATTTCAATGATTTCCATGATAAAAGGCGGCTCTGATTTGTATTAATGTACAATTAGTATGACAAGGCTCATACGTAATCGTCATTAGTGTCAAAATTGAGTACTGTCCCTTGTCCCGATGCACATAAAAACAGTGTAGATGACTCATGACCAGCTTTCTCGGCAGGACCTAAACTGTTTAAATCAATGCGAGTGACTACATGCTATGACCCATAGCATGAACTGTTCACCTTGCATTCACAAGCGGGTAACCAGTCCATTTAAGTACACATCTATTTTTAGCTTATTTGGATACCTAAATTTGCAGGAATTTAGAAGACAACAAAACACGAGAGAATTTGTTTTATAATCGCTATACTTCGACAAGCTCCATTACTTTCATAAAGAAATTTTAAAAACTCAATAGGCTGTGCATGTAAGTAAAGTGGTATAACTCTAGAATAACCAAGAATATCACCCCAACATGCATGTGACGTCACACTTTGGTTATCTCGTACTACTGATAACTCCAACATTTTATCCGGTCCCGTGAGGTTCAAGATAACGAGCGTCGACTGTATTCGTATATGCCTGTTTTTGTAATGAACACAGCCGTAATACCAACAATTTACCTCCCCAAATGACAATTTTGAATAGAGCTATCCCCATTCTACTGCACTTATTCATTTGTTTCATTAAAAATTGTACTATATATTCAAAGCAGTAAGCACTGTGAGCTTGTTAAGAGGAATGGGAACACTTCGCACATTTTTCGGCCACTTTTCAAAGGGAGACAACTTTCAGAACTTCCTATTCACTTTTCTATAAGCCCTGTCCCACTGAAAAAGGGGTCTACTCTTAAAGAAAAGAATTTGCACTAGAATACAGATTCTTGCACACCAGACAAGGAAATCCGTGATTTTTCCCTGGGATAGAAATTTATGTTCTGACCCTGGTGTTCCGACCCAAAATCGAATATAATCGCGTGTTTGATAAATGCACTGGTTGATTACGACTTCGTGTGCGCCGTCGTTAAGGTTGATCTCATGCACGATCCGTGACATCACTTTACATTCCTGCAGTGTCAACACAATATGGCGGACGTTGGTAACCGAAGTGACTGCAGCATTCAAATTCCGCGCTAAGAAATAGAAGGTATGCAAGAAAAAGAATCCAATATGGATGCTAGGGGTGGATAGAAAAATCCGTCCCTCAGGATCACTGTCCGGCATCACTCGGCAAGCCTCGTGATGCCAGACAGTGACCCTTGGGATGGATTTTTCTATCCACCCCTCACACCCATATAAGATCCTTATATAATATCACAGAGATATGCTATCATAATGTAAACACATAAAATGAAAACTTACATCTGAAAGTTTCTGAGCTACAAATTCTGATGGTTTACACTGAAGCAGTTGTACAGCCAAATTACAGTCGTTTCTGTACCGCTCCTGTAAAACAAGAAAAATTCCCAATGGCATTATTGACAGGTTTTTTAAAAAAGGTTAACCGAATGGTAAACCAGCCAGATGATGCCTATGCCTGCCTGCAACACCCCGACATTGCTATTTCAATGGACAGATTTTTTATAGAAAAAAAAAACAGCCAACAAGATGTGTTTGGTAAACACCAACATGTCTCTGGGCTGAGGTCAATTTTTCTTTTAAGCAGGTCACAGGTCAAGGTGATGGGTCAAAATTTTGTATGAGTGGGAAGCCCCTGTTACATGGAACCTACATGCCAAATATGAAAGCTCTAACTCCAAATGGTTCAAAATTATCATGATAGAGTAGATAAGAGGTTAAGGCCACGGGTCAAATTTTGGCATGTGTGGGAAGCCCTTGTCACAAGGAACCCACATGCCAAATATGAAGGTTGTATCTCAAATGGTTCAAAAGATATGATAAAGTAGGTCACCAGTCAAAGTCACAAGTCAAAATTTTGTACGAGTGAGAAGCCCTTGTCACAAGGAACCTACATGTCAACAAGAGGGCCATGATGGCCCTGGATCGCTCACCTGATCCACAGAGTAATAAGTGGGCTCCGGGGAGGGCCATTATTGACACCAGGGCTATAATGTGCATAATGTTGAGGGAGGTCCAAAAAGGTGAAGGTTCATACCAAATATCAACAAAGGCTATAATTTGAACAATCTTGGCAAAGGTCCAATAGATGAAGCTACACACCAAATATCAAAGACCTGGGCCTTGCCGTTTCAGAGAAGAAGATTTTTTAAAAGATATTCCCTACATAAGCCTATGTTAAACCAAATGGCCCAGGGACGGGGGTATTTTTGACCTCAGGGCTATAATTTTAAACAATCTTGATAGAGGTCCACTAGATGAAGCTTCACACCAATTATCCAAGACTTGCTGTTTCAGAAAAGAAGATTTTTCAATGATTATCTCTATATAAGTCTATGTAAAACCAATGGGCCCCGGGGTGGGGGCATTTGTGGCCCGGAGGCTATAATTTGAACAATTTTGGTAGAGGCCCACTAGATGAAGCTCCATACCAAAATATCAAAGACATGGGCCCTTGCAGTTTCAGAGAAGAAGATTTCTAAATATTTCCCTATATAAGTCTATGTAAAACCAAAGGGTCTCGGGGCGGGGGCATTTTTGGCCCCAGGGCTATAATTTGAACAATCTTGATAGAGGTCCACTAGATGAAATTTCACACCAAATATCAAAGACCTAGGCCTTGTGGTTTCACAGAAGAAAATTTTTAAAGATTTTCCCTATATAAGTCTATTAAAACCAAAGGGCCCCAAGGCGGGGCCATTTTTGGTCTCAGGGCTATAATTTGAACAATCTTTGTAAAGGTCCACTAGTTGAAGCATCATACCAATTATCAAAGACCTAGGCCTTGTGGTTTCAGAGAAGAAGATTTTTCAAGATTTTCGATATAGAAGTCGATGTAAAACCAAAGGGCCCCGGAGCGGGGGCATTTTTGGCCACAGCACTATAATTTGAACAATCTTGGTAGGGGTCCACTAGATGAAGCTTCTTACCAAATATCGAAGACCTGGGTCTTGCGGTTTCAGAGAAGAAGATTTTTAAAGATTTTCCCTATATAAGCCTATGTAAAACCAAAGGGTCCCGGGGTAGGGGCATTTTTGGCCCCAGCACTATAATTTGAATAATCTTGGTAGGGGTCCACTAGATGAAGCTTCATTCCAAATAGCAAAGACCTGGGCCTTGTGGTTTCAGAGAAGAAGATTTTTAAAGATTTTCCCTATACAAGCCCATATAAAACCAAAGGGCCCTGGGGCGGGGGCATTTTTGGCCCCAGCACTATAATTCGAACAATCTTGGTAGGGGTCCACTAGATGAAGCTTCGTACCAAATATCAAAGACCTGGGCCTTGTGGTTTCAGAGAAGAAGATTTTTAAAGATTTTGCCTATATAAGCCCGTGTAAAACCAAAGGGCCCCGGGGCGGGGCCATTTTTGGCCCCAGCACTATAATTTGAACAATCTTGGTAGGTGTCCACTAGATGAAGCTTCATACCAAATATTAAAGACCTGGGCCTTGTGGTTTCAGAGAAGAAGATTTTTTAAGTTTTCGATGAAAAATATCTATTTTTGGCTCCTGTGACCTAGATGTGTAACGGACCGGAACCATTTGAACAACTTTGAAAGGGGACCACCTAAGGATCATTCCTATAAAGTTTGGTCAAAATCCGATCAGTGGTTTAGGAAAAGATGTCGTTTGAAGAAATTGTTTACGCACGGACGGGCGCACGGACGACGGACAAAAAGTGATCCCAAGAGCTCACCTTGTCACTACGTGACGATGAGCTTAAAAGGGAGGCTCCATCTCAAACCGTTCAAAAGTTATGATAAAGTAGCTCACAGGTCAAGGTCAAAGTCAAAGGTCAAAAAGTTTTACATGGGTGGCGAGCCCATGCCGCAAGGAACCTAGAGGTCAACATGAAGGCTCTATCTCAAAGGGTTCAAAAGTTACGATAAATTAAAGTACATGTAGGTCACAGGCCAAGATCAAATCACAGGTAAATTTGTGTGTATGAGTGGGAAGCCTTTGCCACAAGAAACCTAAATGCCAAATATGTAGGCTCTATCTTAAATGGTTCAAAAGTTATGACCAATGTTACATTTTTTATTTAAAGTATAACAGTTCAATGTCGAAACTATTTGTATGAGTGGAAAGCCTTTGTCACAAGGAACCTACATGCCAAATATGAAGGCTCTATCTTAACTAGTTAAAATGTCATGACCAATGTTACAGCTGTCCAACAAATAAAACAGCAAACAGACAGGGCAAAAACACTATTGCTACAGGGGACATAAAAATGTCATTGATTTCATAAAACTCAATGAGGCGATTCTAACAAATAGCCACAACATATGTTTTTATGAAGAAATAAGAAAAATAATCCCTTAATTTTCCTTGTTATGCATCCTTATCTGCAGCTATGCAGTGGCCTATGAGAAAATTATTTGGTTCATATGCAGTACAAATTAATTGTATAAATAGCAATACAAAATACATGTACTTGAGTTACTGTATTTACCCTGGTAGTATTCTGGTAGTATTCAGACACCCCAACTCCCTAGCATACTTTTTTCTAAAATTTGAACAAATACAACTTACTTTCAAATGTTGTGTCTAAAAATAGCTGCATGAGTGGCAAACAGTGTAGACCCTAGGCCTGATGGACACAGTTCTAATCTGAGTCTACATTGTCTGTTCAGGCCTGTCTGTCTGAAATGGTATACCATTTTCATAGAAACACGAAGAGTCAACTTTGCATACATGCGTATTTGGAAGTAATCAAGCACCAATGAATCTTATTGTCGACTAACATTACCTTAATGATCCTAAGTATTGGGACAGATAGGCCTAAGCAAACAATGCAGACCCAGATCAGACTGCTCCTAAAGGAGCAGTCTGATCAGGGTCTAAACTGTTTGCAATTCCATCTGCACCATTTGGACTCCTTGCTGGATCATGAAACAAATTTGTTAAAATTTTTTGAAATTACAGCAAGTCCTCAAGGTGTCCCAATTTTCAGGATTTTTACGGTACATGTATTTTCCTAAAATATTTACAAGTGAGAATAATCTTATATCTCTGTGTTTACATTTCCAGTGTAAAGTCTAATGTAAACTTATAGAAAACAATTGCGTTCATACTTCCATGAACGTATCGAATCATATGATTCTCGGTGACGTTAAGTGACGTCATTCTTAACCATTGTTCTCTACGGGGGTTGATGACGTCAACGTTCTTCCGATCTTTGTAGAAAAACAGAGTGTAAATGTTTTTCAGCTTTGAAAGTTTGCCCTACAAGCATTTTTTCGCCCAGTGATGAGGGGCATATAATATAAATATAAAAAATAAACTTAATTTTTCTGATTTTCATGAAAGTATGAACGACAGTGGGTCGCTAGCAAAGTTTACATGAACCCCTTTGGGGTTCATTTACTTTGCACGCGACCCACTGCGTTCATACTTCCATGAACTGCAGAAAAATAAATTTCATTTCTTAAGTGTTTGCTTTATTCACACTGTAATCAGGTGTACAAAAACTAGAATATCCAGGGAAAAACACCAGACATTCCATTTTAGAACTTAGCGTTTTACTTATGACTTGAAAATTTTCGAGTTCTTAACTGTAGGGCGAGTACACTACAAATACTGCATTCACCCATCAATTTCTTTAAACACTATTATTGGGGTCCAAAGCAGAATCTGTGTGTGTGTGAATTCGGGTTTAACAATTTTTCAGTCATATCACGACGGTGTCTGGTTGCGACAGGGAGCTCAATGCTCACTTTTATAGTGCTGCCTCACTGAAGTATCATGTCCAAGACACATTACATGATACCACACCCAGTCATATTATCCCGACACTGGGTCGACCAGTCCTAGCTCTACACTGTAAATCTGAGTGCCAAGCGAGGAGCAGCTAGTACCATTTTTAATGACTTTGGTATGTCACGGCCTGGGATCGAACCCGTGACCTCCCGTTCCCCGGAGTGGACACTCTACCAACTGAGCTATCGGGGCTGGTAAAGCAGAATCTGTTTTACTAAAGAAGCAGTGTTCGAAATATATAGATTATATAGGAAAATGACCATGAAAATGACCATGGTCATTTTTCTATTGGGATCCATCTTCAAACCATGCTACCATATATTCAAAACTGTGTTATAATGAATAGTGTTATAAAGCCGTTGCGGTGTACTTGTACATACATTTTCTTCTTCGAGATCACAGAGATAGGATTTTGCATCAACAAGTTTCGATGTGAGAGAAGCTAATTCCTTCTGTAAGGCAGTCTTCTCCCCTTCATATGTGTTTACCTGCAAAATAGAAACAATTGGGCCTTGTCAAGCAATTTTGGTAATTATCGCCTATGCCAGCAGCGAAGGTTCAGGCGAGCCTGCGCATCCGCGCAGTCTCGCCAGAACCTTCGCTGCTTGCTCAAACAAGCAGTGAATCAAGAGGAACTTTCAGACAGAAAGCCATATCCCTGGCCCCTCTGAATGGCTGGGCATGCGCAGTTAAAATTTGTCATGACGGAATGCTCGAAGACACAAATTCGCTTGGCGGGGCTCAATCATTTCAACTTTTTTATCAGTAATGCATTACAGTAAGTGCTATGCATTAACAGGGATAAACGAAGGACATTGAATTCCTCATTCAGGGGCCAGTTGTTCAAAGCATCGTTAGCTTAAAGAGCTCGTTAGTGGTCTCGTTAACTGTTCTAGCAAGTTTAAAATTCAAGATTTTGGTATTTTTGCTGAAAAAATGTGAGCTGCTTTTGCGAATGCAAAAGCTGCTCACATTTTTTCAGCAAAAATATTAGCATATTTGCCATAATAAATGATCAAAGTTTTAACGATACATTAACTAACGACGCCGTTAGTTTTGAACAACTGGCCCCTGGTTAATAGATAACTTTTTTTTTGTTTGGGTTTTACAGCCCTTTCAAGATTATTTCACTTATATCAAGCCAATAGTTAATCAGAGGTGGACAAAAACCAGAGGGCCTGAAGAAACCACCTTAGCTATCGTTGCAGAACTTGTCATCACACATGTGACCCGAGAGAGGCTCGAACCACAGTGATGAGAGGCCTAATGATTAGGAGTCAGCGCACTAGGCAACCATAAGGAGGACTAGCAGGGATAAACAAAGGACATTGTTTCCCTTAATTCTATTAAACAGATACATATTTTGTGATGGAACTTGCTAAAATCACCCCCAATAATATGTTGCTAAACACAACAACCTCTACCTTTGCAAACAGTGTAGATCCAGATCAGACTGCATCTCAAGAAGCCATCTGATCAGTAGCTACACTGTTCGTCGGACAGTTTGTGGACCTAAAGAGGACATTATATTAAGTCATTTGATTGGTCATTATGTAAGAAGGTATGAAGGTATTTTTTTAACATTCATTGAAGTATGAAAAGCATCTGGTCACAATTAAAATTAAGTGAACCCACAAAGGGCATTGATAGACATTCATATTGTTCCTACTCTCATGTCATCTTGAAAAATGCATTATTTTGCCTTCTTCCCAATCCCTGGCAAATGGGTTCACATGACCAAGATGGCTGCCATGCCCAAATATGGTAAAAACCTTAAAAAAGTCTTCTTCCCAAGAACCACTGGGCCAATTGCCTTGAGACTTAGAATGTAGGCAATTGGCCCAGCATTTCTGGAGACGAAGATTATTTAAGGTTTCTATCATATTCTGACATGGCACCATCTCAGTCATGTGACTTTCATTCCCCCATTGTCATGAGGCTGCATATGAAACTTAACTGAAACTGGCCCAGTGGTTTAAGAGTTGTTTGAAAATGGTGAACGGATGGACAATGGACAACTATCCATTAAACTCCCCTGGAGCCTTTGACTTAGGGAAGCTAAAATGGTCTGTTTCTTAAATGATCTACACATTTTTGTCTGGATATAATGCTGTTAACTAGAAGTCTCAGAGGGGTAGTGACTGAGCTACTCAGTAACGCACCCTCATAAAACATAGGCAATGGGTCTGATTCCACATTTCTCTAGACTTTTGGATGAATCTTTAAAAAGTAAAGCCCGTCTGCATTTGATCTTAAGTTGTTGGTGGGAATTGAAACAAACAACACTGTTAACTTTACCACGGGGGTAATACCATTTTCTATACCTGTGTTGTCGACCGAGCCGGTACTGTGTAAAGCTGCTGTCGACCGAGAAATACGGTTGTCGACCGAGCAGTACGGATGTCGACAGAGGAGGGTAGTCGATAAATTCGCTGTAAATGTATTATTTTTGTGTATGTCTGTCCATTTTTGTGGTGTCAAATCGTTTATGAAATAGTTTGCTGTTGTTTCAAGTGTTTTGGAAGTCTGACTGATAGCCTGTTTTGACGCTTAGCGGAATTAAACGGGAAAATATATAAAATAAGTACTTCCGGGGAAATGCGTGGCTCTTATTCAGTGTCATGGAATATCGAGGACGAAATGATGCATATACATCATTAACATACGCGATAACCTTTTATTTGTGTGTCAACATGTCTTTATATGCATCTGTGGAACTGTTTATAGTTTCATCGATACGGCTGTCGATGAAATGAAAGTTTGCGAGGTACAGTTGTCGACGTTACTGGGTACGGATGTCGATGATTCAACGAGAGTGTAAGGGACAGATTTACTGGAAATTAACCCCAGTTAAACAATGAAATACTTTTGCATTCTTCATCAGGCTTTGTTTGTTTGTTTGAAATGGCTGATTGATAATAAACTATCGTTGCTTTGTTTTGTTTGTTTGATTTGAGGTTTAACGTCCCCGTCAAGACTGTAAAGGTCATTTTGGAGACGTTTCTTCCAACTTCGTGGACGAAAACCTGAGTACCCGGAGAAAAACCACATGACCTTCCGTTGCAGAATTTGGCATCTCACTTGTGACCCGAGCGAGGCTCGAACCACAGCGGTGAGAGACCTAATGATCAAGAGTCAACGCTCTTAACAAGTCAACAATCTTAACCACTAGGCCACGGAGGCCCGTCAACAATGAGATTGGTCATTAGGTTTTTAGCTCACCTAGCCGCAAGCTCAGCAAGTGAGTATACTCATGTCATTTCATCTCAATGTCGGGTAAAAGTCCCACGAAATTGAAAGCAACGTCTCCAAAATGACCTTTACAGTGTTGACGGGGACGTTAAACCTCAAATCAAACAAACAAAACTCATGCCCCGGCATCCGTCGGCGTCCGTTCACATTCTGCAAACATCTCATCCATCACGAAAACACGCCTATGTAATATTGACCCCCGTAAACCCCACTTTTATATAGTTACACTGGGGTTTACAGGCGTATATATTATTTTTCTAATTTCAGCAAAAACAGATTGTGGGTATTCGTTAGAACCGCCTTGTCGATGCTATTCTAACGAGTGGCCTCAATCTATGTTTAGAGCAGAAATAAGCAAAATTCAGTGCGAAAGTTTCATATTGAGAGGCGTGTTTATGGGGCGCCGTTTTACTATTTATTCCGTATTTATGGATATCCATAATTATTTATGGATATCCATAATTCGAATTATGGATATCCATTATTCGGCTGATTTATGGATATCCATAAATCAAATTATGGATATCCATAAATCGAATTATGGATATCCGTAAATCGTTTTATGGATATCATTAATTTAGGTCGAAATATGAATATCCATTAATCGAATTATGGATATCCTTAATTCGAATTATGGCTATCCATTATTCGGCTGATTTATGGATATCCATAAATCGAATTATGGATATCCATAATTCTCCTCTGCATATAAACCTAATGAATAATGACTGCTCCCTTTGAAAAAAAAAACAAAAAAAAAACTCGACTATTCGCGTCAGATTTCCGATTTAGGTGTGTAAAAAAAGCCGGGATGGAGGGGGAGAAAATGTCGGGTAGGCTTAGTGGTGGCCTATGGTGTGGGAGAGATATGTTTTGTTTGATTTGAGGTTTAACGTCCCCTTCAATGTTATTTAGGGCATTTTGGAGATGTTGCTTCAAGTTATGTTGGTCATGAAGCCTTCATTGAGATTAAATGACATCTCAATCCCGCCGGCTTCGGTAGCTCAGTCGGATGCGCGTCTGACTGGTGATCAGGAGGAAGCGGGTTCGATACCTGCCGGGGTCGGCAACATTCTTTCGTGGAGATTGATCATGAAATATTTTCTATAGTCATTCTCTCCCTTCCGCTGATTCAAGCAGGGCAGTTTTCAGTTTCTGGCGAAAGGATGTGCACTGTACTGGTTAACTGCTTACGTATAAGCATGCCCAGGAAAAGTGTAGATAGGTAAACTGACCGGCTCAAAAATGACCTAAATTAGTGTTGACTGTGCTGTTAAATTCAAATACAAACAACCAAACAAACATCTCAATCCCTGTCGCCCATTGGACAGACTTAGACCTTCTAAACGATTTACCAGTACTCTCAGCTCATGTAGCCAAATCTATTTCTCCAAGCCCCAATGAGCGGGGGCCAGGAGATATATCTGAGTCTGCTTGGTACTCCATACATCTCAAGAAGAGGATTTGTTTGTTTGATTTGAGGTTTAACGTCCCCGTAAACTCTGTAAATGTAATTTTGGAGACGTTGCTTCCAATTTTGTGGGACTTTTACCCGACCTTGAGATGAAATGACATCTCAAACCCTGTCGCCCAAATGAACCAATAGGGTTTATTAACATGGACGGACCGACTCGTACCGCTTTGCCTGGGCAGGCTTAGATCCTCTAAGAGGTTTACCAGTACTCGTGTGCGGGTCGGTTTCAGCTCTGCGTGGAAGCATCATGCAGCCCATCTATTTCTTCAAGCCCCGATGGGCAGGGGCCGTCAAAAAGAGTGTTATATGGATATATGTTAATACTATATATAACGACCGTGTGCATTTTTCTCCAGAAAGCATGCGCGGATTGCCTGTTTGGATCATTATAATCTTTCGTCCGGTTAGTTGCGCAGTCCTCATAGAGGTGATTCCAGAGGGACCGGATGCGTTTACCGGAATTTCCAGATCTTACGGCTGGTTCCGATATTTAACTGCACACATGGCGGGCGTTCAGCGTATGCCGTCCGTTGCTTTGGAAGCCTTACGGGCTGAAAAGGCTGCATGGCAGATAGGTCCCTTTGACCGGCCATCATCTTCCAGCGATGATGAAGGCCTTGAAGATTTTGAAGATTTTTACAATAAACAATCACGTGTTTTAGGGAGAAATCATTACACCAAAAGCTTTGGCGGTGATTTGTGGATATCCATAATTCGAATTATGGATATCCATAAATCGATCTGAATTATGGATATCCATAAATCGAATTATGGATATCCATTATTCCGCTGATTTATGGATATCCATAAATCGAATTATGGATATCCATAATTCGATTTATGGATATCTACTTGACTTGATAGATTTTGTAAGGTAACCGGGCGCTAAAAGCACATAGGGGCTACCCCCATCTCGCTAAATGGGATTAGTTTATGAACTGCTCTTCCCAGGGCCTCCAATGTGCTGGCACTTGTCAATTCGACAGGTGTCAGCTGACCAATGAGAATATACTGAACTCTTAATCGGAGGAAGGCACAAATCGCACCCAAGGTACAGCCTTTGTCCTAAGAAACACAGTTCTACAGCGATTTTAGAATTTTGAGTGCAGGAATCAGACCAAAGACGGGCTCTAGTATGTGATGATGTGTTGCCAATTTCGACTGCCAAATGTGTCAGAGCACAGTCCTGTTTTCGAATGTCTGGCCAAGGAAAAAAGCTAACATACATTATCAGTTCTGGCTTCCATTATTCTCTGCCTCCACCCCTGACATGGCAAAGAAAACGCCTTCGGTCACGATGCTTGTTAAAGGGTGATAACGCATGAAATTTTTTAATTTTGAACAGGCATCTAAAGTGAGCCAGGATGGGTGACTAATAGACCAGCCAATTCCGGCTATTGCAAAGAGTCCTAGTACCCGTGCTCTCATCACGGAGACTTGCCTATGCAAGTGGGGTTCAAAATTGGACAGGTGTGTCTTCGTGATGTGTTTGGAGGTATGTGTTTGTTTGGGAAAGGCAGTGATGAGGCTAATCAGCCGTTTTGCAATACCGCTAATTTTTATTTTTGAATGGTCTTCCAAAAGGCATTTTTATGGGACTTCCTATTTCCAAATACCTAGCAAATGGTGGATATTGCCGTTGCCCCGCCTATAAAGATATTTAGCGAGTGACCTGTCCCCGTTTGTATGCTCTGTTCTGGCATTATTTATGCCTTCGCTTTGCCTACTTCCGGGGACTTCATTCTGTTGGTACCTAGGGGGAGCCCAGTACGGGCTTTCTCCCAGGTGCCCTCTCGTTCCTGAAATAGAAAAGTCGGATTAGTGCTTTGGGACCCCATGGTGCGCTCGGATCAGTGTAGTTGTGTCCAGTTTCTTGTCCCCCGGGGTCCCACCTATACCTGTAATACAAACAAAAGTCATTAGTGCATATTGTGCTTGTGCTAATATGACCCCGCCATCCGTCACATATTTTGGCTTCCCATTCTGTGCACAGGGCGGGCCGGGCTTGTGAGGGGCAACCACAGTGTCCCGAATCGGCTTGTCGCCGCAGGTTCAAGCATGTCCGTGGGAGTTTTCGGGCTACGGGATTTTCTTATGATGCACCCTTGCCCGTGGTCTGTTATGATGTTGAAGGTATGGGAGGGTCATTGGTTTGTCCTTTGACGGGGGTAGCCTCGGCGGGGCACCCATAAGTGCAAAGCAAATGAGTGGATATCTATAAATACGGATTAAATAGTAAAACGGTGCCCCATACGTGTTTTCGTAATGTCTGAAAACCGATTGGCCAATCAAAGCCAACATGTTTTGAACTTCTATGGGTAGGGGGAACGCTAGTTTGTTCGCGACATCTGGGTCACATGACCAAGATGGCTATCACACCCATATATGG
Source organism: Lucinisca nassula (assembly GCA_963580285.1). NCBI lineage: Eukaryota > Metazoa > Mollusca > Bivalvia > Lucinida > Lucinidae > Lucinisca > Lucinisca nassula. The sequence goes on from OY757012.1 coordinate 118,446,823, forward strand.
TTAAACCATTGAAACGCTTCTCTAGGACCAGTCAGAAGCCTCCGTGGTGCAGTGGTTACGCTACTCGCCTTGTAAACCAGGGATCGCAGGATCGATCCCGGGCTTCTCCAGACTTTCGGATGAGTCTTTAAACCGAGGTCCCGTCTCCGTATGACCTTAGCTGTTGGTGGGACGTAAAACTAAAACGCACTCACTCACTCTAGGACCAGTCAAGAAACTTTGTATGTAACAGATAGGACTCCAGCACATCATACTTTGTTAAAATGGTGATCTTAGGATTACCCCGAACTTATCTCCAGACACGGTCAAATTTTACAACCTGTCCTTTTCTATAGGAAAAATTTTTCAGAAACTATTACAGCCAGTGAAAGTTGGTAGGCAACTAATTGAGATTCTTCACATGTGTGTGGATTTGGTGAGTGAGTGTTTGAGCTTTTCGTCCCACCAACAACTAAGGTCATAATGGAGACAGCACCTCGGTTTAAAGACTCATCCGAATGTCCGGAGAAGCCAGGGATCGATCCTGCGACCCCTAGTTTACAAGGCGAGTAGCGTAACCACTACACCACGGAGGCGTCTGTATGGATTTTGTACCGATTCCTCACATATGTGAAGTATTGGTATCAAATACACTCTTGTGTGAGAAATTGGTACCAATTCTTCTCATGTGTGAGGAATCGGTACCAGTTCGATACATGTAAGACAGGTGTAATAGTAATTGGTACAAATTCTCCACACCCCATAAACACAGGTCACAGGTGTGACGATTACTTACCATTTCTTTACACGTCAGACATTGTCAACGAAATATTCACGTGTGAGGAATTGATACCAATTCTTCACACCCTATAAAAAGTCGCACTAGTTTTTCACAGGTGTGACGAATACTTACCAATTCTTTATAAGTCAGAAAATTCAGACATCAAAATTTTTCGAAATTGACCATATGTAAATTTGGGTGGAAATTTAGGAAATGAGAAATTTACGGTTCAACAAAGCCATTCCTAGACATATTGGAAGTGTTGGTGGTGACAGTGGCGCAGGTGTGTGGCAAGGTATAGATGAGTTTAGGGCGCCACCGGTCGCTAAGGAAATACTATCTCACGGTTCCGTATTTTTGCGCATGCGCAGTTTTGTGTGGCAAAAAAATACAACCATTGTTCAGACTGCTCCGATATTGGCTGACAGTTGGGTAAGACCTGCTATCCTTGCAGCAGGTAAGAGTAGAGGGGAGTGCTCTTATTCCTTCTGTTTGTAAACTCCATTCATTTTCCTCTTTATCCTCTGTTATTACTTTAACCTACGATCTCTTCTAAAAAAAATTTTCCTTTCTCTGGGAGATGAGACAAAATTACCCACAGGGGTTGACGTGTCGTTAAACCCAAAACAATTAATAATCGAATAATTGACTGACAATGGTCGCGTCATATTGCGCTAATCGCAAGGAAGGATTACCACCCAGACGGGTTCAACATGTGGATGAAAAAGATCAATCGTTTACGACCAGTAACCGGGTTGTTTGAATATGGAAATTCACCGGCCCCGCGACCCCCCGCCCATCGAGGCTTGAAGAAATAGATGGGCTACATGATGCTTCCACGCATAGCTGAAACCAACGCACACGAGTACTGGTAAACTTGGTAAACCAGTTAGAGGATCTAAGCCAGCAACGTCTCCAAAATGACCTATATAGTGACGGGGACTTTAAATCTCAACTAAAACAAAGAAACAACAAACGAATTACCGTCCCCGCCAACACCATTTGCGTCATTTTTAGACGTTGCTTCCTATACCCACATTGAGATTAAATAACATCTCAAGCTCTGCCACCAAATAAAAAAAATGTAGTTTATCATGTTTATAGCGGTTTTGTTTGAACTGAGGTTTAACGTCCCCGTCAACACTATATAGGTCATTTTGGAGACGCTGCTTCCAATTTTGTTGGACTTTTACCCGACATTGAGATGAAATGACATCTCAAGCCCTGCCCCCAATGAAACCAAAAGTCTTATATGCAGTAGGCGGTCTGACTCACACCGCTTTACCTGGGCAGGCTTAGTCCTTCTAAGCGGTTTACCAGTACTCATGTGTGGTCAGTTTCAGCTCTGCGTGGACGCACCATGCAGCCCAATCTATTTCTCCAAGTCCCTATGGGCGGGGGTGAGAATTTATAGCAGTTTTTCCAGTACTCATGTGCGGTCAGTTTTAGCTCTGCGAACCCAGGACCTCTCGTATACAGTAGAAACACTCTACCGACTGAGATACGGGCCACATCTTCGACCTTTTACATCCCCCACCCCCTGCCTAATGAGATTCGTCCCGAAAACCTAAGTTCTATCCAGTCTGGCTATGGGACTTTCATGTTCAGATTTTCAAAGTATCGCTTCGAAAACTCTTCCTTAACTGCTCATTTTTTCTGGCAAATCAGGTTAAAGATTTATTCAGGGCCCGTTACTCAGAGTATGAGCATTAATTAAGCATCCATTTAAAACATACAGCAAAAGGCAGAGGGGGGTGAACAACAATAGCATGTACATGTATAATGGAATAGTAAAAAGAGAATTCGGAAATTCGGACATATCTGCCAAGTACTGTTGTGATTCAAAAGATTGTGAAGTTTGATTTTAGGTTTAACGACCCCGTCAACACTGTAAAGGTCATTTTGGAGACGTTGCTTCCAATTTCGTGGGACTTTTAACCGACAATGAGATTAAATGACATCTCAGGCCCTGCCGCCCAATGAAACCAATATGGTTTATAAGCATGGACGGGCCGACTCGCACCGCGTTGCCTGGGCAGGCTTAGATCCTCTAAGCGGTTTACCAGTAGTCGTGTGCGGGTCGATTTCAGCTCTGCGCGGAAGCATCATGCAGCCCATGTATTTCTTCAAGCCCTGATGGGCGGGGGGGGGGGGGGAGGGGGGGGGGGGAGGGGGGGGGTCACTGAACTGCAGTATAAAAGTCTATGAATGTTGTGGATGAAATGACAAACACTATGCTTAAAAAATCTTAATTTTCCTTAGTTTACTGTTCACACGCACGCTTGACTGATTACTTTTGCCACACAAGACTGCGCATGCGCAGCGTTACCAAGGATGTTAATCAGCCTAAACTCATCTATACTGTCTTCTTCTTCTTCTTCTTCTTCTCTATTAAATCATATTATGCCGATTACTAAATTTCGTTTAAATATACACGTGTAGCTTTTTAAAAAATCTTAGAAAGCCTTCCGTAGACAAGTTATAGGATACAGCGGTCTTGAACAGTTCTGCGTTGTGTTATCCAGGGTCCGACACTGGCTGCAAAACTGCATCTGGTGAGGAAATCACGACGACCATACTGACATTGACCAACCTTGAGCATTTGTATACCCACAATTCCAAACAACTTATTAGAAACCATATTACCGCTGATAGGTGACTTTTGTTTCAAATACAGCTAAGCACGGGACATGTCAAGACACTGCCCAGTGAATCCCCGTTAGGAATGACAAAAAGTCTGTTCTAACATCAACATAGACAACTGATAAACTATCTTAACATGTCGGTACAGTTATGTGGTTATGTTTGTTTGTTTGAGGGAGGTTTAACGTTCCCGTCAACACTATTTGGGTCACTTTGGAGACGCTGCTTTCAATATTGTGGGACTTTTACCCGACATTGAGATAAAATGTCATTATATGCACGGACGGTCCAACTCGCACCACTTTGCCTGGGCAGGCTAAGACCCACTAAGCGGTTTACCACTACTCATGTACGGTCGATTTCTGCTCAGCGTTAACCATTTATACCTCCTTTACTTAAATATGCACTTGCGCACACATAACAAACGCAAAATCAAAGCACTAAGAGTACTGGTGGGTCTATTGTCGCTGACTATAGGTCGGAAAAAGTCCTGGACTGTGATTTAAACTGCTTAATTTACCCTTGAAATCCGATTTTTAAGTATATTGTGCAAATCTTGATCAGACGCCGCATTCTGTGGCGTCTGGTCTGGGTTTTCACTGTTTGCCAAGCCCAACCTATGATTCCAAGATAACCCTCTGACCTCAGTCACTGCGGCTGTTTTCTATAAAAAAAAGTAATTCGGACAAGTCTGTGATAGTCACGTGGACATTAGAGCTTTTCTGCTTAGGAATTTTGGGTAGTCGGAAAATGAGCTCTTCACAAAAACACGCCTATATAATTTTGATCCCCTTGAACCCCACTTTTATATAGTGAAACCGGGGTTTACAGGGGTAAACCTTATTTTTCATATTTCTGCCCATATACACAGATTCTGGGTATACTTGTTAGAACCGCGCGTTCACACAATCTATTTTTGAGCAGAAATATAAAAAGTATCAGATATTTTTTTTTTCTGAAATTTTTCATTTTTTGGTCGATTGTTTATCAATCGACCTAAAGATATAAAGGACAAAACTTCTATTAGTGCTGGAGTCCACGTGACTATCACTGATTTGTAGGAATCCACGCAGATTATTTATAGAATTTTATCGCAGTGAGGTCAGCGTGTTTACGTGAAAAGGTTAACTGTAAAATCTGGGCTGGAATCATGGGTTGGGCTAGGCAAACAGTGTAGACCCAGATCAGACGCCACAGAACGCGGCGTCTGATCAGGGTCTTCGCTGTTTGCTTAGAGTATAGGAATTTAAGGGTCAGGCGCAGAAAAACGCAGCGTCTGATCATGGTCTAAACGGTTTGCTTTCAGTAAAGGAGTTTAAGGGTTAAACGAAACAGTCCACGCTCAGGCCCATTTTTCCTAACTACACCCAGAGACAATCGACCCACCATTACTCTCAGTGCTTTGATTGTTTTAAGGGTAAAATTTTCAATTTATTTTAATAGGCACGTTTTCGTAAAGTCTGCTGATCAACCCTACTGTTTGTCATGGCATTTGTTGAGAAATATTCGTCTCTGCACATGCGCTTGAAGTTCGGAGCTCAAAACCTAAACAACAGGCCTCCGTGGCCTAGTGGTTAAGAGCGCTGACTCTTGATCATTAGGTCTCTCACCGCTGTGGTTCGAGCCTTGCTCGGGTCACCGTGATGTGAGACGCCAAGTTCTGCAACGGAAGGTCATGTGGTTTTTCTCCGGCTACTTCGGTTTTCGCCCACCTCTGATTAACGATCGGCTCGATATGAGTGAAATAATCTTGAAAGGGCCGTAAACACCCCCCCCTCCCAAAAAAAAAAAACAAACAAAAAAACTTAAACATGAATTTTAATATTGACGTAGTCAATATTCAATTTTGTTATGGCCTTTCAAACAAATTTGAAATGTTTAAGCATTTAAGCTTCAAGCGCCTGTGATCTTTCCGACATTATTCTTCAAGAGCATTTGCACAGGTTTACAACATTTTTTTGCAGTTTAATTTCAATCGGATTTGGCATTTACATGTTCAAGTGTTTACATCAGTGACCAGCCTTGTAGCCTGTTGTGTAAACTAAATATGGGAGAGTTAAGGATGGAGTAATTCTTGGTGATTGTTGCGACTTTAAGACACCAGTTCGCAAAAAACATACATTTTTCTTCATGGCTCCCAGTGAAATCTGCCTTATAGTGCAGATTTTACTAATAATCATAGAATAAATCAAGTTTTTTAACAGCAGTACATGAAATGTAGTTTGTATATTTCGTCGACAGTCGTATCAATCAGACTAGGATACCATCGACGGTCGTATTTCTAATAATCGACATCCGTATCCCGACATTTTTTAAAGGTCTATAAAAACTCCCAGAGTGCATGAATTTTGTCAAACCCACGTTGTTGTCGAAGCGTAAATGGTAGATAAAGTATATATGGTGTTTTATTGCTTTCCTACTTTTCATAAAGCATTAGATTAATGAAATTCTGTGAAAACTGATTTTTTTCGAAAGAACCGGTATTTTATAGTGTTTTTCAGACTCACGACTCTCTATAAGTGAACAGACAATTAACAGCTTGTCTCTTTAAAACACCGACATCGTTTGTAAATGTTTAAACTAACGTTTTCGCCTCTCCAAGTGCATCAAAATCGAAGACCCCCCTCTGTCGACATCCGTACTGCTCGGTCGAAAGCCGTATTTCTCGGTCGACAGCAGCTTTACACAGTACCGGCTCGGTCGACAACACAGGTATAGAAAATGGTATTACCCCCGTGTTTACAGCAAACACCATTTTACTTCAGATTCCTACTACTGTGTGTAAAGCAAATTGTGTTATGCTTTTCATCTATTTATCTTACCACTTTCAAAATTTTGTTCTCCAAACCATCACTGACTTTTTGCATCCTTTTGTAGCTCTCTAGTAGTCTACAATATAAGAGATTCTATAAACATCAAAATGCACAAATCAAAATTTATTTTACCACTCTCTAGGCTAATTCAGCAGATGTTTGTTTTGTTTGTTTGATTTGAGGTTTAACGTCCCCATCAACACTGTAAAGGTCATTTTGGAGATGTTGCTTCCAATTTTGAGGGACATTTACCCGACATTGAGCTCAAGCCCTGCTGCCCAATAAAACCAATAGGGTTTGTAAGCATGAATGGTCTGACTCGCACCCCATTGCCTGGGCAGGCTTAGATCCTCTAAGCGGTTTACCAGTACTCGTGTGCGGGTTGGTTTCAGCTCTGCATGGAAGCACCATGCAGCCCATCTATTTCTTCAAGCCCCAATGGGTGGGGGCTACATAATTCAGCAGATGACAAATTGATGACAGTTTTCTTATTTTCCCCTGCAAAACAGGTTTTGACATTTGATGCAAATTGTCTCCATGTCAAATCCTGTTTTCTGAAAAAAAAAAAAAATAAGAAGAATTTTTTTTAAAATGTCTGTTGTAAAAATATCATGCAGAGCGTTAACTCACTTTATCGAGGATAATGGCTGCATATGGCACATTTTCGACCACTTTTTACAAGGGAGACAATTTTGGAACTTCCTGTTTGCCTTCCTATATAACAAACCAGGCCCCTTTGAAAAGGGGCCTGTCTTTAATACAGAATTTGCTTCTCTGGAAATCCTTATTGAGAAGTAAGACAAAAATATGTTGTAAGGGTTATATCCTCTGAAAATGTAATTCCTTTCCCTTTATACATTTCATTTATTTTGGTTGAATTTAGGTTTTACATCTCTGTCAATACTATAAAGGTCATTTTGGATACTTCACTTCCAGTTTTGTGGGACTTTTACCAGACACTGAGATGAAATGACATCTCAAGCCCTTCTGCCCAAACAAACCACTAGGGTATATATGCAGGGACAGTCAGACTTACACCACCTTGCCTGGGCAGGCCTATACCTTCTAAGCGGTTTTCCAGTACTCCTGTGCAGTTGGTTTCAGCTTTGTGTGGAAGGACCTTGCAGCCCAATCTATTTGTCACCCCTGCCCATCGGGGCTTGAAGAAATAGATGGGCTGCATGATGTTTCCACGTAGAGCTAAAACTGACCCGCAGACGAGTACTGGTAAACCACTTAGAGGATCTAAGCCTGCCCAGGCAAAGCGGTGCGAGTTGGCCCGTCCATGTCTATAAACCCTATTGGTTTCATTGGGCAGCAGGGCTTGAGATGTCATTTCATCTCAGTGTCGGGTAAAAGTCCCACAAAATTGGAAGCAACATCTCCAAAGTGACCTGTACAGTGTTAGTTTATACTAATTTATTTTAGTTCGACTGCGATGAAAGCTTCAGGCTTATTGAATCGCTCTTGAACAGTCATTCCGGGTGTTTTCACGCGCGCGCGAGAGACAGGCAGTGGCTTTTACACCACTGCTACCCATTCACACCTGCAGTAACATTACGTGTCTTGCCCAAGGACACACCTCGATACCGGTGGCCAGATTCGAACGCACAATCTCTCGATCATAAGTTGAACGCGTTAACCACTGCGCTATCGAGGCTGACAAATATTTTTACAGTGTTGACGGGGACGTTAAACCTGAAATCAAACAAAACAAAAGCCCAATCTATTTCTCCAAGTCCCGATGGGTGGGGGCCCAGACCTTTCATTAATGGTCATTATTCTGTATCATCTATACATTTTTGGGATCTACCATTAAACGATTTATGTTCATTTTTATATCATCAAAATATTTTTGGAATCCATCTTTAAATTGTGATATATCCTGAATCATGCTATTATGAAAAGTGTTATTAAACAAATAGTGCCTGTCCTTCATTTTTGTGTGTACTAATTAGAACCCTGTTGGGTAATTTTAACAAATGCTTACTCTCTACATATGCAGCAGAAATAAGGAAGAAATCCTAAATCACAACTGAAGATTCCCATTCTTATAGTAACTGGTTTAATAAGAAATCCAAAATTTTCAACCTTTTCTGGTATCAGTTAACATACATGTATTTACCTTTCATATCTGTCTCTGAGTTTGACTAAGTCCTCTCTCAACTTGAGCACTTCAAAATCTTTAGTCTGTCTAAAGTTCTCAAACTCATTATTCAGTTTTGATATGTGAGCATGACTTTTCAACAGCTGACTCTGTAACTCTTCAATCCTCTGCTGTAGGTCAAGGCTGCAAGATATTACAGTTAACTGTAACATGCTGGGGCCAGTTGTTCAAAACATCGTTAGCTTAACTAGCTTGTTAGTGGTCAAATTGTTAACTGTTTTAGCAAGTACAAAATTGTAAATTTCGGTATTTTTGCTGACAAAATGTGAGCAGCTTTTGCATCCGCAAAAGCTGCTCACATTTTTTCAGCAAAAATATAGCATATTTGCCATATTAACTGATCAAAGTATTAACGATACGTTAACTAACGAAGTCATTAGTTTTGAACAACTGGTCCCTGGTTAGTATTTTCTTCTTTTAACCCATAGTCCATTGTATAGGTTGGACAAGTCCCTTTGTCATATAAGAGCTGGTAGGCCTATTGTTTCATTTTTATTCTGTTTTGATGGAAAACTCTGTTAGCAAATAGTGCAGGCCCTGATCAGACGCACTGTTTGCCAAAGTACCCCTTTAAGGGGTTTCCCGTATGCAATGGGTTAAGATATCATAACAACTATGTATGCAAAAATATGTTTCAAACATTTGCAAGAAGATGCAGCAGACAACATAAATAGACAACATTTTCAGATAATTTTTCTTGGCAGCTTAAGAATTAAAAGTTATAGGCATCAATAATATATATATATCAAGAGCTGTCAACAGACCCCTGGACATGACCTTGAGATCATGGCATAGGCGTATGGGGATATTGCTGAATAAATCATAGGACCTTTATCTATCATCATACCAAATATGAACCAAATTCATTGTAAGGATTGGAAATATGAGCTCTCAAAAACCGATTGACATTTTTTAAAGAAAATACTAGCATATGGGCATTTGCCATATCAAAAATAATCAAATTTGCAATAGTATGGTATGTTAAATAACAACATCCCACCCAGGGGGCTCAGTCAGATGTGCATCAGGGTCCAGTTGTTCAAAACCAAATGAGCCCCGCCAAGCAAATTTGTGTCTTCGAGCATTCCGTTATGACAAATTTTAACTGCGCATGCCCAGCCATTCAGAGGGGCCAGGGATATGGCTTTCTGTCTGAAGGTTCCTCTTGATTCAATGCTTGTATGAGCGAGCAGTGAAGGTTCTGGCGAGACTGCGCGGATGCGCAGGCTCGCCTGAACCTTCGCTGCTCGCATAGGCGATAAGTACAAAAATCGCTTGAGGGGGCCCAAATGATGTCGTCACTTAAGAAATCAATTCAGTATGGCAATTACTAATATTTTTTCTGAAAGAAATGTGAGTATGTAAAAGCTACTCACATTTTTTCAGCAAAAATAACAAAATTTTGGATATTGTACTTGCTAGAACAGTTAAAAATTTGACCACTAATGAGCTTGTTAAACTAACCAGGCTTTGAACAACTGGCCCCAGACTGGTAATCAGAAGGCTATGGGTTCAACATGCACTTGGTACAGTAACATTCTTTTATGGAGATTGATCATGAAATACCTTCTATGGCAATTCTCTCCCTTCGGACTGATTCAAGATGGGCAGTTGTTAACCCATTGCACGTGGGAAACCCCGGATGGGGTACCTGGGCAAACAGTACAGGCCTAGATCAGATGCTGCAGAATGCGGACACCGCAGAATGCGGTGTCTGATCAGGGCCCGCACTATTTGCTAACAGAATTTTCTGTCAAAAATAGAATAAAAACAACAAGAGGCCCATGGGCCACTATGCTCACCAGAGCTCAGGTGGGCACTGCCCATCCTGCCCAATGGCAGCCATGTATTTTAACATGATATCATTTTAATCCACCAAATGAACCCCCATGTCCAAATGAGCACCCATGTGGACTCAGCATCTGAAAAGTTAGGCCTTTTATGAAGTAGAGGGGGTGGGGCATGGACCCAATGGAGCCCTGGTTGGTATCACTAAATGCGTCTTATCATAAGAAACAAAAATATATATGGTTTAGCAGTGGGGATCTGTAAGGCCTCTTTAACAGTTGAGGGGTTGGGGCATGCCCTGTTGATCCCAGGAAAGCCCAAACTGTTGTCCCTAAATGTGTCTTATCATAAGGACCAAGTATATATATGGTTCAGTGCTGGGAATCTGACCGGTTTCAGAGATTTGAGGCCCTTTCATGAAATAGGAATGGCCCCTGCGGACCCCGCTACAGTAGGTGTGCTAATAATAAGGAACAAGAACATATATGATTATGGGGTGGGGATTTGAATGGTTTCTGAAATATAAAAAGTAGAAGTAAAACAAAGATATAAAGCCTTTTATGAAATGGAAGGGCGGGGCACATTGCCTCAGCACAAAGAGACCTCCAGGTTGGTGTGATTGAACGAGTCTTATCATAAGGAACAAGTATATGGTTTAGGGGTGGGGATCTGAACTATTTCTGATATATATGGCTTTTAATGAAGTAAAGCGGTGTGGCATGGCCTGGGCGTGCCCCGGGGACTCCCAAGCTGGTGTCACTGAATGCGTCTTATCATAAGAAAGATGAATATATATGGTTTAGGGTGGGGCTAAGAACATTCTCTGAGATATAAGGCCTTATGTGAAGTGGAGGGGTGGGGCAAGGCCCAGGGAGACTCCCAGGTTGGTGTCAATGAATGTGTCTTATCGTAAGGAACAAGACTATATATGGTTAAGGGGTGGCCATCTGTAGGGTTTCCGAGATATTGTGATATTATGAAATGGAGGGGGTGGAGCATGGCCCCAGCATATCCCTGGGAACCCCCAGGTTGGTGTTACTGAATGTGTCTTATCATAATGAACAAGAATATATATGGTTTAGGGGTGGGGATCTGAACAGTTTCTGAAATATATGGCCTTTTTTGAAGTGGAGGGGTGGGGCAAGGCCCCAGCGTGTCTCTGAGGACCCCCAGGTTGGTGTCAATGAATGTGTCTTATCATAAGAAGCAAGCATATATATGGTTTATGGGCGGGGATCTGTAAGGTTTCCGAGATATTGGGCCTTTTATCAAATGGAGGGGGTGGGGCATGGCCCCGGTGCATCCAGGGGACTCCCAGGTTGATGTCACTGAATGGGTCTTATCAAAAGGAACAAGAATATATATGGTTTAGGGGTGGGAATCTGAATGGTTTCCGAGATATTGGGCCTTTTATAAAGTTGAGGGGGTGGGGCCTGACCTGTGCGCATCCCTGACGACCCCAAGGTTGGTGTTACTGAATGCGTCTTATCAATAGGAACAAGAATATATATGGTTTAGGGGTGGGGATCTGAACAGTTTCTGAGATATATGGCCTTTTGTGAAGTGGAGGGGTGGGGCAAGGCCCCAGCGCATCTCTGAGGAACCCCAGGTTGGTGTCAATGAATGTGTCTTATCATAAGAAGCACGCATATATATGGTTTAGGGGCGGGGATCTGTAAGGTTTACGAGATATTGGGCCTTTTATGAAATGGAGGGGGTGGGGCATGGCCCCGGCGCATCCAGGGGACTCCCAGGTTGATGTCACTGAATGGGTCTTATCATAAGGAACAAGAATATATATGGTTTAGGGGTGGGGATCTGAATGGTTTCCGAGATATTGGGCCTTTTATTAAGTGGAGGGGGTGGGGCATGACCTCGGCGCATCCCTGAGGACCCCAAGGTTAGTGTTACTAAATGCGTCTTATCAATAGGAACAAGAATATATATGGTTTAGGGGTCGGGATCTGAATGGTTTCTGAGATATATGGCCTTTTATGAAGTGGAGGGGGTGGGGCATGGCCCCGGCACAACCTGGGGGACCCTCAGGTTGGCATAAAAGCATATGGCTGAAAGAATTTTACTCAAGAAACATTTCTATAAAAGTTTTGTCCAAATATCTGCAATGACTTGGCAGTAAATGCCATTTTTCAATTTTCCCCATTATAAGTCTATGGAAACTCTAAGTTGCCATAGCAACCAAACTAATGGGCCGATTTTCATAAAAAACACAAACTTTCAATCCCCCAGCCCAAGGATGCTACAGATAGAATTTGGGCTGAATCGGTCAAGTGGCTTCAGAGAAGAAGATGTTTGAAAGTGTTGACGTCAGACGACGACGACAACGACGACGACGACGCCGGACAACTGCCTATCCTATAAGCTCCCCCGGAGCCTTCGGCTCTGGTGAGCTAAAAAATAGGCCTACCACCCCTTATATGACAAATGGACTTGTCCAATATTTAGCAATGGAAGAGTCCACTAGCATACAATGGGTTAAAGTGTGGTTAGATTAACTGAAAGGGTTTAAAAGAAAAGTGTGGTTAGATAAACTGATGGGGCTGACATGACCTTAACAGTGATAACTGGGCCATAAACTCCACAAAATATAAGAAACAACAGTATAAGTTTAGAACAACGGGGCTATGGATAATAAAATATATATGTTGAACAAATAAAAATAATATTAAAATTCATCCTCTCACCCTCTGCCCCCCCCCCCCCCCCCCCCCAAAAGTTGAAGTATGCAAGAAAAAGAATGATTTATTTATATAGATTCAATATAGATACAGTATTTCCAACCCATGGTATGCCTGATTATCACATACACATACACGAAGTTATGTTTCAAGTGGACCTACCTGGTACTGTTCATTAAACAACCATCACAGGCACAACCACAACTCTGAAAGTACAACAAGGAAACAATTATAACTAAACTCTCCTATACCTAAACTGTAAACCCTCTCAAAATTGACTTATCTTATCTGAGAGTTGTAACAGGTCGACCGTGTGGCTCAGTAGCTCAGTGAGTAGAGTGTCCGCTCGGTATGCGAGGGGCCCTGGGTTCGAGTCCCGGTCGAGCCATGTTCTTTTTTTTTCCAACCCTGTGACATTTGGTGGCCAGTGTGTTTGTGTGTGTGTGTGTGTGCGGGGGGGGGGGGGGGGGGGGGGGGCAGCACCGGGTCGGAGGGCTTGAAAGAGTATGAAAATAAGTTCGCAGCCGGACTGGATAGGAGGGATGAGATAGAGATTCAGGACAAATCTCATTAGGCAGGGGGAAAATGTTATAGTCTACCGTGTGGCTCAGTAGCACAGTGGGTAGAGTGTTCGCATGGTATGCGAGAGGCCCTGGGGTTCGATTCCCGGTCGAGCCTAGTTCTTTTTCCACCCCTGTGACACAGTCTTGCTAAAAATTGTTGATAAACTGACCAGCAGTGCCAGCACATTACCCTAATGATCCTAACTTCCTAAGTATTGGGACAGATAGGCCTGAGCAAACATTGCAGACCCAGATCAGACAGCTCCTAAAGGAGCAGTTGATCAGGGTCTACACTGTTTGCCATTCCTTCTGCACCTTGTGTACTCCTTGCTGGATCATGAAGCAAATTTGTTAAAACTTTAGGAAAAATTAAAGCAAGTCCTAAATGTGTCCAAATTTTTTGGATTTTTTCCGTAGTTCCAGACCAGAAGTAACAGGTATAATTGGGTCCCGTCTAGCGATTTTGGTACTTATCGCCTATGTGAGCAGCGAAGGTTCAGGCGAGCCTGCGCATCCGTGCAGTCTCGCCAGAACCTTCGCTGCTCGCTCATACAAGCAGTGAATCAAGAGGAACCTTCAGACAGAAAGCCATATCCCTGGCCCCTCTGAATGGCTGGGCATGCGCAGTTAAAATTTGTCATGACGGAATGCTCGAAGACACAAATTCGCTTCGCGGGCTCAATTACAGGTTAATTTTCATTATTTCTTGTTAGAAAGGTACATTGTGGGTACATTACGATGACACATCACTGCATTCTTTCTTATCTCCACAATGGTGACTTTTCTTATGAGAATCTGTGATATATAGAGAATACCAGGTTCCTGTCTTTTGATATCAAGTTTATCAGGCAAGGCTTCAAGAACGCTTGTAGAATCGCGAGGCTTGCCGAGCGATTCTACATGCGTTCTCGAAGCCGAGCCTGATAAACTTGATATCAAATGATACGAATCTGGTATTCTATTTATCAGTTTATCCCCTTCTACATTCTTAAATTAACAATTTACAATCAGTAATTGATGATCCTCAGTGCATCCGAGCATTCTAGCGGACGATATATTCAGTATCAGCTGACCATATTTGCCTACGATATTTTTTTAAAGGTATTTTTTCCATTTTTCCCAGTAACAATAACATTTTTGTCATTTTTCCAGTAGTCCGGTTCATTCGTAAAAGTGCACTGTCATGTTGAAGTGATAAAGCTCTCTTGTCCTGAGATAGCATATCTTTATTAGGTCAGTGAGTTACAATGCAATATATATAGGGGGTAACTGATAATTCTTTTTATTTATACTCCAAACATAGGTTGTGAGTGCTCGTCAGAACCGCCTCGCTCAGTCTGTATTTTAGAGCAGAAACAAGAAAAATAAGGTTTACCCCTGTAAACCCAAGTTTTACTATATAAAAGTGAGGTTCAAGGGGTCAAAATTATATAGGTGTGTTTTCCTGATGACATTCCTAAAATTCAAACAACTTTCTCCTAAATCCCATTTGTATATTATTGTACTTTTGTAGCTTTTATGTGCCTGAATGTAATAGTTATACCGTTACACAAATCAAATAAAGTTTAAACCAAATGGATTGTAAAAAAATGAAAATTCTCAAATGAAAAATTGTGATATTTTTTTTATTTCTGCTCTAATTACAGATAGAGGATACACGTTAGAACTGCCGCATCGAGGTGGATCTAACAAGTACCCACAATCTATATTTTAGGGCAGATATAAGAAAAATAGGTTTACCCCTGTAAAGCCCAGTTTTACTGTATACCAGTAAAAGTGGGGTTCAATAGCCCCACCTATCGGGGCTTGAAGAAATAGATGGGCTGCATGATCCTTCCACGCAGAGTTGAAGCCGACCCGCACAGGAGTACTGGTAAACTGCTTAGAGGATTTAAGCCTGCCCAGGCAATGCGGTGCGAGTCGGCCCGTCCATGCTTATAAACCCTATTGGTTTCATTGGGCAGCAGGGCTTGAGATGTCATTTCATCTCAATGTCGGGTAAATTCCCACAAAATTGGACCTAAGTCACAAATTTTCCCAGAAAAATAACCGTTTTGGGCTTATGAATTTTCCCCAGAAAATAAAATCTGCTTCTCATGTGACAAAGTGGATTTTAGACATTTTCAAAACTAATGTTTTCTGGAAAAATTCATATTTTCATGTTTCTGCTACAAATGTAAGATTTTGGGTGGTCTTTAGAAGGATCACAATGAGGTGGTTTTCATGAGTATCCATCTATGTTTTGAGCAAGAAAAAAAATAATGTATACACTTTTCTCTATATGAAGTGGGGTTTTCAAGGGACAAGTTAACCCTTATCCCGCTGAATAATTAATTTAGCCACACCCATTTCTGACTTTAAACCAATCAAATTACTTGATGTAATGTATTCCTACAAATTCACAAAATGAAAGTCAAACATTGTAGATCCTGAACAGATGGCTTCTTTAGAAGCCATCTGATCTGGATCTACACTGTTTGTAAAGATAGAGGCTGTCGTGAACAGTGGGATAAGGGTTAACAAAATGAAATGAGTCACCACAATCTATATTTTGAACGAAAATACATAAAATGACATATCCTCACTATGCCGCCTTATCTAGACATATGGTAGCCCCAGATAAGAGGGGGAAAGGGTAACCAGATATTATTTTTCTTATTTCTGCACGAAAAACCATGTTGTGGGTACTCACTGAGGCCCTTCTTATGAATAGCTCCAAAATATGTTCTGCACTTCTAACGAATACCCACAATATCTGTATTATGTTTTCATGCAGAAATAAGGAAAATACCAGTACTTTTCGGATATCTGGAACTACCGGTACTTGTCTACAGCCTTGATCCTAATAATGTATACATACACTACAAACTCTTGGACCCTTTTGTGACAAGGAAACATCTGATAAAATTCTTTTATGCATCTTCAGTATGAGCTTTTGATGATTCCACGTCTGTCATTTAGCTCTGTCTCGGTAACCTGAAAACACACAAAAATGATTTTCCATCACGAAAACACGCCTATATAATTTTGACCTCCTTGAACCCCACTTTTACATCGTAAAACTGGGGTTTACAGGGGTAAACCTTATTTTGCTTATTTCTGCTCTAAAATATAGATTGTGGGTACTTGTTAGAACAGCCTCGATGAGGCGGTTCTAACGTGCACCAACAATCCATATTTTGAGCAAAAAATAAGAAAAATAACACAATTATTAACTTAAATTTTACATATTTACGGTGGGAAAATTAACAATGCATTTGTACAGGCGTGTTTTCGTAATGATATTCTAGAGTATCAGCCAGTTTCAAAAATAAAGATGTAGTGGTGTAACTCGATGTGATGATTCTAACAAGTACCCACAGCATACAGTAAAATTCTGCTGTTAAGACCACCTAAAATTCAGTCAAATTCTGCTTTAAAAAGCTTATTTAGTAGGTTGCAGTTTTTCTTTCTAGGTGTTTTCTGCATACAGTGTCCTCTGGTCAGAGACCACCTTTGGGACTGTTCAAAAGTGGTCTTCTGGACTGCCCAAAAGGTGGTCTTAATATTCACCATATTTGCATTACCGGTATTTGCTGGCTCCCAGCTTGCACATAGGAAAAACAGGTAACCAGATCCCCCTGACCTTTCAAGATCAGCGGTATCTGGTTACCTGTTTTTCCAACACTGATAACCTTCAGACTAGGAACCAGCAGATAATGCAAATAAGGTGAATAGGAGTTTTTACTGTACATTATGTTTCTAACAAAAAATAAGTAAAAAATTATCCTCATCCTTGAGCTGTGCCCATTGTTACAGCACCAGTCCTTCACCAGAGCTGTAATGCTGGAAGTTATAGTCACATCTTGCCCACCGGGCTGTCTTCCACTTTGAGTATATCTGATGCAATGTTCGGAGGGCCGTATATGGCAGATATATGCCCCTGTCCTGACCAAGGTCTTACATGCTACTGATTTCAGGTCTTTGTTATGCACCTGAATATTTCTTTTTACAATAACTCAGTAGCTCAGTGGTTGGTGAACTTGCCTATGATGCTACAGGCTCCCTGGTTCGATTCCTGGCAGCAGTAATAAAATTGTGGTGTTCGAACATGCCCCATTGGCATCATTTGCAGGAATGAATGCCACAAAGTAAACTGTCCTTCACTATCATTATTATCATATATTTTTGGTATATGTTCCCATTATTTGAGCCCCGTCCATCTGGGCTTGGAGGCTAAGGCAAGGGTGCTAGTCGGGCTGTCCTTACATATACACTCTTTTCAGTTTCATTGGACGGTAGGGCTTGAGAATTCATTTCATCTGAATGTAGGTGAAAGTCCCACCAAACGTCTCCAAAATGACCCATAAAGTATTGATTGGATATTACTCCTCAAATCAAATATATATATATATATTACCATCGTAACACTTATTCTAGAGTTAAATAACATTTTTGATCTAATTCTTTCTAATGCCTAACTGATCGTGACAAAAATATATCCCATTTTCTCATATCTCCGTTCACTCTCATAACTCCTTTCACCCTCTTCTTTGAATAATAAGAAAAGGAATCATTTTTACAGTTATGTCACATCAGAATTTCTATTTAATAACTAAC
Organism: Lucinisca nassula; assembly: GCA_963580285.1. Taxonomy (NCBI): domain Eukaryota; kingdom Metazoa; phylum Mollusca; class Bivalvia; order Lucinida; family Lucinidae; genus Lucinisca; species Lucinisca nassula. The sequence continues at coordinate 118,464,852 of OY757012.1, forward strand.
ATTGCAACCTGTTTTGAAGAAAATCAGTTTTGATTTTCAATTTAATTCACAGAAATCGAAATTTGTCACAAAATGCTTAATAATTGAGGGGTACCCCAAAATAATCTCTAACCAGTGACAAGCATGTGACTGAGTATAAATAATATCAACACATTAAAGTAGTGCACAGTCAAAATTAAATACTCATCATGTATAATATTCATAGAATGAATCTAATTACTTATTATGATCAAATAAATTTGGGTGAACGGAGATATGAGAACATGCCCCAAACACACCCTGCATTTCTAGAAGGCTGTAGAATAAACAGAGTTGATGTTTCAGAGATACAGACTAAGCATTTTGCTTTAGGCGCCAAGATTGCCTTAAATCCAAATTTTACAGTAAGTTAATAGGCATTTTTATTCGAAACTTAGGCGCCCAGGCCAAAACTTAGGTGTCTTGGGCAACTGAGCGCCTGTTAGTCTGTATCCCTGTGTTTATTTTCTTAAATCTTGAGATTCTCTTAGGAATTTAGTCACTGGTTTAAAAAATACCTGCAGAAAATTATTCTCGCAACAAAAAATTGAAAGCAGGATTGCTCAACCTTAGGTGAACGGAGTTATGGTTTTCCAGGCTACCGTATCACATGGCCATATTTTTGGTGGGTTTGATTTGAGGTTTAATGTCCCAGTCAACACTGTAAAGGTCATTTTGGAGATGTTGCTTCGAATTTTGTTGGACTTTTACCCGACATTGAGATGAAATGACATCTCAAGCCCTGTCGCCCAATGAAACCAATCGGGTTTATAAGCACAGACTCATGCGCATCGCTTTGCCTGGGCAGGCTTAGATCCTCGTGGAAGCATCACACGGCCAATGGCCATATAGCAAGATTAATTATTTGATGCGTAACTGGGCAAAGGTTTATATATTATGTTTTCTTGATACAATTGTTCAAAATAAGGCAAACCAAATATATATTGTTTGTATATTCCCCCAAAAACATTTATTTAGCTAAATAAAATCTTTTTGGAGTGTGTTCCAGTAGTTACCAGTGTGTTCCGGTGTGTTCCGGTATTTCTAAGAACCGTTGAAAACCTGCTGACTAATTAAAAAGGAAAATCACTACCTAACCTCCCTTCTATTGGTAAGGCCAAATTATTGGGGAACCATTTGCGTAACGACATCGTTTCTACTGACTGATAAGTTCGGTCAGTCTGAAAGCCCCAAGACACCACAAGACACCCCAAGACACCAAAATTTATTGTTTATTTATTTCCTAAAGAGTTCTAGAAGGCTTTTCAATACCTAAAACTATTTAAAATATATTAATAAACAAAATTGAGATGCTATTTACGTCCTAAAACCGTCACATAAAGCACTGTATATACTCTGGTAGCTGTCATCGAATGCAATTTGGCAATGTAATAAACACCCTAAGACACTTACTTATCTATTGTCTTTATTGTTAATTGTTATACCATCTACGACATTTATAACATGAAAAGACGAAAAGTTATAGAGATAAAATGGTATTACCTGTTCTATAGTTTTGAGTTTGTGATTTATCAAATAGGTGTTTTGCTTCAAAGTTAAAAACCAAAACCTTGTATCTTAGGGTACATTTTATCATTTTGTATTTTTTTTTTTGTTCGTAATTAGTAAAAAAAAAACAATGCCAAGTAACCTATCCATCCATTTTTTCCGATCTTAGGATGAAAGGTACCGAATACAAGTATACAGTTTGATTATCTCATTAATGCCCGTCAGTTACTAATAGCTGATACCTATGCATGCAAATGGCCACTTGTTTACTGATTACGTTATTGTTCGCTTAATCCTTTTCGTCTGATAATACTTTTCACACCTAATGAATAGTCTCAAGTGTGTCTCTGCAAAGATGATACGGCAAAATGTCGACGACTGATAGAATATTTAATCTTTGATGTTATTTCTAATGTTTTATTTATTTTTACTTTATTTTTACAGAATTATTGAAAACTTTACCTAAAAAATAAATTTGTAAATAAAAATAGAATATCAATTTTCTGATGAAAAAATGTGATATTTTTGTATATTTCTGCTCCAAACATCAAGTGTGGGCACTCATTAGGACACCAAGATGGTTCTAACGAGTAACCACAACTTATGTGTTAGAGGGGGCCTTCATGTTGACTGAACAAATCATTGCCTTCACTTCTATAAATATAATGTATAACCCTGTAAAATAGAAGTAAAGGCTATGGTCAGGAATCGGTACAAATACCCAACATTGTAAACCCAAGTTTCATTATATGAAATTGTGGGATTAAGAGGTCTAAATTATATAGTTATGTTTTCGCAATGTTTGAAATACACTATTATCAATGACTGAAGATGTATTTTGATGTTGATGCGAAATTATCCCCTACTGAGTTACATATACATATTCGACAAAAAAAAATCAATTAATCCGTGATAGCGTTAAAAAGGTAGATTGGGCGACAGGGCTTGAGATGTCATTTCATGTCAAAAGTCGGGTAAAAGTCTCACAAAAATGAGAAGAACCGTCTCCCAAATAACCGTTACGGTGTTGACGGGGACGTGAAACCCCAAATCAAACAAACAGACAAATCGAAATAATCTCCATCATGTCTTTACATCTGTATAAACTGCTAACACAGTAGCGAGGACAAAGACCAGGCCGTTCTACTTTACTTTCCTGTTTTGGTTTTACAGGTGTTATATTTTTTTTTTAATTTTGTAGTTGTTAAAATCATCAAATTAATTGATATATTTGATGTTTGAATATACATTACTTATTTATATAAAATGTGTCATATACTGTAATTATTTTAATAATAACTAGAACTATAAAATGATAAAAAAAAAATGTATAAAGAAAACACGCCTAATGAAATATATTGATTTTTCCCCACGAAAAAATTAGAATGTTCCACACAAAAAAACGCTGATATTTTTTCAAATTTAAGCTCAACACATAGATTGTGTGTACTCGTTAGAACCACCTCAGTGTGGTGGTTCTAATGAGTAACCACAATCTATGTTTTAAGCAGAAGTTAGAAATTTAATAAATACCCTTAAAACCCCATTTTTACCGTATGAACGTCAGGTTTAAGGGGATCAAAATCCTATAGGTGTGTTTTTGTGATGAAAAAAGAGAGAAAACAAGAAGAAAAAAGAGAGAGAAAAAAACAGGGAAAAAGAGAGAAAAACAGAGAGAAAAAAAAAAAAAGAAAATAAAAGAAGAAAAAAAAAGGCTGGTAAATGGCTGCCAATTAAATATTTGACCATTTCTTTGGAAGCAAGTCCTAGTCACACCTCCACGAGTTGCAATTTGTTTGACAACCAGGAACAGATCATCCATTACATTTGCGCGGTGCCAGCAGGAAACTAAGGATAAAAATTTATCCTTAGGCTAACGTGACGGGGCGATAATGAGCAATTAAAAACAATGTTGAAAACCGGGGATACTATTTCCAATGTTGAAAAATTGGGGATAGTATTTAAGTGTTATTCATTCTTAGACAAAACTTTATATCTGTACATACAGATATCTGGTATTCTAAACATGACCGAATGCAAATGTTTTTGCGAAAATTGCTTCTATTATATCATAATATATGTATAAAAATAATAAATGAGTAATAATAAAGATGTTTTAGGGTATAATAATAATAAATGTGTAATAAAAAAGTGTCTTGGGGCTTTCAGACCGACCCTCTGATAAGTCTTTGCAATTTACGAAAAAGGCCAATCTGCTCCACAATTTTATATGATATGATTGCACAACAACCTACTCCCAAAATTGGGCCGAAACGACCCAGAACCAAAAAGACCGGGAGTCCGAAACACCTCGCGACCGTCCCATTCTCAGGAGTACCCACAACCGAAGTCAACACTGCTTAGCTACTCTGCACCTTCAGCAGTTTTAGCGGCTTTAGAAGTAATTTTCACAGATAGAGAATCTCGGGTTACATTCTACTTTAAAGAAGGAATGTTTCGGCCTTCCACTTGTCAATCTAACCTGTTTGCAGATATGGTCAACGAGCTAATAATGTTTTGACAATATTTTGACAGATGTTTACGTGGCCAACAATCTATCCTTGCACCGGTCAAGTTTTGATAATATCCGGAACGACCGGATCAATGACTTGGTGCCATGAAAGACCGAAATAACTATCATAAGAATATTTATTTAACATAAGACATAAGAATATTTATTTAACGTCGGTTTTCAAGTATACAACATTCAAACATTAGCTCTAAAGCTATTTTACCGACAAACAAATTTAAAAACTGTACAAGTATATGAACAATGACATCACAGAAAAGTTCCAACATATCACAGACTTTTTACATATTTTACATTAAAGACACATAACAGGTAGAATAAATAAGACAACGTAAATAATAGAACATAAAACATAAGAGCTATTGTCACATAACTTCATATCACAGACAATATAATGCACATTTTTCTAAAAGGTAATAGCTAAATATAATATTAGGATCATTCTTAGTAGAATTATATGCCTTTGCATGACAGTTAACTGGAGAACATGGACGAAACCGAAAGGGGAGTAGGGTAACAGGTTCTCTTGACATAAAGTTTTTGCAAGAGTCCTGCCTCGAAAAACGAAAGACCAATTAGCCGGCAAGCAAAGCCATAAATAAATTCCTGGTCGTGGTCGCTAGAGCCCCGGCAGCCCATGACCCATCAGGGGAGAGACACACATTAATCCATCATAGCTATCTATCTATCTATCTATCTTCATATACTGAGTCGGTCAAACTTGGCCATTACCTCAGTTGGGTGGTGCGCTAAATTTAGAATTTAGCAAAAAAAAAAAAAAAAAACACACCCACTGGATGAGTTCTTAAAACTATTTACAATCTGCTTTCAGAGGTGTACTAAAACGCACACCTCTGGATCCCAATCTACACTATGCGGGCTTTGAACTCCTCTGCAGTTTTGGCATTTACCACAGAGGAGGGAAGACTATATCACTGAGGAATAGTTCTAGGGAAGAAAGAATTCTTCAGGGCATCACTATAGGCCTGGTACCTACGATATTGACTGTTGTTTAGTTTTGATGCCCTTGTTTGAGTTGAAGTAGTCACAGGGGTCAAGTATTTATCTTTATTAAGAGACACTGTGTCAGAGTGAATCTTATAAAAGAAGGTTAAAGAGGACTGCTCGCGACGGGCCCCCAAGGATGGCCACTCCAGCTCATCGAGCATATCACCAACACTGCTTCTGTTCCGCCATCGCCTGCAGGTCCATCGGGCAGCCGTTCTCTGAACCTTCTCAACCTGCTGAACCTGAGTTTTAACATGGGGGTGCCAAATAGGTGATGCATACTCTAATTGAGGTCTAACCAAGGTTTTGTATGCAACACCCTTTGTCTGCCTAGGTGCAAAAGCCAAATTACGTCTAAGAAACCCTAATGTCCTAGTTGCTTTAGAGGTAATCTCAGAAATATGTTGACCCCAATCAAGATTATCAGTAATGGTGATACCAAGATATTTTGCGGATTGGACATGTTCCAAAGTATGCTGATGTAATGAGTAGTTGAATTTAATCTGCTTGTCTGGAGGGTGCCGTGACACCCTCATTGAATGACATTTGGCCACATTGAACTTCATTTGCCAATCGGCCTCCCAACGTGCTAGGCTATCCAGGTCATCTTGTAAGATAAGACAGTCAGAAGTAGTATATATGTTCCTATACAAAACACAATCATCAGCAAACAAACGAACAGATGACCTGATATTATCAGGAAGATCATTAATAAATATCAAGAAAAGGACCGGTCCAAGTACCGAACCTTGTGGGACACCGGACAAAACAGGGACTGGATCCGACGCTTGGCCGTCAAGTACAACTTGTTGAGTGCGTCCAGAGAGCCATGAGCTAACCCACTTAAGTGTGGATCCTCTAATCCCATAATGATCTAGTTTGTACAATAGCCTCCTGTGAGGTACCTTGTCGAAGGCCTTTGCAAAATCCATGATAATCAGGTCAGTCTGTTTGTGGCCACGATTAATGGCCCCATCCAGATTGCTCACTATGTCATGGTAGAACTGAACTAATTGAGTTTCACAAGACCTTCGACTTCGGAAACCATGCTGGCAGTCAGCAAGAATGCTTTCAAAGGCTAGGTGCTTGTTAATGTTGCTGACTAATATATGCTCCAGGGTTTTGCAACAGATGCATGTGAGCGACACCGGTCTGTAATTCGCAGCATCATATTTTTCTCCTTTCTTAAAGACCGGGGTTACGTTTGCTTGTCGCCAGTCATCTGGTACAGTGCCCCGAGCAAGTGATTCATTGAAAATAAAGGCCAGCAGGGGAGATATTTCAGCACTACATTCCTTAAGCACCCTGGCATGCAGACCGTCAGGCCCAGATGCCTTATGTATGTTGAGCTTGTCCAACAGTTTTGCGACCCCTTTGGGGTCGACTGTTATGTCCCCCATAGAGGGGAACGGACTTGTACCTTTTGATGGTAGCTCACCGTCAGCTTCACGTGTAAACGCCGATTGAAACTGCTTATTACATATATTTGCCTTTTCGCGTGATTCAGTTTTCAAAATTCCATTTTCTCTAAGTGAAGTGATCCCAAATGATTCTTTTTTAAGGGACTTTACAAATGACCAAAATTTCTTAACTTTTCCATTCTTCTGGGGGCCCTCGGGATCAATATTTTCATCATCAAAGGTAAAGATGCTGGAAACATGATTCCAATATGCATCTCTAATTACCTTTTGTACATGTGCTCTGAACCTTTTGTAATGGTTCTTCACGTCGGGATTGCTAGACTTACGAGCACGAAAGTACATTCTGTCACGTCTTCTGATTAGGTGTTTGATCGTGTTATCGATCCATGGTACACTATGCTTTGTTTTGGTCATTTTTATTGGTATGTACCTTTCCATGGCCGTCGTAAGTTCGGTCTTAAAACTGACCCACAAGTCATTTACTGACATGCGAGAGAGGTCAGAGGAAAGGAAGGAATCCTTAAATCGCGCCATATGGTCTCGCAGACCATCCATATCCGCACGCTTATATAAATATATTTTACGCGGGACCTGTCGGATTCGCTTTGCTTTTATGTCATACTCAATATAAACTATATCATGATCGGCCTTGCCGATCGGGGGCATCCCTTTGACACGACTAACTGGGGATGGAGAATTTGTAAATAGCAAATCCAGGGTTTTTTCTTGCCGGGTGGGTATATTTACGACTTGAGAGAGGCAATGTTCTTTTACTATATCCAAAAGCTGTTGTTGCGTTTGCCTTTTAGACACCCCATGGGGTACCTGCTGGTTGCACCATTCAATATCACCACAATTGAAGTCCCCTCCTACCAATATGTGGGCATTTCCATTTGACATTATCCTAGCCAAGGATGTATTGAAGGCCTCAAGATAATCTGGGTCAATCTGATCTGGTGGACGATAAAAAGATCCAAGGTACAGAGTCCTACACCCAATAATGTTCAACTTACACCAAACTATTTCACAGTCGGTGTCCAACTCCGGAGTTTCTGTGCAGAGCAGGTCTCTTTTAAATGCCACGAAGACACCACCATGGGCATCTCCAACTCTGTCTTTCCGGATGGCCTCGAATGAATCTGGGAAAATTTCCGAGTTTTTGATATCTGGGGTTAACCAAGACTCATTCCCCAAAATGATGTCTGGTTTAGCCGAGTCGATAATTGTGTGAATTTCAGCCCTTTTATTCTTAATTGACTGACAATTCATAATCAAGATTCTGAGGGGGTAGCTATGAGAAGAGGTCTCCCCCCATGAAGCATGTACCACCGATCGACCCCAGGAACCACGATCAAAACAAAAGGAACGGGGGGGGGGGGTTAAAGGTTTCAAGCACATGCTTTAAAACAGGGAAAAATAACTAAAACAAACAAACAAACAAACAAACAAGCAAGCAAGTTTATAAATTATACTTGCATAAGGAACACTTGCATGAGGCTCCTCCCCAGGTCTGGATCAGCCTTACAAACTCACCGTACTTACTAGTAGTTCTCAGATGATTTGGAAGACTGTTCCAGACCTGAGCGGCCTCAAAGCGAAAGGTAGCCTTACCGTATCGACTTGTGCGGACTCGCGGTATCTCTACCAGGTTTTCATACCTGAAAGAATACTTTGTGGTTTTAAAAGATAGTAAATCATGTAAATATTCAGGTGATTGTTTGTATAAAATTTTAAAAACCTCAGTAGCCATAGTCCTAATTCTATTATCGGCTTTGTTAGTAAGAGAAGAAAAAGTGAGATAGTGCAGCATGATAGAGTTAATGTTCGGAAAAAGAGTTTAAAAGCAAGATAAAAAAAGAGTGTGTGCCTTAAGGGAGTGTATGGTTGATCAGATTACTGACTCCTGATTTGAAGGAGTCAATTCACCTGGAGCCAAGAGTTATGGACCATAACTACAAGAGTCATGAACCATTGGCCCTTATTCTGCTTTACACGATACATCCAGTTATTTTTCATGTTTATTTGAACTTGAAATATGCCTTCATAGTTCCTGAGAAATCTGTCATGAAAATTTTCAAGAATAGCAAAATTGGAAAAGAAAAAAAAAAAAACACTACATAAATGGGTAACTCCATGAGTACGTTATAGATCCTTTGCAACTATTCTGTCATTACACCTTCCTTACGTGATATGAGGTAGGACTACATACATAAAAGTTATTGAACAAAATGCATTTTAATACAACTTTCAGCTTTCTAGCTCCATACTCACAGGCAATCTCCCAGCAGACTGGTGCAGAGCCAAGGTTACTCCAATTTGAAAAAAGGAGACAAGTCATTGGCCTTGGCCGCAAACTACAGACCCATTTCCCTCACATGTATTCTTTGCAAGGTCATTGAGCACATAACGGATTCTCACTTGGTTAAGCATTTGGACAAGCATGACCTCCTGTACGACCTCCAACATGACTTCTGAAAAAAAAGGTCTTGTGAAAATGAAACACAGCTCGCCATGCCAGTCGAGGATAGGTACTTACGAGGAGTGCAAGTACTGGGAATCATACTGACCTCGATTCGAATCTGGCTGTAATGATTTAAAACATAAATAGACGTCCAACACCAGTTATCATCAAACTAGAAGTGAAGGCAATGATCAGGAATCGGTACAATTTACCCACAGCTCCTATCAGAGACACCAAAGGGAAAGACATAGAACAACTAGACCCTATTAAATGGAAGCGGGATGATGATGATGATTTCGTGTTTAACGACGCGTCAGCCCTCTTTGTGGGTCATAAGCGTCAAGCGGTAAATGGAAGCGGGAAGCCAAAAGGTTACTTTCCCACTAAATGGCCAATTGGCTACCCATACCAAAAAATATAAACGATACACGCACTCAAAGACAAACCATAACAAAAATAAACCGCGACAGAAGAACTGCCTTGGAACGGTCAGTGAAACATCCTCGCCCTTACTTCCGTCGCGATTTAGACAAATAATTTGTTCAGTCCGCTTCCAAAGCTTCTTCCCAAGAACAAGCGTCCTCAGACTGTCATGAGGATAATAAGGCGGATAGTTGCAAGCTTCCGTCAAAAGTTGAAACTTTGAGAAGGAAAGTGAAGCAACGTAATTTGTATTTGAATAAGTTGGTAGATTGTGTAAAGGCGAATCCCAGAGCCGAATCCCAGAGACTTCTTCAGATACATCAAGAGAGAGAGAGAGAGAGAGAGAGAGAGAGAGAGAGACAGACAGACAGACAGGCAGACAGAGTATCTAAAAAGGGGAGGAAATTTAATTGCGGAATCAGACCTTGTATGCTGTCGAGTCTTCAACTTGTTTCATCTCTGTAGTTTTTTGATTTGTATGTTCTCGGAGATGTTACACTGATGAGTTAGGAAGCCTTCCTGCGGACTAAACAAAATTAGTGTATACCGCGACAGAGGTAAGGGCGAGGATTATGGCCATGTAAAATCGATTTAAGCCCCCCCCCCCCCCACCACCACCCAGTGGAATTCTTTCCACTGACCGTTCCAAGGCGGTTCTTCTGTGGCGGTTTATTTATATTGTTGTTTGTTACTTACTGTGTGTATCACTTGCGTTTTTTTATTTTGGATGGCCATTTGGCCATTTTGTGGGAAAGTAACTGTCCGTATGGCCTTCCTTTGTTTAGGTTTCCTTTATGGTCTGGTCGCTTCATGTTTGTGTTTCTTTTCCTTTGGTGTCTTTGATGGGTGGAGTAAGTTAATTGTATCGATTCCTGATCTTTGTTTTACTTCTACTTGAACGGTCATAGGAACTGATTGATTCTTCAAAAAATGAGTACAAGGTATCATTAATTGGAAGATAGCTCTCTTCGGTGGTTACTAGCTACTTTCATGCGGACTGAACAAATTATTTGTCTTAATCGCGACGGAAGTAAGGGCGAGGATTGTGGTCACGTAAAATCGATTTAAGCCCCCCAGTGGAATTCGTTTCCGCTGACCGTTCCAAGGCGGTTCTGCTGTCGCGGTTTATTTTTGTTATGGTTTGTCTTTGGGTGTTTGTGTCGCTTATATTATTTTATTTTGGATAGCCTTTTGGTCATTTTATGGGAAAGTAACTGTCCTTTTGGATTACCGCTGTTGATGTTTCCGTTGGGGTCTGTTCCTTCATGTTTGTGTTTCTTTCTCTTTGGTGTCTCTGATGGGAGCTGTGGGTTAATTGTATCGATTCCTGATCATTGCCTCTACTTATATTTTGGAGTTCGGAGTCTTCAGAGTTCTGTGGTGTATTCCTTGCTTCCAAAGGATAACCCTTTTATAGAACATATTTACTTACTGTTCGTCGATATCTGGCATTTCTGCCGCTTCCTGGTGCATTTGGGTACTGGTTTCTGGCAGTTTGGCCTGGACCATAACAAGCTGGGTCGAAGTTGTAGAGGATTTTTGGGGAGAACTGAATGTTCTGTTTTGTTCCTCCACATTGTAAGTATCAGTAGGTCTGGTTCGTGCATATTTTCATAGTTTCATACTCGACTCTGATTTTCGTTATGATCTTGTCTTCTTTGAAGCTTTCTTCAAAGTGTTTCGCTTAAATTGTGTTTCAAGTTTAATGTTGCATTTGGACCTTTACCTCCGTTAGGGGTCCCGGTCCTTAAATAAATCTTGAATCTTGGAGTTAGGCGTAAAAAATAGCTGTGCTTTTACTAACATGCTGAAAAATAAATTTGATCGGTAGGTAGGAGAATTTTTTTTATTATTATTTTATTTTTTCTTTCGAAAAAAAAGAAAAAAAAACAGGGTCGGGCCTGTATTTCTTATGTTTTTGTACATGTCTTTTGTTAATAAAATTGTCATGTTGAGACTTGAAGCTGGTGCTAAGTGCCATGTGACAGCCGTAAAAAGTCTCCCTGTACTTTATCATAGTGCAGATTATATTTTCTTTTCCTTTCGGATCATTGAGTCCATTCTGGTTACATTGAAAATCGAATATCGCTTAAGCCGGTGCTAGGAGGCGTATGCAGCATTGAAAACAAAATTGCTGTGCATGAAGATACTCAATAAAACCGTGTCTCCGATTTTCGTTCTTTTATGTGTTCTTTGTTTCCAAAGGCAACATTTTAGCTTTTTATTTTACCTCACTGCAGCTGGAGCTTATTGCCGTGTGGTTGCCGTAAAAAGTATCCCCGTACTTCATCATAGTGCAGATTATATTTTATTTTCCTTTGGGGTCATTGAGCCCATTCTGGTAACATTGAAAATCGAATATCGCTTAAGCCGGTGCTAGAAGGCGTATGCAGCCTTGTCAACTAAATTGCTGTGTATGAAGATAATCATTAAAACCGGGTCTCTGATTTTCGTTCTTTTATTTGTTCTTTGTTTCCAAAAGGCAACCTTTTAGCTTTTTATTGCGCTGTATATCATATTCATTTAGACACTCAAAAAAGTCAGCTCTGCAATTTGAAAGATACCAAATGCCAAAACCTACAAAAATGTACTCAAAACGGGGAAAGTATAAAACCCGGGAGTAACGGCCGGGAGCCGGGAGTAAAATCCGGAAGTAAATTTGGACAATCGAATAAAGGTACTAAACATTCACATATCTGGATGAAATTTGGACCAACAGTAGAATATAGACTTTTCTTTAAAATGCATAAAAGTTTTAACATTATTATGCAGTAGTTTTCAAGATATGAACCGAAATATAAGACCATGTCGTAAAACTTTCGCCCGGGAGTAACTTTTGCGGTATTGACGATGTCAAACATTTTGCAAAATATGTTCAGTCTGGGGTTTCTACAAGAATTACGTTATGTATTATCAATTAAAAAACATACCAGAGATTAGAAAAATGCAAAAATAAAGTTATTTCATCGCTCCGTCTAGTAAATAATTGACCCGGGAGTGGGCTGGGAGTAATTTCTTGGTTGTAATTGACATTTAGTTGCCTTATTCTCGGCCTTATTGCTTACATCACATACATTGTATTTCTTAAACGTTTGTCAGAAGTAAAGCTGAGATTCAGCATGTATTAAATGTATTTATTTGTCATATCGGGGCTCGACACACATCCAAACCCCTACCCACCTCACGCCCTTATCCTGCCCCTATGATTTAAGAGGTGTTTGATTATGTGACCCGGGAACATTTATATTTGGCGCCATTTGTTTTATGGCCGTATAATGTAGAAAAAAACCCGCAGTCTGATCAGTGCCTTTGCTTTTAGCTGTCAGAGTAGACCGACTTCGTTTAAGAAATACAATGTATGTGACATAGGCAATAACGCAAACAAACGCCGATTTCAACCCAGAAATTACTCCCGGTCTACTCCCGGGTTAGTTACCTACTTCACGGAGCGATGAAATAACTTTATTTTTGCATTTTTCGAATCTTTGATATGTTTTTTATTGATAATACATAAACTAATCCTTGCAGCAATCCCAGACTGAACATATTTTGCAAAATGCTTGACATCGCCAATACCGCAAAAAGCTACTCCCGGGCGAAAATTTTGCGACATGGTCATATATTTCGGTTCATATCTTGAAAAGTATTCAATAAGAAATATAAAACTTATATGCATTTTTAAGAAGAGTCTATATTCTACTTTTGATCCAAATTTCATCCAGATCTGAGATTGTTTAATACCTTTGTTCGATTGTCAAAATTTACTCCCGGATTTTACTCCCGGCTTCCGGCCGTTACTTCCGGGTTTTATACTTTCCCCTTAAAACGCGAAATTACTAAGGGAAAATGCAAAGACGACACTGGGTAGGGTAGGAAACTGAAAATGGTAGGGTCGGTGTTTTAATTTTTATTTTGTTCGTTAATGATAAAAATAGTAGAGTCGGGGGTCTGAAGCAAGGTCTGTCTGGTTAGCGGAAACACGGCTGTTTTTTAGGCCATATAACCTGCTTAATGGCTTGAACCCTTGATCCCGTCTAAAGCTTTAGGACCTGACGGGCCTCGTCACAGAGCCCTTAAGGAACTCGCAAACGAACTGAGTCGCTCCAATATTTGCATGTTATGTTTCAGAATAAAAATAAAAAATGAGTTCCTTTAAGAGCAATGAAAACATTCATAAGAAAGAAGATGAGTCATACTACGTAGTTTCGGCTAATAAATATGATCTTTAAAAGGGTTATCCTTTGGAAGCAAGGAATACACCAAAGAAATAAAGCCTCATCAGTGACCCTGTAATGAACCGGCAAAGAAAGCCAGAGGAAACTGCAATTTTGCGAATTTTGAATAGGCAGTCGATTCAAAGACTGATATAAATCAAAATGGGGTCCAAATAATTAAAAACTGTCTAGAATATGAGTCTAAACCAATAATTTATTTCTGATTTCACAGAATATTCACGCTGATCTCAAAGGACCAAAAGTAAAATATAAACTGCACTATGGTTGATGTACGGGGAGACGTTTTACGGCCGCCACACGGCACAACACCAGCTGCAGTGAAGGCAAATAAAAATAAAAAATGAGTTCCTTTAAGAGCAATGAAAACATTCATGAGAAAGAAGATGGGTCATACTACGTAGTTTCGGCTAATAAAGCCTCATCAGTGACCCTGTAATGAACCGGCAAAGAAAGCCAGAGGAAACATACTGCAATTTTGCGAATTTTGAATAGGCAGTCGATTCAAAGACTGATATAAATCAAAATGGGGTCCAAATAATTAAAAACCTGTCTAGAATATGAGTCTAAACCAATAATTTATTTCTGATTTCACAGAATATTCACGCTGATCTCAAAGGACCAAAAGTAAAATATAAACTGCACTATGGTTGATGTACGGGGAGACGTTTAACGGCCGCCACACGGCACAACACCAGCTGCAGTGAAGGCAAATAAAAATCAAAAATGAGTTCCTTTAAGAGCAATGAAAACATGCATAAGAAAGAAGATGGGTCATACTACGTAGTTTCGGCTAATAAAGCCTCATCAGTGACCCTGTAATGAACCGGCAAAGAAAGCCAGAGGAAACATACTGCAATTTTGCGAATTTTGAATAGGCAGTCGATTCAAAGACTGATATAAATCAAAATCAGAAGTCTCTTGAATCGGGTGAAATCCTAAACATTTGTCCCCTCTTTAAGAAAGGGGGTAGAGCTCTTTCCTTTAATTATCGCCCTGTGTCACTGACACGCTTGTCATGTAAGTCGCTTGAAGTTATAGTATGCTCAAATATCATGGCTCACTTGGATAATCGCTAACGTTTGTTAGACAGTCAACATGCATTCAAAAAAGGTAATGTTGTGAAACCAGGCTGTTATAAATGATTGGGTAAAAATATTGGAAAAGGGAGGACATATTTACACTTTTATTCTTGATTTCGAAAATACTTTTGCAACACACCCTCCTGAACTAATTTCAAGTAAATTAATTGCTTATGGTGTTGGCGGAAAGACACCATGATGTTGCAGAAAATAATGAGTTGCTCTTATGGCGATACTTCGGAGTGGGTCCCAGTTTTGTCTCGTGCCCCACGAAGTACCGTTCTTTTTCCATTGTTGTTCTCTTTGTACCATCCATGATATTTCATCTGACACTGGCTCAGGGAAAAACAACACTTTTCACAGGTGACTGTGTTTGTTATTGTGAAATCTGGAATACAGATATACATGGAAACTTCATTGATATTGATAACTGCCTTCGCTTCTTTTCTCGTGAGGATACAGTTAGACAAGAATTTCTGGCAACAGAATGGCGTATGAGATTTCAGCCTGTTAAATAAGTAACCTATATGCATATAGGTCACCGGTTAAATGCAATATATTGCAGACAGCTAGGAAGAGAACAAATATAGTTGAGGCTTTAACAATATTGTGTGGAACAAGCTGCGAGCCCTTATCTTCAATTCGTCACAGTTATTCAATTTGATTTGTATTTCAGTTTGCTCTAATTTACATGTTATAGAGGATCTTACATGAGTGTTCATGTATTATTGAATTTATTAAACGAGTTGAGGTAAAGGGATAAAATGCGAGGCTATGCCGAGCATTTTATCCCTTTTCCTCAACGAGTTTAATAAATTCAATAATACATGAGCATGAATGCAAGATTCTATTTATCATATGACATTTAAAACGCATTTTATTCACGATTGTTTACAAAAATGTCAATATTCCGCCATTAGTAAACGTGACGCCGTTAAGGACGTCGTACATGCAACGTTACGGAACGTATCTAGCTAATTTGCATATTTAATCCACTAGTGGATTATCGAAAATAATGCATGGCGTTATTACACTCTCAGACGCGACGTCATATGATAAATTTTGTTATGGTATATTGGTTGAGTTAGTTACCTTCAGGTTGCCCAACTATTTTGTGTATTGCAAATAATGTTAGAACCTAGAGCTAAGGTTTGGCCCATAGAATCGATTTAAACTCCCTAGTGGTTCTCGCTACTGACCTTCCTTTTATTTGTGGTGGTTCTAATGTGGTTTACTTAAAATGTAGCTTTGTCGGATTTTCCGACGGGGCTCTTCATGTTTGATGTGCTTATGGTTGCGTATTATTTATTTTCAATAATTGTGCCTGTTGCACCTTGATCACCTTTTGTGGGGGAGAGGGAGCTAGTTGCTGTGTTGTTTATGATGTGCGGTTTCCTTTTTCTTTTCCTCACTGTTACTTACTCTTCCACTTGGTGCCATTGGTAGGTTGTTATCTTTGATTGAGGCTTTTCCTGGACATCTATTTCTATATTTTTCTTAAACTTTGGGGGAAACATTCATTGAAAATGTGGATTCCATTAAACACCTTGGAATGACAACCATATATGTGGGATTGTCTCTCTCTCTAAAAAAAGGAGAGGGGCGGAGACACAGTTAACTTATACCCTCTCCGAATGGGTAAAATCAGTAATGGCCTTGGTAAACAGACGTATAACAGTACTCAGCAGAACCACGTCTCGCCGACATTTTTCGGTGTTTGATAATCCAGATTGTGCTGCTGAGTTAGCTGAAATCCACCGGAAGTTTGTCGTTGTTCCAGCTGACAAGGCATCTAACAATATTGTGTTTGTTTGCA
This sequence comes from Lucinisca nassula, assembly GCA_963580285.1. Taxonomy (NCBI): domain Eukaryota; kingdom Metazoa; phylum Mollusca; class Bivalvia; order Lucinida; family Lucinidae; genus Lucinisca; species Lucinisca nassula. The sequence goes on from OY757012.1 coordinate 118,481,352, forward strand.
AAACACACTATATAAACTGCTTAAAAGAAGAGCTTGGTTTGAGCACTATGACAGGCAACACAACATATAATCTTTCTTCTTTGTCCAAAGATGAAATTCTGCGAAACCACCAATCGGTGATGCTTTCGTTTGGAATTTGCCTCCCAGAGGAAGATATGGAACTTCCAAAGTTGTACTGGATTCCTAAGCTTCATAAGAATCCGTACAAGCAGAGATATATCGCGGGTTCAGCTTAGTGCTCAACCAAGCCTCTTTCACAGATTCTAACACGAATCCTTACTGCAGTTAAAGATGGCCTTCAGAAATATTGTGACACTGCATATGCCAGGAGTGGTGTGAATCAGATGTGGACTTTGAAAAACTCTAAAGAGCTTCTAGAACATCTTCAGTCGCAGTCTTTTCTCTCAGTAAACAGCATAAAATCTCTCGATTTCTCAACGCTCTACACAACTATTCCTCATGATAAATTGGAATCTAAACTCAAGGAAATCATAAGTAGAAGTAAAACAAAGATCAGGAATCGATACAATTAACTTACTCCACCAATCAAAGACACCAAAGGGAAAGAAACACAAACATGAAGCGACCAGACCATAATGGAAACCTAAACAAAGGATGGCCATAAGGACAGTTACTTTCCCACAAAATGGCCAAATGGCCAAATGGCCATCCAAAATAAAAAGACACAAGTGATAGACACAGTGAGTAGCAACAAACAACAACATAAATAAACCGCCACAGAAAAACCGCCTTGGAATGTTTTTTTCCACAAGAATGATAACCGTCGCTACCAGTATGTTGTTCTTGGCTACAAAGACACATACTTCGTTCGAGATCACTCTGATGCACCACAAAAGTACACTGTCATAAGGATGCTGGAATATCTAATCGACAATATTTTCGTGGAGTTCAGTGGCCTATTATTTCAGCAAACAAATGGCATACCAATGGGTACTAATTGTGCACCGTTGCTTGCCGACTTGTTCTTGTACTCGTATGAGGCGGAGTTTGTACAAGGTCTCCTCAAAGCAGGCAAGAAAAGCCTTGCACAACAATTCAATTTCACCTACAAATATATAGATGATTTATTGTCTCTGAAAAATGCTAAATTTGCAGAGTACTTGGAATTCATCTATCCACGTGAACTTGAAATTAAGTAAACAACAGAGACTGCAACCTCCTCCTCATACTTGGATTGTTATCTCTATATTGACAACGGAAAGCTTTACAATAAACGAGATGACTTCAATTTTCCCCATTGTTAACTTTCCCTTCCTGAGCAGTAATATTCCGTCTGCACCAGCATATGGAGTTTACGTTTCACAGTTAATCCGTTATGCTAGAGCCTGTTCCAAGTATCAGGACTTTATGGAACGTGGGAATGTGCTCACTACCAGGTTGTTATGTCAGGGGTATCAAATCCAAACTGGTATCAACACTAAAGAAGTTCCATGGGAGACACTCTGATCTTGTGGATCCGTACAATGTGGCCATTTCCAGAATTAATTCTGATATGTTTGCCAATGGAAAGCCATTGGAAGACTTCCAAAATCTCGGACATACCCTTCTCGGCATTTACACATTTTCTTCGTTCGGGTCGATGGGCATGGTGGGCGAAGCTTGCTTACCAAGTAATGCTTAAAATCCGCGGACGCCTGATTACACTCTTCTGAAGTCCATGTCTGTTGATCTGAACATTGATATTTGCCATTTTGTCTATGGATTAACGATTTTGGATTAACGCTTTGGTACTACGACCTAAACTACTTACTCTTATACAAAGGCCTGGAGGGAGCTACCAACATCCCAACAGATGACATCCCCACATTTTAGGTGCTGCAGAAATTATCACATGGAGTTTTTCAGACCATCACTGACAGAATTGACATTTAGAAGAATTCGTTCTCCCCTCAAAGGGACACAGGTCATAATGGTATTGTGGCGTAGCCTATAGACGATAACCTATCAATATGTAAATCAGAAAAAAAGCCTAAAATGAATAAACATTTTTTCATGTTTTAAGGTTCAAAGGCTGACCCGCTGATAACTTGGTATTTGTACTGTTTATTACATTACCAAGAAGGTTACTTTATATTGCATTGTCATATGCTTATTGTGCCTAATGGCTGAAACATATAGTTTGGACATGAAAATTTGCAGATTATGTTATGTCAACAATTTTCTAATGTTTTATTCAAATGTCATGTATGTTATATAATATGTTTTGACAATGTATTTTGGCACACAGTCTGTATGAGTCCATGAGTAATGTATTATTTTACATTATTTGCACACATTTGAAATATTTGTATACTTTTCTACAATTTAGCTTTCTTTTGTTCATGAAATTAATTCTAAAGAAAACATGTCAGTCTATGATAATGGTTTCATGAGTAATTAGAGGAAGCATGAAATGTTATGCAAACAAATCGATGCACATTCTTTCAAGAAACATGTGGGGTTTGTTGGGCTTCTCAAACTAATGGCTATTTGTCAATGACCAGCCAGGCCATCAAATTCTCAGCTCTTTAATGAACAGATAGGCCATTAAATTTGCTGCTGTTTACTCTTTACACCCTTGGGTACTAGACAGTAAATGCATCAATATTTTCCAAAACTCTTAACAGCAAGTCATAAAGAATCAGTTTTTGTGTGTGCTTTGGTGTATTGTCATATTGTCATGATTATGTTTTGAAAATGTATGTATGCTTTCATGTGCGCGTGTACATGTATTTCAATTTTCATAATACGTATATGAATTTATTATGGAAGATAATCTATGTGTTGTGCATTTTTTCTGTACCATTCTGATGATGCAAAGAAATTAATGAGTATTAGGTTCATGCTGAATATTACATTTTCATGAAATGCATTGTCTTCGTAAAATAATTGTTTTGTTCATGATTTGTCTTTCAAAATGTTGTTTGCATAAATTTGTTGAATGACAATTGTTTGATTTTTTATATCATATCATATTGACATGAAAACTTATATCATATCAGTTTTCAATTTTCACGTGGAGCGTGATAGCTCAGTGGTTAGTGCACTTGCCTCTAATGCTAGAGGTCCCGGGTTCGATCCCCGGCAGCGGCGAAAAAATTTCGGTGTCCGAACACGCTCCATTGACATCATTTGCAGAGATGAATGTCATAAAGCGCACCGTCGTTCGGATCGGGACGTTAACTGGAGCCCCACTGTGCAGGGAGAACCATCCCCTGTGCAGGTTAAAGATCCATACCGTAATTACTTGAGTACTGTGTAGGCTTTCACCCTGCAAAACCTAGAATGTATGTAATGTACACCTGCGGTAATGGTCAAATGTGACGGACGCAGTATCAGTAGAGAGAGAAAGAAAGAAAATGACATGCTTCTAGTCTCCAGATATTTTCATAAAAAGTAGAAGTAAAACAAAGATCAGGAATCGATACAATTAACTTACTCCACCCATCAAAGACACCAAAGGGAAAGAAACACAAACATTAAGCGACCAGACCATAATGGAAACCTAAACAAAGGAAGGCCATAAGGACAGTTACTTTCCCACAAAATGGTCATATGAGCATCCAAAAATAAAAAAGACACAAGTGATACACACAGTAAGTAACAAACAACAACATAAATAAATCGCCACAGAAGAACCGCCTTGGAACGGTCAGTGGAAAGATTTCCACTGGGGGGGGGGGGGGGGGCTTTAATCGATTTTACGTTGCCACAATCCGCGTCCTTAGGGGGGGGGGCTTAAATCGATTTTACGTGGCCACAATCCGCGTCCTTACTTCCGTCGCGATTTAGACAAATAATTTGTTCAGTCCGCATGAAGGCCTCCTAACTCATCAGTGCAACATATCCGTGAACACAAATAATCAAAGAACCACAGAGGTGAGACAACGGTGAGGACTCGACAGCAAGAAACCACTGAAATGCTGGAGCAAAAGAAAACCAACAGTTAGACTCCGATGGGGCCGACTAGAGACAGAGCATCAGGCACCAACCAACATTACCTTGAATTAGATCTCTCTAATTCTCAATAACCCTTTACGTTGGAACCGTCATAGAATCTGAGGCCTGACCCACCCGCGTGCAATTAAAGAGGGAAGCAAAGTTGCCAACCGTGATTGGTTTAACTACCATGCATGCAGTCTGTCGTATAATATCCATGTTGTACCCAATCTTTTTATATAGGAGAATGATTTTACGAAATTGGGTGCTAAAGTCATTGCGGTTATATTTTTCCTGAATTTATATACTAAGTCACCATAAAATTCGGGTTCCGATAGACCATGTTGCAGAAGAGATTAAAGTCCAATATTGAATTTTGAAATTAAATCAGAATGGCGTCTGTAAAATTTTGAAAAGGCTTTGCGTAGTTTATGGTACCGATAACCCTGATTAAGAAGTTTAGCCGTTAATAATCTATTACGAGTTTTGAAGTCAGTTACATGACTACACACTCTAGCAAATCGAATTAATTGCGAAATATAAACGCCATATGATGGCGCACGAGGAACATCACCATCCAAAAAAGGAAAATTTACAATCTCAAAATCAAAGTCATCGCGTTTATCATAAATTTTGCACGAAACAAACCCATCTACAATAGATAGATGTAAATCCAAAAACGGGGCATCGGTATATGAAGAATTTGCTTTATTTAAGTGAAGTTCTGGGGGGTAAATCTGACTGATCAAACCATCGAAATAGGTATTATCAATATTTAATAAATCATCTAAATATCTAGAAGTGAAGCTAAAAGCTTCAATAATTTCAGATTGGTTATCAATGGAAAGCGACAACATGAAGTCTCTTTCATAACAATACAAGAATAGATCAGCCACAAGAGGTGCGCAATTCGTACCCATCGGAATGCCCACAGTTTGTCTAAATAACTTAGTACCGAATCTAATATAAATATTGTCAAGTAGAAAGGTGAGGGCATCACACACTTTCTGACATGACCAAAGTGTATAATTCTTATGCTCTTTAGAAGTGAAAAATGCATTTCTGACATTACATGCAAGATAGAGAGAATCTTCTCTGTGAAAAGCCCATTCAATTAAATCATTAAGCTTTTCTTTTATAAGATTATGAGGAAGTGTAGTGTAAAGAGTGGAAAATCGTAAATAGACAGACTTGAAGCACGAAAATGTCTGGATTTCAATTTAATTAAAACCTCATTCGAATTTTTTATAGATAAGATAAGATAAGATAAGATTTATTTAAAGTCGGCAAGTTATGAACAATAGAACATAAGCTCTGTATGAGCTTTTGAACCAACCAATACAGATTTCTTCCTGATCTTTCAAAGAATTTATCACAATATTTAATCACGTGCGTTTTAATAGCAGTAAGACAGGAAGTTAATAATTTAGAAAGTTCAGTGGTAGTGCAAGAGCTAGAATTTCTTTTATCTGGTTTGATTCACAAGGGGATTTAAATTTTTCTTTTACCCGGGAATGTAACATATCATGATGTAACACGGCATGATATGTTTATCTTCTAATTTCTGGGCCATTTCACTTTGGCATTAATTAGTTATTCTTATGCTAGTTTCTCTGAGCCTATGTGTTGTAAGTCACTATTCACCTCTTTGAACCTTAATGGAGTTGAAATATTTGGACAGCTGGAAGCATGACACCATATATAAAAAGAGGGCTTCTTTGTAAGAAGCATTCAAGATTTGGGGTTCAAAAATTAAGATTAAAACATTTGGCAACATCTATTTTGGCTAAGTTTTAATATAGAAATTATTTAAGTTTAGTGTTGGGAACTGGATAAAGGAGATGAATGAAATTTATGATGTTGAAACTGATTAAAGAAAATGAAACATATGTAATAAAAGAAACTAAAAGTGACATTTATTCTTCCTTCAGTTAATTCCCCCCAAAAAGAAGAACAGACGTTGAAAAGACGTTGAAGTATTGGTTATAAAAAGCACCTAAAACTATCACACTCACCCAGTATATACTCACTCACCTACCCTGCCACTCACAAACTCATTTATCACCCACCTCACTCGCTTATTCAAACACGCATTTGCGCACTTATCACTCGCTCACTCTCAATCGCTCACTCCAGAAATGCTCTATTGCTATCAAGCTTTCCTGGTGAAGGATTGTCTAAGGACGTGTCACCAGTAAACAATTCTGATTCAAAATAGTAATGTAATACCGGCTTTTAGTTACTAGTGGTTGGCTGACCGGTGTTCAAGGGGTCCGTCGAATTACCCCAGACCACTCCAAACCACCCCAAACCGCCCCAAAACACCCCAAACCACACCAAAATACCCCAAACCACTTTAAATATTATGATATAGAATAGAGATATACTTACTGACATGTTTTGAAAAGTAGAAGTAAAACAAAGATCAGGAATCGATACAATTAACTTACTCCACCCATCAAAGACACCAAAGGGAAAGAAACACAAACATTAAGCGACCAGACCATAATGGAAACCTAAACAAAGGAAGGCCATAAGGACAGTTACTTTCCCACAAAATGGCCATATGGCCATCCAAAATAAAAAGACACAAGTGATACACACAGTAAGTGACAAACAACACCATAAATAAACCGCCACAGAAGAACCGCCTTGGAACGGTCAGTGGAATGATTTCCACTGGGGGTCTTAAATCGATTTTACGTGGCCACAATCCTCGCCCTTACTTCCGTCAGGATTTAGACAAATAATTTGTTCAGTCCGCATGAAGGCCTCCTAAAAAGCCGAGAACGCGGCATATGATCGGGGCCTCCACTGTTTGAGTGAGTTGCACTATTATGTCTGATCTCGGTCTACACTGTTCTTCTTCTTCATCATTTTCTTCTTAGTCTTCTTGCATACATCGGATTTGGGTAGCAATGCACAATGAGTGTCAAATTATGTAGGCTCTGATCAGACGCCCTAAAATTTTAGGTTGCAGTGCAGTAAACTTTGCCACTAGAAGATTTAGATAGATGAATTCTTCTTTTTCTTTTTCTTCTTCTTCTTCTTCTTCTTCTTCTTCTTGCATACATCAGATTTGGGTAGCAATGCACAAACTTTTGCCGCAATTAGAATTAATACACTAAACTTTGCCGCTGGAAAATTAAGATGAAAACTTATTCTTCGTCGTCCTTCACATTCTTTTCTTCTTCTTCATGATCATTCTTCTTCATGATCTTCTTCTTCTAAACTGTAATTAAATTATTCTTACATATTTAGCTTAGTATTGGACGGCAGATTAAGATGAATTCTTCTTCTTCTCTTCTTCTTCGTCTGCCAGCTGGAAACTAAGGATAAAATTTTATCTTTGGGCTAACGTGACAGGACGAACATATACTTCAATTATACAGTGTATTGCCAAATACATTATGCCGATTAACTCTGCAATAATGTGAGCAACAAACGGTGAAGTCAGCAATAATTTGAGCAACAAACCACATCAATATTAGTGGGAAAACAGACCTATATGCATTAAAATACTTCGCTGGTCGCTTAATGTTTGTGTTTCTTTCCCTTTGGTGTCTTTGATCGGTGGAGTAAGTTAATTGTATCGATTCCTGATCTTTGTTTTACTTCTACTTTGCACTGTTTGCAACGGAACCCGTTTCAGAGTGTAGAACCGGATCAGACATAATACTGCCACTCATCCGGTGCATAATAAAGAAGAAGAAGAAGGAAGAAGAAGAAGACCCCTTATAATCATCAATTTTCTGTTTGATACGACGTCATATTTTCATTTTGACAGTTGACAGACAGTTGTAAGTTAGCCGGAGAGTTTATTTTAATTGGTTGAAATCTCGGTATTTGTTTTAGGAGTTCATTTCAAAATTTAGGGGTGTCAGGTTATCTTTTCATCCAAATTTATTTGGGAAGGACTGAACTTTTAGCAAACAGTGGAGGCCCTGATCAGATGCCGCGTTCTGGGCCTGCACTGTTTGCCACGGAACCCGTTTTGAATTTAAATCAAATTAGAGATTGTGGGTACACATTAGAACCGCCTTATCGAGGTATTTCTAACGGGTACCCACAATCCATATTATAATACAGAAATAAGAAAAATAAGATTTACCTCTCTGAACTATATAGGTGTGTTTTCGTGATGAGTCATTAAAGGCGCGTGCTCTAAATGGCGCATACTGTAACTATTAACATTAATAGTTTAATGTTGTGAAATTGACACCTACTCGTGGCACGCGCTTATCAAGTGTTAAGTGATTTAACTACTTGTCCATTTATAATAAGTAATGGGATTAACACGCTTGGCCAAAGTCATCACGAATCACAATATATTGGTACCCCACCCGCCCTAAAATCCTACTTTTATATTGTTTACAGAAGTATACGTTATTTTTCTCAATTCTATTTTAAAAAAAAAACAACAAAACATAGATTGTGAATACTCGTTAGAACAGTTTCGACGAGGCGTTTCTTACAAGTACCCACAATGTATTACCGACAATCTGTGTTTCGAGCAGAAATACATAGTATAAGATTTTTTTCCTTTTTAACCAACGCATAAAACAAGTCCATAGGAACAAAAAAGAAAAGAAAAAAAAAAGAAGACAAACTCTGCCCTTGTAATACCTGACTTGCCAAGCAATATTAGACAGACGGCTTCCCCACTTGAATAAAACAGCCCTTTTTAGGGCTTTTAATAACCAAGAAAGAAACCTTTATAATTGCCATGTATATGCATCCAGACCACTCACCCACATCCAATTTCAAAATAAAAGTTAACAAAGCTTAACCCCTTCGCAACGAGTATATTGCAAATGAGCCTTTAAATGTCTTAACCCTCGTGTAAATTAACCATAGAAGTGCCATCCATGTATTAAATATATATCATTAAAGTGGTTTGGGGTGGTTTGGTGTGGTTTCACACTGGTAAAGGCAAGCGCGCATGGGTAAGGAACAAACACACCGGATAAGGAAATTTTTCCGCTCAGGATAAAAAAGAAAATGGCGGATTGGGTATCACATGTGCAGGTTTGTTGTTGTTCTAGATCTCGTGTTATGGTTACTTATCAATACGGCTGCTCACATTAGCTTCACGGAAGGCACATATTATTCACAAATTTATCTTCGATGGTCCGAATTCGACAGTTACAGCCAGTCAAACGGAGAACCGGACACAGTGGAGCTACTCCACCGCGAAATCTCATTATTTTACATGAAACGCTCTTCTGGGAAGATTGCATGCACTTTTTTGTTGGTTGCAGACATACACATGATAAATCGGATTGTTGCAAATACGATTTAAGGAAAATTTGAAATTAGAAGGCCCACAGTGAGAAATCCTAGTTCAATTTTCAATACAACGCCCACGGGCAAGGAAATGGGTACAACGCATATGATAAGACACAACATTTTCCGGGGAAAATGGTTGTTGTATGGTCGTAGCACTAGGAAATTTCCATCTCAGATTAGGTTTTCCGATATTAATAATTAGTCCTACATAGTTTAAAGCACCAATTGTGACCTTTAGGAATCGTTCACAGTTTGTGTGCATTGTCTTGGCATGTGCATTGCTCTGGTTCTAGCAATATAATCATCCCCTATGAGGGGATAGATGGATTTGGTTCATCGCGATCATGAATTAGAGAAATGATATTTATGTCCATGCAGTATTTGTGGTAGAAAAGTGTATGTTTGTTCTTTTGGCTGAAAATAAGATAACTTCGCCAAATTCGTGAGACATACCTATTGCATGGTTTCGCCAAGTTCTGCAACGGAAGGTCAGGTGGTTTTTCTCCGGGTACTCCGGTTTTCGCCCACCTCTGATTAACGATCGGCTCGATATGAGTGAAATAATCTTGAAAGGGCCAATACTTTATCTGTGAGTGAGTGTTTCAGTTTTACGTCCCACCAACAGCTAAGGTCATACGGAGACGGGACCTCGGTTTAAAGACTCATCCGAAAGTCTGGAGAAGCCCGTGATCGAACCTGCGACCCCTGGTTTACAAGGCGAGTAGCGTAACCACTCGACCACGGAGGCTTCTAATACTTTATCTGTATACAAAATACTAAATATGTACAGGCAAGGCTAGGCTGTTATATTTTGAAAGCCATAAAGGTGACAAATTTTGTAATTTTGGTCAAAATCGGTAGTCATGGTAAAAACATACCTTATTTGTGAATGACCAAACATTTTATTGATTTGTTTTTCTTTGAAGCTGTATCTTTTCATATAACTTCACCATACAACATTTATGAAACAAATATTCCGGGGTGGGGGGGGGGTGGGTTGATGGGGTGGAGTGGGGTGGGGAGTGTGTGTGTGTGTGGGGGGGGGGGGACAGATATAATTGGAAATCTTAACAGGCCCTTTGTACGCAGTTCGTCGTCGATATAAGGCAAATATTGTGTTTGATTTGAGGTTTACCGTCCCCCTCAACACTGTAAAGGTCATTTTGGAGACGTTGCTTCCAATTTTGTGGGACTTTTACCCGACAGTGAGAGGAAACGACATCGCAAGCCCTGCCGCCCAATGAAACCAATAGGGTTTATAAGCATGGACGGGTCGACTCGCACCGCTTTGCCTGGACAGGCTTAGATGCAGTTTACCAGTACTCGTGTGAGGGTCGGTTTCAGCTCTGCGTGGAAGCATCATGCAGCCCATCTATTTCTTAAGCCCCGATGGGCAAGGCAAATATTAAAGTATGTACATGTATTGGTAACTGAATGATTATGCCGGCCTCGGTAGCTCAGTCGGATGCGCGTAAATAATTTTCATCAGTAAATGATTTATTAGTCGTAGTTAAAGTAGTAGCAATAGTGATAACGATGATGATGATGATGATGATGCGGTTGTGATGACATCATTACCGCAATCATGATCACAATCATCATCATAACACCCACTATGATCATAATCATCTTCATCAGTAGTACTTGAAGTAGTAGTGGTAATAGTAGTAGTAGTTGTTGTTATAGTGGTGGTGGTGAAGATGATTGTTGATATAATAATACCGAGCATGATGATGATGATGATGATCATCATCATCATCATCATCATCAGTAATAGTAAGGTCCCCCCAGAAGGAGCTTGAAGAAATATATGGGCTGCATGATGCTTCCACGCAGAGCTGAATCCGGCCCACACACTAGTACTGGGAAACCGCTTAGAGGATCTAAGCCTGTCCAGGAACCGCGGCGTGAGGCGGACCGTCCATGCGAATAAACCCTATTGGTTTCATTGGGTGACAGGGCTTGAAATGTCATTTCATCTCAATGTCGGGCAAAAGTCCCACAAAATCGGAAGCAACGTCTCCAAAATGACATTTACAGTGTTGGCGGGGACGTTAAACCTCAAGCAAGAAAAGAAAGCAAGGAAACATGACCTGTCACCAAATCAGTCAGCCAGTTAACCAAATGCTAATTGATATTCTCTTCCAACAAGTTTAAACAAAATCAATAAATTTATCTTTTTTTTCTTTCTTTTTTTTATATAGTTATCAATTTTTATGTCTTTGCTACTAACGATTTCGGCCAGTCAGAATACCGCAGGCTTACAGATATAGTTTTAAAAACAAAAATAAAATTTCTAATTGATTAAAATCTTCTTTAAAATGTTCCTTCCAAGAGGCATTGCCGGCCTCGGTGGCTCAGTCGGATGCGCGTCTGACTGGTGATCAGGAGGACGCGGGTTCGATTCCCGCGGGGGTTGGCAACATTCTTTCGTGGAGATTGATAATGAAATCTTTTCTACGATCATTCTCTCCCTTCCGCTGATTCAAGAAGGGGAGTTGTCAGTTTCTGGCGAAAAAATGTACAGTGTACTGGTTAACCGCTTACGTATAAGCCTGTCCAGGAAAAGTGTGGATAGGTAAACTGACCGGCTCAGAAATGACCTAAATTAGTGTTGACTGGGCAGTTAAACTCCAAAACAAACAAACAAACCAATAGGCATTACTGAAAACAAATCCAAAACATTTAAATGTCAATTTGCACAGGACATTATATTAGCCTTGTTGTCCTACGCAATATTCTTATGGACCACATTCTCCTTGGCCGAATTCACCTAGGACAAATCCGGGCCAAATCGTCCTAGATTCATAGTGTGTGTGTGTATGTGTGTGTGGATGGGGGGGGGGGGTACATTGCTAGAACCAGAGCAATGCACATGCCAAGACAATGCATACAAACTGTGAACGTTTCCTAAAGGTCACAATTGGTGCTTAAACTATGTAGGACTAATTATTAATATCGGAAAACCTAATCTGAGATGGAAATTTCCTAGTGCTACGACCATACAACAACCATTTTCCCCGGAAAATGTTGTGTCTTATCATATGCGTTGTACCCATTTCCTTGCCCGTGGGCGTTGTATTGAAAATTGAACTAGGATTTCTCACTGTGGGCCTTCTAATTTCAAATTTTCCTTAAATCGCATTTGCAACAGTCCGATTTATCATGTGTATGTCTACAACCAACGAAAAAGTGCATGCAATCTTCCCAGAAGAGCGTTTCATGTAAAATAATGAGATTTCGCGGTGGAGTAGCTCCGCTGTGTCCGGTTCTCCGTTTGACTGGCTGTAACTGTCGTCTTCGGACCATCGAAGATAAATTTGTGAATAATATGTGCCTTCCGTGAAGCTAATGTGAGCAGCCGTATTGATAAGTAACCATAACACGAGATCTAGAACAACAACAAACCTGCACATGTGATACCCAATCCGCCATTTTCTTTTTTATCCTGAGCGGAAAAATTTCCTTATCCGGTGTGTTTGTTCCTTACCCTGCGCGCTTGCCTTTACCAGTGTGTGGTTTGGTGTGTTTTGGGGTGGTTTGGGGTAATTCGATGGACCGGTGTTCAAGTACATTGTTCAAAGATGGCTGTGATTGTTGTTGTTACTGTGATTTTCCTCTTCATTCCTCTGGCAAAGCAAGATGAGACACAGCAATCTCTGACAACTGTTCTAAACACAATCCATAGACTCGTTGCTTTCTATAAAGAAGAATATCAGAATCTCAACATTGATGGATTGTATGGACTTCGAGCTCTGGAAGGTGCTTGGTGTCTGACATGATTTTATTTACCAATTACTGACAGAACCATCACTCTCATTATTTTTTAACAGAACCATGTTTTGTTGTAGTGCCTGCTTTAAGCATGGCTCGACTAATTACCTGCAAGATAGTCCTCTTAACGGGGTTGCTGCAGTATAAATAGACAGATAGATCCGGTTTTCCGTTGCAAGTCCGTCGGTCAAACACATCCTGACTTTCTGTCGGGTATAAAAGCCAAGGCCGCGCAGGGCCGGGCCGAGCCGCCAAGCCAAAAATTGCCGATCCGAAGATTTTATTTTTCGGAATTCTAACCAAAAAAGAAATGTTAGTGCTAAATTTCAATATGATCAAATGTGATACTCAGCATAATTTTTGTTCTTTTTGGTGCCCTAATTTTTGTTTTATTGCAATTTTGCAAATTTTTAGGGGTATAAAAGCCAAGGCCGTTTTTATCGTACGTTTTGATCGAATTTGAATGAAATAGACATGAATGTGTGAAACAATGTACATGACAACCCCCAAAAAGTATTTTCTAAACCTTTTATTGTAATGATTCTAGTCAATTCCTTTAAGTATCTGTAATAACCGTATTTTTTGGTGGTTTTATGTAGGCCATGTCGTAATGAACCGCAACGGAAGGCAATGTTAGATAAATGATAAGGGCATTTAAATATACCAGGGCTTTAGATAATTTTTTTTTCAAAAGAGTACAGTACTCGTCCTTTTTTAAAAAAAGGAGTAACGAGAAATTTTTAAAGAGTACTGAAAAATAAACCAAAAAACTTTATTTTGCAGCCTCGACACAATGTTTTTATGGACTGATTTGTGGCCAGGTGTACTGTTTGTTTTCTTATAGATACACATAATCAATATCTGTGTCTATTAGAAAACAAGCAGTATGCCTGGTCACAAATCAGATTTTCTTCCACCCTTCGATCGTGGGACCCATCTTGTTTCCTTACAGGAAATGTTATAATCGGAACCAGTTACTGGGTCAAAAATCTGTCAGGACCTTTTTCACAAAAAGTGCAGCAGAGACAGACTCCTGATCAGCTGTAAAGAACTGAGAGATTGCAGTGCTCCAGCTAGGATTTTAGGACAGAGGGCCGCTGGGCTGGGTAGAGCACTGGGTGGGGCATGAGTAAAATAAGCACCATTTTTTGGTTCATGAAATGCCGTCAAAATCTTTATGATCAATCGGCTTCTCACAAGTTAGTGAAGCTAATGGTACTCTACTGGAATTATATAGTTTTATATTTACATGCATTCCACAAGTAAGTGGTGTACTGGGTCAAAGCAATAGCCACGTTTATTATTTAAAAACATTTGAACATTTAACTTATAGGTATCTTTTAATATAGAATTATAATATTTAAATAAAAAAATAATTTGTTTGATTCATCTGAAAGCGTGTTATTAAAGCAATACAAAAAATAACCGATGACTGAATAAGTAATCTGTTCAAGGGAGATTACTCAATAATTATCCATGTCATTTGACGTTTCAGAACTCAGGCTGAACGTGCGTCTTCACTGGTTGTCAATGATCTGCAAAGACTCTGATCAGCTTGATCAGTCTGCGACAGTATTACAAGTAAACAGTGTGTATACCGAGCTGCGTCGCATAACACCTTGCAAAGACCCAGATCAACATGCGCAACCCGGGCAACCTTTTTTCTCACCTATCTCTGAGTAGACCTGCAAAAGTCTCTTGGGATCAGCGAAGACTGAGCAGTTTGCAATGATGCGCAGGCTACTCCGAGTCTTCACTGGTCGCACCATACTCGAAGACTTAGACCAGCATGCGCAACCACTATGTAAGTCAGAACAACATGCGCAACAACTACGCAAGTCCGTTTGGATAACCCAGCTTGTAAAATCAGCGATGCGCAGACTGATGCGCGTCGATACAGTTGAGCAATGACCTGCGCGCATGCGCTGACTGATCCGAGACTTCACTGCTCGCTCGTCTTACTGTAGTTCAGATTACTCCGGTTTACGCCCACCTGATTAACGATCGGATCGGCTCTTTTTGTGATATAATCTTGAAAGGACCGTAACCCCAACCCCAATAAAACTTGATTCCCTTGAAATAATTTATGAATGCATAATTTTCCCCGTGTGAGAATTTCCCGCCTTTTTTTACACACGTCATTTATTTCACGTGCGTTCCAAATACGCTCTCAAAAAATATTAAATGCGTAATGCTAATTTGTTTTTCGTACCTGATACGCAGCAGATTTGAAAAAAAGGAGTATCCTCCCAATTATTTTCGTAATTTACGCGGTACGCAGCCTTATCTAAAGCCCTGTATAATACTATCTGAATGGTAGGAACTAAAGATAAAGCTTTATGAAACTCATCATATTTCTTGACCATATTTTAGACATATTAATTATGTTTTGATACTAACCTATTGTAATATTATTGCTTATTAATTTGCTTCAGTCAGTAAGTGGTTAGTGCATTAATTGACTCATCTAATTGTTTTAGATCTCAGCCTGTCACTTTAAAAAGAAAGGGTTGCAACAAAAACGATGCAATTTGCATACCTGCAGATAACTCGCAAAAAGACAAAGATAACGCCTCGGCGAAGACTAAACGCATTTGGCGTGTATTGCCGAATAATAAATTTTACCTATCCACACTTTCCCAGAGCAGGCTTATACATAAGCGGTTAACCAGTATAGTGCACATTCTTTTGCCAAAAACTGACAACTGCCCTTCTTGAATCAGTGAAAGGGAGATAATGACTGAAGAAAATAGATCATGTTCAATCTCCACGAAAGAATGCTGCCGACCTCAGCAGGTATCGCACCCGCATCCTCCTGATCATCAGTCAGTAAACAGCTCCTACTGGCAGTAAACAGAAAAAGAACCCTGCAGGCACACAACGTTGAATCAACTTTGTTTCAACGTTGATTCAACGTGGAGTGCCTGCTGGGAACATTTTTTTAACTTTTGTTCTGAAAACAAAGTTTGGTGGACAAGATTGTTTATTTCCCTTACAAAGTATCCCAGTGCCGTTTTAACGAAGTCGATTTAACAACGTAAAACCTGAAGTCCTTGACCAATCATTAAAACAACGTCACATATACAAACTTTGTCCACTGAACAACATGGGTCGTCCTTCTATTCGGATCATTTCGGTCGTTGTGTGCCTTCCCTATCGGTCCTTTTCGGTCGTTTCCTGTAATAAGGTAATTCTAAAAATAGAAACAAACATAAAATAAGAAATTCGATCAATTTAGGTGATTCTGGCGAGTATATTTAATTTTATCACGAACACATGATAAGTATAATCAAATTCAAATATCATAAGGCCAACAAGAAGTAATTTTACCAGTGAATTTGAAAGAAATTCGGAAAAGTCAATACTCTTTCGCCGCCTTGGCTTTTATACCCCTGGATTTCGGAAAACAGTTATTAAAAGATAAATAAGCAATGTAGATACGTGAAACTACTTGTAGTAATAACATATCTAATTTATACTAATTTAATCCCACACTCACCAAAATATATATCTAACTTGTATCAAGAGACTAAAAATAAAATTTTCGGTAGGCTCGGCCCGGCACGGCCTTGGCTTTTATACCTGACCCTAACTTTCACCCTAGAAGTCCATTTCGACACATCCAAGCACTACATCACCCAGTCTTACTATTTGCTGGGACATACAGGTGGTTGGCAAAAAAAGTCTCTCGCCATTTGTCGCCATTGTAAACACGATTTTGATTTTCTGTAAGCATGTCTTTTGTTTAGATTTGAAATGATGATCTTGGGGTCACCGCAAAGATTGAATTCACCACAAAAATCACCCTGGGAAGGATCAGAAATCACCATTGTATGATTGGATTGGGTTTGGAAAGACATGGTAGGGTAAGGTTTTGTTGGCTTTGGTCAGGTTGGGTTTAGTAGGGACGGGTTTGATCGCGGAATCGCCATGGAAATCACCAAAGTTGGGTAGGATACTATACTAAAATTATCATTGTAATTAAGGTAAAAATGAATTAGGGTAAGATTGTTATAGTATGTTATTGTCTAGTTAACATATTTTTTTTTATTTCTTTAATCATTTAACACTTGCACAAACAATAATCGTCAGTTAATTAAGTATGCAAATCAAAGTCGCCGAAATGACACTAAGCATTAGCAGTATGTATTATTAATCAAATCAGTATTATTATTACTAAAGAATAATTTAATTATAATACTTGCAATGACTTCGGCACCCTATTTTGTAAGTGCCCCCGCCCATCGGGGCTTGAAGAAATATATGGGCTGCATGATGCTTCCACGCAGAGCTGAAACCGACCGTACATGAGTGCTGGTAAACTGCTTAGAAGATCCAAGCCTGCCCAGGCAAAGCGGTGCGAGTCAGACCATCCATGCTTATAAACCCATTTGGTTTCATTGGGCGACATTTCATCTCAATGTTGGGTAAAGGTAGCAACGTCTCCAAAATGACCTTTACAGTGTTGATGGGGCAAGGTTGACAAAATGTCGGCAAATACGAGTATTTTCCATGCCGGTGGCATTTACCGGTAAATACCGGCAAATACTGGAAAATACTGGAAAATGGAATTTTCCACACTGGAATTAAAACAAAACCATATACTCAGCAGGTGCATATTGGCAATTTCAGTGGTAGAGGTTACAGTTTATTAAAATAGTTTAACTCTGGTACTAAAATAGTTTAACTCTGGTATTTGTTACTATCTAATTTAATTATATAAAAAAGTAATTTAAGAAAAAAGGCCTATTTTGAACCTGCCAGTGGCCACATACTTTCGCCTTAACTAATTGTTTAAACAAAGTCATATAAAACATGACATCCTTTAGTCCATCCTTTCCCCTGGCTATCCTGTGCTCTCTTGAATAAACAAGTCTTGAGAGTTGCTGTTTTAGTAATATAGTCCATATGCTCCACAGCTATTTACTGTGAAACTAAAGTTTTTGACATTAGCAAAATGCTGTAACTATCCCAAAATTTGAAAACATGGTTATTCTGTACAAAAGTGTTTAAAGATGCAGATTTGCTCAGTCTGATCTTCATCTGATACAGTAAGACAATACAAAAACTAAGAATAATTGTTGCAAATGAAAATATTAAACCTTGTGCACAGGGGATTTTTAACTACATTTTTTCTACTGTTGATTTAAAAAGATACATGTAAAATATTTTGGGGTTTTTAACTTTTAATATTTTCAAAATTTGAGTCTTAGATTCACTTTTTGGCTGGTTCAACATGTTTAAATTTAGTAATATTTTATTCTGTAGGTTGGTAGCCTTATATAAATGTAGATATTAACTTTTAACATTCTTTAACTCATTTAGTTCCATTATACATGTACTATTTTAATTCAAATTTGTAAAGATTTCTGCAGTATTTTAAAGCTAAAAAAATCAATTTGCCAGTATTTGCCACTTGATGAGTATTTTCCAGACCGGAAAATACCGGTAAATGCCACTGGTTAATACCGGGGGTGGAATTTGCCGCCCAACCTTGTGATGGGGACGTAAAACCTCAAATCAAACAAACAAATCGTGCCTACTCCATGATAAGAAGCTCCTCATTAAGGCGGTTATAACGAGTATCCACGACCCACGGTTTAGACTAAGAAAGTAATGTACCGTATTCGCCCTAATTAACGCACCATGCGCTTAGTTTTTTTCAAAATCGAGTCAAAAAATTGTGGTGAAAAATCTACCTAATTAGCGCACACTTGATACGAAAACAATAGCTTCCGAGATGATGTATACTGATATTTAATGGTACGGAAAAGGATACTTAAGCATTGCCTTCCCTGAAGAAATAACGGTAAGTTTTTATAGATTTACTGTGAGTGCTTCAAGATGAGGTTACTGTAAAGTGTGCGCTTATGCCTTTCCTTTTTCAAAAATAGCTTTGGTGTGCGCTTATAGGAGCATGTGCGGTAATTAGGGCGAATACGGTAATTATATAGGAGTCCTACCCAACTTTGGTGATTTCCTTGGTGATTCCCCGACCAAACTTGTCCCTACCAAACCCATCCTGACCAAATCCAACAAAACCCTACCCTACCATGTCTTTCCCAACCCTATCCAATCATACAATGGTGATTTCTGAACATCCCATGGTGATTTTGATAGATTTCGGTCTTTCTGGTGACCAATGATCTTGACCTTTAAACAAATAAAATAGGTATGCCTAAGCTTTTAATTAATGATTTCTAGAAGAATCAGAACTGTTTTTATGTTATTTACTTGTCATATTTACGGAGGTAACAAGGTGGGATGGTCTTAGTTCTGTTTTGAATAACTAATGATGATCCAAAGCAGAAAATGCATGAATTAGTGCTAGAATATTTATAGTGTAATTCGATAGATTATCTGTGACAGTCAACTGAAATAAAGGCGGAACAGAACCCCTATTTGCAGGGTGTTTATATGGAACCAGACGCTTTTTACCCACCACAGTGAACGGTAATCCATTTCAGATTTCAAATCAATGAAATGCAAACAAAGTCACATGTCAAAACAGTCACATGTCAGAACCCCTATTTGCAGGGTGTTTATATGGAACCAGACGCTTTTTGCCCACCACAGTGAACGGTAATCCATTTCAGATTTCAAATCAATGAAATGCAAACAAAGTCACATGTCAAAACATTGGATCCGTCTATAGACACATCCAAAGTCTACACCACAAGGTAAAAGGTCATTAGCCTCATTTTCTCTGGTGGGCAAAGAATTTCCGGTTCCATACTCTACTGTTGATATAGCCTGAATGATTTTCTATTCACCATATTTGCATTATTTGCTGGCTCCCAGCTTGCACATTATCAGTATTGGAAAAACAGGGGCAGGGGTCAGGGGGTTCTGGTTACCTGTTTTTCCAACACTGATAACCTTCAGACTAGGAACCATTGTTTAATCATCGTCCTATAAAATTTGTTTGCCGGGAATCATTTTGGACATTCAATTGCTTCTCTTTCACCATACATCAACTACATTTCGTCATAATGGTAAGTAGTTTTATAACGCTTTTTAGGCAACAAAATGTGCCATAAAATGCCAGAAGAAACTGGTTCTATATCATTTAATACTTCAAAAACACAATGATTAGTTAATTTTGTTAGGAATAAACGTGTTTAATTATACGATGAATATTCGAAAATCTCATTGACACTACATGTATACAGATTACAGAAACATGCTTGTTTTGCCAACCAGATAAAAGAGACACTCAACAGGGGAGGTAGTAGGTGCATGCGCAATGCAATGTAAACAAAGTCACATGTCAAAACATTGGATTCATCTATAAGAGCTTCATTTATGATACTTGGTACAAACTTGCATCTAGGAATGGCAATTATCCCAAGAACTTAAGTTAAATAAAGCAAATTCTTCTGATACTGAGGTCCCATTTTTAGATTTACATCTATCTGTTGTAGATGGGTTTGTTTCCTGCAAAATTTATGATAAATGCAGTGATTTTGATTTTGAATCCAAACAAGGACATCAAAAGTAAACAACTCACAATATCTTAGGTACCAGTCCTACAGCAATGCCATGCCCTGAAAAACTCTTTCCTATAACTATTCCTCAATGGAATTGTCTTCCTTCTTCTGCGCTGAATGCCAAGACCGCATAGGAGTTCAAAGCCTGTACTGTGTAAGATTGAGTCTCAGAGGTATGCATTTTAGGATTCCTCTGTTATTAACCCCATGCTTTTGAAAAAAGCATAGTTATCCCCACACTTTTAAAAAGCGTAATTATCCCCACACTTTTAAAAAAGCATAAGGGGATATTGTGAGTGCGTCCAGCCATCCCTCCGTCAAGCTATCGCCTCCTTAACCACTGGCCTGAATGCAACCAAATTAAGTACATAGCTTCCTTGCATGCTGAGGGCAACATTAAATTTGGGTGCGCTAAGACCTTGCCCCACCCCCTCCACTTTAGCAAAAGCCGAATATTGAGAAACTGTTTAGATCCCCACCCCATAACCATATTATATTCTTGTTACTTATGATAAGACGCTTTCAGTGACATTAACCTGGAGGTACCTGGGTGTGTGCCTGGGCCATGCCCCAGCCCCTCCATTTCATTAAAGGCCTTATATCTTAGAATTGTTCAGATCCCCACCCCTAAACCATATGTATATTCTTGTTCCTTCTTATAAGATACATTTAGAGACGCCTACTAGTTGGATCCCTGGCTTGCGCTGGGGCCATGCCCCACCCCTCCACTTCATAAAAGGACATGTATTTCAGACACCATTCAGATCCCCAGGGCATCCATTAACTCCCAAATTCAGGAAGTCCCAGACTTTCTACCCTTGAAATCTGGAAGTCCCACTGAAAAATTCAGGAAGTCCTAATTTTGAAGCAACGTGTTTGCGGATCGTAAAATTGTTTTGATGAAGAAATATATATTATTTAATCTATGAATCTCTTGTTTGCTTTTTTTATTCACCTGTATATACTTTTAGATGGCTAGTAAAGTGTGGATAGGTAAACTGACCGGCTCGAAATGACTGAAAAAGTGTTGACTGGGTCGTAAATAAAATTCCAAAACAAACAAGCAAAGTTCTGTTTTCAGCCAGTATGAACTCATTCTGACTGAACAGAACTTTGAAGAAAACTATTTTTGCTTGGCCTGTATAAATTTTTTAACTTTCCAAGTAAACCCCCACCCCCCAAAAAAATAAATAATAAGCAAAGAAAAAAATCGCATTACCCATCCCCATCTATGCCTTGTGGCCCATTTTTGGGTCATTGGCAAACAGTGTAGACCCAGATCAGATGTCAAAGAACACAGCATCTGATCTGTCTGCACTGTTTGCTAAATTTAATTTGTAGAATTTAACACAAATAAAACGAGCCTGACACCCACTGTCATATATATGGATTAAAAAGAAATAAAGAAATATACACTGTAGAAGAATTTTTGCTTTTAGCAGCCTGACAAACTTTGCTAAACATACGCTTCGAGTCATCATTATACTCTAACCACTCAAACTGCTTCAGACAAACAGGCTGAAACATGTGCAACTTTGGTAAATTGTAGCAGACTTAGACGAGTCAGCGGTAGCTTTTTGCTGTTTGGGCTGCTGTTCATCGCTAACAGACAGATCAGACTGCAGCTCGGACCCTGGGGAACAGGCCTGGTCACATTCGTCAGCTTTACGTATTTTCGAGGTGCCAAAATCAAACTGCAATAGCTGCGAAATTTTGGGATTTTATAAATTATTTTCATCATTTTACCTTATAAACACTACACTATTGAACACCTGCGATTTACTCAAGAAAAAATTACGTATCTACCTTTGAAACGTTTGTCACACTTTGCATCGCTAATGTGATAATTGTTTTTAACTGTCTCACAACCAAATTCTCAAATTACGACCCTCTTTAATTTAAACAGTCACAGGGTTTACATCAAACAAACAAACCACACAAGTTTAAAAATACACTTATTGTCAATGAGATAATTAGTTTATCCTCAACTGCTAATCCGTTTAATTATATGCAAACACCGAGCAATCACCTTGACACATTTTTCAAACATCTTTTTCACACACCGATGATAATCAAAGGCCATGTGCCGCCGCACGCGATTCTGGCTGTCACTATAATACCCCGCAAGCGGAAAATGGAACGTCCTTAGTACTCAATAGCATCTCGGTAATGATTTTTGACCATACAGAGAAATTTCCGGAAGTCCACGGGACGCCTTTGATGTTTAATTTGGGCGTCCTAATGGAAGCCCTGTGAAACCAGAAGGTCTTTGATATTTCGTATGAAGCTTCATCTAGTAGACCTGTACCAAGATTGTTCAAATTATAGCCTTGGGACCAAAAAGGTCCCGCCCCGGGGCCCACTGGTTTTACATAGGCTTATATAGGGAAAATCTTTAAAAATCTTCCTGTCTGAAACCTGATGGCCTAGGTCTTTGATATTTAGTATGAGTCTTCATGTAGTGGACCTCTATTAACCCATTGTATGCGGAAAACCCCTAAAAGATTAGCTTGGCAAACTGTGCAGGCCCAGATCAGATGCCGCAGAACACGATTTCTGATGAGGGCCTGCACTATTTGCTAACAGAATTTTCTGTCAAAAATAGAATGAAACCGGAAAAAATAGGCCTGACACCCCTTATATGACAAAAGTACTTGTCTAACATATAGCAATGGAAGTGTCCACTAGCATACAATTGGTTAAGATTGTTCAACTTATAGCCCTGGGGCAAAAATGGCGATGCCCCAGGTTTTACATAGGCTAATATAGGGAATATCTTTAAAAATATTCTTGTCTGAAACCAAAAGGCCTGGATCTTTGATATTTGGTATGAAGCTTCATCTAATGGACCTCTTTCAAGATTGTTCAAATTATAGCTCTGGGGCCAAAATAGCCCCGCCACTACACCCATATGTTTTACATAAACTTACATAGAGAAAACCTTTAAGAATCTTTTTATCTGAAACCAGAAGGCCAAGACCTTTGACATTTGATATCAAGCTTCATTTAGTTGACCTCTACCAAGATTGTTCCAATTATAGACCTGGGGCCTAAAATTGCCCCGCCCTGGGATTCACATGTAAATCCCTTAGCTCAGATGAGCGATATAGGACCATTATGGTCCTCTAAATTCTAAATTTAGCCACCCGTCCAACTCGGGTAATGGCCAAATGTGACCAACTCATTATTGGAAGATTGATAGCCCAATATTTTTGCCTGGCGAAATAGTGCAGGCCAAATCATCCTAGATTCGGTACTGGATACCCTATTTGTACTGAATGGAATCTACCACCTTATGTACATTGTATAGCAGAAGAAAATTCAAATCTTGATCAGATATTGTGTCTGATCAGGATCTGCACTGCTTGCCAGTATTCTGTTTTGTGGTTCCCCATACACAATGGGTTAACATCACCTGTGTTTTTTTTTTGTTTTTTTTTAGCTCACCTGTCACGTAGTGACAAGGTGAGCGTTTGTGATCACTTTTCGTCCGTCGTCAGTGCGTGTGTGTGTGCGTAAACTTTTTCTTCAATAACATCTCCTCCTAAACCACTGATCGGATTTTGACCAAACTTCACAGCAATGATCCTTAGGTGGTCCCCTTTCAAAATTGTTCAAATGGTTCTGGTCCATTGCACATCTGGGTCACAGGAGCTAAAATAGATTTTTTAAACGAAAACTTTAAAGATCTTCTTTTCTGAAACCGCAAGGCCCAGGTCTTCGATATTTGGTATGAAGCTTCATCTAGTGGACCTCTACCAAGATTGTTCAAATTATAGCCCTTGGGGCCAAAATGCCCCCGCCCCGGGGGCCTTTGGTTTTACATAGGCTTATATTGGGAAAATCATTAAAAAATCTTCTTCTCTGAAACCACAAGGCCCAGGTCTTTAATATTTGGTGTGAAGCTTTACCTGGTGGACCTCTACTAAGATTGTTCAAATTATAGCCTTGGGGCAAAAAATGCCCCCGCCCCGGGGGCCTTTGGTTTTACTTAGGCTTATACAGGGAAAATCTTTAAAAATCTTCTTCTCTGAAACTGCAAGGCCCAGATCTTTGATATTTGGTGTGAAGCTTCATCTAGTGGACCTCTACCAAGATTGTTCAAATTATAGCCCTGGGGGCCAAAATGCCCCCCCCGCCCCGGCGGCCTATGGTTTTACATAGGCTTATATAGGGAAAATCATTAAAAAATCTTCTTCTCTGAAACCACAAGGCCAAGGTCTTTAATATTTGGTGTGAAGCTTTACCTGGTAGACCTCTACTAAGATTGTTCAAATTATAGCCTTGGGGCCAAAAGTGCCCCCGCCCCTGGGGCCTTTGGTTTTACATAGGCTTATACAGGGAAAATCTTTAAAAATCTTCTTCTCCGAAACCGCAAGGCCCAGATCTTTGATATTTGATGTGAAACTTCATCTAATGGACCTCTACCAAGATTGTTCAAATTATAGCCCTTGGGGCCAAAATGCCCCCGCCCGGGGTCCTATGGTTTTACATAGGCTTATATAGGGAAAATCATAAAAAAAAAATTTTCTTCTCTGAAACCACAAGGCCCATGTCTTTAATATTTGGTGTGAAGCTTTACCTGGTGGACCTTTTCTAAGATTGTTCAAATTATAGCCTTGGGGCCAAAAATGCCCATCGCCCCGGCAGCCTTTGGTTTTACATAGGCTTATACAGGGAAAATTTTCAAAAATCTTCTTCTCTGAAACCGCAAGGCCCAGATCTTTGATATTTGGTGTGAAGCTTCATCTAGTGGACTTATTTCAAGATTGTACAAATTATAGCCCTGGGGCCGAAAATGGCCCCACCCTTGGACCCATTGGTTTTTCATAGGCTTATATAGGGAAACCTTCAAAAATCTTTCTCTGAAACCACAAGGCCCAGGTCTTTGATATTTGGTATGAAGCTTCACCTAGTGTACCTTTACCAAGATTGTTCAAATTATAGCCCTGGGGCAAAAAATGTCCCTGCCCCGGGGGCCTCTGGTTTTACATAGGCTTATATAGGGAAAATCTTTAAAGAAACTTCTTCTCAGAAACTGCAAGGCCAAGGTCTTAGATATTTGGTGTGAAGCTTCATCTATTGGACCTCAATCAACATTGTTCAAATTATAGCTCTTGGACCAAAAATGCCCCCACCCTGGGACCCTTTGGATTTTCCTAGGCTTAATTAGGGAAAATATTTAAAATTCTTCTTCTCTGATACCACAAGGCCCTGCTCTATGCTATTTGATATGAAGCTTCAACTAGTAGACCTCTACCAAGATTGTTAAAATTATAGCCCTGGGGCCAAAAATGCCCCCACCCCTGGGGCCTTTGGTTTTACGTAGGCTTATACATGGAAAATCTTTAAAAATCTTCTTCTCTGAATCCGCAAGGCCCAGATCTTTGGTATTTGGTGTGAAGGTTCATCTAGTGGACCTCTTTCAAGATTGTTCAAATTATAGCCCTGGGGCCAAAAATGCCCCCACTCCGGGACCCTTTAGTTTTTCATAGGCTTATATAGGGAAAACCTTGAAAAATCTTCTCATCTGAAACCAGAAGGCCCAGGTCTTTGATATTTGGTATGAAGCTTCATCTAGTGGACCATTACCAAGTGTGTTCAAATTATAGCCCTTGGGCCTAGAACTGTACTGGAGACACTAATTCTCAGGTGAGCGATTCAGGGCCCTCTGGGCCCTCTTGTTTCATTTGACTTCCATAAATCATACCTGGGTGTATGTTATAGAAAGTGGGGGTGCCCATTTGGAGGTATTCTGGCCTTGTACCAAACTTTTTATTTTTAGCTCACCTGTCACGTAGTGACGAGGTGAGCTTTTGGTATCACTTTTTGTCAGTCATCCATCCGTCTGTCCATCCGTGCATCCATCCGTAAACAATTTCAAATAAGTATATCTCTAATACCCCATGGCCAATCTTGATCAAAATTCATGTGAAGCATCATCAGGTAGGGGGAAAGGCTGCATAAGGTTTTCGGGCTGATCAGATTGGAATTCTTGATGCCATGGCAACATATAGCTCCCATAGACTTATAAAGGGAAAAATTTTAAAAATCTTCTACTCTGAAACCACAGGGCCGAGAGCTGAGATATTTACCAAGTAGCAAGGGCAAGTGGTAAACTACATAATTCCTGCCAATCATGCCCCTGGGTTCCAAATGGGCCACACCCCAGGGCCCCTTTGCTCCCATAGACTCATAATGGAAAAAAACTTCAAAAATCTTCTTCTCTGAAACCACAGGGCCAAGAGCTTAGATATTTAGCATGTAGCAATGGCAAGTGGTCACCTACATAATTCCTGCCAATCATGCCCCAGGGTTCCAAATGGGCCACGCCCCGGGGCCCCTTCGCTTCCATAGACTCATAATGGAAAAAAGCTTCAAAAATCTTCTTCTCTGAAACCACAGGGCCCAGAGCTTATATATATAGCATGTAATAACGGCAAGTGGTCACCTACATAATTCCTGCCAATCATGCCCCTGGGGTTCAAACGTACCACACCCCGGGGGCCCTTAGCTCCTATAGACTCATAATGGTAAAAAGCTTAAAAAATCTTCTTCTCTGAAATCAGAGGGCCCAGAGCCTAGATATTTAGCATGTAGCAAGGGCAATTGGTCACCTACATAATTCCTGCCAATAATGCCCCTGGGGTCCAAACTGACCACGCCCCAGGGCCCGTTATAGACATTATAGACTCATAATGGAAAAAAGCTTCAAAAATCTTCTTCTCTGAAACCACAGGGCCCAGAGCTTAGATATTTAGCATGTACATGTAGCAATGGCAAGTGGTCACCTACATAATTCCTGCCAATCATGCCCCTGGGATCCAAACGGACCACGCCCCGGGGCCCCTTAGCTCCTATAGACTCATAATGGAAAAAAGCTTAAAAAATCTTCTTCTCTGAAACCACAGGGCCCAGAGCTTAGATATTTAGCATGTAGCAAGGGCAAGTGGTCACCTACATAATTCCTGCCAATCATGCCCCTGGGTTCCAAATGGGCCACGCCCCGGGGCCCCTTCGCTCCCATAGACTCATAAGAAGATGTTTTTCCAAACGCTAAGATATTTTTACTTATTTTTTAACCTTAATCATTAAAATTTTTGTAGTTTTTTGGTAATATTGGAGGAAACCAATGATGATTCTTGGATAACAGTATCATTTTTTATCCCCCGTCTTGAAGCGGAGCGGAGATTATAGGAATGGCCTTTGTCTGTCCATTTGTCTGTCCATTTGTGCCAGTCCATCCATCTGTCTGTCTGTAACACTTTCTTGTCGGCTCCATATCTCCTGAACCCTTTCATAAATTTACATTAAACTTTGGTCAATCATTCGTCTCAGTGAGCTGATGTGCAAAACCCATAAATGAACCATGCCAACTCAAGGTCAAGGTCACAGTTGAAGGTCATGGGTTTGAAACTTTGAATTTTGTGTCAGTTCCATATCTCCGTTATCCTTGGAAGGATTTTCATCAAAAATTGGTCAAATATTCTTCTCAGTGAGCTGATGTGTCCACTCCATATCTCTTTTACCCCTCAAGGATTCTCGTTAAACTTTTGTCAAACATCCTCCTCAGTGAGCTGATGTGCAGAATCCATAAATGAATCATGCCAACTCAAGGTCAAGGTCACATTTGAAGGTCACGAGTTTAAAACTTTGATTTTTTGTCTTTACCCCTCAAAGGATTTTCATTAAACTTCGGTCAATTATTCCCCTCAGTGAGCTCATGTGCAGAGCCTATAAATGAATCATGCCGACACCAGGTCAAGGTCACATTGGAAGGTCATGAGTTTGAAACTTTGAATTTTGTGTCGGTTCCAAATCTCATTTACCCTTCAAAGGATTTCCATTAAATGTTGGTCAAATTCCCCCCTCAGTGAGCTGATGAGCATACCACATAACTAAACCATTCAGACACAAGGTCAAGGTCAAAGTTGAAGGTCACGAGTTTGAAACTTTGAATTTTGTGCCCTTTCCATATCTCCTTTACCTCTGGAAGGATTTTCATTAAACTTTAGTCAAATATCCCCCTCAGTGAGCTCATGTGCAGATCCCATCAATAAACCATGCCAACTCAAGGTCAAGGTTACAGGTGATGGTCAGGAATTTGAAACTTGGAATTTTGTATCTGTTCCATATCTCCATTACCCCTGGAAGGATTTTCATTAAAACTTATGTGAAATATACCCCCACAGTGAGCTGATTTACAGAACCCATACATAAACAATACCAACTCAAGGTCAAAGTCACAGGTGAAAGTCACAAGGTTGAGCCTTGATACAATGTGTGGCGAGGGATTTGGCTGCCCCTCAGACAGCTTTCTTGTATCAGTACAATTGGTAAGAGATATGGAACAGACACAAAATTCAGTTTCAAACTGCTGACCTTCAGCTTTGACCTTGGCCTTGAGTTGGAATGGTTTATCTATGTGGTATGCTCATCAGCTCACTGAGGGGGACATTTGACCAACATTTAATGAAAATCCTTTGAAGGGTAAATGCGATTTGGAACCAACACAAAATTCAAAGTTTCAAACTCATGACCTTCCAGTGTGACCTTGACCTGATGTCGGCATGATTCATTTATGGGCTCTGCACATGAGCTCACTGAGGGGAATAATTGACCGAAGTTTAATGAAAATCCTTTGAGGGGTAAAGGAGATATGGAACGGACAAAAAAATCAAAGTTTTAAACTCGTGACCTTCAAATGTGACCTTGACCTTGAGTTGACATGGTTCATTTATGGGTTCTGCACATCAGCTCACTGAGGGGGATGTTTGATAAAAGTTTAAAGAGAATCCTTGCAGGGGTAAAGGAGATATGGAATGGACACAAAATTCAAAGTTTCAATCTCTTGACCTTCAAATGTGGCCTCCACCTTGTGTCGGCATGGTTCATTTATAGGTTCTGCTCATCAGCTCACTAAAAAGAATATTTGACCAAAGTTTAATGAAAATGCTTCCAAGGATAAAGGAGATATGGGATGGACACAAAATTCAAAGTTTTAAACTCGTGACCTTCAACTGTGACCTTGACCTTGAGTTGGCATGGTTTATTGGGTTCTGCACATCAGCTCACTGAGACGAATGATTGACCAAAGTTTAATGTAAATCTATCAAAGGGTTCAGGAGATATGGAGCGGACAAGAAAGTGTTACGGACAGACAGACGGCCGGACTGGCTCGGATGGACAGACAAATGGACAGACCAAGGCCATTCCTATAATCTTCGCACCGCTTCATGACGGGGGCTTAAAAATGATTCTGTTATCCAAGAATCATCATTGGTTTCCTTTCAAATTACCAAAAAGCTTCAAAACTTTTAATGATTAAGGTTAAAAAATAAGTAAAAATATTGTAGCGTTTGGAAAAAGCATTTTATCTTCCTAAGTTGCAATATTGTTTCGAAAAATGTTTCTAAACATCACTTCAGACATCTTTCAGTCTACCTAAGAACAAATTGCAGTGAAAGAGCACACAGGTAATAGCCAGAGTTAACTTTCAAAATACCCTACAGTGTCATGCTAAGTACCCCACCCACTTTTAAAGACCTGTAGCTCGAAAAAACCCAATCTTGCGCGCGACCAGAGGTATGCCATAATAAAGTACACATGTTTTGCTGTTTACCTGCAAAAAATAAAAAGATTTGGAACAAGGCCAGAATACCCCCAAATGGGCCCCCGCTTTAAGTTTCGGATCCCAGGGTTCAAAATTTAAGTGCAGGAGGAGAAATGAAGATAATGTAGGAATCAACATTTCGTGAAAGAAAAATAATGTTGTCGGTACTTCATCACGAAAACAAACCTATAACATTTTGACCAACATGAACCCCTCTTATATCTAGTAAAACTTGGGTTTACAAGGGTAATCCTTTTTATGTCCCAACTTCGAAGAAGTTGTGGGGGCATATTGGTTTTGCCCTGTTCGTCCTTCCGTCCGTCTTGCTTTTTTACTGCATAGCATAACTTTAGAACCATGGGGACAAAAATCCAATTTTTTTTTCTTGAGTTATGCCCCTTTGAAATTTTGCATCTTTTAAGCTTGTAAGCAAGATATCTCAAAAACTGTTTGAGCTATAGCCCTGAAACATCACAGGCTGGTTCAGGATGATGAGTAGATGAACTGATTAACTTTTGAAAAAAATCTGAAATATTTTCTTCAGTTATGGCCCTTTGAAATTTTTGTGTTTTAAGCGTGTAAGCAAGATAACTCAAAAACTGTTTGAGCTATTGCCCTGAAACTTTACAGAATGGTTGGGGATGATGAGAAGATGAACTGATTAACTTTTGACAAAAATCCAATTTTTTTTCTTGAGTTATGCCCCTTTGAAATTTTGTGCATTTTAAGCTTGTAAGCAAGATATCTCAAAAACTGTTTGAGCTATTGCCCTGAAACTTTACAGGCTGGTTCAGGATGATGAGTAGATGAAATGATTAAGTTTTGAAAAAAATCTGAAGGATTATGCCCCTGTCTTGAGGTATGCCCCTTTGCAAAATACTTTGAAATCTTGTAAGCAAGATATCTAAAACATTGTGTGTGCTTTTGCCCTGAAACTTTACAGAATGGTTTGGGATAATGAGTAGATGAACTGATTAACTTTTGAAAAAAATCCGAAATTTTTTCTTCAGTTGTGGCCCTTTGAAATTTTTTGCGTTTTAAGCTTGTAAGCAAGATAACTAAAAACTGTTTGAGCTATTGCCCTGAAACTTTACAGAATGGTTGGGGATGATGAGAAGATGAACTGATTAACTTTCGACAAAAATCCAATTTTTTTTCTAGTGAGGATTCTGCCCCTTTCTTGAGTTATGCCCCTTCGCAAAAAAATACTTTGAAATCTTGTAAGCAAGATATCTCAAAAACTATTTGAGCTTTTGCCCTGAAATTTTTTTCTTCATTTCTGGCCCTTTGAAATTTTTGTGTTTTAAGCTTGTAAGCAAGATAACTCAAAAACTGTTTGAGCTATTGCCCTGAAATTTTACAGAATGGTTGGGAATGATGAGAAGATGAACTGATAAACTTTCAACAAAAAAATCCATTTTTTAGCTCACCAGGGCCGAAGGCTCCGGGGAGCTTATAGGATAGGCAGTTGTCCGTGGTCGTTGTCGTCTGCGTCTGCGTCAACACTTTCAAACGACATCTCTAAAGCCACTGGGCCGATTGGGCCCAAATTTTGTCTGTAGCATCCTTGGGCTGGGGGATTGAAATTTTGTGGGTTTTTTTTTTTTTATCAAAATCGGCTTATTAGTTTGGTTGCTATGGCAACTTGTAGTTTCCATAGACTTAAAATGGGGAAAATTGAAAAATGGCATTTACTGCCAAGCCTCTCAGATATTTTGACAAAACTTTCATAGAAATGAACCATAGGCAATCTACTATCTGCCGTATGATTTTAGGCCTTCTGCTCATTTTTATTGGTTGCCATGGAAACCAAAATGCAAAAATACACAAAAAATAATTAAAAAATCATCTCCTCAGAAACCATATGCTCTAGGAGGCTGAGACTTTATGAAAATATTCACCATATTTGCCTTTACAGGTTTTGTGTTTTTTATGAAATTTGGCCTTTTAGTTTTGTTGCTATGGCAACTTAGAGTTTCCATTGGGGAAAACTGAAAAATGGCATTTACTGCCAAGTCATTGCAGATATTTTGACAAAACTTACATAAACATGTTCCATGCGTAAACTTCTCTCAGCCATATGCTTTTATGTCAACCTGGGAGTCCCCTTGGTTGTGCCGGGGCCATGCACCGCCCCCTCCACTTCATAAAATGCCTTATATCTAAGAAACCTTACAGATCCCAACCTCTAAACCATATATATTCTTGTTCCTTATGATAAGATGCATTAAGTGACACCAACCTGGGGGTCCCCAGGGATTCGCCGGGGATATGCCCTCCCCCCTCTTTTTCATAAAATGCCATTTATCTCAGAAACCATTCAGATTCCCACCCCTAAACTACAGTAAAACTTCGATGGCTCAAACACCGATGGCTGGTTTACCATGGCTGGGTCGAACTCGTACTTGAGCCCCTTGGGAAATCCTCAAGATAACAACTGGTGGGGGATGATAAAGGAGATTTAGTCTTTTATATTGCAAATGTGTGCTGTGTGTACTCATTAGAATCGCCTCGGTAAGGCGATTCTAATGAGTACACACAGCAAACATTTTCATTATCTAACATCAAATGATGTTAAAAAGTATCTCGTTATGGCTTTAGGCAGTGACCTACAGTGGCTCGAACTACCGCTGTCTCGAATAAAATTTCATGGTCCCAAAGGGATTCGAGCCATCGAAGTTCGACTGTATAAAATTATATGCTAAGATGCATTTAGTGACACCAACCTTGGGGTCCCCCGGGATGTGCCGGGGACATGCCCCACCCCCTCCACTTCATAAAATGCCATTTATCTCAGAAACCATTGAGATCCCCAACCCTAAACCATATATATTCTTGTTCCTTATGATAAAACACATTCAGTGATACCAACCTTGGGGTCTCTCGGGGGTGCGCTGGTGCCATGCCCCACCCTTCCACTTCATAAATGCCATATATCTCAGAAACCATTCAGATCCCAACCCCTAAACTATATAATTTATATTCTTGTTTCTTATGATAAGACGCATTCAGTGACACCAATATGAGGGTCCCCTAGGATGTGGTGGGGCTTATGCCCCACCCCCTCCGCTTTGTAAAAGGTCGAATATCTCAGAAACTGTTCAGTTCCCCACCCCTAAACCATTTAAATTCTTGGTTCTTATGATAAGACACATTCAGTGATACCAACCTTAGGGTCTCCCTTGCCGCACGGGGGCTATGCCCGACCCCTCCACTTCATAAAAGGCCCAATATCTCAGAAACCATTCAGATCCCCACCCCTAAACCATATAAATTCTTGTTCCTTATGATAAGATGCATTCAGTGATAACAACCTAAGGATCTCCCAGGCCGCACCAGGGCTATGCCCCAACCCTCCACTTCATAAAAGGTGATATATCTCAGAAACCCTTCAGATCCCCACCCCAAAACCATGTAAATTCTTGTTTCTTATGATAAGACGCATTCAGTGACACCAATCTGGGGGTCCCCTAGGATGTGCCAGGGCTATGCCCCACCCCCTGCACTTCGTAAAAGCCCAATATCTCAGAAACCGTTCAGATCCCCAACCCTAAAACATATAAATTCTTGTTCCTTATGATAAGACGCATTCAGTGATACCAACCTAAGGGTCTCCGGGGCCGCACGGGGGCTGTGCCCCACAACTCCACTTCATAAAAGGTGATATGTCACGGAAACCATTCAGATCCCCACCCCAAAACCATATATATTCTTGTTTCTTATGATAAGATGCATTCCTTGAAACCAACCTGGGGGTCCCCTGGGATGTGCCCGGGCAATGCCCAACCCCTTCCACTTCGTAAAAGGCTCAATATCTCAGAAACCATTCAGAACCCCCACCCCTAAACCATATAATTATATTCTTGTTCCTTATGATGAGACACATTCAGTGATACCAACCTAGGGGTCTCTGGGGGTGTGCTGGGGCTATGCCTCACCCTTCCACTTCATAAAATGCCATACATCTCAGAAACTGTTCAGATCCCCACCCCTAAAATATGTATATTTGTGTTCCCTATAATAAGACACATTCGCTCACATCAATGTGGGGTCTCTATGTGCAAGGGCAACATGCTGATGCCATGGCCCACCCCTCCACTTCATAAAAGGCCAGATATCTCAGACACCATTAAGATCCCCACCTCATAATCATATATATTCTTGTTTCTTATGATTAGACCCATTCAGTCACACCGACTTGGTGGTCCACAGGGGCCATTCCTGTCCTCATCATTTCATAAGAGGGCCTCATATCTTGGAAACTGTTCATATCCCCACCCCTATTATAAGACACATTCAACGACAACAATCTTGGCTTTCCTTGGGACTGCCAGGACCATGCTCCAACCCCTCCGCAGCTTAAAAGGCCTTACCCGGTATATCTCAGGAACAGTACACATCCCAACCCCTAAACCATATATATTCCTGTGCCTTATGATAAGATGGATTCAGTGATACCAGCCTGGGCTCAGTTGGGTCCATTTCTCATCCCTCCTCCTCATTATAAAAAGGCCTAATATTTCAGATACAGAGTCCACATGGGTGCTCATTTGGAAATGGGGGTTTGTTTGGGAGACTTTATAATCAATAAATTAAAACCTGAAACCATATATGGCTGCCAGTGGGCAGTGCCCGAATGAGCTCTGGTGAGCATTGTGGCCCATGGGCCTCCTGTTTTTCTTGAGTTATGCCCCTTTGAAATTTTGCATGTTTGAAGCTTGTAGGCAAGATATCTCAAAAAACTGTTTGAGCTACGAGGGTAGGCTGAAAAGTTCTGAGCCTGACCAAGAAGCAGGCATCGAACAGCCATGAAATTTTGTATTCATTAAATCCAAACCTTTATTACTTGATTTGACTCAAATGAGTTCAAGTTTACCTGCAGCAGAAATTCTAGACTTTGAAAATTGATACTAGCACGTTTTTGAGAAAATGGACAAAATCCGGCATCGTGGTGTCATCAAGTACCTCCATAAAAAGGGGTTAGGACTATGCCGATATGGTTGCTACATTAGGGGATATTGCTCCTTCGTATGCAACCGTGAAAAGGTGGGCAGCAAATTTTAAGATGGGCAACGACAGGCTTGAAGATGATGACCGGTGTGGACGACCCACAACGGCAACAACTGAGAAACCCATCAGCCAAGTGCACAGGGCTGTGATGGATGACAGGCGTTTAACTGTGAATCAGTTAGCTAACACTGTTGGCATCTCCCGTGAACGAGTAGAGAACATTCTACACAGTGAATTAGGAATGTCAAAGGTTTCTGCCAGATGGGTGCCACGGCTTTTGACGCCTGACCAAAAGTTGACCAGACTGAACCTGTCACAAGCCAACTTGGCTATTTTTGAAGCAGACCAAGATGGTTTTCTTGACCGTTTTGTCACTTAGGATGAGTGTTGGGTTCATCACTTTGAGCCAGAGACCAAAAGACAATCCATGCAATGGAAGCACCCTGGCTCACTCCCTCCAAAGGTCGTCTCCTCTGCAGGGAAGGTGATGGCATCAGTGTTCTGGGATGCCAAGGGTATAATATTCATAGATTACCTTCAAAAGGGCAGAACAATTAATGGGGAGTATTATTCAGATCTGCTAAAACAATTGCAAAAAGCAATTAAGGCTAAATGACCCGGAAAATTGACAAAAGGGGTCTTGTTCCATCAGGACAATGCACCTGCTCATAAATCGGTTGTTGCAATGGCTGCTGTGCATGGCTGTGGCTTCACACTTGTCGCTCACCCTCTGTATTCACCTGATCTAGCTCCATCAGATTATTTCCTGTTTCCAAACATGAAAAGCACTTGGCTGGGCAGATTATCGGTCAGACGAGGAGGTGATTGCTGCTGTGGGGAGTTTTTCAGGAACAAGATGAGACCTTCTATACCACTAGGATCCAAGGACTTCAGCATCGCTTGAGGAAGTGTGTGGACAGGAAGGGAGACTATGTTGAAAAATAAGGCACTTTCAGCATGGACAATCCATTGGATCTTGGTCAGGCTCAGAACTTTTCAGCCTACTCTCGTATTGCCCTGAAACTTTACTGGCTGGTTCAGGATGATGAGTAGATGAACTGATTAGGTGAATTTTAATGCATAATTTGCATTTTCCGCAATAAAGGTTACAATGTATTTCTATAGGCGTGTTTTCGTAATGTGCTGGAATCACCTCGTCGAGGCGATTCGAACAGGTACCTACATGGTTTTGTTTGTTTGTATTGGAGTTTAACAGCCCAGTCAACGTTGTTTTAGGTAATTTTTGAGCCGGTCAGTTTACCTATCCACACTTTTCCTGGGCAGGCTTACATGTATACCTAAGCAGTTAACCAGTACAATGCACATTCTTTCCCCAGAAACCGACATGAATCAGTGGAAGAGAGAGAAGGATCATGCATAGAAAAGATTTCATGATCAATCTCCATGAAAGAATGTTGCTGACCATACATACAAGGTAAATTTGAGAATCATATATGTTGCTACATGTACATTTTGGCAAGTACGATGGGTACCCATAACATTTGCAATCCCTTAACCCATTTTGTACCAGAAAACCCTAAATGGGTATTTGGCAAACAGTGCAGGCCCAGAACAGACGCCACAGAATGTGGCATCTGATCAGGGCCTACACTGTTTGCAAAAAGGTTCAGCCATTTTCCAAATAAATTTTGAAGAACCTGACACCCCTAAATTTTGAAATGGACTTCTGCTATACATGTACGTGTATATAAGGAGGAAGATTCCATTTGGTACAAAAAGGGTTAATGATCCCATTATTCCCTCATGTCTTCATCTATGGTCTTCCTCACCAGAAGATGCTAATTACAGGCCTCATATTTTTCAGGCATTTGTAGGATTTCAGGCTTTTAGGGCTTGATGTTTTCTTGATTTCAGACTCGTAGATTTTGATTTTTCCTCCAATTTTCTGGACTTATTCTGCTGATGGTTAAATAGGCTGTACCATATCTAACTACATGTAGCAGCCAGTCATATTGATATCACAAACTGCATTACAAACAGTTTAGATCCTGATCAGATGGCTTCTTCAGAAGCCATCTGATCTGGATCTACACTGTTTGCAAGGATAACGTTTGTTGTGTTCAGCAGGATAAGGGTTAAGGCTGCAAAATTGGGCTTTTTCAGGCATGGAAAATCTTGGTCAGTATGAGGCCTGTAATTAGTGATTACTCACTAATTAATTGTGGGTTCTTTCTCATGCTCAACTCTTATCAGCATGGAAAAAATTTATAGAATGTGTTTATGTTTGAGTTTTATGTCCCATAGGCAGCTGGGGTCATATGGGGGCAGGACCTTGGTTTGGGGACTCATCGGGGAGATCTGGAGAGGCCAGAGATCGAACCTTGACCCCTGGTTTATGGGGCGAGTAGCATGACCACTGTGCCATAGGGGATTCTCTGCATGGAATGTAAATTTCTACATAAATACAATGTACATGTATGTGCTTACCAAGACTTTCTTATGAAAAAATTTAGTTTAATACATTTATGTGTTTTGATACATGTAAATTAAGCCTTGAAGGGTCATGTTAATATGACTAGATTATACACACACTTCCTCAAAATTATTTAACCTTGCCTGAAATGGGGACTATATAAGAGGGACAGAAGATTCACAGGTATCCACATTAACCCTTTTTGTACCAAATGGAATCTTCCTCCTTATATATAGCAGGAGTCCATTTCAAAATTTAGGGGTGTCAGGATGATTTTTCTCCAACATTTATTTGCGGCATCTGATCTGGGCCTGCACTGTTTGCCCTGGTACCCGTTTTGGGGTTTCTGGTACTAAATGGGTTAAATGAGAAACAAGTTTGTTTCTCTGCTCCCTGCACCCATTTTAGGTAAATGGAAGTTTGTAATAATATTGTCATATTAACATGACCTAATCAAGGCTCAATTTTTCAATACACATACATGTAACTTTTAAAAGTTCTATAAGAATGTCTCGGACCAAACACAACAATATCGCCCCCGCCCATCGGGGCTTGGAGAGCACATGCTTAACCAATGGTTAGCACATGCATGTTTTTGTAAACATATTTACATTCCATGCAGAGAAGCCCTTGTGGCACAGTGGTCATGCTACTATTGTCCCACAAAACCAGGGGTCAAGGGTTCGATCTTGGTCCTCTCGACCCCGGATGAGTCCCAAACCAAGGTCCCAGCCCGGCTCCAGGTGGGACGTGTAACTCAAACATACACACATTCCATGCTGGCACATGTTAAACAACACTTCTAAGAATTGAATGATACAGTTTAACATGGATTATGAACAGAATGGATGTTGCATTTGGAGAAGTCCATTTAACCTGTATATACAGTAAAGTTCCTGTATTAAGACCACTTTTGGGACTGTTCAAAAGTGGTCTTTAAGACCACTTTTGAACTGTCCCAAAGGTGGTCCATGACCAGAGGACACAAAGAAAATTCACATTTAAGTGACTCCAAAATAAGCTTTTAAAGCAGTTTTAGTCTTAATTTTAGGTGGTCTTAATAGCGGAATTTCACTGTTTTACTATTTGCTTGGTATTTTCTTTGCCTCAGTATTCTGGATTACAATTATCAACCACTTTAAAGACGTCAGCTTCTTCAGAAGTCGGCACATACCAGCTTCCTGTGAACTGTCATTGGCCATTTGGATTCTAATATCTCCACCCATTAACCATAAACTGAAAGTCGTGACCCGATTTACCTGGCGGCAAAAGATCAAACCACAGAATTATGATATTGATGTTTATGACATGTTCTTTGATTCTAGGCATATACAATTATTTCGAGACATATTTTGATGTCTTTGATGTTATTTGCTGACATACACGCAACATTTTCGGGTGCAAATATGCACAGAAAGTTCATTGATGCAAGCACTGAATATACACAAAAGTAGTTTAATGATAACATCTGAGGTATTTTGATATAAAAACAGCTATACATGTATAGATTGCAAAGGAAGGATAACTGAAAGCGAACCTCATTCAAATGGAAATCGTGAGGGATTTGGTTCCTACCTGATCAACAATATTCTGTTGTGAATTAAGGTTGTTTATGAAATATATTTTCAATGGCCTTTCTGCTGTATTGAGAAGGACTACTTCTGAAGCTCAGTCGGATGTGCCTCTGACTGGTGATCAGGAGGTCACAGGTACAATTCCAGCTTTGGTTGGCAACACTTTTTTTGAGGAGATGCCAGATTATGACCTCTTTTTTACGATCATTCTCTCCCTTCCGCTGATTCAAGAATTGCAGTCGTCAGTTTCTGATGAAAAAGTGTGCAGTGTACTGGTTAACTGCTTATGTATAAGCCTGCCCAGGAGAAGTTTTTTTAGGTGTAGACCTAAATAGTGTTGATAGGGGGTCGTTAAACTTCAAAACCATCACCATAATATGCCTTTATAATTCTGACCCCCTTGGACCCCACTTTTATATAGTAAAACTGGGGTTTATAGGGCTGAACCTTATTGTTGTTATTTCTGCTCTAAAATATAGAATGCGGGTACAAGTTAGAACTGCCTCATTTTGAGCAGAAATATGAAAGAAAAATATCATAATTTTTCATCTTATAATGTCCATTTTTTCGGAGTTAAAATTTACAATATTTGTATAAGCCTGTTTTCATAATGAAACAAACTGATAAGTATAGTAATAATCTCGAATGAATGTGTAAGCCTGTCCAAGTGATCAGCACAACAATACCTGAATAGTGATAATTGGGCTGTATAACTCCAACCGATAGATAATGTTTTTGTTTTCTCTGTAATACATACCAAGTTCGATCAGTTAACTCTTATCCTGCTGTTCACGACAACCTCAATCTTTGGAAACAGTGTAGATCCAGATCAGATGGCTTCTGAAGAAGCCATCTGATCAGGATCTACACTGTTTGACATTCAGTTTATGAATTTGTAGTAATAAATTGTATCAAGTAATTTGATTGGTTCAAAGTCCGAAATGGGTGTGGCTAAACTGAATATTCAGCAAGAGAAGGGTTACATTTGAGAAATTTTGGAATATCTCAATAACCAAAAAATGACACATCACAAAAACACGCCTATATAATTCTGACCCACTTGAACCCTACTTCTATACAGTAAAACTGTGGTTTACAAGGGTAAACCTTATTTTTCTTATTTCAGCTCTAAAATATAGTTTGTGGGTACCCGTATCTATATTTTGAGCAGAAATAAGAAAAATATCACAATTTTTCATATAAAATAATTCGTTTTTTGGTGATAAAATTTACAATGTATTTGTATAGGCATGTTTTCCTAATGAGTCACAATTGCT
Source organism: Lucinisca nassula (assembly GCA_963580285.1). Taxonomy (NCBI): domain Eukaryota; kingdom Metazoa; phylum Mollusca; class Bivalvia; order Lucinida; family Lucinidae; genus Lucinisca; species Lucinisca nassula. The sequence goes on from OY757012.1 coordinate 118,521,752, forward strand.
ATTTATCCTTTCTCAGCGTAGGATCCTTTGACTTTGACACACTCTGCCAAACGCAAGCATGCATCAAACGTGTGCTGTAAGCCGTATCATAATACTAGTCTATGTATTGCTGTTATATCCACACCAAATCCCCATCTTGTTGCACATTTTTTTTTAGCTCACCGTCACGTAGTGACGAGGTGAGCTTTTGGGATCACTTTTTGTCCGTCGTCCGTCGTGCGTCCGTGCGTCCGTCCGTCCGTCCGTCCGTAAACAATTTCTTTAAACGACATCTCCTCCTAAACCACTGATCGGATTTTGACCAAACTTCACAGGAATGATCCTTAGGTGGCCCCCTTTCAAAGTTGTTCAAATGGTTCTGGTCCGTTGCACATCTAGATCACAGGAGCCAAAAAAAGATTTTTTCCACCAAAAACTTAAAAAATCTTCTTCTCTGAAACCACAAGGCCCAGGTCTTTGATATTTGATATAAAGCTTCATCTAGTGGACCCCTACCAAGATTGTTCAAATTATATTGCTGGGGCCAAAAATGCCCCCGCCCTGGGGCCCTTTGGTTTTACATAGGCTTATATAGGGAAAATCTTTAAAAATCTTCTTCTCTGAAACCACAAGGCCCAGGTCTTTGATATTTGGTATGAAGCTTCATCTAGTGGACCCCTACCAAGATTGTTCAAATTATAGTGCTGGGGCCAAAAATGCCCCCGCCCCGGGGCCCTTTGGTTTTACATAGGCTTATATAGGGAAAATCTTTAAAAATCTTCTTCTCTGAAACCACAAGGCCCAGGACTTTGATATTTGGTATGAAACTTCATCTAGTGGACCCCTACCAAGATTGTTCAAATTTTAGTGCTGGGACAAAAAATGTCCCCGCCACGGGGCCCTTTGGTTTTACATAGGCTTATATAGGGAAAATCTTTAAAAATCTTCTTCTCTGAAACCACAAGGCCCAGGTCTTTGATATTTGGTATGAAGCTTCATCTAGTGGACCCCTACCAAGATTGTTCAAATTATAGTGCATGGGCCAAAAATGCCCCCGCCCCGGAGCCCTTTGGTTTTACATAGGCTTATATAGGGAAAATCTTTAAAAATCTTCTTCTCTGAACCACAAGGCCCAGGACTTTGATATTTGGTATGAAGCTTCATCTAGTGGACCCCTACCAAGATTGTTCAAATCATAGTGCTGGGACAAAAAATGCCCCCGCCACGGGGCCCTTTGGTTTAACATAGGCTTATATAGGGAAAATCTTTAAAATTTTCTTCTCTGAAACCACAAGGCCCAGGACTTTGATATTTGGTATGAAGCTTCATCTAGTGGACCCCTACCAAGATTGTTCAAATTTCAGTGCTGGGACAAAAAATGCCCCTGCCACGGGGCCCTTTGGTTTTACATTGGTTTATATAGGGAAAATCTTAAAAAATCTTCTTCTCTGAAACCACAAGGCGCAGGTCTTTGATATTTGGTATGAAGCTTCATCTAGTGGACCCCTACCAAGATTGTTCAAATTATAGTGCTGGGGTTAAAAATGCCCCCGCCCCGGGGCCCTTTTGTTTTACATAGGCTTATATAGGGAAAATCTTTAAAAATCTTCTTTTCTGAAACCACAAGGCCCAGGACTTTGATATTTGGTATGAAGCTTCATTTAGTGGATCCCTACCAAGATTGTTCAAATTATAGTGCTGGGACAAAAAATGCCCCCGCCACGGGGCCCTATGGTTTTACATTGGCTTATATAGGGAAAATCTTTAAAACTTTTCTTCTCTGAAACCACAAGGCCCAGGTCTTTGATATTTGGTATGAAGCTTCATCTAGTGGACCCCTACCAAGATTGTTCAAATCATAGTGCTAGGGCCAAAAATGCCCCCGCCCCAGAGCCCTTCGGTTTTACATAGGCTTATATAGGGAAAATCTTTAAAAATTTTCTTCTCTGAAACCACAAGGCCCAGGACTTTGATATTTGGTATGAAGCTTCATCTAGTGGACCCCTACCAAGATTGTTCAAATTTTAGTCCTGGGACAAAAAATGCCCCCGCCACGGGCCCTTTGGTTTTACATTGGCTTATATAGGGAAAATCTTTAAAAATCTTCTTCTCTGAAACCACAAGGCCCAGGTCTTTGATATTTTGTATGAAGCTTCATCTAGTGGACCCCTACCAAGATTGTTCAAATTATAGTGCTGGGGCCAAAAATGCCCCCGCCCCGGGGCCCTTTGGTTTTACATAGGCTTATATAGGGAAAATCTTTAAAAATCTTCTTCTCTGAAACCACAAGGCCCAGGACTTTGATATTTGGTATGAAGCTTCATCTAGTTGACTCCTACCAAGATTGTTTAAATTGTAGTGCTGGGACAAAAAAAATGCCCCCGCCACGGGCCCTTTGGTATTACATTGGCTTATATAGGGAAAATCTTTAAAAATCTTCTTCTCTGAAACCACAAGGCCCAGGTCTTTGATATTTGGTATGAAGCTTCATCTAGTGGACCCCTACCAAGATTGTTCAAATTATAGTGCTGGGGCCAAAAATGCCCCCGCCCCGGGGCCCTTTGGTTTTACATTGGCTTATAAAGGGAAAATCTTTAAAAATCTTCTTCTCTGAAATCACAAGGCCCAGGACTTTGATATTTGGTATGAAGCTTCATCTAGTGGACCCCTACCAAGATTGTTCAAATTATAGTGCTGGGGCAAAAAATGCCCCCGTCGTGGGGCCCTTTGGTTTTACATAGGCTTATATAGGGAAAATCTTTAAAAATCTTCTTCTCTGAAACCGCTAGGCCCAGGTCTTTGATATTTGATGTGTAGCTTCATCTAGTGGACCTTTGCCAAGATTGTTCAAATTATAGCCTTTGTTGATGTTTAGTATGAAGCTTCACCTTTAAGACCTCCCTCAACATTATGCACATTAAAGCCCTGGGGCCAATAATGGCCCTCTCTGGGGCCCACTTGTTACACTATGGATCAGGTGAGCGATCCAGGGCCATCATGGCCCTCTTGTTTGTACAACTTATCTTTCACATTTGGAAATAGGAAGAAGTCACATATTGCCTAGTCGAGACATTAACCCTTATCTTGCTGTTCACGACAACCCCTATCTTTGCAAACAGTGTAGATCCAGATCAGATGGCATCTGAAGAAGCCATCTGATCAGGATCTACACTGTTTGGCATTCAGTTTATGAATTTGTATCAATAAATTACATCAAGTAATTTGATTGGTTAATGGACAGAAATGGGTGTGGCTTAATTGAATATTCAGCAAGGTAAGTGTTAAAATTTAGTTTCTATGTTTAGTTCTTGGAGCTTGGACATCACATTACAATAACACACCCATGCCACATAGTGCATTTTTTCACATCTCCAAAATGGCTACTTTTCTGATGAAAATCTTTGATATTTTTCTTATTTATACTGCAAACATAGGTTTGTGGGTGCTCGTTAGAACATCCTCACTGAGACCGTTCTAACGAGTACCCACAACCTATGTATTGGAGCAGAAATAAGAAAAATAATGTTTACCCCCTAAATCCTGGTTTTCTCTATATAAAGTAGGTTGAAGTCGGGGGGTGGGGATGTTCATTTCACTGACTTGTTCACTTGATGACTAGTATAGATTACCCACATGCCATCACGAAAACACACCTATATAATTTTGACCCCCTTGAACCCCACTTTTATATAATAAAACTTGGGTTTACAGGGGTAAAACCTATTTTTCTTATTTCTGCTCTAAAATATAGATTGTGGGTATTCGTTAGAACCACCTCGATGAGGCGGTTCTAACGAGTACCCTCAATCTATATTTTGAGCAGAAATAAGAAAAAATCTCACAAATTTTCATCTTAAAAGTTTCATTTTGGGGCGATAAAGGTTACAATGTATTTGTATAGGCGTGTTTTCATAATGCACAGAACCATTGTCCAAATGCAAAATGAATCCTGAACTAGCAAGGTCTGGGTACTTGTCTTGAATGGCTGAGCAGTACTCATTTACCTATTGCATGCGTGAAACACCCCTAAAGGGGTACCTTGGCAGGTCTCGGGTCGTTTCGCCCGAGAGTCGTTTCGCCCATGAGTCGTTTCGCCCGTGGGTCGTTTCGCCCTGGGTCGTTTCGCCCTGGGTCGTTTCGCCCGTGGGTCGTTTCGCCCTGAATAGGTGGGTCGTTTCGCCCATATTTTTTTCAAGCCCTATTGATTGAGGTTATGTTTGTTTTGTTATGTAAATGGATTGATGGGGGTATTGGGAGTTCGGGAAAACCTGGTTTTGCCCTCGTGTGGTGCAGCTGGACGACCTACTGACGGCTTCTACGTCAGGTTTGAGCAACTGAGCTACCGCCTTTTTGAGGAAGATATTCGAGCTCACATAAGGTTAACAAGTCTTTGCAATGATACGGGATTTATGGCTGTGTGAAAATGACTGTTTATATTTAAACATGTGACATATTTTACCTTCTGCTCAAAACATAGATTTTGGATTAGAACCGTCTAATTGTCTATGTTCTAGAATCAGAAATAAGAGAAATAAAGTATATGCGAATTTTTTATTTACTTATCAGTTGTTCTTTCTCACAAATTAAAAGGAGTCATTTTAGAGATGTGAAAACCTGCACTATGTCCAATGGCTGTGTTATTGTACTGGTCTGTTTAATAGTTTGCATTACGAAAACATGCTTATTCAAATACTGGAAAATTGTACCACCAAATAAAAAAAATCAAAATTGTTCTGATCAAAGATTTTTATATTTTTCATATTTCTGCTCGGGTGCTCGTTAGAAACGCCTCGGCGAAGCGGTTCTAACGATCACCAACGGTCTGTGTATTTTGAGGCAGAAATATGAAAAACAATGTGTTGCATGTTCGTTGTGTGTTTTGTGAGTAGTACCCATAGTCTGCTATTTCTGCTACAGGCCTGGAATGTGGGTGGTCGTTAGAAACGCGATTCTAACGGGTACCCATATATCACATACTTGACACATTTTGACACTGTTGTTTGGATTTGTGAAGATCACATACACAGTTTTAAATGTTGTTTTTTTACTTTTTATCTCTCTATCCGAACTCTGAATCGAGCCCGTCCATACATCACCCATCCGTAGGTGTCATTTGACGTGTCACCATGAACAGTTCAGATCCGTTCGTCCGTCCGTCCATCTACAGAAGCATCTCTTTATTCATTCAATCATTCATTCATTCATTTCCGATTGTCCATCTACCAATACTCTCCATTCATTCATTCATAACTTATCTATCTCCGTATATTCAAAATACCGGTCGTCATCGGTACGTCCGTCCATCTACCACAACTCCATTTACCCATTTATTCATTTATTTATTCATCCATCTGTCCATTTACTCATCCATTCCGTTTGTCACTCCCTTAAAATATAATTGCGGCGAAACGACCCACGGGCGAAACGACCCACCAGGTAAGGGCGAAACGACCCACCCCCAAAATCAGGGCGAAACGACTCAGGGCGAAACGACCCGGCGAAACGACCCACGGGCGAAACGACCCGGAACCCCTTGGCAAACAGTGCAGGCCCAGATCACACGCCACACTATTTGCTAACAGAATTTTCTTAAAAAAAGGAATTAAAAAGAAAAAAATAGGCCTGACACCCCTTATATGACAAATAGACTTGTCCAACATACATGTACATGTATAGCAACGCAAGAGTCCAGTAGAATACAATGGTTTGACCCTTCTCTTGCTGAATATTCATTTTAGCCACACCCATCTCTGACTTTGAACCAATCAGATCACTTGATGTAATTTATTGCTACAAATTCATAAACTGAATGCCAAACAGTGTAGATCCTGATCAGATGGCTTCTTCAGAAGCCATCTGATCTGGATCTACACTGTTTGCAAAGACAGGGGTTGTCGTGAACAGCAAGATAAGGGTTAACAGTTGTTTTAGCTGGTATCATACGATTCACTCCTATGGAGACAATTTGCATGAAATGCCGAATCCTGTTTTCTGGGAAAAAATAATGAAAATATTAAAAAATGTTGTCTGCTGAAAAATGCTCAGCATGTAGAGCATTAACCACTCCAGTAAAAGTTCTCAAAATTATTGATCAACCCTCGTACCTAACCTTGTGAGAACTTGTTTGAATCACCTAACAAGACCACACAACATGTTTCCAATAAGAAATCAAGAAAATTATCCTTTAACCCTTATCTTGCTGTTCACGACAACCCCGATCTTCGGAAACAGTGTAGATCCAGATCTGAAGAAGCCATCTGATCAGGATCTACACTGTTTGGCATTCAGTTTATGAATTTTTAGCAATAAATTACATCAAGTAATTTGATTGGTTGATAGACAGAAATGGGTGTGGCTTAAATGAATATTCAGCAAGATAAGGGTTAACCCATTTCTTGTGGGGTACCCTGGCAAACAGTGCACGCCCAGATCAGATGCCGCAGAATGCGAAGTCTGAACAGGGTCTGAACTATTTGCTAACAGAATTGTCCATCAAGAATAGAATCAGAATGAAAAATAGTCATGACTTCCCTTAACGCTCTGCATGCTGGGATTTTTTTTTTTTCAGCAGAAGACATTTTGAAATATTTTTCTTATTTTTCCTAGAAAACAGGATCTGACAATTCATGCAAATTGTCTCATACGGAGACAATTTGCATGAGATGTCAAATCCTGTTTCCCGTGAAAAATAAGAAAAATACTAAGAACTTGTGGTCTGCTGAATTAACCTAGAGAGTGGTAAAGGTTAAATGACAAATGGCCTTTAGCAGCATATAGCAATGGAAGAGTCCACCAGTATATGATTGGTTAATTATTTAATTGTTCTTATTCTTATTATTCCCCCCCCCCACTTGCGGTGAACAGTTCTGATTTCTGAGTTTGCTTCACTTTTTCAGGTCATACAGCCACAATCATTAAAGAGTATGAAGCGGGTAGTCTACATCACCTAAGTGAGCATACCCTGCAGAATCTGAAAGCCTTGAGAAGTCAGGCCTCAGCCATCTGTGAACAGGCCCTTGGATATGTGCGGAAGGATAACATAAAATACTTTGAGTAGGTTGCTTTTCAATTCATATACATACATACATGTTTGTTGGTTTGTTTTTGTTGACGTTTTATGTCATTGTCAACACTATTTAGGTCATTTTGGAGACTGCTTACGATTTTGTGGAACTTTTACCCAACATTGAGATGAATTGACATCTCAAGCCCCATCGCCCAAAGAAGGTTAAAGGGACAATCTGATGTGCACTACTTTTCCCTGGACAAGCTTAGCCCTCTAAGCATTTTACCAGTATTTAGAAAGTCTGTTGGTTTCAGCTCTGCATTGAACTTTTGAGTACTGGTAAACTGCTTTGAGCGTCAGTGCATGGAAGTGCCATGCAGCCCAATCTGTTTCTACAAGCCCTGTTGGGCAGGATCACTCATATACATGTACCCTGTACCAAGAAGAATATAACCACATGATTTTAGGATTTGGCATCAGTGCTTCAGGATGGGGATTTACCCACAAACTTCAGTGCTGAAGTTGAATGATTTTCTCAGTTCGAAACACACTAAGTGAGTAAGGCTGACACGATTAATTGTATAATCGATTAATCGATCGATAAATTCCACAAAAATGATTATCATTTCTGATTTGCTTTTAATCGATTACTTGATAGGTACAATTTACTACCCAAAGTTATGCCTAAAACAGCTGGATGAGTGGCAAACAGTGCAAACCCTGATGAGACGTCGCATTAAGCGGCGTCTCATCTGGGTCTACACTGTTTGCTCAGGCCTGTTTGTTCAAATATACATATGGTAAAGTGCAACATATGGTAAGAGTCATGCTCAGACAGAAAGCCAGACAGGTAAAATAATGACAAAAACCTTAGCGATTACTAATCGATTATCGATCGCAATGGCAGGACTCATAATCAATTATCTTTTCAGCTCTGATTAGCCAGCCCTATAAGTGAGTAACTGAAAAACTCCCTATGTGTCCATCCATTCATTGATATAAAAAGAGAGGATTACCATTTATCATATGATGTCGCGTCTGAAAGTGTAATAAAGCCATGTAATAAATTCGATAATCCACTAGTAGATTAAATATGCAAATTAGTTAGATACGCCCCATAACGTTACATGTACAACGTCCTTAATGGCGTCACGTTTACTGGTGGCGGAATATTGACATTTTTGTAAATGAATCATGAATAAAATGCATTTTTAATGTCAAATGATAAATAGAATCTTGCATTCGTGCTCATGTCGTGCGCACTTTATCCCTTTTTATCCCTTTTCCTCAACTCGTTTAATAAATTCAATAATACCGTAAAATCTCTATTAGAAGCCCATGCTCTAATAAACGCCCACTCCCCGTTTTGGATGTTAAAAATGGCATTTTTTTGACAATTCTCAGAAAAATACCAGCCTCCAATAAACGCCCACTTTTCTCTGATGTTGATTTATAGGAACTTTTTGTGACATTGTGACAGGGTCGGAAATTAAACAAGTCAAACAAAATGACTTCAGGTTATCCCTTTCTTTACATATTTTGCCATGTTTGACACGAAATGAGAAAAACGTTAATGATATTCGCTTTAGTGATAAAAGGGAAGGTAACTACTATTCTATTCTAAGACGGGGCTATTGTATCACCAGTCATTTTCTGAGAAACAAGATGGCAGCCATACGAAAGAAAGTGAGTGTTTTGGACCATTGTATGCGTATTGCAGGTTTCTATAGCCTCTAATAAACGCCCACCCCACTCTTCAGGAAAGGTAATGATTCTAATAAACGCCCGGGCATCTGTTAGGGATTTTACGGTACATGAGCACTCCTGTAAGATCCTCTATATTTACCATATGTATTCGGACAGACAGGGCAGAGCAAACAGTGTTGACCCAGGAGACATGCAAGCTGCAAGCCGCAATATGCAGCGTCTCTCCAGGGCCTACACAATCTGACACTCATCCAGCTTTTCTTAGACACAAGATCAAGCAGTAAATTATACTTGTTCACATTTTAGGACAAGTATGGTAAGGGTTTAGCTGTCTGAATATTTAGGGTAAATATGGTAGGCCCAAGCTTAAATACAGTGAAGCTTCAGTAATTTAAACACCGTGGGTGGCTGCTTTACCATGGCTAATTCGAACTTGCTCTGGAGTCCATGGAGAACTTTTCCCATAGTTCCAGATATATAGTCCATCATGTGAACAAGTTCGTGAAAAGAACCCCCCCCCCCCCCCCCCCCCACCTAAACTAAACCCTTTTTATAAGGAGAAAACTGGGGTTTATGGGGCTATACCATATTTATTTCGACTCCAAGACATAGGTTGTGGGTACTCATTAGTGAGGCGGTTCTAATGAGCTGCCCACAACCTCTGTTTGCAGTATAAATAAGAAAATATAACAGATCTACATTTAAAAAAAAAGCCATTTTGGAGGTGTGAAAAATGTGCTATGGTGCACAGGTGTGTTATCATATTGATATATTTAGTATATTTTGATTTAATCTTGAAAAGGTATGTTCTGTGTACTTGTTGAGGCGATTCTAATGAGTACTCACTACATTGCTTTACTTTATAGAAGTTCGAAAAGAATTCCTTTAGTCATCTCCATCATGCCATATGGCCTTTGTGCTGTGATTAACCTAAGTATGAGCTACCCGTATCTTGAAGAAATTTCCATAGTCCCAAAGGTATTCACATTTTTTGAAGTTCGTCTGTACATGTATGTTGCACCCCAAACATTGTGGGACTTAAAATAACTTTAATACAGAGGATCTACAGCGAAATCTGTTTTAGTAAAACAATCAGCTTATATGCAGTCAAAAACGGGCCTCCGTAGCCTAGTGGATAAGAACGCTGACTTTCAATCATTAGGTCTCTCACCGCTGTGGTTCGAGCCTGGCTTGGATCACATGTGAGACGCCAAGTTTTGCAACGGAAGGTTACGTGTTTTTTTTTCTGGGTACTCCATTTTTTGCCCTCCTCTGATTAACGATCTGCTCAGTATGAGTGAAATAATCTTGAAAGAGTCGTAAAACCAAAACCAAAAAAAAAAAATATATATATATATTTGAAATGGAAAAATGACCATTCATTCAGTTAACCCTTCTCTTGCTGAATATTCAGTTAAGCCACACCCATTTCTGACTTTGAACCAATCAGAATACTTGATGTAATTTATTCCAATAGAATGACAAACAGTGTAGATTCTGATCAGATGGCTTCTTCAGAAGCCATATGATCTGGATCTACACTGTTTCCAAAGGTAGGGATTGTTGTGAACAGCAAGATAAGGGTTAACATTTGGACAACAATTACATCATGATCTTAATTTATGTTGTTAGTACTCAATTTATGTTGTGTGTACTCAATTTATGTTGTGTGTTCTCAATTTATGTTGTGTGTACTCCATTTATGTTGTGTGTACTCCATTTATATTGTGTGTACTCCATTTATGTTGTGTGTACTCCAGCATTAGGCTGACGATGCTTTGAACAACTCGGCCCTGACCCCGAGGTTATAAAACTTCTTTCATGCTCAACCCACTTGAGCATGAAATTTGTCCTGCTCACAAATTTTAAAATGCCAACAATTGTTGGCATTTTAAAATTAGTGAGCAGGACAAATAACATTCTCTGCTGTCTGAGAAAGAAATATCACTCAACATATTAGTGTTTTATTTTTTATGAGCAGCACAAATTTCATGCTCAGCTGAGTTGAGCATGAAAAAAGTTTTATAACCTCAGGGCCTGTTTTTTTGTAGGCAGCTGAAGTATGTGATATCAGAACCCTGGTCTATATTTGAAAGCGGAAGAAGAAGAGTAGACCTGAGTCTTGAATGGCCGACAGCAGTGTATAGAAAAGCCAAGGAAAAGTGTAAGGCTTTTTTTCTTTTCAGTAGAACTGAATAATTCAAACTGTTTAGTATACTCTGTAACACCACTGTTTGGGTCCAAAGCAGTAAGCATGTTAGTTGAACAGCCAAGTGATATCCAAACAAAAATATTTCGACTAAATAGAAAAATGTTTTTTTTTAGCTCACCTGAGCTGAAGGCTTACCTTTTTAGCTCGCCTGAGCTGAAGGCTCATTGGTGAGCCTATAGTATGGCAAGGCCCCATTGTCTGTTGCCTGTTATCTGTCAACATTTTCAAACATCTCCTCTGAAACAACTGGGTGGATTGAAGTAAAATTTCATGTGGAATATCCATGGGATGGGGCGAAGGAAAGTTTGTTCATGGGGTACGGGTCACATGACCAGGATGGCTGCCATGCCCATATTTCGTAAAAACCCTTCAAAAATCTTCTTCTCCGGAACCAGTGTGCCGATTGTCATTAAACTTGGCATGTAGCATTGGGGACTCGGGGACCATCATCTTTTATTCTGATGATGACTCTCAGCTGTCCTTGACTTATTTTACCCCAAGGTCAAATTTGGTCACATAGACTTTTATGTGGGAAGTATTTTTTGTAAAATATTGCAGCCTGTGATCTGAAAATTGGTAGATGCAGTTAGCTAAATGAGTGGATGAAACTACACGAGTATTCCTGGTCATTCCTTGACCTTGGCCCAAGGTCATTTAGATATGAAAATTAAAACTTGTTTTCCACAGAAACCACTGGGCCATTTGTAACAAAAGCTTTTAGGAACAAGAAGTGAGAAGTGAGATAGCTCAGTGGTTAGTGCACTTGCCACTGATGCTAGAGGCCCCCGGTTCGAGCCCCAGAGGCGGTGATTATTTTGGTGGACGAACATGCTCCATTGGCATCATTTGCAGGGATGAATACCAAAAGTGCACCGTCTTTCGGATCCAGACGTTAACTGGAGGCCCCCTGTGCAGGAAGGGTCATCTCCTTTGCAGGTTAAAGACCCCTACCGTAATGACATGATTACTGTGTAGACTTTCAACCCTGCAACCTGGAGTGTATGTAATGTACACCTGCAAGTATTGGTCAAATGTAACTGATTGCTGTTTTAAAGTAGAAAGAAAGGAAATGAAAATTAATTAATTTGTGTTTTTCATATGACCAAGATGGCCACCATTCCCATGTAAGGTAAAAAGCATTCAAAAATCATTGTCATGAAACTTGGTATGTAGTATTGGGGACTCGGTCCCATCGTAGTTTGTTCAACTGATGACCCTCAGATGGCCTGGACCTATTTTACACTAAGGTCAAATTTTGTTAGATAGACTTTTATATGGGAAAAAAGTCAAAACTATGTATATTTCAGAAACTATTGCAACCTATGATCTGGAAATTGGTAGCTGCAGTAAGCTAAACGAGTGATTGAAACTACATGAGTATTCAAAGTCAAGGTCATTCGTTGATGGGTCATTCAGGTGTGAGAAATTAAATTTTATTTACCTCAGAAACCACTGGGCCATTTGTAACCAAATTTCATATGAAAGCTTTTAGGAGCAAGAAAATGACAAGTAAAATGAGTTTGGTCACATGATCAATATGGCTGCCCTGCCCATATAAGATAAAGAACCTTCTTTTCCAGAACCAATCGGCTGATTAACATGAAACTTGTAGCATTGGGGATTCCAGCCAATTATATTTTGTTCAAATGATGACCCCTGGATCATATCCGTTTTTTGAATCTACATTGTTTGCAAAGGTAGGGGTTCTCATGTTCAGTTAATAATAATTCTATTAACTTATTTATATGTCCCCAGTAGCGATAATGGGGACATATTGTTTTTGCCCTGTCTGTTTGTACATGCACAACTTTAACATTGGTCATAACTTTTGAACCGTTTGAGATAGAGCATTCATATTTTGTATGTAGGCTCCTTGTGACAAGAGCTTCACATTCATGCATAAATTTTGGACCTGTGACCTTGACCTTGATCTTTGACCTACTTAAGAGAAAACAAGTAACATTTTGGTCATATCTTCTGAACCATTTGAGATAGAGCCTTCATATTTTGCTTGTAGGTTCCTTGTGACAAGAGCTTTACAGTCTCACAAAAACATTTTGACCCGTGACCTTGACCTTTGACCTACGTAAAAGAAAAAGTTAACATTGGTCATAACTTTTGAACCTTTTGAGATAGAGCCTTCATATTTGACATGTATGTTTCTTGTGACAAGAGCTTTACATTCATTCAAAAAATTTTGATCTGTGACCTTGACCTTTGACTTACTTAAAAGAAAACAATAACATTTTGGTTATAACTTTTGAACCATTTGGGATAGAGCCTTCATGTTTGGCATGACCTTAACCTTTGACCTATTTAAAAGAAAAAATAAAGTTGTTCATAATTTTTTAACAGTTTTACTTAAAAGAAAAAATAAAGTTGTTCATAACTTTTGAACCGTTTCAGATAGAGCCTTCATATTTGGCATGTAGGTTTCGTTTGACAAAAGCTTTAAATTCATGCAAAAACTTTTGACCTATGACCTTGACCTATGACCTACTTAAAAGAAAAAAAATATTGTTGTTCATAACTTTTGAACCCTTTAAGTTAGAGCCTCCATATTTGGCGTGTAAGTTCCTTGTGTCAGGGGCTTCCCACTCAAACAAAAAATCTTGACCTTGACCTTGAACTGTGACCAACTTTGAAAAATGACCATGCCCAGGGACATGTTCGTGTTTCACAAACACATCTTGTTTATATTCTAAAACTTAAAAATATATGGTAAATTTTACTCTCACCCCCCACCCCACCCCACCCCAACCTCTGTAAAGGAAAACAGAAAGAGCTTTTGCTTTTCCTTGCATAGTTAAATGGACCTTGTTATTTTATCTGTTAACAGTTGATCTGGATGAAGAAAAGAGTGACAGGTGTATGTCTGAGCTGATTGGTTCTCACAAACCAGGTGGTGTACCATGTGACATCAGTAGCCAGTGTGTGTTCATGATGACAACGCCAGGATTGCTAGGATATGGTATTACCCATCAACTGCTCTGGACAATGCTTGCAGAGAAGGTGATTTACTGTTTAAGGGGAATGGGATCACCTGACAGATTTTTCTGCCATTTTTCAAAGGGAGACAACTTTTGGGACTTCCTAAGCCCTGTCCCACTGAAAAAGGGGTCTACTCTTAATGGAAAGAATTTGCTCCTCAGGAGCAAATTCTTTCCTTTAAGAGTTGACCCCTATTGACATGAGGGGAGACAAAAATACTTTAGCAGGAGTTGCCTCCCTTGAAGGTGTTCTCATTGCCCTTAAGAAACAATTTTGGTTTTGCTGTATTTATCCCCACGTTTTTTGAAGAAAAGTGGGGATATTGTTATCGCCTCCGTCCGTCTGTCCATCTGTCCGTCCGTCTGTCCGGCTATCTCCTCCTATACCGTTCATTGTAATTCAACCAAATTTGGTGTGTGAGTTACTTACATGAATGGCTTCTGCAAGAGCACATTAATTTTTGGACCAGCCCCCAGCATTTGTATCAGTTATGGTACCCTGGGGAACACCAAAAACACAATTCATTTTGAGCGCTCATTAACAATTCAATCGGATTTTATTGAAAATATATTTCATTTCTTAACAGGCGTTTTTGCATTTAACGCAATCCTAAAGCCTGCTGAAGCTTATTATGACAAAGACTGTTGAAATGGCAAGTAAAATGGATGGTACTATCGCTTGACTCTCTGAACTGATGCAGTCTACTTAAAAAGTTTGAAAAGTCTGATTGTTATACCTGAATGGCACAGCTTGCTTGAATGGCCAAGAGTAATGATGTTTTATTATGGTTGAGCCAGGTATGTCATGATACCACAGACAATATTTTCTGATCTTTTGGCTCACAATTGTGTTTGTAATCTGGACTAAAGCCCAGACACAGATTACTGTAGACAAAATGGAAACACAATTGTGTTGGTAATCTGGACTAAAGCACTAACAAATGTCGCCTGCTGTGCAAATCAGTGTCAGAAAGTTATATTCTTAAATATGATCTATTTATATTCTTAAATATGATCCAGAAAGCAACCAGTTATTTTTTGAGTAACATGAATAAGTATTATAGAGAAGACCAATCAGTTCAGCTTTCGAACTATTTCAGATGAAGAAAAGAGCAAACGGTATATTTGCTATCGGTATTATGGGGAAAATATAAAGCCAACTGCAGTTTTTGGTTCAGAAATATGCTAATAGTACAACTAACAGCTGATTTACACCATTTGCAAAAATAGATGAATACAGAGCTAGAAAACTTAACACAGATGACAAATACTGCATACGGATGACTAAAAATGTGAATGGTATAACAACATCTAAATATAATATCAGCTATCAAATGCATTAGTTACAGCAACTTGCTTTCCATCTATTTCATTTAGGGAAGTGTATACCAAATGTCAATTTTACAACTCGTTACAGTGTGACTAGCTCTGCATTTACTTTGAAGACTAAGACATTGTAGCTTACACTTTTGCAGATGTTATAATGAACCTAGACACAATGCAGAAAATATTTTTCATGATCTCACAAAACCTTTGGTGGGGGAGCGGAGTGTGAGTCTCTTTGACCATGTGATGTAAGAAAAACTTACCAACACATGGACCGATCTGTCATTAGAACAAATGGAAAAATCAGTCTGTCCCTTCACAGTTAGCAATTTATTGGCTGCTGTTTTATTTTAAAGAAGAGAATGACAACAGCAAACATAAATAAAGAAAAAAATAGGACTATGCAAGTACATTTGTAATTTATTAAGCAGATTCAATACGTCATTGCGTATTACTGACATCATGTGTGTTTTTATTGCGGGGTTTAAAAATATACAGAAAGACCAAATAAAACAGGGTAAAAAGATCCACCTTGTCTTAGTCCTATTCTGCCATAATGTAATTTTTTCAGGATTATCATTTTTGCAAAACTGTCAAAACTAACATTCATCATGAACAGTGCATGAATGCATTTTATTTTTTCTCTTTCAAATGTTTGGATTGAACTGGTATACATTGCTAATGTATGTTTTCATTTACTTTTGAAAAGTCAAACTAAAACGCCAGTCAGTAAACAGTATCTTTTTTTGAGTGTGTGTGTGTGTTGGGGGGGGGGGGGGGTGTGGTGCCGGGTTGTGTGGGGAGTGGGAAGAGAGGTTTTATTACATAAATGCCTATGCTAAGCTTTGTATGATAACGTGGCACCAAATGGTCATTAAAAACACAATAAAAATACACTTTAAGGAAATCTTGTCCCCTTATATTGCAACTGATTTTAGCACAAAAATAGACCTGAACCCATATCTAGCAATCAAAAACAATGTTACCGGTTTTTGACTTTTCTGAAATTTGTTTGTTATATAGAGGATATATGTGGCCTATTTTATATGCAATATCTTGGGGTGACAAGATCAGTAACACATCTAACACTTATGATGAAAATCTCATTGTTTATAAATTTTCATGAAAAGTAGAAGAAATTTTGAAAATAAATTTATCAGAAAAATTAAAAGACATAGACACATTTACATTTTTTGTATTAGATGTATCCTTATAGAGTTCTGTTGCCAGTTCTGTTGCCAATCAAAGCAACAAAATTTGAAAATAATCATACCTATGGATTTAAGACTGAAAAGTTCACAGGTGTGTATGACCTCTACAGGGGGCTACCCCAGGGAGCTCTCTGAGACCTATAGTAATTTATCAAATGAAACAAAGTTATATATCTAGTTGATAGTCCTCAAGTAAACAGTTTCAAGAAAATCTGTGCGAAAATCTGTGTGTGCGCAGATTTGGAACTCCCCCTTTTAACAAATTTCTTTCATTATCCAAAAAGGTGCAGACGGAATGGCAAAGAGTGTAGACCCTGATCAGACTGCTCCTTCAGGAGCAGTCTGATCTGGGTCTACACTGTTTGCATAGACCTGTCTGTCCCAATACTTAGGATCATTTGTTGATTCTAACATAGTAGGAAAGAAAAAATAATCAAGTATTAGAATTTGCATGAAAAGTCACATGTAATTAGATTTAGGTAAGAGATACATCGAAAGTCAAAACATCTTGCTTGACAAAAAAATAATGATGTTTCACCAAAACCTCTATATGCCATTGTTGTTGGGGTTCAAAGTGTTTGTTCAACCACCATGAGATACAAAAATATATAGATTGTATAGAAACAAAAAGTGAGCATAAACCATTTTGGAATTCATCTTTCCCTTAATCATGTGATGATGATCATTGTTAAAAAGAGGTTTATGTCAATTGCTTACCCATTATCAGTTACGAGAGGCTGCTTATTTGTTTGATTTTAGGTTTAACGCCCTAGTCAACACTGTGTAGGTCATTGCTCGGAGACATTGCTTCCAATTTTGTGGGACTTTTACCTGACATTGAAATGAAATGACATCTCAAGCCCTGTCGCACAATGAAACCAGTAGGGTTTATAAGCATGGATGGACCCACTCGCACCGCTTTGTCTTAGCAGGCTTAGATCCTCTAAGCGGTTTACCAGAACTCGTGTGCGGTCGGTTTCAGCTCTGCTTGGAAGCATCATGCAGCCCAATCTATTTCTTCAAGCCCCGACGGATGGGGGCCGAGGAGGTCGATTGTAAAGAGAGATTGAAGTCTCTCTTCTATAAATATGTCAGAAAACATATCAGTCCCCCTTAACAAGATTGTTACATATGGGTTTGAGATCTTTGAACAGCTATGGAAAATGTTTGGTCGTATGCTGGCTGTAAATTGGCCAGCCTCGGTAGCTCAGTCGGATGCACTTCTCACTGGTGACCAGGAGGACGCGGGTTCCATACCTGCCGTGGTCGGCAACATTCTTTCGTGGAGATTGATCATGAAATCTTTTCTACGGTCAGTCTCTCCCTTCCGCTGATTCAAGAAGGGTAGTTGTCAGTTTCTGGTGAAAGAATGTGCACTGTACTGGTTAACCGCTTACGTATAAGCCTGCCATGAGAAAAGTGTCGCTAGGTAAACTGACAGGCTCAAAAATGACTTAAAATAGTGTTGACTAGGCCGTTAAACTCCAAATACAAACAAACAAATGTTGGTTGTAAAGAGAGATTGTAATCTCCCTCCCGAGGCTCTTACCCCTTAGCCCGCCAATGGCAATCACAAGAATGGTTGTATGCTGGTAACTAAAAGTCATTATTGCAAACAGTGTGGACCCAGATCAGACTGCTCCTGCAGGAGCAGTCTGATCAGGGTCCACACTGTTTGCGAGTATGCATAAATATGTTTGAAAAGTTTGCAAAAAGATGTAGCAGACAACATAAGCAGACAACAACATTTTCAGATGCAGTTATTCTTGGCATTTTAAAGACAACATTGCTGCCCCCAGCCCATCGGGGCTTGAAGAAATAAATGGGCTGCATGATGCTTCCACGCAGAGCTGAATCCGACCGCAAAGGAGTACTGGTTACCCACTTAGAGAATCTAATCCTGCCCAGGGAAAACGGTGCAAGTTGGACCGCCCTTGCTTGTAAACCCTATTGGTTTCATTGGGCGACAGGGCTTGAGATGTCATTTCATCTCAATGTCGGGTAAAAGTCCCACAAAATTGGAAGTAACATCTCCAAAATGACCTATATAGTGTTGACGGGGACATTAAACATCAAATCAAACAAACAAACATAAGATAACATTGCGGAACACATTAACACATACGTTGGACCAGAGATGTTTTGATCAGCTTAGGGTTGTGTTTTACTATTTTAGGCTGGTTGTAAAGAAAGACTGGAGCAGAAACTCATGGAGAAACAGAGAGGTGGGTTAGCAGTTCTAAGGATGGAATTTTGTTCCAACAACTACATACAGCTGATCAACACCCTGAAAAAATTCCACAACATGGTGATCTTGCCAACATTCCAGGACCTCTTTCTTGAACAAAGTGAGAATACATTACAAAAACACGCCTATACAAATACATTGTAACCTTTATCACAGAAAAAAAAAGAAAATTTTAAGATGAAAAGAAAAATTGTGATATTTTTAGCTCACCTGAGCACGAAGTGCTCAAGGTGAGGTATTGTGATCGGCCTTTGTCCGTGGGACGTCGTCCGTTGTGTGTCCGTCCCTGCGTGCCTCCGTTCATCAACTTTTGCTTTAAACGACTTCTTCTCCAAAACTGCTGGACAGATTTTGAAATAATTTCACAGGAATGTTCCTTGGGTGACCCACTACCAAAATTGCTCAAATCATTCCTCTCAGGTGAACAAGATGGCCGCCAGAGCTAAAAATAGAAAAACCTGTAAACGACTTCTCCTTAACCAGTGCATGGATTTTGAGATAATTATACAGGAATGTTCCTTTGGGGACTCTCTACCAAAATTGCTCAAACCGTTCCGCTCAGATGAACAAGATGGCCGCCAGAGCTAAAAATAGAAAAACCGGCAAATGACTTCTTCTCCTTTATCCAGTGAATGGATTTCAAAATAATTTCGCAGGAATGTTCCTTGGTTGACCCTCTACCAAAATTGCTCAAATTGTTCCGCTCGGGCGAACAAGATGGCCACCAGAGCTAAAAATAGAAAAACTGGTAAACGACTTCTCCGCCTTAACCAGTACATGGATTTTGAAATTATTTCACAGGAAGGTTCCTTGGGTGACTCTCTACCAAAAATGCTCAAACTGTTCTGCTCAGATGAACAAAATGGCCGCCAGAGCTAAAAATAGAAAAACCTTTTAAATGACTTCTCCTTAACCAGTGGATGGATTTCAGAATAATTTCACAGGAATGTTCCTTGGGTGACCCTCTACCAAAATTGCTTAAATTGTTCCGCTCGGGTGAACAAAATTGCCACCAGAGCTAAAAATAGAAAAACCTGTAAACAACTTCTTCTTCTTAACCAGTGGATGGATTTCAAAATAATTTCACAGGAATGTTCCTTTGGTGACCCTCTACCAAAATTGCTCAAATCGTTCTGCTCGGGTGAACAAGATGGCCACCAGAGCTAAAAAAAGAAAAACATTTAAACAACTTCTCCTCCTTAACCTTAACCAGTGCATGGAGTTTGAAATAATTTCACAGGAAGGTTTCTTGAGTGACCCTCTACCAAAATTGCTCAAACCGTTAATTATGCTCGGATGAACAAGATGGCCACCAGCGCTAAAAATAGAAAAACCTTTAAATGACTTCTCCTTAACCAGTGGATGGGTTTCAAAATAATTTTACAGGAATGTTCCTTGGGCGACCCTCAACCAAAATTGGTCAAAATGTCCCGCTGGGATGAACAAGATGGCCACCAGAGCTAAAAATACAAAAGTCTTTAAAAGTCTTCTCTTCCTTAACTATTGGATGCATTTTGAAAAAAAAAATGCACAAGAATGATTCTTGATGGACCCTCTACCAAAACTGCTCAAACTGCTCTGCTCGGATGAACAAGATGGCCACCAGGGCTAAAAATAGAAAAAAAACTTTAAACGACTTCTGTCCCTTAACCAGTGGATTGAATTTTATCTAATTTCACAGGAATGTTTCATGGCGACCCTCTATTAAAATTGTTCAAACAATTCTGCTGGGATGAAAAAGGATCTCCAAAATGGCAACTTTGCTGATGAAAATGCATGATATTTTTCTTATCAATGCTTAAAACATACACTCAGTGGCCATAAGTGTGTTCCCAAAACTGTTTGACATTGTGATGTCTGTAAATCTGTAACTATATTTCCAGATCAAATTACCGGTACTAAAAAATGAAAGGCCCAATGTATGTTATGTTTACTAGATGGTATTGTTTATTCATTACCAATAACAAATATAGCCATTTGTCTTAGAAATCTTGCCATGCATAGCTGTGGTACATTCTTCATTTAGAGTACCGTGGTTTTAAAAATGGCTTCAAAATTCTGTGCTGGCTCACAGATTTCTTCTTATGCTGAATGATTAAGATTTTCTCCTATAATCTATATAATTTTGATTACTCTGATGTCTTAGTATGATGGACAGCTGAGAAGCCAAATATGTTTACATTTTCTCAATTGAATTAATACATTATTAGAAGTGGGTGGGGTAATTCTACCCCTGACAGAAAAATTGTTGCTATGGTAACATCAAGTAAGTAGGCTGCATAATTTCTATCAAAATTAGTGGCATACTCTCTAATATTTTAATAACAATCATTGAAAGGAAGCATCTTTCTTTCATATAGGAAATGTAGCTATCAACGGTGGAAAAATGTCTAGATGGATGTTAGTCTTTATGGGAGTACCCATAGAGATTGACAAATTTATTGGACACTATTATACAAAAAATGAAGTCTTTTGTATAAATATAGTCTAAAATGGTGCTTTTAATTAACAATATTTTTTACAAAATTTTACAACATATTTTTGTCTTGTTTTATGGCGCGCAAAGAGCGCACGGCTGTTCAAATAAGCCCATTGTTTCCTGGATCTCCTTGCTGCTTCAATCCCCTAAGATACAATCAAACAAACAGTTTTTGCTAGAAAGTATGATTCAATATCTCTCAAATCAGATATAAAACAATGTTCGCTTTATGTCTGTTCCCTTGGTGTCTGTCACTAAAAATATTTGCTTTTCAGTGATTTTGACATATTTATTTTCCATCTGAAAGCAGGTTAGATTTCACATAAAGTGTTGTCTTTTAGTAATATTATACACAATCAGATTATTTTCCAGTATTTTGCCAACATTTCTACCAATTTATATCAAAAAAGATAAGAACTTGATAATTTTATAAATCTTTTAGTACAACTACCCTTATTTTTCAAAGGAAAGGTGCTAATCTGTATGCTGTCTGATGTTGCCATGGCAACTGATGACATCATTATTGTAATAAGTGTTGATGTAAACATATATCCTAAATAATTAGCTGGACCAATAAGCATTTGAGTATGATTTGTAATTAGGCAGAAAATTGCAATTCTTTCAGATCATATTTTTCCCCAATTTCTTGCCAGCCATTTTGGGAACTCATGTCCACTGAGTGTAGGTTGGTGCTCGTTAGAACTGCCTCATTGAGGCGGTTCTAACGAGTACCTGCAACCTATGTCTTGGACTAGAAATAAGTAAAATAATGTATACCCCCCTAAACCCAAGTTTTCTCTATATGGAGTGGGGTTTAGGGGGTCTTCATTTCACAGACTTGTTTTAAAATTGCTCAACCCTTTGTGCTTGGATGAACAAGATGGCTAAAATTATAAAAACCTCCTTGTGTCAACCAAAATTGCTCAAACTCTCTATTCTACCATATATTATCTACAATTTCATTTTTACAATATGGATCAGATGAGCAATCCAGGGCCATCATGGCCCTCTTGTTTCTTATTTCTGCTCAAAATCATCGAGGCGGTTCTAACGAGTACCCACAATCTATATTTTAGAGCAGATATAATAAAAAGTAAGGTTTACCCCTGTAAACCCCAGTTTTACTATACAAAGTGGGGGGGGGGGGGGGGGGGGGCAAAAGGGAAATTATATAGGCGTGTTTTCATAATGTATAAAGCTGTGGAAGTTTGATAAATCTGAAATTATAAATATAATATTTGCAAGCTTCGGTATCCATAGGATCCAGGCATCAATCATATAATTCTGAGTGTACCAACACACAATGGTACCTAGTAACTCTGTCTGACAGGTCATGCAGGAAAAATGAGATGAACTCTGTTCCCTGAAAACTCCATTTTTGAGGAGCGTAGTGATGTAGTTGGTTAGGCCATTGTTCCTATATGGCTGGGCGCAACAGCCATTGCCAGCGTGAGTTTGAATCCTGCCACCACCCAGTTTGTACTTTCCAATTTCTTCACTATACATTTTTGAAAGAACTAAACTCCGTTCAGAAAATCTGAATCATCGATTTTTTCGTTTCTTCGTTTTAATACATATTTTAGCCCATACATCACTATGGGAATGTTTTAGACCTGACTCTCTGCCGACTTCTCCAGCAAGTCATATGCCTCTACGACAGTCAGGAAAGGCTGTGATTATTTGGTGAAAATTGTAAAACAAAGAAATGAGTCCGCAGACCAAGTCCATTTGATGATGATTGTCAGGTAATATAATAAATATTCAAATCCATGTGATGCACTTTATAAATAGATATGCAATTACGACACGCCATACATTCGAATGGCTAGATAGAAGCTCACTAGGAATTGGGAGCCACTATCGCGATATGTTGTCAGCAGTGGTCAAAATGAATTATACCGATATCAGACGTGGTGTCACAGCTTATGATTTACCATGAATTGATCGTGCAAATAAAACATAGACGCCCTGGTAATTTACAAGAGCAGTAACCACTTCTATATATGGTTTAAAAGGGTGTGTCGATCCTGTCAGAATGTCTGTGAAAGAAAATTTAGATTTTGCAATATTCTCCAAATAATCACAGCCTTTCCTGGCTGTCGCAAAGGCATACGACTTGCTGGAGAAATCGGCGGAGGGCGAGGTCTACAACTTTCCCAAAGTAATATATGGGCTAAAATGAGTATTAAAAGCGAGAAACGAAAAATTCGATGATTCAGATTTTCTGAACGGAGTTTAGTATCAGAAATGATCCAGGGCCAGATGTCTGTTGAAGTTTGATAAATCTAAAATTATAAATATATTAATTGCAAGCTTCAGTATCCACAGGATCCAGACTCCATCATATAAATCCAAGTACAGTCGAACTTCGATGGCTCAAACACCGATGGCTTGTTTTACCATGGTTGAGTCGAACCCGTTTTTAAGTCCCTAGGGAATTCCTCTGCATAAGAAAAAGCGTGGGATAATTAAGGAGATTTTTTACTTTTATCTTGCAAATGTATGCTATGTGTACTCATTAGAATCGCCTCAATGAGGCGATTCAAATGAGTACACACAGCATACATTTTCATTATAGAACACCAAAAAGATGTCTAAAAGTATCTCGTTATGCCTCCTGACAGTAACCTCAGTGGCTCGAACTACCCCTGTCTCGAACAGATTTTCGAGGTCCCAAAGGTGTTTGAGCCATTGAAGTTCGACTGTAGGTCTGTCATCCCTGTGGTTTTGAGCTTCACAAGGGTCACATGTGAGTCGCCAAGGTCTGCAATGGAAGGTCAGGTGGTTTTCTAGGAGTACACCAGTTTTAACCAACCTCTGATTGATGATTAATGATGAGCTCAAAATAAGTGAAATTATCTTGAAAGGGCCATCAAACAACAAAAAAGTGTGGCTCAAACACCTTTTGGCTCCAGATATGCCATTCAGTTTTTCTTCCACTTTCTGTCCCACCCACTTTAAACATGGCGGGATATAGGAGTTTGTTGGCCAATTGTTTAAAACTAACGACGTTGTTAGTTAACAAATTGTTAAAACTGATCATTTAATATCGCAAATATACTAATATTTTTAGCTCACCTGACCGAAGGTCATGGTGAGCTTTTGTGACAGTAAGATGTCCGGCGTCGTCCGTCGTCCGTCGTGCGTAAACTTTTTCTTGTGAACACACTAGAGGCCACAGTTTTGGTCCAATTATCATCAAACTTGCTCAGAATGATAATCATGACAATATCTCGGTCAAGTTCGAATTTGGGTCATGTCGGGTAAAAAAGTAGGTCAGTAGGTCAAATCATAGAAAAACCTTGTGAACACTCGAGAGGCCACAATTTTGGTCCAATCATCATCAAACTTGCTCAGAATGATCATTGTGACAATATTTTAGTGAAGTTTGAATATGGATCATGTCGGCTTAAAAAGTAGGTCAGCGGGTCAAATCATAGAAAAACCTTGTGAACACCCTAGAGGCCACAATTTTGGTCCAATCATAATCAAACTTGCTCAGAATGATCATCATGACAATATCTTGGTCAAGTTCGAATATGGGTCATGTCCGGTCAAAAAGTAGGTCAGTAGGTCAAATCATAGAAAAACCTTGTGAACACTCTGAAGGCCACTGTTTTGGTCCAATTATCATGAAACTTGCTCAGAATGACCATTGTGACAATATTTCAGTCCAGTTCGAATATGGGTCATATCGGGTTAAAAAGTAGGTCAGCGGGTCAAATCATATAAAAACCTTGTGAACACCCTAGGGGCCACAATTTTGGTCCAATCTTAATCAAACTTGCTCAGAATGATCATCATGACAATATCTCGGTCAAGTTTGAATATGGGTCAAATGGTTCCGGTCCGTTGCACATCTAGGTCACAGGAGCCAAAAACAGATTTTTTTCACCAAAAACTTAAAAAATCTTCTTCTCTGAAACCACAAGGCCCAGGTCTTTGTTATTTGGTATGAAGCTTCATCTAGTGGACCCCTACCAAGATTGTTCAAATTATAGTGCTGGGGCCAAAAATGCCCCCGCACGGGGGCCCTTTGGTTTTACATAGGCTTATATAGGGAAAATCTTTAAAAATCTTCTTCTCTGAAACCACAAGGCCCAGGACTTTGATATTTGGTATGAAGCTTCATCTAGTGGACCCCTACCGAGATTGTTCAAATTTGAGTGCTGGGACGAAAAATGCCCCCGCCACGGGGCCCTTTGGTTTTACATTGGCTTATATAGGGAAAATCTTTAAAAATCTTCTTCTCTGAAACCACAAGGCCCAGGTCTTTGATATTTGGTATGAAGCTTCATCTAGTGGACCCCTACCAAGATTGTTCAAATTATAGTGCTGGGGCCAAAAATGCCCCCGCCCCAGGGCCCTTTGGTTTTACATAGGCTTATATAGGGAAAATCTTCAAAAATCTTCTACTCTGAAACCACAAGGCCCAGGACTTTGATATTTGGTATGAAGCTTCATCTAGTGGACCCCTACCAAGATTGTTCAAATTATAGTGCTGGGACAAAAAATGCCCCCGCCACAGGGCCCTTTGGTTTTACATTGGCTTATATAGGGAAAATCTTTAAAAATCTTCTTCTCTGAAACCACAAGGCCCAGGTCTTTGATATTTGGTATGAAGCTTCATCTAGTTGACCCCTACCAAGATTGTTCAAATTACAGTGCTGGGGCCAAAAATGCCCCCGCCCCGGGGCCCTTTGGTTTTACATAGGCTTATATAGGGAAAATCTTAAAAAATCTTCTTCTCTGAAACCACAAGGCCCAGGTCTTTGATATTTGGTATGAAGCTTCATCTAGTGGACCCCTACCAAGATTGTTCAAATTTTAGTGCTGGGACAAAAAATGCCCCCGCCACGGGGCCCTTTGGTTTTACATGGGCTTATATAGGGAAAATCTTTAAAAATTTTCTTTTCTGAAACCACAAGGCCCAGGACTTTGATATTTGGTATGAAGCTTCATCTAGTGGACCCCTACCAAGATTGTTCAAATTTTAGTGCTGGGACAAAAATGCCCCCGCCACGGGGCCCTTTGCTTTTACATTGGCTTATATAGGGAAAATTTTTAAAAATCTTCTTCTCTGAAACCACAAGGCCCAGGTCTTATATATTTGGTATGAAGCTTCATCTAGTGGACCCCTACCAAGATTGTTCAAATTATAGTGCTGGGGCCAAAAATGCCCCCGCCACGGGGCCCTTTGGTTTTACATAGGCTTATATAGGGAAAATCTTTAAAAATTTTCTTCTCTAAAACCACAAGGCCCAGGACTTTGATATTTGGTATGAAGCTTCATCTAGTGGACCCCTACCAAGATTGTTCCAATTTTAGTGCTGGGGCCAAAAATGCCCCTGCCCCGGGGCCCTTTGGTTTTACATAGGCTTATATAGGGAAAATCTTTAAAAATCTTCTTCTCTGAAACCACAAGGCCCAGGACTTTGATATTTGGTATGAAGCTTCGTCTAGTGGACCCCTACCAAGATTGTTCAAATTATAGTGCTGGGACAAAAAATCCCCCCCTGCCACGGGGCCCTTTGGTTTTACATAGGCTTATATAGGGAAAATCTTTAAAAATCTTCTTCTCTGAAACCACAAGGCCCAGAACTTTGATATTTGGTATGAAGCTTCATCTAGTGGACCCCTACCAAGATTGTTCAAACTATAGTGCTGGGGCAAAAAATGCCCCTGTCCCGGGGCCCTTTGATTTTACATAGGCTTATATAGGGAAAATCTTTAAAAATCTTCTTCTCTGAAACCACAAGGCCCAGGACTTTGATATTTGGTATGAAGCTTCGTCTAGTGGACCCCTACCAAGATTGTTCAAATTATAGTGCTGGGACAAAAAATCCCCCCCTGCCACGGGGCCCTTTGGTTTTACATAGGCTTATATAGGGAAAATCTTTAAAAATCTTCTTCTCTGAAACCACAAGGCCCAGAACTTTGATATTTGGTATGAAGCTTCATCTAGTGGACCCCTACCAAGATTGTTCAAACTATAGTGCTGGGGCAAAAAATGCCCCTGTCCCGGGGCCCTTTGATTTTACATAGGCTTATATAGGGAAAATCTTTAAAAATCTTCTTCTCTGAAACCGCTAGGCCCAGGTCTTTGATATTTGATGTGTAGCTTCATCTAGTGGACCTTTGACAAGATTGTTCAAATTTTAGCCTTTGTTGATGTTTGGTATGAAGCTTCACCTTTAAGACCTCCCTCAACATAATGTACATTAAAGCCCTGGGGCCAATAATGGCCCTCTCTGGGGCCCACTTGTTACACTATGGATCAGGTGAGCGATCCAGGGCCATCATGGCCCTCTTGTTGCTGAAAAAATATGAGTAGCTTTACTCATTTTTTCTGCTAAAATACCAAACTTTTAGATATTGTTCTTGCCAGAACAGTTAACAATATGAACACTAACGAGCTTGTTAAGCTAACGAGGCTTTGAATTACTGGACCTTTATTTTCTGTCTGTTTGTCCATCTGTCAACAATCACATCAACTCTATCTCAACCCAGATGTTCAAGTCCATTCCTCAAGAATTATAAGAGCTGAGGCGCTTCTAATGAGTACCCACAACATACATTTTCATGCAGAAATAAGAAAAATAACAGGTTTCCGTGCAGAAATAAGAAAAATATCAGTACTTTTTGGATGGAAAAAGTGCCTTATCTGAAGCTTTGAAAAAACGGTTGTATTATATTTTGGGATTGGCATCCGTCCGCCCGTCAGTCCTTCCAGATAACACCTCCAACAGATTTTGTTTAATCAAGCCAAAACTTGGTAGATAGTAAGACTATGATGTTGAGAAGTGCGTATAGTTTCGAGGTTAACCTTCCACCAAATATTGACAGAGTTTTGGCCCTTAGAAAATTTCTGTAAACATTTTCATTTCTGGATAACTCCTACAGTTTTCATCCGTTCAAGCTGAAACTTGTTAGCTAGTAAGACTATGATGTGGAGATGTGCATGAAGTTCTGAAGTTAACCTTTTACCAAATATTTTCAGAGGTATGTCCCTTTGAATATTTCTGTTAACATCCAGTTTCCGGCTTACTCCTGCAATTAACATTTGATCAAGCTGAAACTTGATATATAGTAAGACCATGATGTGGAGCAGGGCATATTGTTAGGGCCCCACACTGGCCATAACTATATTGCTTTTGTCCGTATGTTTGTCATGTCTTAACCCAAAAACTTAACCTCGGTCACAACTTCAAAAGTATTTGCTCTGCTCTCATGAAACTTCACACACATACTTACCATCACAAGACCAACATTCTGACAAAGGGCCAAAGCGATATTGCTCTTGTCAGTGTGTTTGTCACACTTTTACCAAAAAAACTTAACCTCTGTCATAACTTCAAAAGTGTTTGCCCTACTCTCACACACATTCTTACAATCGCAAGACCTTCATTCTGCCTTAACCAAAAAGCCTAACCTTGGTCGTAAATGCAAAAGTCATGAAACTTCACACACACACTTCCCATCACAAGACCTACAATCTGGCAAAAACTTGTACTATACTTTTATGTGGGGCTGATGTGGTCATTGATCTAATTTCGAGGTTATGGTCGGCCAAATGAAAACAACAAAATTATTACTGTAAACATTCTGTTCCAGCAAACTCTGCTGGTCAAGCTGAAACTTAATATATGTTGTTTGACCATGATGAGGAGCAGCACATATTGTTTGAGATTATTGTCCTTCAAATATTTTTGTTTATGGCTAACTTCTCCTGCAGGCAACATTTCATCTAGCTAAAATTTGATAATTAGTTTGACTATGATATTGTTTAGAGGTTTTGGTCCACCAAATATTTATAGAAATACACTACATTGAGGATAAGAAGAAAGTAACGTAAGTGAATGTTTTTGTTATTAAGCATTGTCCACTATTGTCCAAAGGTAACATCATCATCATCAACGGATTTTTGATTAACATGCAGGTACAGGGACAACGTCCACATAAGCTGGCTTGCTGCATGCATGGCAGATCTTACACGAGATCTCCAGGCTTGTCTATCATGAGGATCGATTACAGAGAGCTTCCATTCTCTGCAATCTCTTTCTGTCAGCTTCTTCCAGGTCATCTTTGGCCTTCCAGGCCCCCAGCTTTCCACCTACCTGTATGTCACAGGCAGTCTTGACTGCACCGTTAGAGCGTTCAACATGTCCATCCAATGGAGCCTTCTCTCTTTCAGGATGAGGTCCAGGTCCTCAATGCCAAGATGCTCAAGTAACTCACTGGACCTGGTGACAGCGTCCTGTGGCTTGACATTGCAGATCTGTCTGATCATTGCCCTGTCATTCCGCTGAAGATGTTGGAGGTTTGGCATTGTCAATGGCCATGTCTCACTGACATGGAGCATTGCACTCCGCACACAAGAGCTGTACACACGGCCACGCGTCTTGAACGAGAGTGGCGGGAAGAGAGAACTGATAGCAACTCTTTGAATTTCTTCCTGGCTGTTTTCACACGTGATGTGGTTGAAAGGTCGCAACCACCAGCTGCTGAGAGCATAATACCTTGGTAGCAAAAGGAAGCTACATCCTCCAGCTTGTCAGATCCGACTTGGACTTCCAACTGTGGTCTGCCATCTAAGGGTTGTGCAGTTCCTTGGCACCATGTACACCTGTTATCAGGGTCCTGTATCAAGTGCTTGAGCCCACTGCATTTCTTGTGCACCCAGAATTTGCAGCCATTACAAAGATACTGTTGCTGCCCACTCCAGTGCGACATACAGCGCATGGGAACTGGCCTGTACTCTGCAGGAGGTCCAGACCTGTACCACAGATCATGTTCTTTGTCTTTCCTGCATTCACTCTCAGCCCTTTTTCTCTTCCATTGCGTCTTTCCAAGTTGAGAGCCTCCTGACACACTCCTCAAGGGATTCAGCGATGATGACAAGGTCATCAGCATACAGGTCCTCCCAGGGGACTCCAGAGCAGAACTCACATGACAAGGTTTCAAGCACAATGATGAAAAGCAGTGGGCTGAGAACAGAGCCTTGATGAACACCCACCTTCACTTCGAATTCTTCACTGTAACCATCACCAACACGGCTCCGAGCATTAGCATACATCCTTTGGACCAGTTTCACAATCCACTCGTCCACGCCCAAGTTTTCTTAGTGCCCACCAGATGACTTTCTGAGGTACTTGATCAAATGCTTTTTCCAGGTCTACAAAAGCCATGTAGAGTCTCCTGTTGGCCGCCAGATACTTCTCTTGCAGCTGCCGTACAACAAAAATTGCGTCTGTTGTGTCATGTCTTTGGGACGAATCCAAACTGGGATTCATCGATGGACACCAACTGCCTAATGAGGCCATCCACAATCCTCTCCAGGACTTTCATGACCTGTTCTGTCAGCTTGAGACCACGGTAGTTGCTCCGTTCCAATGCATCACCCTTGCCCTTGTAGAGACAGACAATGGAAGTCTGTTCCCAGTCAGAGGGTACCTTTCCATTACGGATGATTGGAGCTGCAAGGTCGCAGATCAACGAGGCACCTGCATCACCTGCAGCTCTTATCATCTCCACCAGTATGCCAGAAGGGTCCAACAATGCTTCGATAGTAATAATTATAATGGTATAGCCTGCATTGCCTACCTATGATGGTTATAATAATAATTAAGGTATAACCTGTCTTATAATTACCTACCTATTGTGATATACTCTTTGATGTAACTCTCCTTATCTTCAGACTACAGTATACCCCTTCTGTAAATTTCTGTAAATAATTCTTTCCGGGTAACTCTTCCTACAATTTAGATCTGATTAAGCTGATATATAGATATATAGTTTGATCCTAATATGGAGCAGTTCATATTGTTTTGCGGTTGCAGTCCAACAAATATTAATTTTCCACAGGCATATAATGCCCTGCTGTGGAGCTCGTGTTTTCCAGGGTATTGTGATTTTTGCCCACCTCTGATTAACGATTGGTTAGATATAACTTAACAAGAAGAATAATCCTAAAAGGGCCTTAAAATCAAAATAAATTAAAAAAAAATGGTTTTCTTTGAAACATGGACTGATCTAATGTGCTGGGACATTGGCAAACAGTGTAGACCTAGATCAGATGCTGAAGAATGTGGCATCTCATCAGAGTCTACACTGTTTGCTCAGAAGAGGAGTTTCTCTGTATGACTGTAGCTGTTTGTGGGATGTCAAACTCAAACAGAAGAGGAATTTATGTGTTAAACCAAAAAGTCTAAGTCTCCAAGAATGTACTTAACCCTTTGCATGCTGGGTATTATTTTCAGCAGACGACAAATTGATGACATTTTTCTCATTTTGACATTTCATGCAAATTGTCTCCCGTCTGCAGCCTAGAGAGAGGTAAAGGTTAAGAAACGCAGAATCAACCCACCATTGCTATCGGTGCTTTGCTTTTATCAATGGCTTTGATATTTCAGTGTTCATCTGCCCAAGCTTGGGATTCTATGAGTTTTTAGACACCAGACTTCTACCACAGATTGTATCCTGGCAACACAAGAGAGGTTGCTATGGTAGCATGAAGCGACCAAGCCCAGCAACCAGCGATGGAGTGGACCTAGCTGATGTATTAGATGATTCTGATTATGACTATGATGAGAATGTACAAGAGCTCGACAACATGCCAAAGGGAATAAACCTAACGAATGTAATAGGAAATATCAAACTAGGTCATCCTGATGGCCATAATAGAACAGGAAGGAAGTTGTTGGGCCACTCTGATTTCTCTGTCATCAAAGGGAGGCAACTGCTTGTTGAAAAGACAATGACAGGTTGTTTTTATTTATTTATTTATTTATTTATGGCCAAGTCAACATCCATACATGTGTCTGTATTGCCATTGTTGTGAAACAAGGCAGACCTTAGTCAGATTTTTACTATCATTTCGAAAACACGCCTATACAAATACATTGCCACCTTTATCGGCGAAAAAAATGAAGATTTTAAGACAAAAAATTAAGATATTTTTCTTATTTCTGCTCAAAATATAGATTGTTGGTACCAAGTAACCACAATCTATATTTTAGAGCAGAAATAAGAAAAATAAGGTTTACCCCTGCAAACCCCAGTTTACTAAATAAAAGTGGGGTTCGAGGGGATCAAACTTATGTAGGCGTAGTTTCGTGATGGCTGTATCAGAGCTCCAGAAAATGTGGTTAAATTGAAGATACCTTTGTATTATAATGTTATCAATCAAGTAATTTCGTATTGACCCAGGTACAGGTCCGAGGTCTCCTGCTTTGGCCTGAGGCCGAAGGCTGAGGGCCAATGCAGCTGACCGAGGACCTGTAACTGGGTCAATGCAAAATTACTTGATTAATGACAATTATATTAATTGACACAATTAAAAAAACATGATTATTGATTTTTTGACCTCACTTGACCTCAGGTAAAATCGGTTGACCTTGTCTTAATACGGATGACCTTCGATCAATACAGGATAGTCAGTTAATAATATTCTGTATAAAGGAATTATACTTGTTAGAATTGCTTTACTGTCGAGATACATATGAAAAACTTCATTTACATTTATAATTCAGAAAATGGAGATTTATTCTGAAATTGAACATGGGCTTTGCGGAGTCCTCATGAAGCTTTACGTAGGATTATCTTATTGCCTAAAAGTGTTACTCTTTCGGCCCCCGCCCAACGGGGCTTGAAGAAATAGATGGGCTGTAAAATGCTTTCAAGCAGAGCTGAAACCGACCTGCACATGAGCACTGGTAAACTGCTAAGAGGATCTTAGCCTGCCTAGGCCAAACGGTGAGAGTGGGACCATCTATGCTTAAAAACCCTATTGGTTTCATTGGGCGGCAGGGCTTGAGATGTCATATCATCTCAGATTCAGGTAAAAGTCCCACAAAATTGGAAGCAACCTCTCCAAAATGACCTTTACATTGTTGACGGGGACGTTAAACCTCAAATCAAACAAGCAAAAGTGTTACTCTGAACCCTTGTCCTGCTGAACATGATAACAGTTACCTATGCAAAGAGTAAAGATTCAGGTCAGTTGGCTTCTTCTCTACTTCTGAAGCCATCTGATCAGGATCTTGACTGTCATTCATTTTGTGAATTGAACAATAGCATTATATCAAGTGATTAAATTGGTTGAGTGTCAACCATTGGTGCTACAAAATTAACCCTTCTCTTGCTGAATATTCATCTAAGCCACACCCATTTCTGTCTATCAACCAGTCAAATTACTTGATGTAATTTATTGCTACAAATTCATAAACTGAATG
This sequence comes from Lucinisca nassula, assembly GCA_963580285.1. Classification (NCBI taxonomy): domain Eukaryota; kingdom Metazoa; phylum Mollusca; class Bivalvia; order Lucinida; family Lucinidae; genus Lucinisca; species Lucinisca nassula. The sequence continues at coordinate 118,555,143 of OY757012.1, forward strand.
TCAGACAGTGTAGATCCTGATCAGATGGCTTCTTCAGAAGCCATCTGATCTGGATCTACACTGTTTGCAAAGATAGGGGTTGTCGTGAACAGCAAGATAAGGGTTAATATCCATAATAATCCTAAGTATTGAGACAAACAAGCCCAAACAAAACAGTGCAGACCCAGATCAGACTGCTTCTGAAGGATCAGTTTCAGGAGCAGTCTGATCAGAGTCTTCACTGTTTGCTATTTCGTCTGCACTCTTTGGACTTCTCACTGGATCTCAATACAAATTTGTTAAAATTTTAGGAGAATCACATCATGCCCTCAAGGTGTCCGAATTTTCAGAATTTTTATAGTATTCAGCTGGGCATGGGCAAGGGTTAACATCACACAACATCAGCAGGTGTGTGTGTGTGTGAATTCGGGTTTAACGTGCTTTCAACAATTTTTCAGTCATGTCACGACGGTGTTTGGTTGCGACAGGGAGCTCAATGCTTACTTTTATAGTGCTGCCTCATTGAAGTATCATGTCCCAGACACCGCCCCCGCCCATAGGGGCTTGAAGAAATATATGGGCTGCACGATGTTTCCACGCAGAGCTTAACCCGGCCCGCACACTAGAACTGGTAAACCGCTTAGAGGATCTAAGCCTGTCCAGGAACCGCGGTGCGAGGCGGACCGTCCATGCTTATAAACCCTATTGGTTTCATTGGGCGACAGGGCTTGAGATGTCATTTCATCTTAATGTCGGGTAAAAGTCCCACAAAATTGGAAGCAACGTCTCCAAAATGACCTTTACAGTGTTGACGGGGACGTTAAACCTCAAATCAAACAAACAAAACAAAACATGTCCCAGACACATTACATGATACCACACCCAGTTACATTATCCTGACACTGGGTCTACCAGTCCTAGCTCTACCCCGTAAATCTGAGTGCCAAGCGAGGAGCAGCTAGTACCATTTTTTAACGACTTTGGTATGTCGCGGCCCGGGATCGAACCCAACATTAGCAGGTATAAAATTACATTGTGCTACTGAATAACATTGACATCATAAGAGCACTGACACTAGAAAACTTGTTATTGGGGTTTTTGATCAGGTGAGACACAAACCAAAAGTCTAGCAGGAGTCTTGAAATTTTAGATCTAGAAATTAGAGGTATTGTACTGTCCAAAGCAGCGAACACAAAGGTGCTGACCAGACTGCGCGTATGCGCAGTCTGATCTGCACCTTTGTTGTTCGCAAATACCATAAAGTAGGTTTTCTTACGATGGCGTGGGGCTTATGTAATGAATTTAGTTTTGTTTTTGTTTTTCAGGAAACTGTTTAGCCCACAAAACTGGGGTTGCGGCTGGAGCTCTGGTCATATTTCTCAGATATCTTTGTGAGCCTGATGCAGCTTCAATTTTCAATCACTCCTTACATGTAATGCCAGTCGCAGACCATGCACACATAAAGAATCAAACAAGGTCCTCTATAGTAAATGCTGACCTTAAATTTCAGAACAATGCTGAACCAATTTCTAATGATGTTAAACATTTAGCTGGAAACTCCCAGCAAGAAAAGATGGTGAAACCTTATGAGATAAAACAAGATGGACAAGAAGGTGCAATAAAAATAAAATCAAATCAAAATCTGTTAAATTCAAATCAAGGAAACATACCTCATCCTGACAAACAACAGCCTGTAATGAATCAGCCTACAAGTATAGTGCAAAACAGAGTTTTACGACAAAGTGATCCTAATGAAATAGAAGATAGAGTTCATGATTTGGATACAAGGCAGGGTAAGAAGGATTTGAATGAAAGTCTGGACCCTGATAAGGGTTCCATGAATGAGAAAAACATTGGACTTTCTAATCAGGTAGAAAAACCTGATCAAAACCTGGTAAAAGGCAGGGATGTGATTAAACCTCAGAATGTCCAAAAACCTGTGGAACTCAACATGCCCGATGATGAAAATGATGATGATGATGATGATGGAGATTATGATGGAAATGATGAGTATGATGATGAAGAAAATGATGGTTATGATGATGGAGATGAAGATGATGAAAATGAAGACTATGATGACTATGATAAAGATAAGAAGCCTGTTCCTGTTCAGAATGATCATGATTATGTTGATAATGAAGAGGACGAAGATGATGAATATGACCAAGAAGATTATGATGATGAAAATGGAAATGATAATGACCAAGGTGATGAGGATTATGACAAAGAGCCAAGAAGTGTGAAAGACAACAAACTACACAAGTCACCCTATGATACAGCTAACAAGGATGTTCTAAAAGGACATATAAATTCTCGTAATATTGTGAATAGAAATGACTTCCAAGCTGATCATGATTATGGTGACAATAAAAGATACGATGATAAAGTAAAGCATGGTAAAAATGTGCATGACAGATATGCATATGATGATTATAACAGGAATGATGGTGATGATGATGAGGAGGAGAATGGTGATGATTATGACTATGATGATAAAAATGAACACAATGAAGTAAAAGACAGTAATGCAGATATTAAACTGGAGTCTGTGATTCATTCAAAGGGCACCCAAGAAGGTGCTCTCCGAAATAATTTAAACATATCCAAAGATAATACAGTGTCAACAAATTCAGCATTATTTGTGTTTGCATTATGTTTTGTCTCAGTAGTATTGTTAGCATACAGGTTCATAAAGAAACGAAGAATACATTTCAGGTTTCGAAGAGTTTCGCATAGGGTTTAGACTTTAGACAGTACCAGAGGAAGAGATAAGGGGAGTATCTGATAATTACTTTGACTGGATATTAGGATAACATATACACCACAACCTCGTTATAATACGGTTCATTGTAACACAGTTCGTATATAAGACCATTTTAAGATGGATCAGTTCGTATATAATACACCACAACCTTGTTATAATACGGTTCATTATAACACAGTTCGTATATAAGACGTTTTCAAGATGGATCAGTTCGTATATATACACCACAACCTCGTTATAATACGGATCATTATAACATGGTTCGGATATAACACGGTTTCAAGAAGGATCCCAAAAATGTGTAGATTATATAGAAAAATGACCATAAAATGGTCATTTTTAAATGTGTAGATTATATAGAAAAATGACCATAAATGGAATGACCATTCTATAGAATGTGAGTATAAAGAGGGCTGACTGTATGATGAGAACAAACAAATGAAAATTAGCATGCGGGATACCTGCAAATTACAAGATGTAGTGTGTTCAAAAATCATTATCAGATACTTCTCTTATTATTCTTCTCAATTTGTAGTGTTATTTATTTGGTTTAAGGGTCTTTGTTTCAATTCAGCTTCAAGATCAAAGTTTTTATATGTTATTTGTTTGTTTGTTTGATTTGAGGTTTAAAGTCCTGGTCAACACTGTAAAGGTCATTTTGGAGACATTGCTTCCAATTTTGTGGGACTTTAACCCGACATTGAGATGAAATGACATCTCATGCCCTGCCGCCAATGAAACCAATAGGGTTTATAAGCATGGATGCTCCGACTCGGACTGATTTGCCTGGGCAGGCTTATATCCTCTAAGATGTTTACCAGTACTTGTGTGCGGTCGATTTCAACTCTGCGTGGAAGCATCATGCAGCCCATCTATTTCTTCAAGCCCCAATGGGCGGGGGCCGTTTTATATGTTACTTGTTAGATTTTAGCTCACCTGTTTGGAAATTCAGGTTTCACATGGGGAGCTTCTGTCAGAGCTCCAAATAATGGTGAATAGCAAGGATAAATTAAAAGATAATTTTTTCTGACCTCTTCATAAAAACATGCTGTGGGTACCTATTAGAATGAGGCGATCCTAATAAGTACCCACAACATAGATTTTTGAAGTGAAATAATGAAGATTATCCCTTAATGATCCTTTTCCCTCATTCTCATTACGAAAACACACCTATGCTAATACAAGGTAAATTTACCACCCCACCTCCACCCCCCCCCCCACCCCCACACACACACCAAAAAAAAAAAAAAACCAAGGAATATTTTAAGATGAAAAATTGTGATATTTATCTTATTTCTGCTCAAAATATAGATTGTTGGTACTCCTTAGAACTGCCTCATCGAGACGGTTCTAACGAGTACCATCAATCTATATTTTAGAGCAGAAATAAGAAAAATAAGGTTTACCCCTGTAAACCCCAGTTTTACTATATCAAGGTGGGGTTCAAGGGGGTCCAAGTGATATAGGCATGTTTTCGTGATGTGGAGCTATGTATTGTTTTAGAATTTGAATTATGTCATGTGCAAAACTGGTACCTCCTTGTGCCATCATTTGACCATCAGAGATTCTGATCAGACTGCAAATTGACCTGTTCATATAGAAACCAGTTACTCGCCACATGAACAAGGTGTCCTGGGTTCGATTCCGGGCTTCTCTTCTTTTGGATGAGTCTTTAAACCAAGGTCCCATCCCCATATGAACTTAGTTGTTGGTGGGATGTAAAACACAAATCAGAGAATATAAGACTTGACATTCAATTTACATCATCTACATTCATAGTCTGATAAGAGTCTTCTCCGTATGCTATATGGTCACTGAGCTAACATATTCAAAGATACATTTTCACTAGTCGTGGCTTAACTTTGTAAGATGCCGTGAAAAACTACATCTGTTTATGGCGTCTGCTGCCGCTTTTTGCAAACTTTTGAAACTTACTTTTTTAATATAGACAAACAGTGCGGGCCCTGATCAGACTGCTCCTCTAGGAGCAGTCTGATCTGGTTCCACAATGTTTGCAGAATTGACTTTAAAAGGTACCATCAGATGACAAAGCAGATGTCAGTTCTTGTGATTGGCATCTTATTGGTTTATTTATTATCACATCTGGTTTTGGCAAACATGTCCGAAGATACATTTTCACTTTTCGTGGCTCAACCCTAAAGATGTCATGAAAACTGGAGGAGCAGTCTGATCTGGCTCAACACTGTTTTTCATAAATGACCTTTTAAGTTACCAGCAGACAACAGTGGTTGTGATTGGCAACTTATGGGTTGTCCGTTCTGCTTTTGGCATCATGCAATATAGGGATCCTGATTTCTGTCTGTTTAGTTTGTTAATCCAGCCACTAACATTTGCTTTCACCCTAAAGTCGACCCTAATGTACAAGCACCATTTCTCAAGAGCTGAAGGGCTTCATTAATGATTTTTGGTACAGACTTGCATCTTTTGATGGCAACTTTTATGCAAGCATCCATATTTGACCTTTTACCTACATTTCATGGTTCACTGACTGAAATACAGTAAAGTTCCGCCTAAAAATAAGACTAATTATACCCCCGGCGTATGGCACGGGGGTATATAGTTTTTGTCTTTTCCGTCTGTCTGTCTGTAAACAATTATTTTGTGTCAAAGATATCTCAGGAACTGCTTCACATAGAAACTTGAAATTTTGCACACATGATCAGTATGACTACTTGTATTGTGGGAAAGAAAATAAGGGCCAAGGGGTCAGGCCTTTTAGAGTTATTTCCCTTTGTAGTTCGGCACTTGTCAGGGGTATACGTGCCCCACTGGGCAATTTTGTCTAGTTCTGCTATAAAAAGCTTATTTAGTAGGTTGCATTTATTCTTTCTTTCTGCTTACTGTATACAGTGTCGTCTGGTTAGTGACCACCTTTGGGACTGTTCAAAAGTGGTCTTTAAGACCATTTTTGAACAGCCCCAAAGGTGGTCTTAATATAGGAATCTTACTGTACATGTATTGCTTTCACCAAAACTTTGACCCTGAAGTTCAGCTTGAGTTCACAAGAACTATAAAAGCATAATCAGGGCCCAAGCTAGCCCAAAAAATTTGGGAGAAGTGACTTCTCCCTCCTGGGAAAATAGGGAGAAGTTTGCTGGGTCTAGGGAGAAGTGGGTGCGGCTTAACGCCAAACAACAATGTAATGAGTTCTCCTGTAAACCCCTATTTGGAGAGTGTGTTTTATAGGGGTATCAATCAATTCCACTATTGAGACCACCTGAAATGAAGACTAATTCTGCTTTAAAAAGCTTATTTGGTTGGCTGCAGTTATTCTTTCTGTTTTCTGCATACAGTGACCCCTGATCAGAGACCACTTTTGGGACTGTTCAAAAGTGGTCTTAAAGACCACTTTTGAACTGTCCCACAGGTGGTCTTAATATAGTAATTTTACTATATTTAGGCAAGCTGTAACATTTGTTATATCCAACCATGTTATAATGAAAGGTGTTATAAAGTAAAGAGGTTTCTATGTAATAGATCAGTTCACTGAGTACCTGTCACAATTGTATTTGAAACAAGGGGGAACAACCTCGCTAGATGAAAATCAGTTGTTATTTTTTATGAATTTGGATAATTACTGAGTAACTGAATATTTACCGGCAAGTAATAATTATTTTCACTTACAAAATAAAAAATTGCTACCTACTTTTGTTGTTGTCCATAAAAAAAATGAAAACGATTGATGGATGCAAAAGTAATGTACAAACAAATCAATGGCAAATAAACCATCTATATTTAAAATTTATTAAATCCTAATGCAGTGTCAATGTTACCGGTCAGATTAATCATATTACTGCATACAACAGTACTTAATAAAGTACGTCCGCACCCGGTACAAATATACCTGTATAAGTTACATAATCTTGTATAATCTTAATTGGCTCTTAATGCAATAAAAACTTTGTGCAATCAACCGAGATAGATTTATGACAGTACAAGACTACTAAGCGTGTTGCAAGTGGCTCGAGCTGCATGAGCTAACGGTTAGAATTAAATTACATAACAGTACCAAACTGCAACTGGGACGAGTGCAGAATAAACAGTTAGCTTTGTTCAGTGCAATTACTGAGATTTCTGACACTGGTGGATGGAAGGATTATCGTCACCTTGTCAGTTTACCGTTACTGTTCACAAGGAAGACACAAAAAACGGGCGAAATTTCAGGGCGAAGTTTTTTTCGCTTTCATCGCCAAAGTCGGCGAAGTGAGCCCCAACAGGGCGACTTCTTCGCCCGAGTCGCCCTCTAGCTTGAGCCCTGATAATTAATGATACTTGGTGCAAACTTGCATTTAGGGTTGTCAAAGGAGCAGTCTCTATAAGGCTGTTTTCATGGCCACAACCGATTTCCTTTAAACTTTGTAGCTTCAAATTGGTACATATTGGCTGTCTAATGGTGAATTTTTAGACTCTTTGGTCCACTGGTTTTTGCTGTATACACTATTAAAGTGGGTGGGGTAATGTCACCCCATCAAGGGTATACCAACAAAAATGCTATTAGTTTTGTTCAAAGTGCATGACTGGAGGCGATGTTTGCCATATGCTTACTACCCTCTTAGGCATAATAGCCGGTGATAACAGTCTTATAAATATCAAACAAGAGAAGAGTTTATACGCGCGTGTAAGTTGTACCTAAATATCAGTACTTTTTATTCCCCAACTTTACGAAAAACCACAACACCTTTACAGTTTTCAACTTATTTCAAAGATCTTTCAGAAATATAATGTTGATGTAATAGTCATTCTAGGTATATGTCAGAATTATTGTTAGTTCATAAAACTTAAAGAGTTACCTGCCCCTGAAAATGGATTTTAACTATTTTTTTAAATCAGAGTGCATTTATCCGTTTGTAGTACTCACAACTTCATTTGAAAGTGAATAAACCGATTCCATGCAAATATTATTAAATAGATGTGGACAAGGAAGTCATTTGATTTAATAGTGCATGCTAGTATTTCCTTTTTTTTTTTTTTTTTTTGGTTATTTATGAACTCTTTAATTTCCAGGTGCAAATGGAACATTTGTCAACTGTCAAACATGTTTGACCACCAAAGCAGGCTTTGCTCATGTTGTGGAACCTTATTTTAGACTGATACTGTGCTTAAATATAAGCCTGTATGGTCTCACGACATGTTTAAGAATTTGTAATTTACTGATCTTCCTCTGAATCGCTAGATGTCCTCCATGTGTTAACAGCAGCATCATAAACAAAATCAATATGATCCCGGCTTGGTTTTGCTTCACTTTTTTCTGTTTTGTTCCGGTAATATCCCAAATACCAGAGAACAGAAGCCACATGTGCGCAACATCCCACGGTACGAGCTCCACTTCTGCACCCACAATACCATCCAGTGATTGGGTTCAGTCCTTGTGTATATTCAACCCACATGATATATGTTTTATTAGACGTGTGGCGAGAACGTATCTGTGCTTTGAGAACACGATCTTCCCTTTAGTGTGCCATTATCTCATATGATCCATTGTCGTCAAAATGTTCATCTGTGTAGGATTTGGCTTGTTTCAGCTGGTAAATACCCAGTTTCAAATCCCTGAGTTCATCCTCAGTCATCTCTGGGAAATTCTCAAGTTTCTCATCATCAATCTTTTTACAAATAACCCGTTTTGTATCCCAGCCATTTTTTGTCGCGCCTGCTATTAGCATGGCGCGATATAGGCGCCCGGTTTTCCGTCCGTTCGTTCGTCCAATCAAGGCGTCAACATTTGCGACCACCCTAGCGTGCACCCTAATGGTCAAGTTTATTTCTCAAGAACTATAAGAGCTTCATTAATGATACTTGGTACAAACTTGTATCTGGGGATGACAACTTACATGCAAGCATTCATATTTGACCTTGACCTACATTTCATGGTTCACTGACTTTGTAAAACATTGCGACCACCCTAGCGTTCACTTTAATGGTAAAGTTTATTTCTCAAGAACTATAAGAGCTTCATTAATGATATGTGGTACAAACTTGTATCTTGGGATGACAACTTACATGCAAGCATCCAAATTTAATCTTGACCTATATTTCATGGTTCACTGACTTTGTAAAATATTGCGACCACCCTAGCGTTCACCGTAATGGTTAAGTTCATTTCTCAAGAATTATTAGAGCTTCATTAATGATACTTAGTACAAGCTTACATTTGAGAATGGGATCTTTTGAGCAAGCATCTATGTTTGACCTTGACCTACATATCATGGTTCGATGACTTTGCGCCCACACAGGCGCGACATAGCCTTTGGCGGAATTCTTGTTACAACCTTATCCTGCAGCTTATTTGGAGTTTTTGCTAGGGCCATCATTCTTCTAGCAATTGCTGTCTGAATCTTTGCTTGTTACCAACGGTGGTCTAAATGCATTGCACAATGAGCAAACAATCCTTACATAGTCGCCAACATATGGTAGTTGACTATTGGGCAATGTGTTGGTAAGGGCTTTCCACTTTTTAATTCTCCCATTAGCTGATTCGACAACCCATCTCACCTTTGTAACTAGCCTTGACTCATTCGCCTCTTCAGTCGTATGTTGCTTCTGAGATTTGTTTAGGAAGTGAGGCATGTGAGAATTGATTCCAAAATCCTTTAGTATATCTATAGCATCCCTGAAGCCGCGTCTACAACGATAACATCATCTTCTTCAAACCAGTCAGTAATATTTTCTGCATAAGTCTTTAACATGTGTTCGGTAATCTTAGCATCTGTGTTTTTCCCATCTGCAAGATATGGTCCCATCACAGTCAAAATGTAACCATCAGTGGCCACAAGCATCATAGGTTTCAGCAGAGGCTGTCCTTTATGTATGGAATAAGATCTTCTCTGAAATGAGTAGTTTCCACTCTTCTCAATATATATGTATGTTCCATCAGCCACTGCGATTGCAACATCAGAATTTGAATCCCCAAATAGGACATTTGCAAAAGTTGATGTATGATTCAGGGATGTTAGAGAAATACTAAAGGGTTATGAAATCAATTCTCATATGCTTCACTTCCTAACCAAATCTCAGAAGCAATATACGACTGAAGAGGCGAATGATTCAAGGCTAGGTACAAAGTGAGACAGGTTGTCGAATCAGCTAATGGGAGAATTACAAAGTGAAAGGCCTTAGCAACAAAATATCCAATAGTAAAATACCATATGTTGGCGACTTTGTAAGAATTGTTTGCTCGTTTTGCAATGTGTTTAGACCACAAGGACTGAACCCAATCACAGGATGGTACTGTTGGTGAAGAAGTGGTGCTCGTACCGTGGGTTGTTGTGCTCATGTGCTTGCTAGCATGCACTGTTAAATCAAAGGACTTCTTTGTCCACATCTATTTAATTATATTTGCATGGAATCGGTTTATTCACTTCCAAATGAAGTTGTGAGTACTACAAACGGATAAATGCACTCTGGTTTAAAAAAAATTGGGTAAAATCCAATTTCAGGGGCAGGTAACTCTTTAAGTTTTATGAACTAACAATAATTCTGACATATACCTAGAATGACTATTACATCAACATTATATTTCTGAAAGATCTTTGAAATAAGTTGAAAACTGTAAAGGTGTTGTGGTTTTTCGTAAAGTTGGGGAATAAAAATTACTAATATTTGGGTACAACATACAAGCGCGTATAAACTCTTCTCTTGTTTGATATTTATAAGACTGTTATCACCGGCTGTTATGCCTTAAAGGGTAGTAAGCATATGGCAAACATCGCCTCCAGTCATGCACTTTGAACAAAAATAATAGCATTTTTGTTGGTATACCCTTGCTGGGGTGACATTACCCCACCCACTTTGCGAAATTTTCTCCAGAAATCGGTGTGAAAAATTGTGGAAATTCTCGATGAAAATTTGACTGATTGCTTGCATTAAAAATGAATTTACAAACGTTTTATGGAGAGAAAAAACCAAACAGCTGGGCTTATAGGAAAGTTAAAGTTAATGTAACAGCAAATAAATGTGATTAGAACAAACTGATTAGCCTTCACGATTGCGCAGGCTAATCGGAGTCTTTGCTGGTCGCACAAATATTATTGTGGTTTTTGTCCAGCGCTGAATTTCCGGCCTTTTGCCAAAGTGGGTCAATTTAACACATGCTGTTGCTGCAGTGAGTGAAAATTTCCCATGCTTATCAACAATACGTCATTCATAGTTAGCACATGGGGCTATTGCATGCAACTTGAAGGAAATAAAAGTCATTTTTGGGGAACAGAGAACATGGGAATGACAGTAAAACCTGTTTGACGGTTGAAGACTCAGAATCGGATCAGCCTGTGCAGTCTGATCAGAGCATTCACTGTTTGTATGAGCCTTCTGTTGCCTCTGGGATATTCAAAGACCAGCAAGCAAAGATTTGTCCACATTGGCTAGATGCACAGGCTGATCAGATGCTTCCTTAGAAGGAAATTTTTTATGCTGTCCACTAGCTCATTGACATGCAAATGTATAAGAAACCACAGTAGACTGGGTTTAGCGTTTTCTACATGTGGCCAGAAGCCTCGGTGGTGTAGTGGTTACGCTACTTGCCTTGTAAACCAGGGATCGCAGGATCAATCCCGGGCTTCTCCAGACTTTCGGATGAGTCTTTAAACCGAGGTCCCGTTCTCCGTATGACCTTAGCTGTTGGTGGGACGTAAAACTTAAACACTCACTCACTCACTGTACATGTGGCCATTTCTGTGTCCGACATTACTGTTTGCGCAAACACATTGATAGCTAATGAGTGCTGGGATCAGACTGTTCAGTGTCATTTTGTGGTCCCTCATTAGAAATGCCTCCCAAGCAATGCACTAGATGTGCATGCGCATACAGGAAAGACTCAGATAAGCTTGTGCATTTGTGTTATCTGATCTGACTCTTTTACTGTTCACAAGGTTTCATTTCATGGAAAGCGAAGACCCTGATCAGACCGCCCGCATAAGGAGGCTAATCATGAGTTGGTCTTCACCTTATGTGCACATAAAATTTGTGCACAATGTTTTCATCACTTGTTACCTATCATTGAAACTGACATCACTAGCTCTCTCTTTCATTTCATGCGTTGTAAATCGCAAACTTTGCAAATCAATGACGACCTATTCTGAACACCATACTTCATGATCTTTAGAGTTGTCACTCTTTGGACAAAGTCAAAAAAGTAAACATTCATTTCGTCATGTTTTTCAAACATTTTGCAACAAGATCCATTCTCTTGAAGTGTACGAAATCTGAATGCATGAGAAATAGGTATACCTTATAGTGCAGCACAGTTTTCACTGAGAATCACTGTGAACAGCTTTACCTGTACAATTTTTCTTTATCGGATAAATAGCGATTTTCACAGAGAAATTTCACAGCATTTCACGAAGAAAATTACCATGTTGCAGCGCAATTGTTTTTTCATTGGGAGAAATTTCCTGTCTTTTTCCCTGCATGAAAAAAGGGTATATTTCCAGGAAGAAAAGAATAAAGTTGGTTTTTATTGTTGGTTGGTCTGTATGTGAATCATTTGCCTGGCAGATAATATGCTTGTAATGTCAAGACATATTTTCTCTGAAAAAAAAAACGAAAAAAAAAAACCTGGGGCCAGTGGTTCAAAACTAACGTTGTCGTTAGTTAACATATCATTAAAACTTTGATCATTTAATATGGCAAATATGCTAATATTTTTGCTAAAAAATGTGAGCAGCTTTTGCAAATGCAAAAGCTGCTCACATTTTTTTCTTCAGCAAAAATAACAAAAATTTAGATATTGTACTTGCTAGAACAGTTAACAATATGACCACTAACAAGCTCGCTAAGCTAACGAGGCTTTGAACAACTGGATCCTAAAAATGTAGTCTGCTAGGATAATTAGCACTTGAACAGATAGTGTTGTTGTATGCCTTCTTTGTTTCATGTATTTTGTTTTTCATTGTGATAAGACAGCCATGTGAAATAATGCTGAACCACCCTTTTGAGGCAGTTCTTATGGGAACCGACAATACATGTTAGAACTCTAGAAGCCTCCATGGTGTAGTAGATAAGTTATTGTCTTCATAAATCAGGGGTTGTGGGTTTGATCCGGGGCTTCTCCAGACTTTTGGATGAATCGTTAAACCGAGGTCCCCTATGACCTTAGCTATTGGTGGGACATAAAACTCAAACACACTCACTCTTATGGGGCTTAAAGAAATAAATGGGCTGCATGATGCTTCCACGCAGAGCTGAAACCAACCGCACATGAGTACTGGTAAACTGCTTAGAGGATCTAAGCCTGCCCAGGTAAAGTGGTGCGTGTTGGACCGTCCATGCTTATAAACCCTATTGGTTTCAGTGGGTGACAGGGCTTGAGATGTCATTTCATCTCATTGTTGGGTAAAAGTCCCACGAAATTGGAACCAATGTCTCCAAAATGACCTATACAGTGTTGACAGGGACGATAAACCTCAAATCAAACAAACTCTCATGAGAACCCACAGTCTGTGCTTTTGATCAAAATAACATGGGAACCAGCCCACAGCAAAACCTGTAATATGACATGTGCAATCAGCAAAGACTCTGATCAGACTGCGCAGATGCGCAGTCTGATCAGTCATCGCTGATTGCATGAGCCTTTCAAAACTTCCAATGTAAGCAAAACCTTTTAACATACTGGATGGATGTTTAGGCTTTTCTCAATCTATGGTGGATGCACAGGTTTTATTATAGGTTTGTCATGTACTTGCATAAATACAAAAAAATATGACACCTTGTCTTGTAAACCCAACTTTACTCTATATAAAGTGTGGTTTATAGGTGCCTTCATTACCAAGAAGTTTTAACCTGATGACTTCTCTTGTTTATGCCATATTTGTGTAGTAGATAATTAAATGTCTTTGTACCTGAAAACTTAACAGAATATTTTGGGTTGTTTGGGTAGGCAAACCCTGTTTCATGCAACGTCTCTGCAATAAAAATGAAGGAAAGGCAAAAAAAGCTTAAAAGTATCGGGAAATAGGCCCTTACTTTTTTAGGGGATAGAAGGTATTCTTGAAACAAGATCTTACTTGCCTTTTGTTGATTTTGAAGAATGTGCTTTTTTGTGTTGTTGCTTATTTATCTTTTATTTTATTATTTTTTTTTTTATGTGTTGTGCAGTGGCAAATACTGCAGACTCAGGATCAGTTTGACCTGGGTGAACACTTTTTGCCTAAGGCCATTTTCAGACTGATATTTGTACTTAATTTAAGGAATCTTACCCTCTTTTTAAGTTCATAGACTTTAAGAATTTTTTTTGATGCCATAGACTTCGAGACTGGTATTTGTACTAAATTTTAGGAATCTTATCCTCTTTTTTGAGGTCACAGACTTTGAGACGTTTATTAAGTCATAGACTTTAAGAATTATTACTCTTTGAATGGAATTTATTCATCGGGGACTAGTTATTTAAAAATAACAATGTTGTTATTGTCCTGCTCAAAAATTCTAAAATGTAAAAAAAAATGAGAGCAAGACAAATAACATTCCCTGCTATTTAAAGAAAGGTTATTAGCTTTGTTGTGTTTTAATTTTTATGAGCACTACAAATTTAATGCTGGATTGAGTTGATCACTACAGACTCCATGCTTGATTGAGTTAAGCATGTAGAAAGTTTTATGTCCTGGGGGCGTAGACTCTGATGTTTCCTTAAGCAGAATGGATACACCTGGCCGATTTTTCTGCCATTTTTCAAAGGGAAACAACTTTCTGGACTTCTCCTTTTATTATCTATAAACTCTGTCCCAAAGAAAAAGGGGTCTACTCTTAAAAGAAAGAATTTGCTCCTTAGGAGCAAATTCTTTCTTTTAAGAGTTGACCCCTATTGACATGGGAGACAAAAATACTTTTGCACTAGTTACCTCCCCTGAGGCTGAAGGTTTATACATTCTCCTTATACAATATTTTACAAGTAAGAACAAAACCCCTGAAGCTCACAGCTGTTACCAACCAAGTTTTTTTATACATTATTTTACAGTGCCAATGTGATTTATTTTTGTTTTTTTTTTCTGAAGAATTTGATCTGTTAGAACCTTTACCAAAGGTTCCAAACTTTTTTCATATTTTTTTTTGCAGTCCTGTGTTGTTTTCTTGTTTTGGGGTCAGTTTTTGTTTTGCAGTTGGCATCTTATATGTAATCCAAGGTTACTGGCAAATTCTTATTATTATGTCTCCCCCGAAAATTTTTTTTTCGGAGAGACATATTGTTTTTTCCCCCGGGCGTCTGTCTGTCCGTCTGTCTGTCTGTCCGTCTGTCCATCTGTCACACTTTCGTGTCCGCTCTGTAACTTGAAAACCGTTAGAGCTATTGTCACGAAACTTTGTTTAAATATTAATCAGCATCAGACGACGTGCAGTGCGCAAGAACCATAACTCTCGCATTTATACTTTTTGAATTAACTCCCTTGGAAGTTTGTTGGTATGTATATATGTATGGGCAAATCGTGTCCGGTCAATAACTTTCTTATTTTTTGATGGATTTTAAAATTACTCGGCAGAAATATTAACAACCATAAGACGATGTGTGGTGCGCATGAGGCAGGTTGGTACCTCAAAGGTCAAGGTCATACTTAGAGGTCAAAGGTCAAAAAAGGGGCCTTTTTTTCGTATTTGGTCAATAACTTTCTTATTTTGAGATGGATTTTAAAATTACTTGGCATAATTATTAACAACCTTAAGACGATGTGTGGTGCGCATGAGGCAGGTCAGTACCTCAAAGGTCAAGGTCATACTTAGAGGTCAAAGGTCAAAAAAGGTGCCTTTTTTTCGTATTTGGTTAATAACTTTCTTATTTTGAGATGGATTTTAAAATTACTTGGCATAATTATTAACAACCATAAGACGATGTGTGGTGCGCATGAGGAAGGTCGGATCCTCAAAGGTCAAGGTCATACTTAGAGGTCAAAGGTCAAAAAGTGGGCCTTTTTTTCGTATTTGGTCAATAACTTTCTAATTTTGAGATGGATTTTAAAATTACTTGGCATAATTATTAACAATCATGAGACGATGTGTGATGCACATGAGGCAGGTCGGTACCTCAAAGGTCAAGGTCATACTTAGAGGTCAAAGGTCAAAAAGTGGGCCTTTTTTTCGTATTTGGTAAATAACTTTCGTATTTTGAGATGGATTTTGAAATCACATGGCAGAAATGTGAACCAATATAAGGCGATGTGTTGCGCGCATGACCCAGGTTGGTACCTGAAAGGTCAAGGTCATACTTAGAGGTGAAAGGTAAAAAAGGGGCCTTTTTTGGGGTTTTGTCAATAACTTGCCTATTTTTAAATAGAATTTGAAGTTACTTGGCAAACATGTTAACTATCATGGGACGATGTGTTGCATGCATGATTCAGTTTGGTACCTAAAATGACAAGGTCATACATAGAGGTCAAAGGTAAAAAAGGGGCCTTTTTTCGTGTTTGGTCAATAACTTTCTTATTTTTAGATGGATTTTGAAATTGCTAGGCAGAAATGTTAACCACCATGAGATGATGTGTTGCACGCATGACCCAGTTTAATACCTGAAAGGTCAAGGTCATACATAGAGGTTAAAGGTAAAAAGGGCCTTTTTTGTGTTCTGTCAATAACTTTCTTATTATGCCCCCAACTTTGAAAAAGTTTGAGGGGCATATTGGTTCTGGTTCGTTCGTCCGTCCATTACGCTTTTGATGCATAGCATAACTAAAGAACCTTGTATGCTAGGGTTTTGAAATTTCATATATGGATTCCTCATGGAAAATTAGCTGACACGTATTTTTTTTCTCCTCCGGATTATGCCCCCTTCAAGAGTTATTGCCCCTTTTTTTTTTTTTTTAATAAAATCTTGTCAGCAAGATATCTCAAAAACTATTGGAGCTAGAGCCTTGAAAGTTGGTGATTATATTGATGGTGATGAGTAGATGAACTGATTAACTTTTGACAAAATTCCGAAAAATACTTTGCGAGTTATGGCCCTTTGTCATTTTGGTAATTTGTGCCCATTGTAATGAATCCTAAAAGTGATGCATAGCATAACTTTAGAACCATGTATGCTAGGGTTTTGAAATTTCATATATGGATTCCTCATGGAAAATTAGCTGACGCGTATTTTTTTTCTCGTCCGGAATATGCCCCTTTCAAGAGTTATTGCCCTTTGAAATTTTTTTAATAAAATCATGTCAGCAAGATATCTCAAAAACTATTGGAGCTAGAGGCTTGAAAGTTGGTGAATAGATTGTTTGTGATGAGTAGATGAACTGATTAACTTATGACAAAATTCCGAAAAAAACTTTGTGAGTTATAGCCCTTTGTCATTTTAGTAATTTGTGCCCATTGTAATGTATGCTAAAAGTGATGCATAGCATAACTTTAGAAGGTGTATGCTATGATTTTGAAATTTCATATATGCATTTCTGATTGAAAATAAGCTGACGCGTATTTTTTTTCTCGTCAGGATTATGCCCCTTTCAAGAGTTATTGCCCTTTGTGTGTTTTTTAAATAAAATCTTGTCAGCAAGATATCTCAAAAACTATTGGAGCTAGAGGCTTGAAAGTTGGTGAATATATTGGTGGTGATGAGTAGATGAACTGATTAACTTTTGACAAAATTCCAAAAAATACTTTGTGAGTTATGGCCCTTTGTCATTTTGGTAATTTGTGCCCATTGTAATGTATGCTAAAAGTGATGCATAGCATAACTTTAGAACAGTGTATGCTAGGGTTTTGAAATTTCATATATGGGTTCCTCATGAAAAATTAGCTGACGCGTATTTTTTTTCTCGTCCGGATTATGCCCCTTATAAGAGTTATTGCCCTTTGAAATTTTTTTAATAAAATCTTGTCAGCAAAATATCTCAAACACTATTGGAGCTAGAGCCTTGAAAGTTGTTGAGTATATTGGTGGTGATGAGTATATGAACTGATTAACTTTTGACAAAATTCCGAAAAATACTTTGCGAGTTATGGCCCTTTGTCATTTTGGTAATTTGTGCCCATTGTAATGAATCCTAAAAGTGATGCATAGCATAACTTTAGAACTGCGTATGCTATGGTTTTGAAATTTCATATATGCATTCCTAATGGAAAATAAGCTTACACGTATTTTTTTCTCATCCGGATTATGCCCCTTTCAAGAGTTATTGCCCTTTGAATTTTTTTTAATAAAATCTTGTCAGCAAGATATCTCAAAAACTGTTGGAGCTAGAGGCTTGAAAGTTGGACCATGAGTCATGTGCAAGACCAAGGTCCATACCTCCAATGTCAAGGTCATACCTAGAGGTCAAAGGTAAAAAAAAGGACAGTCAATAACTTCCTTATTCTTTGATGGATTATGAAATTACTTGGCAGAAATGTTAACCATCATGAGACGATGTGTTGTACTGCAAAGGTCAAGGCCATACTTAGAGGTCAAAGGTAAAAAAGTGCTTTTTTTGTTTACGGCCAATAACTTTTTTATTTTTCTATGAACATTTTTAAAGTTACTATGCAGAAATGTTCATCTTCATTAGATGATGTGTTGCACACAAGACCCAGCTCAATACCTCCAATGTCAAGGTTATACTTAGCAGTCAAAAACGGGGGAGACATCTGTGTTTTTGTAGAAAAACAAATTCTAGTATTGTTTTTGTTCATGTCTCTTATGACCCCTGACCGATAGAGCTAAATCATGTGAAAAGCGTTTCTACGAAATCCAGGTTATGCTTATTTACAGCTGTACTATTCTTGTCATTGTGACATCAGAGTGCTCTTGCTGAATATTCATTTTAGCCACACCCATCTCTGACTTTGAACCAATCAGATTACTTGATGTATTTTATTCCTAAAAATACATAAACTGTCAAACAGTGTAGATCCTGATCAGATGGCTTCTTCAGAAGCCATCTGATCTGGATCTACACTGTTTCTAAAGATATGGGTTGTCGTGCACAGCATGATAAGAGTTAAGAGGGTGATATGTAAAACCTGGACTGAGCTTATATGCTGGGATACTGGCAAATGGTGTAGACTTAGATCAGATGCCACAGGACTCGGCACTAGGTCAGATTCTACACTGATTAAAATATAGGACTTCAAGGGTTAAAGAAAAAACGGTAGTTGAAGTCCCCATTCTGGAACATTTTTCCAGCCAATACTCAGAAACAGTCCACTGATCAGTGCTAACAGTACTTTGATTTTATTTTTTAGTGCTATATAGAAAAGGATGGGCAATCTTTTCTTGTTTTACTTCTTTGTTAATTATATAGCTGGTGCTTGGGAAGGACAGTTTTGTCTGAATGTTTTATAATTTACATAATTTATCCACATGCGCCATTAGGTATGATATTGTATGTTGTCTATACATATGTTAGTTGTCTTGTTCATTTAAGAAATTAATTTTATTTTTCTGCTGCTCATGAAAGTCTGAAGGAGTTCATCTAAACTTTGCTAGCGACCCACTGTCTCTCCTACTTTCATGAACAGCAGAAAAATTGAGTTTATTCCTTATACATGTATTTACATTCTTTTCTCTATCACTGGGCAAAAATGCTTATAGGCCAAACTTTTAAATTTAAAAAAACATTTACACACTGTTTTTCTACAAAGAGCTGAACAGCTTTGACGTCGCCAACGCCCAATCAGATCGTCGAGAACCATGGTTTAGACTGACGTCACTTGACATCAATGAAAACCATGTGACTCGATGCGTTCATGAACTACAATGTGTTCTATAGGTTTACTTTAGGCTTTACAGTGGAAATGTAAATATTGTCATATTAACTGCTACATGTAAAAACCTGTCTTTGGACATGTGCACTGAGCAAAGACTCAGATCAGAATCATTTTTCAGCCATTTGCATTGCATGATTTCAATTTGTAACATGGATTCGGAAGCAGAATATAAAACAGTATAGATCCTGATCAGCTGGCTGTTTAAAAAAAACGATATATCTGGGTTCAGCATATCGAGGGTTAACAAAATGAAAACATTAACCCTTATCTTGCTGAATATTCATTTAAGCCACACCCATTTCTGTCTATCAGCCAATCAAATTACTTGATGTGATTTGATGCTACAAATTCATGAACTGAATGCCAAACAGTGTAGATCCTGATCAGATGGCTTCTTCAGAAGCCATCTGATCTGGATCTACACTGTTTCCAAAGATAGGGGTTGTCGTGAACAGCAAGATAAGGGTTAAATTTTAGAAGCATTGTAATGATCACACTGCCTTTGGTTCTGGTCAGCCATTACTTGTCAAACATATTACTGCTTATATACTATATTTACCGTACCCTAAAACTTCAGACATCAAAAATACATAAAAAATAAGCTTGAACAAACTGTAGACCCAGACCAGTCTGCACCGGAGGGAGCAGTCTGATCAGGATCTACACTGTTTGCTGCTGAGCGAAAATATTTGCAGCAAAATGAATACATAATGATCATATAAGGCTTATTTAACCCTTCTCTTGCTGAATAGTAGTATAACCACACCCATTTCTGACTTTGAACCAATCAGATTACTTGATGTAATTTATTCTTACAAATCCATAAACTGAATGTCAAACAGTGTAGATCCTGATCAGATGGCTTCTTCAGAAGCCATCTGATCTGGATCTACACTGTTTCCAAAGATAGTGGTTGACATGAACAGCATGATAAGAGTTTTTGAATTTTTGAATATCTGATACTTTGTTAGTTTCCATCCAGTTTGCTTGGGTTTTGTGTTTTCATGGGTTTGTTTCACAAAACATTCAGTGGAGAGGTAAACTGCCGAGGTTGAGTGCTGAGGCTGGCTTTGAGGTTGTAAAACCTTTTTCATGCTTAATTTGCTTGGGTTTTCTGCTTATAAATAATTAAATGCCAACCATTGTTGGCATTTTAATTTTTATGTGTAGGGCAGGTAACAATCTGATGAGGAGAAATGCCTTACTTGACTGCATTCTAATGTTCACAAGCATTACAAATTTCAGAGTTGACTTGTTAATAAACGCCAAACAATCAATTATCTGGAGTTATGGCCCTGTATTAGAGGCAGCAATTAGAGAGGAGTGATAAATTAGGCTGTGTGTTTTATTGGAAATTTTAGTGGTAAGATTAGCTTTCTTATGGAGCAGCTCATTCATTTTGTCAGGTAGAAGCCTCCGTGGTGTAGTGGTTACGCTACTCGCCTTGTAAATCAGGGATCGCAGGATCGATCCCGGGCTTCTCCAGACTTTCGGATGAGTCTTTAAACCGAGGTCCCGTCTACGTATGACCTTAGCTGTTGGCTAAACGTAAAGCTCAAACACTCACTCACTCATTGTTGTCAGGATGCTCTTAGACTGTGATGCTGTGCCACCAGTAAATAATGCATCTGTTTGTCTTACTTTACGGATAGCCGTAAAGCTGTGGTTATCAACTTACAGCTGTGGTTATCAATTAACTACTATATACAGTAAAATGTCTCTATAAAGACCACCTTTGGTACTGTTCAAAAGTGGTCTTTAAGACCACTTTTGAACAGTCCCAAAGGTGGTCTTTCACTAAAGGACACTGGGTGTAGAAAACACAAAGAAAAAATGTGTGAAACCTATTAAATAAGCTTTTAAAAGCTGAATTTGTCTTAATTATACCCCCGCAAACGAAGTTTGAAGGGGGTAAATAGGAGTCAGCTTGTCTTCTGTCGTCGTCTGTCGTCGTCGGTCTGTTACAAAAAACTTTAACATTGCTCATAACTTCCTTATTCTTTGACCGATTTCTTTAATATTCACACACCACAAACCTTGCCACTAGTACTTAAGATTGATATACACAAACCTGACCTTGACCTTTACGTTGACCTTCCTCAAGGTCAAATACTTGTAAAAATTTGTCTGACAACGCATGCGGGGGTATAATTGGCGCCCGTTAGGCGGCAGCTCTAGTTTTATCTGGTCTTAATAGCGGAATTTCACTGTACATAGATCTAATACTGGGAAAATGGCCCATGTAGTATGTGTGGCGTTTCTTTCTTTGTATTGTGTACATACTGGTAGTCCTTGCATGTGACCTAGTCATGCATGTTACCTTGTCGTCAAGGCTTCATTTTATTCCCAACGATAACAGTGGAGGAAGCCAGACAGTTTTTTTGAACTGGAAACAAATTTTGGAGAAAAAAAAACTCAACCCTAAAATATGTCAGACCAAAATGTACAAAACAGGGCTTGCTTGAAAGTATACTGTTTTCTCAAACTGTTCTCTTCCCATTGCAGTCTGGGACTCATTTATCAACGGTTACAAAGTACACAATTCTTGCATACTTTTCAGAGTATAGATTTTATTAAGATAGAAGATAGCATCATTTGTGCAAAGGTTTTCAGTTGTTTTTGTTCATTATTTTGGTGTCTGCTTAATGCAGTGTGTATATATTTATTTTTTTTCTCTTCCCATTTGTTGTATTTTTTTATCGCTTTTATGTGCAATGGGCTTAGTTATTTAATGGTTCGGGGAAAACCTTTTACATGTATTGGTGGAATTTTATTACCTGTTTATGATCTTTTTTTTTTTTTTTTTTTTACTTTTTTTTTCACAAATCCAAAAAGGATGAACCAGGGTCCAATTGTTCAAAGCATTGGTAGCTTAACGATTTTGTTATTGGCCAGAATGGCAACCATTCTAGTTAGTGCAGTATCTACCATGGTATTTTTGCTGCAATAAATGTTGCAAAAGCTACTCACATTTTTTTTCAGCAAAAAATATTTGTATATTTGCCAAATTGCCATATCAAATGATCAAAGTTTTAACATATGTTAAACTATGCCAGCATTAGTTTTGAACAATTGGCTCCAGAATAGGTATCTGATGTTATTTTTTACAATACATACAAGGGTATGTACCCCCACTGCTGATATCTCTCAGATAAACCAGTTCAGGATGGTCTGAACCAGTTCAGAACAACCATTTTCACATCCCAGTGAAGGTCAATTTTTCGTGCAGTGTTTTCGTGAAACAGTCACAGAGACAAAAAAGATGTCCTAATTGATCAGTTTAATGTTCAGTTGATGTCATGTCATGGTGACTGTTGGTTAATGTTACGAAAGAGCATGTGTTGGTTAATATCACCTTCATACCATATATTTCACACACATTTTTTGTGGATAATATCATATTTGACTTTTTATTTTATTCAAATCATCTGCTCGGCAGTGCTCGCAGATGATCCACATAAAATGTCAAGCCTGATTCTTTCTGAAAATGAAGGAAAATTGAAATTTGGATTGGTGTTTTAGGAGTTAAAAGCTACTTTTGTACACCCGTCGAATTTTAGATACATTTTCATTCACATTTATTACATTTTGAATAAATTTTACAGAGTGAATAGTGCGTCGTATTTTGCCTTGTAACCTTTTAGTATTCTTTAACCCATTGTATGCTGGTGGACTCTTCCATTGCTATATGTTGGACAAGTCCATGTATCATATAAGGGTTGTCAGGCCTATTTTTTCATTTTTATTCTATTTTTGACAGGAAATTCTGTTAGCAAATAGTGCAGGCCCTGATCAGATGCCACATTCTGTGGCTTCTGTGGCATCTGATCTGGGCCTGCACCGTTTGCGAAGGTACCCTTTTAGGGGTTTCCCACATGCAATGGGCTGAACCCTTAAGATGCCATTAAAAACTGCATCTGAAAATGTCTTCTGTTAATGTCGTCTGCTGCTTCTTGCAAACTTTTCAAACAGATTTTTGCATACAGGCTAACAGTGTGGACCATGATCAGACTGCTCCTAGAGGCCTTCATCCAAGATAAAGGTTGTCGTGTTCAGGAGAAGAACAAACCCGGTACCACGGGTAAAACACAATAATCTAAAAGCCAGAAAATGACCACTATGTTTGTTTGTACATCCCTGTTTAACAGCATTTAGGTCATTTTGGAGCTGTTGCTTCTAATTTTGTTGGACTTTACCTACCCAACATGGAGATAGCATACCAAGCTCTACCGCCCAAAGAAATCGCTAAGGTTTAAGGAGTGGTCCGACTCGCACCACATTTCCTGGGCAGGCTCAGACCTTCAAAGCAGTTTACCAGAGCTGAAGTTTGGTAGGTTTTAGCTCTGCGTGGAAGCACCAAGCCTCAATGGGCAGGGGTGCAATGACCTCTGAATTTAACCTCAAGCCTATTATATAGACACCATTTATTTTGTATGATTAAGTTCATCATGAAAACATGCCTATATAATTTTGCCCCCTTGAATCCCACTTTACATAGTAAAATTGTGGTTTACAGGGTTCTAACAAGTGCCCACAATCTATATTTTGAGCAGAAATAAGAAAAATACGACAATTTTTATCTTAAAATTTTCACTTTTGTGGCGATAAAGATTACAGTGTATTTGTACAGGCTGGTTTTTGTAATGTCAAGGAAGGAGATGACGACAAGAAGACTGTTGAAGTAACATAACTTTATTGTGCTTTTGACACGAGCTAAAGACATAAGGTGCCTTAGAATCTGGAAAACTACTGTCAAGTTTATTGAAGAACTTTAAGGATCACCCTTAACCCATTGTATACTAGTGGACTCTTTCCATTGCTATTTGTTGGCCAAGTTCATTTTTCATATAAGGAGTGTCAGGCCTATTAGTTTCGTTTTTATTCTAATTTTGACAGAAAATTCTGTAAGCAAATAGTGCAGGCCCTGATCAGACGCCGCGCTTTGCGGCATCTGATCTGGGCCTGCACTGTTTGCCAAGGTACCCCTTTAGGGGTTTCCCCGCATGCAACTGATTTTGATGCCAAGAAAAATATGCATCTAAAAATGTTGTCTGTTTATGTCATCTGCTGCAGGCCTTATAAACTTTTCAAATATGTGTTGGAAACAGGCAAACAGTGTGGACCCTGATCAAACGGCTTCTCTAGGAGCATTCTGATCTGAATTCACAGTTTGCAGCAATGGCTTTTAAAGTAACCAACATACAACAAAGCAGACAATAATTGTTGTAATTTGCATCTTATACGTGAAATGCCAGAATTTACACATCAATACAAATCCACAATAATGAAATTTATTTCATGTAATTCCAACTCATATTTATCTGCCAAATTAAACTTTATTTTACAAGATGTTCATGAATAAGATCAATGCTGGACTGTGGAATTTGACACAACCTAATGGCCTAACGTGGTATAACCCGAAACTATCATGAAATAGATTGAAATACCTACTGTCAATTATTCAAAAGTGGTCTTTGAATAATTCCAAAGGTGGCCTCTAACTAGAGGGTACTTTGTCTTGAAGAAATAACTGAAACATTTGAACCATTAAGATGCCAATCACAACAATTGTTGTCTGCTTTGTCGTTACTTTTAACCCTTATCTTGCTGAATATTCATTTAAGCCACACCCATATCTGTCTATCAACCAATCAAATTACTTGATGTAATTTATTGCTACAAATTCATAAACTGAATGCCAAACAGTGTAGATCCTGATCAGATGGCTTCTTCAGAAGCCATCTGATCTGGATCTACACTGTTTGCAAAGATAGGGGTTTGTCGTGAACAGCAAGATAAGGGTTAAAGTCATTGTTGCAAACAGAGTGGACTCTGATCAGACAGCTCCTCTAGGAGCATTCTGATCAGGATCCACACTGTTTGCCTTTATGCAAAAATATTTTTTAAGAATTGTGCAAGATGTAGCAGATGATATAAACAGAAGGCATTTTCAGATGTAGTTTTCCTTGGCATCTTAAGGATAAAATATGATTCTAACCCTTCTCTTGCTGAATATTCATCTAAGCCACACCCATTTCTGTCTATCAACCAATCAAATTACTTGATGTAATTTATTGCTTCAAATTCATAAACCGAATGCCAAACAGTGTAGATCCTGATCAGATGGCTTCTTCAGAAGCCATCTGATCTGGATCTACACTGTTTCCAAAGATAGGGCTTGTCGTGAACAGCAAGAGAAGGGTTAAAAGCAGAACTACAGTAGTCATAATTTTAGCTGGTCTCAATAACAGAATTTTAATATCTATGTATTAATTAACTCCTGAAGTCACAGCAAAAATATCTGTCACATAGTATTACAAAGAAGCTCTAGTCCATTTACTAACATATATGGGAATGAATTTTAAAGGAAAGACATTAAATTTCTTAGGAAAACAAGAGGTCCATGATGGACCTAATTCGCTCACCTGAGTCAAGTTGTTTTATCTTTTGGTGATGTTTTTATTTTTGTCTATGTGCTATTTGTTCAATGTAGCAGAACCATTTAAGAACTTAGGTGGAGATTTTGTAAATTTTTTCTTAAATTGAGTCAGTGTTCAAAGGATGTGGATTCTCGGCATCAAAAATGCCTCAAGTGTGGAGAAGCATGGGACTGAACCCATGAAACTTGGTTTATTAGGCAAGTAGTCTAACCATTTCACCATAGAAGCTTCTAACATTAATTTTCTGATAACATGAAATTGTGTTAATTTGCACTGGAGTTTTTGTATTTGAATATAAATGACGTTCAGTTTTGTTTTTGGAAATAATGACATTAGATTTTCTAGCATAAACACTTACATGTAAGTTCGTTATGAAGTCAGTTTTATTTTGGGAAACAATAGCATATTTAAAAGCAGTGACAGCACTGGTGAGCCAATTGTGTCAGAATGTAGGCTAGGAAAATGATCCTGAATTGCGGTATAGACTGTTTACATTTCGTTTATTACTTGTACATTTCTGTACTGTAAGCAAAATGTGTAAATTCTGATTGGACGCCACATTCTGCAGCATCTGACTCAAAATTTCCTGTACTGTAAGTAACAAAGTAGACTTTGATCAGACAGAGGCCATATTCTGTGGCATCTGTTCCAGGTCTACACTGTTTTGTCAACCTCAACACCTGATTCCACCAGATTCTCTATGTAGATAACCCTCTTATGCAATCCTCCTTTTATCGCTAATAGCATGGCTATTTTCTATGAGTAACGTTGTTGAAACTATGTTAGTGTGTATATCTTAGACACGTATAGATTTTGCTATTTCTTCTTCTTTTTCCTTCTTTTTTTTTTCTTCGTCTACTTCATCATCGTTTTGCAATTTTTTACGTTTGTAATGTGTACGCTATGCCCCTGATAAGGTATCTAAATCAAAGCGCCAAAAGGCACTGAAATGACAGATTCTGTGAAAAAACCAGTGCTTCAGCTGAAGTGCACGACCCACCGGATGCTTTTAGCTTTATGAGTGTAACCATATATGGGTATGGCGGCCATTTTGGTCATGTGACCTGGACCTAAAATGGCTCCCCCAATAAATGCACCTTATCGTAAGGAGCAAAAATATATATCTTATACTTTAGTACTGTATTCTGAATGGTTTGCAGGATAAAATGCATTCTCACTTTTCCAATACAAAAGCATATGTGTCAAAGTTAGACCTAGGCACAAAGAAGGCCAAGGTCAACCCAGGGTCACCATTTTAGCAATTTATGATGGGCCTACGTCCCAGATGCTATTTATCAAGTTTCGTGGAAATCTGCCCAGTGGTTCTGGAGAAGACTATTTTTGAAGGGTTTTTACCATATATGGCTTGGCGGCCATTTTGGTCATGTGACCTGGATCCTATGAGCAAATTTTGGTTTCCCCCATCCCATATAGGCCCCATATGAAATTTGACTTCAATCGGCCCAACGGTTTCCGAGGAGAAGCAGTTCGAAAATTTTCACATTTTTCGCCTCGGCGAGGCTTTACTAAATGGAATGTAATATTTTGGAAGTTCATTGGTTAGATCTCATTGATATCTTTCAGTATGACAAAAATTGTTCAAATATTCCAAGCAGTTAAGTCACTATCACCAATTTTCATAAACGGGTTACGGACGGACAGACAGACTGACAGAATGACACGGTGATTTTAGGGCACTCTTAGAAAATCAACCGTCGGTCGCTTTTCTGCGGGTCGTGCAATTCAGATTTACTTTCTTTAGTGATAAGGACAATGGCGCTGGAGTGCTGATTTTTAGTTTAGTTCACAAAACTGAGGTAAATCGGCTGTTAAACACTTTCATCTTCATTTTACTTGGACATTATAAATAAAACAGCATGCAAATGACTACCCAGCAGGCACACGTCGCTAGGGCAACGACAAATCAACGTCGATGCAACGTCATGACATTGCACCGACGTTGATGTGACGTCACAATTACGTCATGTGTCTGCTGAGATAGTTGCCAGTTTTATGACAACACATAGCCGCAACTTTCTTGTAAAAGCTTACACTTGTTGACTGAGATGTGTTTCGCGGCTTAGTCAAGAATCTGCCTTATGTCGTGCGCTACAATAAAGGAAAACACTTTTTGTGCGATGTTTGAGGTTTTGCGGCATGTGACTAATTATTTATCACAACATTGTGCTTACATATTCAGTTATTTAGACCTATACAACAGAATTGGACAGTGATAACTATTATAGGAGTTTATTATTGCTGGCTTGCTACCGTACGTTGAATTTTCTAGCGTCACGTACTTCGCATTTATTTAGGTCATGTAAGTGTTATGAGTCTGTACCATTTCAGCCCTTTATAGCCAAGTACAGATACCTACAGATGCAAACAGTGTAGAACCTGGTGAGATGGCTCATAATGATACACCGCATTCGGTTCTACGTGGTTTGACATGCTATTGACGACTATTGACTAGACACCCAATTTACATGTGTAGAATGGACGCGTACAAGTTCAGTGACTGAAGAGTGAACTGGAGAAACTCGTGGGTTGAAGGGGTAAAATCTTAACCTGGCGTTGTGTGCGGGTCAGGACCAGACAAAGCGGCTTGGTCGATAATCAAAAGTTAAATACAGCTAATTATACGGTCTATTTTCTTTATTTTTAGAAATCTGATTTAGGAGATAAGATATTTTATTTGACATATCAGATATTTGGTATATAAGCTATCTTATACTGGATATAATATATCTTATTTGATACAGAAGATATTTATTCAATTAAATTTAACATATTAGATATCTTATTCACCGTATTAGGTATCTTTATTAATATATTAGATATCTTATTAAACAAATATTATATATAAGATATCTGATATACTTACTTAGATATCTTTTATCCTACATAAGATATCTGATATAATATATCAGCTATTTTGAGTTACCGTATTCAACCTAATTACCACACCATGCGCTTAGTTGTTTTTTTTCAAAATTGTGTAAAAAATTGTGGAGAAAAATCTACTCAATAAGTTCACACCCTATATCAAAACAGTAGCTAGAACATATAACAGATTAGTTTTGTTGAGTCGAATTTCAGCAGAGGGGTTCACTAAGATTGTCTGGGTGCAAAACGCACCAAAACTCAATATGAAATCATAGGAAGGTTACAGAAATGTGTGCGCTTTTTTTCCAAAAATATTTTGGGTGTGGGCTTATAGGAGTATGTGCGGTAAAAAGGTCGAATACGGTATAAATAATAAAATGGCTTGCCATAGGTCCTCTAGATTACATAAAGCTAAAATCTTATTCACAACTACATTCACAACCAACATACAATAAATGGTGGAGGCCAATACCACATTGGAACCAGTGTTTTTGAAATCGGGCCATTGGCTTAGGAACAGATATCGTTTAAAGGTTCTTCTATTTTTATATTGGTAGAGGGTCACCCAAGGAACATTTCTGTGAAATTATTTTGAAATCGCGACATTGGCCTAGGAGGAGATGTCGTTTAAAAGTTTTTCTATTTTTAGCTCTGGCGGCCATTTTGTTCAGCAAAACGAAACCGTTTTAGCAATTTTGGTAGAGGGTCAGACAAGGACCCTCTCTTTGAAATTATTTTGAAATCGGGCCATTGGCCTAGGAGGAGATGTGATTTAAAGATTTTTCTATTTTTAGCTCTGGCGGCCATTTTGTTCAGCCATGCAGAACCATTTTAGCAATTTTGGTAGAGGGTCAACCGAGGAACATTTCTGTGAAATGATTTTGAAATCCGGCCATTGGCTTAGGAGGAGATATCGTTTTAAGGTTTTTCTATTTTTAGATGTGGCGGCCATTTTGTTCAGCAGAGCGGAACCATTTTAGCAATTTTGGTAGAGGGTCACCCACGGAACATTTCTGTGAAATTATTTTGAAATCAGGACATTGGCCTAGGAGGAGATGTCGTTTAAAGGTTTTTCTATTTTTAGCTCTGGCAGCCATTTTGTTCAGCGGAGCAGAACCATTTTAGCAATTTCGGTAGAGGGTAACCAGAGGAACATTTCTGTGAAATGATTTTGAAATCCTGCCATTTGCCTAGGAGGAGATGTCATTTAAAGAAATTGTTCACGGACAGACGGACGACGGACACAAAGCGATCCTAATAGCTCACCTTGAGCACTTCGTGCTCAGGTGAGCTAAAAAGAAAAGGTTTCCTTTTGCTTAAAGAATTAACAGATAAGAACAACAGACAAAGGGAAGAGTGTAAAACAATAAATAATGTATGAAAACTGATATTGCACAACCCTCCTTTATGCCTACAAGAACTAACAAAGTATTGCCATAATGATCCTAAGTATTAGGACAGACAGGACAAAGCAAACAGTGCAGACCCAGATCAGACTGCTCCTTCAGGAGCAGTCTGATCAGGGTCTACACTGTTTGCCATTCCGTCTGCACTTCTTGGACTCCTTGCTGGATTGCGAAACAAATTTGTTAAAATTTTAGGACAATTACAGCAAGTCTTCAAGGTGTCCGGAATTTCAGGATTTTTGCAGTACACAAATCACCAGGATTGAATATCTCCGTTAACCCATTTTGCACCAGAAACCCAAAACAGGTAATTGGTAAACATTGCAGGCCCAGATCAGATGCCGCAGAATGCGGCATCTGATCAGGGCCTACAATGTTTGCAAAAAGTTCAACCATTTTCACTGATAAATTTTGAAGAAACCACAAACTGACACCCCTAAATTTTGAAATGGACGCAAGCTATATATAAGCAGGATGATTCCATTTGGTACAAAAATTGATAACTCAATCTGAGCCATGTAAGTATAAAGAGGGTTATCTGTTCATCTCAGACCTGCCTCTACGGCATACAAAAAAAAAAATCGTAAAAATTTGGACAATTGAGGACTTGCTGTAATTCTCCTAAAATTTTAACAAATTTGCTTTATGACCCAGCATGGAGTCCAAATGGTGCAGACAGAATGGCAAATAGTGTAGACCCTGATCAGACTGCTCCTTCAGGAGCAGTCTGAGATTGGTCTGCACTGTTTTCTCAGGCCTATCTATCCCAATACTCAGGATCATTACAGTAGTATGAATAGGAAAACTTCTACCTACTATCATATGAAAAAACTACTGTATCAATGACAGCTAGCACTAGGCCCCCGCTCATTGGGGCTTGAAGAAATAGGTGGGCTACATGATGCTTCCACGCAGAGCTGAAACCGACTGCACATGAGTACTGGTAAACCACTTAGAGGATCTAAGCCTGCCCAGGCAAAATGCTGCCAGTCAGTCCGTCCATGCTTATAAACCCTATTGGGTTCATCGGGCGACAGGGCTTGAGATGTCATTTCATCTCAATGTTGGGTAAAAGTCCCACAAAATTGGAAGCAACATCTCCAAAATGACCTACACAGTGTTGATGGGGACATTAAACCTCAAATCAAACAAACAAAACAAAGACAGCTAGCACTATACTGCTTACATATTTCAGTGAGAACAGCAGGTTTTGATTGTGTGCTGTTTTGGGCCAGTCAACACTACATAGGTCATATCAAGCTGGTCAATTTACCTAACAAGACTTCTTAACAGGCTTATACACTGTACAGTGCACATTCTTTTGCCAGAAACAAACAACTGCCCTTCTTGAATCAGCAGAAGGGAGAGAATGACCATAGAAAATATTTCATGACCAATTCCCACAAAAGAATGTTGCTGACCCCAGCAGGTCCCGAACCCGCAACCTCCTGATCACCAGTCAGACAAGGACCTGATTGAGCTACAAAGGCCCGCTGAACAGCAGGTTTTCTGTAAATAATCACTTAACACTCTGCATGCTGGGTATTTTTCACAGCAGACGACATTTTGAAATATTTTTTCTAATTTTCCCAGAAAAACATCACGCTAACAAGTCTGTGAAATGAACACCCCTAACACCCCACTTTATATAGAAAAAACAGGGGTTTACGGGGGTATACATTATTTTCTTTATTTCTGCTCCTAGACATAGGTTGTGGGTACTCGTTAGAACCGCCTCAATGAGGCGGTTCTAACGAGCACCCACAACCTATGTTTTGAGTATTAATAAGGATAATATCACAAATTTTCATCAGAAAATTGACCGTTTTGGAGATGTAAAAAATGCACTATGACGCATGGGTGTGTTTCGTAATGATAAGAAAAAATATCAACAATTTGTCGTCTGCTGAATTTACCTAGAGACTAGTAAAGGTTCAGCAACACCGTATACACTCTTAACCCTTGTCCTGCTGAATATTCATACATGCCACACCTACTACCAATTTTCAACCAATCAGATTATCTGATGCAAACTATTGCAACAAATTCACAATCTGAATGGCAAACAATGTAGATTCTGATCAGATGGCTTCATCAGAAGCCATCAGATTTGGATCTTCATTGTTTGGAAAATAAGGCATATCCGGGCTCAGCAGGACAAGGGTTAAAATAACCGTTTTAACCATAAACACCAATCATTATTGTTGCAGACATTTTCAAATACATTTTTTTCTTTCTTAAGTTTTGGAGAAAATCAGGATTGACATTTCATGTGAATTATCTGCTTTCAAGGAAAATTTTGTTTGACATTTTGTGAATTGTCTAGTTTCAGGAAAATTTTGGCTTGATATTTCATGTGAATCATCTGAAGTGAATTGTCTGCCTATTGAGAAAAGTGGGCTTGGCATTCAATGTGAATTTCTCTGAAAATTTAGACAAAAATGCAATGTTACATTCTGTCAGTGTTAGGTTTTGACAACTGATACCCGTTAACTGTTGCCGGCCTCGGTCGCTCTGTCAGCTGCGCGTCTGAATGGTGATCAGGAGGAACTGGGTTCGATACCTGCCGGGGTCGGCAACATTCTTTCATGAAGATTGATCATTAAATCATTTCTACGGTCATTCTCTCCCTTCCGCTGATTCAAGAAGGGCAGTTGTCAGTTTCTGGCGAAAGAATGTGCACTGTACTGGTTAATCGCTTATGTATAAACATGCCCAGAAAAAGTGTCGATAGGTAAACTGACCGGCTCAAAAATGACCTAAATAGTGTTGACTGCGCCATTAAACTCCAATACAAACCAAAACCTGTTAATTGCTAGACTTCTAAACAAATAATAATTTGTTTAGAAATTATTATAATGGCTATCAGTGCTGAATGGATTATTGGGAACTCATAACTTCACGCCTGTGCTTACTTCAAACGCCTCCGGTGAAACAACATCTATATAGTCAAAGAACAAAGATGGCATCTAAACCCTGCAACTGCTACATAGATTCCAGGCCCAGAACACAATCAGATTTTTAAAAATATTTTTAATAGTGAATAAGGCTTGACATTACATGTGAATCGTCTGCTTGGCAGACGATTCACATGTAATGTCAGGCCTTATTTCCATTGAAAAAAAGTAGAACACATTTTGAATGCCGTCTGCAGTCCAAATATTAACAAACGATTTCATAGGACTTTTGTATCATAAATTAAAAGTGTATCTGCACTTCATCATCCTACTAGCATTTTACGTTTCACCTGTTTATGCTGAATGACACTGAATATGCATAGGTACAAGTATTATAGAGTGGACATCGGTATATTCTTGAAATTCATATTGAGGCTGCCATATTGGATGAAAATGCCTTAGTGTTTAGCAGAAAACAGATTATGTGCCTATGCACAGGTACCTATATTATAGCTTGGACATAAGTATATTCTTGAAATTCATGTTAAGGCTGTCATATTAGATGAAAATGCCTCAGTGTTTAGCAGAAAGCAGATCATGTGCACATACACAGGTACCTATATTATAGCTTGGACATCAGTATATTCTTGAAATTCATGTTAAGGCTGCCATATTGGATGAAAATGCCTCAGTGTTTAGCAGAAAACAGATCATGTGCATATGCACAGGTACCTATATTATAGCTTGGACATCAGTATATTCTTGAAATTCATACTTAGGTTGTCATATTAGATGAAAATGCCTCAGTGTTTAGCAGAAAGCAGATCATGTGCATTTGCATAGGTACATGTTTTATAGCATAGACATCGGTATATTCTTGAAATTCATGTTAAGGCTGCCATATTGGATGAAAATGCCTCAGTGTTTAGCAGAAAACAGATCATGTGCATATGCATATATAGGTAAATGTAATACTGAACATTCAATTTCAATGTGCATAACCCGGAATTCTGAAATAATTTAATCAGTGCAGACCTAGATTGATGCTGCATTCTGCTTTATCTGATCAGCTTCTTCACTATTTGCAATAAAAACACTGCAAGCACTGCACCATGCCACACCACTGCACTTACATCAAGCAAGTGCCATAACACTGTCAGAAATTAATTCAAAATGAAGGTGCATTAGTATTTCCTTAAATGAAGTTGACATGAATAGACTATTTTCAATGTTCAAAGGGCCATAGCTCCAAAAGTATTGTGTGTGAATTCGGGTTTAACGTCGCTTTCAACAATTTTTCAGTCATATCGCGACGGTGTCTGGTTGCGACAGGGAGCTCAATGCTCACTTTTATAGTGCTGCCTCACTGAAGTATCATGTCCCAGACACATTACATGATACCACACCCAGTCACATTATCCTGACACTGGGTCGACCTGTCCTAGCTCTACCCCGTAAATCTGAGTGCCAAGAGAGGAGCAGCTAGTACCATTGTTAACGACTTTGGTAAGTCGCGGCCCGGGATCGAACCCGTCACCTCCCGTTCCCCGGAACGAACACTCTACCAACTGAGCTATCGGGGCCAGTCAGCTCCAAAAGTAAGTAAACCAGAATTACAGTTC
Source organism: Lucinisca nassula (assembly GCA_963580285.1). Classification (NCBI taxonomy): domain Eukaryota; kingdom Metazoa; phylum Mollusca; class Bivalvia; order Lucinida; family Lucinidae; genus Lucinisca; species Lucinisca nassula. The sequence goes on from OY757012.1 coordinate 118,589,808, forward strand.
TCATTTTCTGTAGATCCCCTCATGATGCTTCACATCTGCGTGAAATTTGCTGAAAATAGCTCAAAACAGTTTTCTGTTTACTGACTAGATACAAGTTTTTCACAGAAACCATCATTTTGGATGTTCAAAGAACTGTAACTCAAATGTTAGAAGAGTCAGAGTTAGTTCCTGTGTTCTACATGTCATCTTATGTTGCTTTACACTTTTGCAAGGCTTCAAGCAAGTCTCTGAAACCATTTTCAAGTTATAGAAAGGGCACACATGTATGACAGGATGTTCAAAGGGCAGTAACTCCAAAAGCAGATAATTATGAGTTTTGGTTCTTAACCTCTGCATATCACATCATGGTGATGTACATTTGCATAAATTTTCAAGAAAATAACTCAAACAGTTTTCAAGTTACAGAAGAGAATCAAAGGTAGTTGTATTACAAAACTCCCTTTTTTTTTCAATGTTCAAAGAGCTATAACTCCAGAAGTAGGTTAGCCAGAGTTATGGTTCTTATGTTGCACACCTCGTCTCATGATGACTTACATTTTATGTTCTTAAGATCTGTGTGTCATCTTGTGGTACTTTAAATTTATGAGAATTCCATGAAAATATCTCAATGGGTTTTCAACTTACAGAGCGGACATGAGTGCATAGTAGAAATGGTAATGTTAAATTTTTAAAGGGCCATAACTCCAAAAGTAGGTGAACCAAAGTTATGGTTCAGATGTTCTGCACGTTGTATCATGGTGCTTTAGATATCTGAGGTTTTTTGAAAATATATCAGTTATGGAGTTATGGAGAAAATGGTATCAGAGTTATGGAGCAGACATGAGTACATGAAAGAAATGGCTATGTTCAATTTGTTTGTATTTGAGTTTAACAGCCCAGTCAACACTATTTAGGTCATTTTGAGCTGGTCAGTTTACATATCCACACTTTTCCTGGGCAGGCTTATAAGCGGTTAACCAGTACAGTGCACATTCTTTTGCCAGAAACTGACAACTGCCCTTCATGAATCAGCAGAAGGGAGAAAATCACCGTAGAAAAGATTTCATGATCAACCTCCACAAAAGAATGTTGCCAACTCCGGCAGGTATAGAACCTGCGCCCTCCTGATCACCAAGGGCCATAAATCCCAAAGTAGGAAAACCAGGTTCATAATTATGTTCCACATGTTGTCGCAAGGTGCTTTACATATATGTATCAGAGTTATAAAGCAGACACAAAACTGCGAGGCACTAACAGGTGAACGGACACCCAAACTTTCGGAGGGTATAACATAATACACTGCCACTTTTTTGCGGAAGGGCATAAAAATTTCAACCATTTTCTAAATACATTTTTGAGAATAACTGGACATCCCTATATTTGGAAATGGACTCCTAAATCCTCGTATGGCTGAGGATTCTATTCACGACAAAATGGATTAAAATATATGATATGTTCATGACTTGTTTTCCATTAACCATTAAGGCAAAGTTTGTTCAGTACTAGGTATTTCAGCAATAAGATATGTTTCAAGAACTTACTGACATCATAGCAATCCACAAATTCCATATTAAAGGTCAAATACCATATCTAAAAATAAATATTATTTATAGTATTATAATTATTATTGTTTTGTCTTTTTCCTTATTTTTCAAACATTTCTTTGCTTAAATGCAAAAATCCAAATCAGACGCTGTATTCCATAACATTTGATCTACATCTACACACCTTTTGATGGGTCGTTAAATATTAATGGGCAAATTGAGCATGTCAACAGTTAAATTTTTGTCTTTTTTTTTTAACAATAAAATGTTCCAAAAATATTGTTCCACAAGTGTAATGAGGTACACAAGTGTAATGAGATACAACATTTGGAATGTAAATTACATATATTTGCACATTTCTGACACAGGAACGTAAATTACATATATTTGCACTTTTCAGACACAGGAATGTAAATTACATATATTTGCAAGTTTCAGACATACAAGTAAGTAATGAGTTAATAAGAAATAAGCTGTAATGTACCACAACCTCTTGATCATCATTCATGATAACAAGCCCATAGAATGAGCAACCCCCTAAACCCCACTTTATATGTGTGTGTGTGTGTGTGAATTCGGGTTTAACGTCGCTTTCAACAATTTTTCAGTCATATCACGACGGTGTCTGGTTGCGACAGGGAGCTCAATGCTCACATTTATAGTGCTGCCTCACTGAAGTATCATGTCCCAGACACATTACATGATACCACACCCAGTCACATTATCCTGACACTGCATCGACCAGTCCTAGCTCTACCCCGTAAATCTGAGTGCCAAACGAGGAGCAGCTAGTACCATTTTTTAACGACTTTGGTATGTCGCGGCCCGTGGTCGAACCCCAGACCTCCCGTTCCCCGGAGCGGACACGCTACCAACTGAGCTATCGGGGCCGGTCCCACTTTATATAGAGAAAACAAGGGTTTACGGGGTATACATTATTTTCCTTATTTCTGCTCTAAGACATAGGTTGTGGGTACTCGTTAGAACTGCCTCATTGGCATTAGAAATGCCTCAATGAGGCAGTTCTAATGAGTACCCACAACCTATGTGTGCAGTATAAATAAGAAAAATATCACAGATTTTCAAAAGAAGCCATTTTGGATATGCGAAAAAATGCACTATGTTGCACCGGTGTGTTATGTGGATGGACTCCAAACAAAATCTGTGTTAGTGTACCAATATAAAAATGTATAGGCTTTGTTTAAAAAAAATACCATTTTATGGACATTTTTTTTTCTGCATAACCTATACTTTTTCTGTTTAAATACATGTACAAGATTTTGGGGATTCTACCATGAGACTGTGCTACAATCCGACCTGTTCTGTAAGGAACCAAATTACAAAGAGGTCTTTGTGTATGACAAAAGCAATTTCTACAAATAAGCTAAAAGAATAATTTTTGATTTACATCGATGTAGTTCAACAGAGCCTCAACCCAAGAAAACATGCCTTTTGAGAGTTCTAACCATTGAAGAGTCAGATAAGCCTTTAAGTCTGTTAACCCTTGTCCTGCTGAAACATGAAAAAAACCTACCTTTGTAAACAAGTGTACATCTAGATCAGCTGGCTTCTGAAGAGGCCATCTGATCAGAATCTACACTTTGTCATTCAGTGTGCAATTTTGAATGAATATGTTTGATTGGTTGATAGTCAGAAATGGGTGTGGTTGAATTAACTTATTCAGGAAGGCAAGGGTTACGCATTATAAGAGGCATAAACAGCGTCTTAATGGCAATGCTGGGGTCCATAGAAACCTCAAGTAGACAATAAAACACTGATCAGACTGCTCAGGTGTGCAGGTTGATCTGAGCTTGTTGCTATCTATATATAACATAGGACACGTTTTACTTAAGACGCAGCCCAAATATGAGCCAGCGTATGACAAAACCTACAATAAGACATGTGCGCCCAACACAGACTCAGATCAGCCTGCGCATCCATGCAGTCTGATCAAGAGTCTTCATTGTGCACTCCAAGGATAGCTAAGGGCCCAATGCTCCTTCATGCAGCAAAAGAAGTCTCTGGTTAGACTATAGGGATGTGCAGGCTGATCTGAGTCTTCAATGGGCATACATGTCTTATTGAAGGTTTTGTCTTGCGCTGGCTCATATACAAATATATCTGTAACAGGATGTTGTTCATTGTTTTCTATTGGATCATCTTCTACTTCTACCACATATGCTATGACTCCAGTAAGACATGCCACCGACATATTGTGTTATCTTTGCTCTCCCTCATATCTGTCCAGTGTGAATTCTCCTCCTCCCCACTTGAGTTGAGACCTGCATAACAAACAAATACTGTGAAATTTTGCTATTAAGGCCTACCTAAACTTTATACAAATTCTGCTTTAAAAAGATTATTTAGTTGGTTGCAGTTATAATCCAACCTGTATTAAGCAAGCACCTAAGGATAATCAAAATGTGCTTGTTTAAGACAGGTGATTGCTTAGTACAGTTGAATTATAATGCATTTGCCATTGTCAAGAACTGAATGCCAGCTTGCTTAAGACAGGCTGCTTGCTTAATAAAGGTTGCCACTATGACAGGTTTTCCTGTATGTCTTTCTTTGTGTTTTCTGCATACAGTGTCTTCTGGTCAGATACCTCCTTTGGGACAGTCCAAAAGTGGTCTTTAAGACCACTTTTGAACAGTCCAAAAGCGGGCTTAATATAGAAATTTTACTGTATACTAGATCAGGACCCAGTTCTTCATAACTTATCACGTTGTTAGTTGCATATCTTTAAAACTCTGATCATTAAATACGAGCATCTGCTTTAATATTTGTGCTGAAAAAATCTGAGTACCGTAATGATTCTAAGTATTGGGACAGTTAGGCCTAAGCAAACAGTGCATGCCCATATCAGACTGCTCCTACAGGAGCAGTCTGATCAGGGTCTACACTGTTTGCCATTCGGTCTGCTCTTTTTGCTGGATGGTAAAACAAATTTGTTAAAATATTAGGAGAATTACAGCAAGTCCTCGAGGTGTCCCGAATTTTTACAACTTTTATGGTATCCTAAATCAGGGACCAATTCTTCAAAACTAATCATGTAGTAAGTTATGTATCATTAAAACTCTGATCATTAAATACAGCATGTAATTTAACATTTTTGCTAAAAGAATTTGTGAGTAGGTTTTGCAAATGCAAAGACTACTCACATTTTTGACAGCAAAAATATTTGAGTGTTGAATATTGTACTTTGTTTGAGTTGAGGTTTTATATATATATACAGGCGAACCTCGGTATTTCAAACTTGCATATCTTGATAGAACCACTTATGTCGAAGTGATCTTCCATTCCCGAGCATTTTCCCTATATATTTATTGCATTTCAACCCCGTTTGCGTCGAACTCGGTTAACATGAAGACTCGGTTATTTCGAAGAGATTTTCTATTCCCCAAAAGCAGTTTGCCATAATATTTACTACCGCTTGTGTCGAAGTCAAAATTTTTGGCCGAAAACTTGAACCGGCGCCATTAAAATGTGTTGTCAATCACCAACGGTCACGTAAATTCCTAAGTTTGACAGTACAAAAGTCTTACAAATGAGTTGATAAATGAAAGGAATTTTAAATCGAAGAAATTTACCTTTCATTGATCGATCAATATCCTTTAACTGAGAACAGATTAATCCATTATTGCAAACAATGTCCGATTAATACTGATCAGCTGTTGTGTAGACTAATTGACCTCGATTGTTTTGTGTATACGTCATAGGTGAATAGAATAGAATAGAATAGAATAGGTGTGTTCGATTCGAACCTTCGAGCAATTAGCGGCGTCTTTGATATTTAATAAACTGAGCACTGTCAAGCGGCGTCCTTTGGTGAGAGGGGTTAAAAACAGTCTTTAATTTGTTTGGAAACTGTCTCAAATTAGTGTTATAAATGAGTAACTCATATAGAAGATATTTAATGCGATTTTATCCCATGCTCAATATCATTCGTGATAAAACCTTTATGATGTCTGCGCTGTCTAATGCCGAGCAATCTAATGAAGGACCCGGGTCTGGCCCTGGGGGGATAGTTAAATCGGTGAACTTTACTCCTGTTGCTGAGCAATCCAGCCAAGGACCCATCTCCGGGGGGATAACTGGATCAGCAAGGAAAGGGGTGAAGAGAAAATTAGACAACAAGTCGCTGGAGCTGAAATACGAAGTGCTGATGGAGGTTGAGAAGGGGCTTCGATCCAAGAAACAGATCGCCGAACACTATGGACTGGCCCAGAGCACCTTATCTACGTGGGTGAAGAATGCTGACAACATAAAGAATGCCTTCCTGAATGGTGAATTCACGTTTTTCCGTGTCGCAAACGAACATGTACATTGTAGTTATGCTGATTCTACATGGGCTCCCAGTGTCTACATGTATATTGATGACGTCACGATTTGCCTATCTCGAACTTCGGATAACTCGAAGTAGTATCTCCAGTCCCTTGGAATTTGACATAACGGGGTTCGCCTGTAGCTCATTTTGGAGACGTTGCTTCTGATTTTGTGGGACTTTTACCAGACATGTAATGACATCTCAAGCCCTACTGCCCAAACAAACTGCTAGGGTTCAAGGAGCGGTCGGACTTGCACCACTTTTCTTGGGCAGGCAAATATTGTACTTGCTAGAACAGTTAAAATTTTGGCTATTAACAAGCTCGTTAAGCTAACAATGTTCTTTTCATTTCAGTCTTGGCACATGATGACTGAAATGAGCCCACACATGTAGGGCTCTGGATGTGTAGGGATTCACTGATGACTCTTGCCATCTGCAAAGCGTCTGATCAGACTGTGCACATGCACAGCTTGATCCAAATTTTCTCTGGTTGTACATGTCAATTTTCAGCTCTTCCAGTACTCTGGATCGTTTTATCTTTAGCATGTTCAGCACATAATATATGGTCAGCACATGCTAAGTAACATACTGATGACAAATTTCTGCTGTTTTACTAATGCTTTCTGTTAGAAAAGCTGCTGTGCTTATTTTTAGTGCAACTGCCATGAATACATGTACACCACAACCTCCATATAACACTGGCTGCATTCCATAGCAAAATACAGTGAAATTCTGCTATCCAGACCACCTAAAACTGATTAATTTTGCTTTTAAAAGCTTATTTAGAAAGGTGCAGTTATTCTCTCGTGCTCCCTGCGCACAATATCCTCTGGTCAGGGACCACATCTGGGACTGTTCAAAAGTGGTCTTTAACACCAATTTTGAACAGTCCCAAAGGTGGTCTTCATATAGGAATTTTACTGTATTTGTTACCATGACAACTGCTCTATATCAATACAAAATGTAGATTATACAGACATGTGACCAGTTATGGTAATTTTTTGGATAGCCTTTACATTTTGTAATTCAACTTTCAACCATATATGGTCGAAACCTGTCTTAAAATTAAAGATGTTGTAAAGATATTTTTCTGTTATTAAGGGGAATGGGAACACCTTCAGGGGAGGTAACTCCTGCAAAAGTATTTTTGTCTCCCATGTCAATAGGGGTCAACTCTTAAAGGAAAGAATTTGCTCCTAAGGAGCAAATTCTTTCCTTTAAGAGTTGACCCCTTTTTCCGTGGGACAGAACTTATAGAAAAGCGTACAGGAAGTCCCGAAAGTTGTCTCCCTTTGAAAAATGGCGGAAAAATCAGCCAGGTGTTCCCATTCCCCTTAAAAATCAATTTACCAAGAGAAAACCAGCCAATCATTTCTTTCTTCTTCATGGACTTCTTGTTATACACGGAGACCATCAATGTGACATCAGCAAGCTGAAACAGGGCTACTTGGAACATGAATGTTTCCTTAAAAAGTGGGTTTGGCTGACCACGTCGTACTGATGTCTTGCTGTGAGCTACTTCAGAACCATTGGGAGCCATCAGTGTTAGCTTCACATAAGTGTCTGTAATACAAAAAATTGGCATTAAGGGCAATGGATAAACCTTCAGGGGAGGCAACTCCTGCAGCTACAGATCTTCTGTGCCAAGTTGTTCAAAGCATTGTTAGATTAACAAGCTTTTTAGTGGTCAAAACATTACCTGTTCTAGCCAGTACAATAACTATTATTCTGGTATTTTTGCTGAAAAAAGTGAGTACCTGTACTTTTGCAAATGCAAAAGCTACATATACTTTTCTAGCACAAATATTAATAGCATGTTTACCATATTCTACTATTCAAAGTTATAATTATATGTTTACTAATGACATTCTTAGTTCTGACCAGCTGGACCACCAATTCTTATGCTTCCTCTCATATAATACATAATTGTTGGCACTTCAAGTTTGTTTCAGTTTTCTGCTCACTATAAATTGTGGAGTACTTAAGGGGAATGGGAACACCTTCAGGGGAGGTAACTCCTGCAAAAGTATTTTCATCTCCCATGTCAATAGGGGTCAACTCTTAAAGGAAAGAATTTGCTCCTAAGGAGCAAATTCTTTCCTTTAAAAGTTGACCCCTTTTTCCGTGGGACAGAACTTATAGAAAAGCGTACAGGAAGTCCCGAAAGTTATCTCCCTTAGAAAAATGGCGGAAAAATCTGCCAGGTGTTCCCATTCCCCTTAAATTTTCTAAGTTACTTATTTCATGGGTTTCATAAAAATGTGGCCCCCGCCCATCGGAGCTTGAAGTAATAGATGGGCTGCATGATGCTTCCACGCAGGGCTGAAACCGACCGCACACAAGGACTGGTAAACCGCTTAGAGGATCTAAGCCTGCCCAGGTAAAGTGGTGCAAGTCTGGCCATCCATGCTTATAAACTCTATTGGTTTTATTGGGCAACAGGGCTTGAGATGCCATTTCATCTCAATGTCCAGTAAAAGTCCCACAAAATTGGAGGCAGTGACTCCAAAATGACCTATACACCGTTGACGGGGACGTTAAACCTCAAATCAAACAAACAAAACAAATTCATAAGAAATGACAATTTATACCTAATCCTCTATAAAGAACTTAAATTACAATGTTCATGTGCAAAGACTATTATAATTAACTTCACCTGGAGCTCTGTTCATGGCCATGTTACGAAAGTTACTTCCCTTGATGACTTCCACTGACAGTCTTCCCGTAGTTCCATTATAGGCCAAGCCTAGCAGTAACTCTGGCATACCACCATGCTGAAGTGACTGTGTTGAGGAAGCAGTATCACTCATTGACACACTGGAGGCATCCTGGTCAGGATCACCTTGCTAAAAAACATATTTGAAATGCATTAAAACTGCAAGCTCATTACGACAAAACATCCAATCCGTAGCCTAAAATGACGTCTTTCATAACACTAGAACTAGCATTTTACAGATAAATATTTCTATATTTGTTATTTCTGGTCCAAACATAGATTGTCAGTGCTCATTAGAACCATGCTCTATGTTTTTGAGCGAAAAATATGTTTGCACCTTTAAGCCCCATTTTTCACTTAAAAAGTTAGAGGGGTGTTCATTTTCACAGGCTTGTTAACATGATGTTTTTTCTTGTTAGAAGGTTTTCTACAATTTCTTTCAAAAACTTGTACATGTATGCACATAACAACATTTTTACAACACTAATGTTGGCATCTACTTATATGAGCTGGCCCATTATTTGAGGCAGACTGGAGAAACACACCTGAGGCCAGTTGTTCAAAGTCTCATCAGCTTAACAAACTCTGTACTTAGTGGTCAAAATGTTAACTGTTCTAGCAGGTACAATATTTTAATACAATGGTATTTTTGCTGAAAAAAGATGTGAGTAGCTTTTGCAAAAGCTACTCATATTGTTTCAGCGAAGATATTAACGTCTTTAATATAAATGATTGAAGTCTTAATGATACATTAATTAACAACAGTGATAGTGCTGAATAACTGCATCCTGATCCCTTATATGTAGAACCTGTCTTTCTCATATGATGCTCACAACTCTACAGTTTTCAGTACTTGGAACTGAAAGTTAGTCTCATTAGAAAACTCTTAAAGATTAAGTGGCAAGACAGGATTCCAGACATGGAAGTCCTGAACAGGGCAGGGATGGAAAGTGTATATACTCTTCTGAAATTAGCACAGTTAAGATGGACAGACCATGTTACCAAAATGTCTGAGGACTGTTTGCCAAAGAAAATTCTCTATGGAGAACTAACAAGAGCACCGCATGTGGGTGCCAACGCTCGGCTGCAAAAATTCTAAGTCGAAAAAGGGGCATAACTGTGCCAAAAATATTTTGAGGGTTACCTCACCTATTGGTATGAGTTCCCCTTTTCATAATGAACAACTAGTTCGAGTTTCAAGTAAATATGTTCAGTAATGACAGAGATATTACAAAATGTCCAAGATTTTGCACGACGACGTAGACGACGACGACGTAGACGACGCCAGAGCTATGACAATACCTCGTCATTTTCTTCGAAAACAGCTGAGCTAAAAATGGGCAAACGCTCCCAAGACGCTCAGAAGAAGCGCTACAAGGACGCCCTCAAAGCCTCCCTCAGGGACTTCAACATTCCAACAGATTCATCAGAACAAATTGCACAGGACAGAGCAAAGTGGCTAGGTCTCATCAGAAGGGGTGCCAGTGAATATGAGGCAAAAAGAATCAGTGAAGCTGAGCAGAAATGTGCACAGTGCAAAGCAAGAACTAAGGCATCACCAACAAAGCTGTCTTTCTCTAGCCTCTGTTGCTCTATCTGCAAACAGACAGTTCAGAGCTAGAACTGGTCTCATCCGCCATCTTAGAATTCACAAACAGTAACATTTCTCAAATATGATTAAGATTGCTCTTTGTCAGTAATGATAGACGAACTATTATTATTATTATTATTATTACAGTTTTCAGTTCTGTGTTGTAGTCGTTGCTTCCAAAGGATTACTCCTTTCATAGAACATTCTGTTGAATGCCAAGACAATTCTAATGAGTATCAGATGACATACTTTTATGTGTGCATTTCTTTGTACTGTTTTCTTTTTTGAAAAGCAAAGAAAATTGTCCCCAAGTTATTCTCAAATACGAGGACTGTTCAAATATGAATGCAACTAAGCACATAAAAATGATTCTGTGATAGATTTCGATGAAAAATTTATTTTGTCCCCTCAAAGTATTCCCCTTTACAGATATACAAACTTTCAGTCTTCTGATCCAATCATTGAATGCATTTTGGTAGTCTTTTTGAGGTATACTATGAAGGCACTGGAGTATTGCAGAACCGAGGTGTTTGCGCTGTACAAATTTTTGACCAGAAAGGTATTTTTTACAGCTGCGGGAACAAAAACAAGAGGCCCATGGGCCACAATGCTCACCAGAACTCAGGCGGACACTGCCCACTGGCAGCCATGTATGGTTTCAGGTTTTAATTTATTGATTATAAAGTCTCCCAAACAAACCCCCATTTCAAAATGAGCACCCATGTGGACTCTGTATCTGAAATATTAGGCCTTTTATGAGGTGGAAGGATGAGAAATGGACCCAACAGAGCCCTGAATGGTATCACTGAATCTATCTTATCATAAGGCACATGAATATATATGGTTTAGGGGTTGGGATGTGTACTGTTCCTGAGATATAAGGCCTTTTAAGCTGCGAAGGGGTTGGAGCATAGCCCTGGCAGACCCTAGGAAAGCCAAGATTGTTGTCGCTGAATGTGTCTTATAATAAGGACCAAGAAAATATATTGTTTAGGGTTGGAGATATGAACAGTTTCCAAGATATGAGGCCCTCTTATGAAATGATGAGGAGAGGAATGGCCCCTGTGGACCACCAAGTTTGTGTGACTGAATGTGTCTAATCATAAGAAACAATAATATATATGATTATGAGGTTGGGATCTTAATGGTGTCTGAGATATATGGCCTTTTATGAAGTAGAGGCGTGGGCCATGGCATCAGCATGTTGCCCTAGCACATAGATACATTGATGTGAGTGAATGAGTCTTATTATAGGGAACACAAATATACATATCTTAGGGGTGGGGATCTGAACAGTTTCTGAGATATATTGCATTTTATGAAGTGGAAGGGTGAGGCATAGCCCCAGCACACCCCCAGAGACCCCTAGGTTGGTATCACTGAATGTGTCTCATCATAAGGAACAAGAATATATATGGTTTAGGGTTGGGGGTTCTGAATGGTTTCCGAGATATTGAGCCTTTTACGAAGTGGAGGGGGTTGGGCATGGCCCGGGCACATCCCAGAGGACCCCCAGGTTGTTTTCAATGAATGCGTCTTATCATATGAAACAAGAATATATATGGTTTTTGGATGGGGATCTGAATGGTTTCCGAGACGTATCACCTTTTATGAAGTGGAAGGGTGGGGCACAGCCCCTGTGCGGCCCAGGAGACCCTTAGATTGGTATCACTGAATGCGTCTTATCATAAGAAACAAGAATTTATATGCTTTAGGGGTGGGGATCTGAACGGTTTCTGAGATATTGGGCTTTTACTAAATGCAGGGGGTGGGGCATAGCCCTGGCACATCCTAGGGGACCCCCAGATTGGTGTCACTGAATGCCTCTTTTCATAAGAAACAAGAATATAAATGGTTTTGGGGTGGGGATCTGAAGGGTTTCCGAGATACATCACCTTTTATGAAATGGAAGGTTGGGGCATAGCCCTGGTGCGGCCTGTGAGATCCTTAGGTTGATATCACTGAATGCATCTTAACATAAGGAACAAGAATTTATATGGTTTAGTGGTGGGGATCTGAACGGTTTCTGAGATATTGGGCCTTTTATGAAGTGGAGGGGTCGGGCATAGCCCCCGTGCGGCAAGGGAGACCCTAAGGTGGGTATCACTGAATGCGTCTTATCATAAGGAACAAGAATTTAAATGGTTTAGGGGTGGGGATCTGAACGGTTTCTGAGATATTCAGCCTTTTACGAAGTGGAGGGGGTGGGGCATAAGCCCCGCCACATCCTAGGGGACCCTCAGATTGGTGTCACTGAATGCGTCTTATCATAAGAAACAAGAATATATATAGTTTAGGGGTGGGGATCTGAATGGTTTCTGAGATATATGGCATTTATGAAGTGGAAGGGTGGGGCATGGCCCCAGCGCACCCAAGAGAGACCCCAATGTTGGTATCACTGAATATGTCTTATCATAAGGAACAAGAATATATATGGTTTAGGGGTGGAGATCTCAATGGTTTCTGAGATAAATGGCATTTTATGAAGTGGAGGGGGTGGGGCATGTCCCCGGCACATCCCTGGGAGACCCCAAGGTTGGTGTCACTTAATGCATCTTAGCATAAGGAACAAGAATATATATAGTTTAGGGGTGGGGATCTGAATGGTTTCTGAGATAAATGGCATTTTATGAAATAGAGGGGCAGGGCATGTCCCCGGCACATCCCGGGGGACCCCCAGGTTGGTGTCACTTAATGCATCTTATCATAAGGAACAAGAATATATATGGTTTAGGGGTTGGGATCTCTAAGGTTTCTGAGATATAAGGCATTTTATGAAGTGGAGGGGGCGGGGCATGGCCCCGGCACAACCTAGGGGACCCCCAGGTTGACATTAAAGCATATGGCTGAGAGAAGTTTACTCAAGGAACATTTTTATGTAAGTTTTGTCAAAATATCTGCAATGACTTGGCAGTAAATGCCATTTTTCAGTTTTCCCCATTATAAGTCAATGGAAACTCTAAGTTGCCATAGCAACAAAACTAAAAGGCCAAATTTCATAAAAAACACAAAACCTGTAAAGGCAAATATGGTGAATATTTTCATATAATCTCAGCCTCCTAGAGCATACAGTTTCTGAGGAGATGATTTTTTAAGTATTTTTTTTTTCTATTTTTTGCATTTTGGTTTCCATGGCAACCATTAAAATTGAGCAGTAGGCCTAAAATCATATGGTAGATACTAGATTGCTTAAGGAACATTTCTATGAAAGTTTTGTTCCAATATCTGCAAAGGCTTGGCAGTTAATGCCATTTTTCAATTTTCCCCACTATAAGTCTATGAGAGCTCTAAGTTGCTATAGCAACCAAACTAATGGGCCAATTTTCATAAAAAACACAAACTTTCAATCCCCCAGCCCAAGGATGCTACAGATAAAATTTGGGCTGAATCGGTCCAGTGGCTTCAGAGAAGAAGATGTTTGAAAGTGTTGACGTCAGACGACGACAACGACGACGACAACGCCGGACAACTGCCTATCCTATAAGCTCCCCCGGAGCCTTCGGCTCTGGTGAGCTAAAAATCACACGGGGCAAGGTCAGGGGAATACGGTGGGTGAGGGAGTTCAACAACCTTTGCCTGCTTCAGATACATGTAGTCTTGCACAATGAACGCCTTGTGCGATGACGCATTGTCATGTAGCAATCTGACATTGGCCAAACCAGTTTCTTCAATTTTCGAAGAACTTTATGCTTGTAAAACTTCGCATTTACAGATTTGCCTTTAGGCACAGCAACCTGAATACCAGGGCCCTGATTTGAAAAGAATATGGCATACATTACCTTCTTGACGCTCATGGTCTGCTTTGCAATGCATGGTCTTTTGCAATACTTTGTTGCCCATATTTTGTTCTGAATCTTTCGTTTTGGCTCAAAAAAGTGAACCCATGTCTCGTGACCTGTGACGACATTAGCGAAAGACTGTGCATTGTAATTTGGAAACTTTTTAAGCAACTTCTTGGCGCACTGAACACGTGTCTTTTTCTGCTCATCTGTCAACAGATGGGGAATCCATCTAGCACAGATCTTTCTCATTTTCAAATCCCGTTTCAGAATTGTATGAGCTGCTCCTAATGAGATGCCAACCATACTAGCTATTTGCCTAGTGGTGTATCGTGCATCGGTAGCAACTATTTCTTTCACTCTAGCAACCATCTTGGCAGATGTTGCTCTTTTCGGCCGATGATCATGTGGTGCATCTTCTGTTGAGCCTAGCCCACAGCTGAATTTCTTACAACAACGAAAAACTGTTGGAAAAGACATTTCATTATGCCCATAAACCGAACATTTTTCATCCAAAATGTCTTTGCACCGTATACCAAGAATACAATGATTCTTAATATAGGACTGTATTTCAATGGCGTACTCTGACCTTCTTCCAACCATGTTTTGTATTAGTATACAAGAGTAGACAGTGTTTATCGAATGATATACATGGCTAAAGTGGACGGATTTTAACAGGTTTGGTATCAATGTATAGGTAAAATGTTTTTCTACGCTGTGATATTTATTTCCAGGTGATTTTCGCATTAGTGCATGAGAAAATGTTCTACTTGCATTCATATTTGAACAGTCCTCGTACCTGTGTTAATTTTTGTTTCTATGAAATTATTATAATTGTATACCCACACTAAGATTGCTCCTTGGTTCCAGAATAACCCAGTGAGTGGAGGGTTCATCTAAGCTCAATGAGGCAAAACCGATAATACTTTCTCCTATCATACGCTCTCGCCTCATCCTCTCTGTGCCATATAATCTAAAACGTAGGCCCATTCCCATCACATCCTCTGAAAAATGATTTATAAGTTTAACATAATTATGAAACAAAAGTATTTCAAAATGATTAACTCTATTCTTGCTGAATCATATTTTTTTTTTATTATTATGCACTACCTTTTTGCAAACAGTGTAGATAGAGATGGTCAAACCGAACACATGATTCCAGGCACAGCCATAAGAATAGCGTGGCTATTTTCTATAAATAACCATTACCTGGATTTGCTACAAATCAGTGATAGTCACATGGACATCAGCACTGAAGAGCTTAGTAACTTTGGGTTCATTGACAAAAAATCAACCCAAAATAATGACAATGTATCCATCAGGATTTAACATGAAAACAAATGTGAAAAAAGGGGCCAGTTGTTCAAATCATTGTTAGCTTAAAGAGCTCATTAGTGGTCAAATTGTTAACTGTTCTAGCAAGTACATCATCTGATATAGTATTATTTTTGCTGTAAAAATGAGAGCAGCTTTTGCATTTGCGAAAGCTGCTCACATTGTTTTCAGCAAAAATATTAGCATATTTGCCATATTAAAATGGAATATTAACTAACAACATCGTTAGTTTTGAACAACTGGCCCCAGGTTACATAGACTGAACAACACTTCAACCACCATCTTAGAACAATCTGCAGCGGTAACAACTTGGGGTGTTTAAATCGATTTTACAGAGCACAAATCTTCATTAGATTATGTTTAAATACATGTATTGTTCAAAACATATTTTTGGCTCACATAGACAAACAATACATAACAGAAAACAAGTGAATAAAACAAAACCAAACAAAACAAACAAAGATGAGATCTCATGGCAAACAACCCAAACACTGACAGCTGTGTTATAATGCACAGCCCCATATAAGAGGGGGCATATTCACATATTATTTTTCTTATTTCTGCATGAAACTTTATATTGTAGGTACTTAGTAGAAGCACCCCATGGAGGCACTTCTAAAGAGTACACACAATATATGTTTGCATGCAGAAATAAGAAAAATATCAGTATTTTTCAGATGAACTAGAAATGCATCCACAAGACATGAATGCCCTTGCCTGAAAATATGTTTAAGTTTCAGACACACCCACACACATCTGACCTCTAAGTACCACCTTGAACTTGGATGTATGGACCTAAATTTTAGGCAAGACAGATTGCCTCATGATGGTTAATATTTCTGCCAAGTTATTTCAAAATCCATCCAGAAATAAGAAAGTTATTGACCATGTTTATGTTTCATCTCCTTTTCTGACATTTGACGTCTAAGTGCGACCTTGACTTTGGAGGTACTGACCTGGGTTTTGCAGGCAGCACATCATCTCATGATGGATAACATTTCTGCCAAGAAATTTCAAAATCCATCTAGAAATAAGGAAGTTATTGACCATGTTTAAGTTTTGGAGCCATTTTTTACCTTTGACCTCTAAGTACGACCTTGACCTTGGAGGTACGGACCTGGGATTTGCACCTGACTCATCATCTCATGATGGTTAACATTTCTGCCAAGTTATTGCAAAATCCATCTAGAAATAAGAAAAGTTATTGACCGGGTTTAAGGTTCAGATGGACGAAGGGATGAACAAACAAATGGAGGCGGCAACACTATATGCCCTTCCACCATTCTTCAAATGTCGGGGGGAATAAAAAGTGTCTGATCTGGAGCTATGTAATGAACAGTGTAACAAAGCTGATGCAATACCTTGTGATATATTTTTGAACACAAAAGTCTCCTCATACAATGGATTATCACCAGGTTTCACTTTTGTTTTGTGTCTCTGTTTTTTCGTTGGTAAAAGCAACAATCTCACTTGTGTGTTATTTGCACCACCCCTTTCTTTCGTAGGAATTTCTTGTGCTTGATGAATCGTGACCTCCATACGACCTTTCCTTGGACTGTATGAAAAGGATACCTCTATACTACCACATTTTGAAATTAAGGCGGCCTCATGCTGCAAGTCACTCACATCAAACAAATGTTCCTTAAAAAGAAAACAAACAGGTGTAAAAAAAACTAGAAATGTGTCCAGACGACACAGATGCCCCCGCCAAGGGCCCCGCCTCACCCCGAAAATCCATGTTGCAACAAAATTTTCTAAGTGTGTGATCTTTCATCAGGAACATTTTTGAGAAGTTATATTAAAATTGGTGAAAAAATGTAAGCGCTAGAGCAATGACAAAGTTTTTCTAAAAATATCCACAGTGTCCTTGACCTTGAAAGTCGAACTCGCTCGAGGTATTGTCATAAGGAACATTTGTGTGAAGTTATATTGAAACCAGTGAAGAAATGCAGGCACTAGAGCGATGACAAAGTTTTTCTAAAAATAGCCACAGTGACCTTGACCTTGAAAGTCCAAATGGCTCGAGATATTGTCATAAGGAACATTTGTGTGAAGTTATATTGAAATCGGTGAAGAAATGTAAGCGCTAGAGCGATGTCAAAATTTTTCTAAAAAATAGCCACAGTGACCTTGACCTTGAGGCTATGACCTTGAAAGTCGAACTCGCTCGAGATATTTTTATAAGGAACATTTGTGTGAAGTTATATTGAAATTGGTGAAGAAATGTAGGCGCTAGAGCGATGACAAAGTTTTTTTAAAAATAGCCACAGTGACCTTGACCTTGAGGTCATGACCTTGAAAGTCAAACTCGCTCGAGATATTGTCATAAGGAATATTTGTGTGAAGTTATATTGAAATCATTGAAGAAATATAGACGCTAGAGCTTTGTTGTGCAAGGGGATAATTAAAAAATTTTTAAGTCTGTGACCTTGACCTTGAGGTCATAGGCATGGGTGGGGGTATTGCTGAATAAACATTGTACCTATATCTATCATCATATGAACCAAAGCCATCATAAAAGTTCTACCAGGTACAAATACCTTAACTGGAGTCTTTAATATGGAAAATTTCTAAGTCCATGACCTTGACCTTGAGGCCATGGGCATGGGTTTGGGTATCGCTGAATAAAACTTTGGACCTATATCTATAACCATACCAAATATGAACCAATTCCATCGAATGGTTTGGAAAATATGAGTTCTAAAATGTTCAAGTCTACCTGTTACAAAAACCTTAACCTGAGTCTTTAACATTGAAAATTTCTAAGTCTGTGACCTTGACCTTGAGGTCACAGGCATGGGTGGGGGTATTGCTTAATAAAACTTTGGACCTATATCTATCATCATACCAAAGATGAACCAGTTCCATCAAATGGTTAGGAAAATATGAGTTCTGAAAGTTCAGGCTCTACCTGTTACAAAAACTTTAACCTGAGGTTACAGGATCACGTACGTACGTACGTACACACACACGTACAGACGGACGTACACATGTACGCACATACGCACGTACGGAAAACCCAAAAACTATATGCCCCCGGCATCATATGATGCGGGGGCATAACAAAAAAACAACAACACACCACAGCCTTGTTATAACCCGATTTGTCGTAACACAATTCACACTATAGAGTCGTTATAACGCTGATGCTTAAAATGCGGAAATCATTATAACGCTGTTGGTCTGTGGCTCCCGTTTTTTTTTTAAGTTTTTTCCCCAGTTTTGAAAGTTTGGCTGAAAATTTTGCCCTTTTTTCGCGGAACTCGGCAGTCAAAACGTCGTCGGCCATGATAAGACATGTATAGTCGCCGATTTACTCAAGCTGTCAACACTGTGAAACTGTGAATATTTGCCTAAGGCATTAAAAATAAGCTGGACAAGGTGTGAAATTAAATTGACACCTGTATATGCTAAACATTTTTCGCGCCAAAACAGAACAATGCAGACGCTGTTTTCATCTGTGCATCTGCATGCGGTAAATCCATGGGGCCGTTTGTATGGGGGAAATCGTTATAACGCTGTTGGTCTGTCGCTCCATTTTTTTGCTTTTGTCCGCCAGTTTTGAAAATGGTCAATTTTTTCCCATTTTTCTGCCAAACTCGGCATTCAAAATACCATCAGCCAAGACAATGCCTGTATTCTCGCTTATTTACTCAAGTTGTCAACACTATTAAACTGTGAATACTCGCCAAGATGGCAATTAACTGTGTTGTAAGGTGTAAAAACTAGGTAATCAAGGTATTTGTACCAGTTTGTCTCAATTAATCCCTTTGTAATTGTCACTTGCAGACGCTAAATATTTTTCCGCCAAAACAGAGCACAGCAGACGGGTTTTTTTTTTGTTGTTTTTTTTTATATTTATTTATTATTCAGTAGATAAAAACAAAGAAACAGAAATCAAGCAAGGTACAACAATAAACATTCAAAATCACCATGTTAAACTTGGTTCGCTTACATTAATAGCCCCTCTTTCAAGCTAACCTTTCGGAATTGTCAAGTTGCATTTTACTTCACTATTTAGTGATACCTTCTTGAGACCGGAAGAGGTAAATAAATATGGCGGCCAGAGATACAGAAACGAAAGTACAGTAAAAAAATAAATTCAGCAATGGTTTGAATGAAAAGCTAAATGACCACTAGAAGTATAGAATCAGATTAACATTTAATCTAGTAACTATTTAATTTATAAAATACATGCAGTATGTAATATTCATAATAAACTGGCAGAAACAGTAGCCATGCATGCACAAAAAGTGGGTGGGGTAACAATATAACGCTATATATTCGGGATCAATATAGTGCTGGACCACATATAACGTGGTCGACGTCGATGGATCCCGGTGACAGCGTTATGACGACGCTACAGTGTATAACATGCTTGGAAGATGGATCACAAAATTGAATAGATTATATAGAGAAATGACTATACATTACGATAACACACTAGTAAGGCATAGTGCATTTTTATATACAGTTGACGCTCGTTATCTCGAACCTCACAGGACCGGATAAAAAAGTTCGAGTTATCCGTAGTACGAGATAACCAAAGTGTGACGTCACATGCATGTCGGAGCCCATTATTTGTCTTGGTATTCTTGGTTATTCTAGAGTAATAGCATTAATAGCACTAACATGCACAGCCTATTGATTTTTTAAAATTTGTTTATGAAAGTAATGGAGCTTGTCGAAGTATAGCGATTATAAAAGATTTCTCACGTTTTGTTTTATTTTAATTTCCTGCAAATTCGGGTAGCCACATAAGCTAAAAATGGATATGTACTTAAATGGGATGGTTCCCCGCTTGTGAATGCAATGCTGACCAGTACATGCTATACGTCATACGGTAGTTCCTCATATTGATTTACAAAGTTTAGGTTCTGCTGAGAAAGCTGGTCATGAGTCATCTTTTTAGGATCTACACTGTTTGTATGTGCAACGGGACAAGGGCCAATACTCAATTTCGACACTAATGATGAGTACGTAAAACAACCGGTCATACCTAATTGTACATTAATACAAATCAGAGCCGCCTTTTATCACGGAGATCTTGGAAATCATTGAAACGAGACGGTGTTAAGATCAAAGGTTGAGCACTGCGTGACAGTCTTTATTACACGCACGTAATTTTCGTAATAGCGGTAAAGGTATCGTTTGTGCTAATTTTAACGCACCTGGACAATCTGGAAAATTAAAAACATTGTGAGTATTGATGAACTGTTTTGTAAAGGTCTATTATTATTTTCTTTAACTGAATGACCGGCGGCATCGTTTTTTTTTTTCCTTCTTTACCTCATGAATTTCGGTTCGAGATACGCAGTAGTAAAAACAGTGAAAAATATATTTAGGGACTGAAAATGATGGGTGAGATGGCCGAAGTGTCGACTTAAAAAGTAGTTTGACACATGCGAAGTTGTAATACAATAAATATGTAAAGGAAATATTCGGGACTTAGAAATCGGTTCGACATAAGTGATAAGGTCAAGATAGGAGAGGTCGAGATAACGAGAGTCAACTGTATATCAGAAATGGACATTTTTCTGATGAAAATTTGTGATATTTTTCTTATTTTTACTGCAAACATAGGTTATGGGTGCTCGTTAGAACTGCCTCATACAACCTTTATCTTGGAGCAGAAATATGAAAAATTATGTATACCTCCATAAACCCCAGTTTTCTCTATATAAAGTGGGGTTTGGGGGCGAGTGTTCATTTCACGGACTTGTTCACGTGATGAATGGTCATTTTTTTCTGTATAATCTATACATTTTGTTTCAATAAAACATGGCTGTTTAGCTAAGACAGACTTTTATGTGGATATCTCAAAAATAACATTATAAAGTGGTTACATGTGGTGAATTTTCTTTCTTTTCAAGAAGGTGGTATAGGTATTAATAAAAATTTTGTTTAAAGGTATGCAACTCTTTCCAAAATATTTCTATCTGTCTCTTATCAATGGGATCTACTCTTACTTTGGAAACCAATTGCTTCTTGGGACCAGATTCCTGACTTGAAAAGTAGACCCCATTTTTTATAGGATGCAACACTGTTGACTCCCTACAGATAAACAAAGAGGATGCATCAATGTTGACGTCGTTGTAAACTATGTCATGACTTACCGTAATGATCCTAAGTATCTGGACAGACTGGCTAAAGCAAACAGTGAAGACCCTGATCAGACTGCTCCTGAAGGAGCAGTCTGATCAGGGTCTACACTATTTGACATACCATCTGTACCTTTTGGACTCCTTGCTGGATCATGAAACAAATTTTGTCAAAATTAAGGAGAATTACAGCAAGCCCTTAAGGTGTCAGAATGTTTTGGTTTTTTTTTTATATTTCAGTTGTAATTACAGTCAAACTTCGATGGCTTAAAACCTTTGGGAAAATTTGTTCCAGAGAAGGGTAGTGCAAAGCACTGAAGGTTAATCTTAGCACCAGGTCAGATTTATAATATGGATATCTTTTTCTTTATTTTTTGGGTTTCTAGAATAAAATATTGATTGATTGTTTTTGGTTTAACAACACATTAACCCTTGTGGGTCATTTTGTGTCATATCCAAGAGAAAGGGAGAAAAGAGTTAAAAGAGATAGTAGAGGAGATGAGAGTGAGGAAGAAAATGTATCGAAGTTTAGAAATAGAAGAAATAACAACATCCCCCCTCTAACCTTGCCTGCTGCAAGGACAACAGGCCATGTCCAACTGTAAGTCAATATCAGTTGGATGCCCCAGTGATGCAAGATACACATCACCTTTGCCTCACCCAACCACCCCCTCGAGAATTAAGTAAGAAAATTATCCCAAACATACTGATATACTGATATCTGGAGGAACGGGAAATTTTTATAGGGACAAAAAAATGAATTTGAAAAAGCCATGGTAAACAAGGCATTGGTGTTCCAACCAATCAAAGTTTCACTTTGTTCACAATAAAGGCAATAAAGTCTTACATTATCAATAGAAAAGGGATCAGACCGATAAAAGTGATCTGGAAAGACAAAAATACTTTTCGAAGACATCCAAGTATTATTAGCGTGCTTTATTGAGCGGTACCAGCAAAATGGTTCCTCAGATTTTATTGAATCATAACTTCAGATAAGGCAGGGTTTTTTCATCAAAAAAGTAGATATTTTTCTTATTTCTGCACACAAACTTTGTTGTGGGTATTTATTACAGGTCTTCAAAACGTATATTGTGGGTATTCAGCAAGGCGCTTCTAATGAATACCCACAACATGTTTTTAAAACATATATTGTGGGTATTCGTTAGAAGCGCCTTAGCAAGGCGCTGCTAATGAATACCCACAACATACATTTTCATGCAGAAATAAGGAAAATAATTTGTGGATAACCCCTTATTTCTGGGGCTATGATTGTGCATTTCTACGCTTTAAATTCTTAAAGCTAAATAATAAAACAACTTACATCAGTAGCCTGTTCACTCTCCGATACAGAAGCTCCCTCATCATAGGCTCTGTTCTCATATATCTGAGTGCTGCCCTCTAGCGTATGAGCGGACCCTGTCGTCACTGATGTTGTCAAAGAGGATCCAGGCACAGAGTCATGACTAAGTGATGGTTCAGGGCTTCCTTGTTGACTAGATGCTTTGGGCCCACTGAGAGTGGGGCTACTACTTTTGGCTGGTGTGGTCTCGTTTGTGTCTATGACAACTAACTGGGCCTCTTTCACACTTCCTTCTTTGACCTCTGATTTTGTTTCTGTTTCATCTACTACCACTGCAGTGCCCGTAGGACTACCAGATTTAACTATGAAAAAAGAATAATTTTGTTATGTACATGTATACTTGTAATAGTTTTTGGATTGATCGTTTTTCCAGGGTTTTACAGGACACAAGATCCTGCGTCCATATACGCATATTTTTTTTCCGCCTGTACACCAAAATCTTTTACACCTGCGGCCGATGGGACACATGTTTTTTCGTCATTGAAAAACATCGAAACTGGTATTTCCCTGCTTCTAATTAAGGAAATTACCAAGTCATGTATTTATATTGACTAATACACGGTGGCCCTATTGTTATCGGCCAATCGTAATGCTTCTTCCAGTGTAACTAAGCGATAAGACGCTGTATTCAGACCGTTCGAAACTATCATTAGTAATTTCAGTAACGATTACTTCGAATGAACGGCCAATCATTTCAGAGCAAATGTCTAAACAGACCACACTGAAAAGCTTTTTTGGAAAAAGAAAATATTCTGAAAATCGGGATGACGATCATGAGGATAAATTAGAACTACCAAATCAGAATGGTGGGCGGACAATTTGGCCAACGGACGATTTGGCCCGGACAATTTGGCCTAGGACAATTCGGCCTAGGACAATTTGGCCAGCCAAAATTACCGGGTAGGACAATTTGGCCAAATTAATTTCTCCTAGCGGTTTTACCAATTCTTATTCTATCAGTCATTTCATTCACATTTTTTTTTTTCATTTGGCTAATATCTCATGTTTTTTTCAGTGATTTCATCTGTCATTTCTTGGCTTTGATGAGTGAAAATCAAATGTTGACATAAGAGGAAATTGCTTTAAAAGTTTGAGCAGTTTCTTTATTTGACAACATATTTTAATCACACATCATTACATATTTTCTACCCATATATAGTATCAGAGCCCAGTCAACACTATTTAGGTCACATTGAGCAGATCAGTCCCCCTAAGTGTAAGTGGTTAACCAGTGCGGTGCACATTCTTGAACCAAACAAAACCAAATAAATAAGTGTGGAAAAGCTACTTAAGAAAGCAAGGAACCAAGACCAGTCAGCAAATCAGTTAGCCAATTAACCATGAATACAAGAAAATATAATTAATCTTGTTTTCCGGCCAATTTAATAAAACCATTAAATTTATTTATTTATTTATTATTATTATTATTTTATTGTATTTTTGTGTTTGGGGGATTATAGTTAACCATTTTTATTAATTTGCTCCTAAAGAATATCTCAGGCCAAAAGTTATAGTTTAAAAACAACAATAAAATATCTAAATGTTTAAAATCTTCTTTAAAATGTTCCTTCCACATATTCAAACACTACTGTATATTAAAAACAAACCTAAAACATTAAATTTTCAGTTTAACCTAGTCATTATATTAATCTGGCCAAATTGTCCTACCCAATATTTTTGGCTGGCCAAATTGTCCTAGGCCGAATTGTCCTAGGCCAAATCGTCCGGGCCAAATCGTCCGCTGGCCAAATCGTCCTACATTCAATTAGAACCGATACCCACAATCCATAATTTTAAGCAAGAATACCACAATGATCCTAAGTATTGGGCCAGATAGGCCTAAGCAAACAGCACAGACCCAGATCAGACTGCTCCTTCAGGAGCAGTCTGATCAGGGTCTACACTGTTTGCCATTCCATTTGCACCTTGTGTACTCCTTGCTGGATCATGCAACAAATTCGTTAAAAATTTTAGGAAAATTACATAAAGTCCTCAAGGTATGCATGCGCAATGTTTTAGAATTTTTATGGTAACCCCAAGTTTTCCCTATATAAAGTGGGTTTACACGGGTTTTATCCAATGGACTTGCTAACATGATTTTAGAGAAACTGACTAGATGACTGTGGTTACAAAATTCAGGACCAATATAGGTTTTTTGTTTGTTTGATTTGAGGTTTAACGTCCCCCATCAACACTGTAAAGGTCATTTTGGAGACGTTGCTTCCAATTTTGTGGGACTTTTACCCGACATTGAGATGAAATGACATCTCAAGCCCTGTCGCCCAATGAAACCAATAGGGTTTATTAGCATGGACGGTCCGTCTCGCACCACGGTTTCTGGACAGGCTTAGATCCTCTAAGCGGTTTACCAGTACTAGTGTGCGGGCCGGATTCAGCTCTGCGTGGAAGCATCATGCAGCCCATATATTTCTTTAAGCCCCTATGGGTGGGGGCTCAGGACCAATATAGGTAAACAAATGTGGTGGTTCTCAAACTAAGAGAGTTACTTTTTCCACAACTTTTGTCTAAAGTATAAGAATGCCTTCTTATGCCCTCCTCAGAAACATGTCTAAAACTAATATACCGTAACACTCCAAAATGGGACATTGGCAAACAGCGTAGGCCCCAGAATGTGGTGTCTGATCAGAGAGTTAAACTGTTTTCTGATAAATTTCTAAACATTACCAGACCTGATAACCCTTAATTGTAACATGGACTCCTGCTGTACATCAGCGGGAAGATTGCATTCAGTACAAAATGGGTCCAGCTTGTGCCCTTGTCACTCACTAAAGTGACATTTCACATATATGGACAGTCAACAATAATATTTCTCACACAATGCACAAGATATACACGCATTCATTCATTAGGCGTGAATATAGAATAGTGTTCCCATTTTTGACAGGTAATACCAATATTGAGACACAGCAACCTTCATTTACATAAGGCATACAGTGGAAGTGGGCGTCCCATACGTTGGAGTGAGACATCTCTGTCACAATATTCTTTTAGGCCCATACATCATACATGCAAACATGAGCCACATCATGGTCTGTCGATCTGATGTTGTTGTTTTTTTTGTATCATGACATAACATTTTGTCTTGTTTGAAAAGAGGCATCCATATTTCTCTATTGAAAGTTCAAGCTACATACACATAGAAGCCTCAAGTAAAGAGTGAAGGTCCTGATCAGACTGTGGATATGTGAAGGTTCATTCAGCCTTCTCTGATTGCATATTTTATGAAAATGTTTTCTTTGTGATCTGGCCCAAAATATAATACATTAATCCTTATCCTGCTGCATAGATTAATTTTGCCACACCTACAGGTATTTCTGACAATCAACTTAACAAATTATTTGGTATAATGTATTTGTTCAAATTCACAAACAGAATGAAAAACAATGTAGATCCTTATCAGATGGCATCTTCAGAAGCCATCTGATCTGGATCTATATTGTTTTGCAAAGTTAGGGCTTTATTGTGTTCAGCAGGATAATTTAATGGTTACATTCTGTGTGATGTGGTTCATAAATAAGAGTAATTATATGCCTTGCTGAGAGAAAATTACGAAGCTATTAAACTCACGCTTGGAAGTCATTCTGGGCCTACTGAGAAACATATTACTTATTCATACACTGTGCCTATATAGTCAAGTGAGAAACATATTATTATGCAGCAATTCACTGGGTGGGAGAGTGTGATGTTGATGTCATTTCCCATTTCTGTCGAAACATTGGACAGTGTAACACTATTTTCTTGGTCCATAAATGATAAAGAGTGAGTGTTTTACGTCCCACAAACAGCTAAGGTCATACGGAGACGGGACCTCGGTTTAAAGAATCATCCGAAAGTCTGGAGAAGCGCGGGATAGATCCTGCGATCCCTGGTTTACAAGGCGAGTAGCATAACCACTACACCATGGAGGCTTCTAACCATAAATGATAAAAGCATTGGTATAAAAGCATAAAGGTTTTGTGGTTGTGATTTAATTGACTTCACAAATGACCAAGAAAACACTGACTCATTTACGTAAGCCAGCCCAGGAAAAGCAGTGCGAGATAGACTGTTCCTTAAACCATAGCAGTTTCATTTGGCTACAGGGCTTGAGATGTTATTTTATCTCAATGTCAGGTAAAAGTTCCACTAAATGGGAAACAACATTTCCAAACTGACCTAAATAGTGTTGATGGGGACATAAAACATCAACACATGAAATAAACAATGTTTCACTGCTAGACCTGATCTATTTCTTGACCGTAATTTTCTTGGGACTTTGAAGGACCTCTTCAGAAAGCAGTGTAGACCCTAGTTAAGTGCTCCAACATGGAGAAACTGATTGGGCCCTGAAGGAGAAGCCTGATCAGCGACTGGAAATTTTGCAATATTCAAATACAGCAAATTGATAGTGCGGCCAATATGGTTAGTTTAAGTAACAGATCAGCTCTGGCATTGGATTGTTGAGATATATATCACAGTATGGAGGTCAGTTGTAAAGCATATCAAATCATGAGAGCTAGTGCAAGTGATTTGTCTACTTACAACAGACGACAAACAGTGACTTATTACTCAACAATGCTGATGTATTTCGAATCCAACACTATAATTGACAATAATTCTGTTGTTACCTTAAAATTTTCCAACCTTGGGTCTCGTCATTGTTACAGGAAATCCTGCCAGTAAATGCACCACTAACTGTATGATATGCATTTATGTCTATTCGTAATGATTTTGCTGTGAGAAAATGGTTTCGCCATCTAACATCAAAGAATCTACAAGTGATGTCATGGTGGGCTTCTCCCATCAAGCTCTTCCACCCAGACAAAATCACAGCTCCTTTCCAAATTGCCTATATAGGAGCGCTGTGTTAGAATATAGGATAATTATATAAACCCTTGCCCCACTGAAACCAGATATGCTTTCGAAACACAGTATAGCTGCAGCTCAGGTGACTTCTTGGAAGCCAGTAGATCATGTTCTATCCTGTTTTGCATTCTGCTTCTGAATCAATGGTAAAAATCGAAACTGACTGGAAATCTTGGAGGAGTGTAGCATATTGAAATATTCAGCATGGTAAACACCACAGCACCAGATAAAAGTATTTAGGATAATTTGGAGACAATGTTTCTTACTTCTCGATAAAAAAGTGATGTTGTGAATACTTGTACACAAGGCCCGATAGCTAGCTCAGTGGTACAGCGTCCGCTTCGGGAATGGGAGGTCGCGGGTTCGATCCCCGGCCATGCCATACCAATGGCGTGAAAAATGGTACTTGGCACTCCCTTGGCTGATGCTCACATTTTCAGGGGTAGTCCTATGAAGATAAATGAAGGCAGGTAAGTATTTGTTAAAGGATACTTTGTTGCAATAAAAGCTCTGCAGAGCTTATGTTATGTTTTTTTCGGATATGCGACCTTAAATAAAGCTTCTTTAGCTTTATCTTTTTATTATAATCACCCTCATTGTGGAAATTCCACGAGGTACCTACAACATATATTTCTAGCAAGAAATAAGAAAAATTATCCTTTACACTAAAGAAAACACTGCATCTGAAATGTTGCCTGTTTATGTTGTCTGCTGCATTTTCTTGCAATCATTTCAAATGTGTTTAATATTCAGGTGAACAGTTTTGACCCTGATCTGACTGCTCCTAGAGGAGCAGTCTGATGTGGGTCCACACTGTTTGCAACCATGATTTTTAAATAACCAGCAGACAACAATTGTTGTGATTGGCATTTTACAAGTTAACCCTTTTTGTACCAGAAACCCCAAAACGGGTACAGTAATTAGCAAACAATGCAGGCCCAGATCAGACGCCATGTTCTGACGCTACAGAACACTGCGTCTGATCAGGGCCTTCACTGTTTGTAAAAAGTACAGCTGTTTTCCGAAAATACAACCTGACACCCCCAAATTTTGAAATGGACTCCAACTATATATAAGAAGGAAGATTCCATTTGGTACAAAAAGGGTTAATGATCCTAATAACACTTCCTTATATGGAGCTGGTTTACAGGCTTAAGCATCCTTGTAACTTGGACAGAAAGATCATATATTTCTGTTACCTGAGCTGGTACTCTTTGTCGAGGACATACTCCGGCTCCTGGACATTTTTCTTCTGCTTGGGCTTCTGCTCGGGCTCTTACTTGGGCTTGCCTCTCTGTAGCTATACACACTCCCTGACCTTTTGACACCTGCCTCCAATGATGACTGAAACCGTTTGAGGACTTCGTCATCACTGTCACTCGATGACGACTCCTCCTCATATGCATATGACTGGCCTGAATTTAAGAAAATGCATTGGGATACTACATGCCCATTTGAGATAAAGGTTTCTTACATAGCAATCCCATGAAACCGAGACAACCATGTGTCTGCTTGCTAGTGGTGAAATCTGTCCCACATGGATGCCCATACGGAACAGCTAAACAAATTTTGACATCATGACGTTTGAAATTACTGGTTAACTTACTCTACATTAACAAGGTAATACAGGCATTCAGAAGTTCAAATGTTTGTAACAAATCAATAGGAACATTTTGGTACTAAAATTTCTTGACTTTGTTGAAATTTTTAGTTTTGCATCATTTTCTCCAGCTTCCTTGAAGAAAAAGACTGCTATCAAATTGTCATGTCATAATGATCCTACATATTGGGACAGACAGAGCTAAGCAAACAGTGAAGGAGCAGTTTGATCAGGATCTACACTAATTGTCATTCCGTTTGCACCTTTTGGACTCCTTGCACGATTATTAAACAAATTTGTTAAAATTTTAGGGAGAATAACAGCAAGTCCTCAAGGTGTCTGAGTTTTAAGGATTTTTTACGATATTCAGGTTGAATGTGAGAAAAACAATTAATCACTACATGTTGTAACAATAGATCATTATTCTTATTGGGAGGACAGAAAATCCTGTCCCTCTGGTCCAGTGGTTAAGTGGGAAACTTGGTAACGTTCCCTTCCCAAGTGACCACTGGACCCTTGGACTGGGATTCAATCCACTGCAAAATACATGTACTGATGGATTCAATTTAAGAATATTAACCCTTGTCCTGCTAATCCCGGATATGCCTTATCTTTGAAACAATGTAGATCCAGATCAGATGGCTTCTGACGAAGCCATCTGATCAGGATCTACATTGTTTGCCATTCAGATTGTGAATTTGTTGCAATAATTTGCATCAAGTAATCTGATTGGTTGATAATTGGTAGTGGGTGTGGCATATATGAATATTCAGCAGGACAAGGGTTAATATCTTAAAATATAGCCTTTTTCAGGTGAATATTTGTGATATGTTTCATATTTACTCTTTGCAAAGATTGTGTGTATTTGTATAGGTATTTGTAGGCGGTTCTAACCAGTACCCATAATCTTTGTTGTGAAGTGAGAAAATGTATACCCTTGTTAACCAAACCTTTTCTCTGTTTATACTTTTATATTTTAAATTTTGCAAGTCTCGCTACTTTGGACATCTCCTTCCTGATGCCCGGGACTTCCGTGGAGCGTGGGCCATGTTTGCTGATGTTGGCTCGGTGGGGGACACCTATAAGTCCGCGGGTGGGCATCTCTTGCCTGATGCCTCCAGCTGACCTGTCTCACGAGCTACGTCGGTCGGTGTGTGCTCGGTGGGGGGATGTGCTGTGTTTGCCAGGTCTTGTCCATCATCCGTTTCAGTTTCAGAACTTTGGGGTTGAGACACACTGATGAAGATTAAATATCAGAAAGGCCTCTGTGTCACTAAATTAGGTATAGTTACGCCTTAATTTATACATGGAATATATATACCATAAAACTCCTAAAAAAAAATCGGACTCCTTGAGACCTGCTGTTATTCTCCTAAAATTTTAACAAATTTGTTTCCCGATCCTGCAAGGTGTCCAAAAATGCAGACAGAATGGCAAACGGTGTACAGCCTAATCAGACTGCTCCTCCACTGTTTGCTTAGGCCTATTTAGGATCACTACGGTATATACAGACATACAGTAGAACTTCGATCGCTCGAACATCGATGGCTCGTTTACTATGGCTGAGTCGAACCCGTTCTTGAGCCCCTTGGGAAATCCTCTATATAAGAAATAGCGGGAAATAATTGAGGAGATTTTAGTCTTTTATTTTATTAATGTATGCTGGGTGTACTCATTAGAATCGCCTCGATGAGGCGATTCTAATGAGTACGCACAGCATACATTTGCATTATATAACACCGGAAAAATGTCCAAACGAATCTTATTATTCCTCCTAACAGTAACCCTCAGTGGCTCGAACTACCCCTGTCTCGAACAGATTTTCGAGGTCCCAAAGGTGTTCGAGCCATTGAAGTTCGACTGTATTAAAACTATGGGTTGTTGTTATTAACATGAATTTTGGCACAGAACAGTCCAGGCAAACAGAGTAGTCATAGGTTAGCACTGCAGTCAGCTGACCAGAATCTTCAATGTTTGTCATTCCTCAGCCCTAAATTGCACACACCCTTTAGAAGTAAATATTTCAGTGCAGTTAACCTGGTAACCAGAAACTGGTTAAAAGGGACATAGGCAAAAAGTGCAGACCCCGATCAGGCCCCGCATGTGGCATCTGAACAGCGTCTACAAGGTTTGCTAACTGGATTTCCTGTCAACAACAGAATAACAAGAGGGCCCAGAGGGCCCTGAATCGCTCACCTGAAAATTAGTGTCTCCAGTACATTCTAGGCCCAAGGGCTATAATTTGAACAAACTTGGTAATGGTCCACTAGATGAAGCTTCATACCAAATATCAAAGACCTGGGCCTTCTGGTTTCAGACAAGAAGATTTTTAAAGGTTTTCCCTATAAAAGCCTTTGAAAAACCAAAGTGTCCCGGTGGTGGGGGCAATTTGGCCCCAGGGCTATAATTTGAACAATCTTGAAAGAGGTCCACACACCAATACGCCTTGCTGATTCAGAGAAGATTTTTAAAGATTTTCCATGTATAAGCCTATGTAAATGTGTGTGTGTGTGTGTGTGTGAATTCGGGTTTAACATCGCTTAAGCCTGTGTAAAACCAAAGGCCCCAGGGGTGGGGGCATTTTTGGCCCCAGGGCTATAATTTGAACAATCTTGGTAGAGGTCCACTAGTTGAAGCTTCATATCAAATAGCATAGACCAGGGCCTTGTGGTATCAGAGAAGAAGAATTTTAAATATTTTCCCTAATTAAGCCTATGAAAAACCAAAAGGTCCCGGGGTGGTGGCATTTTTGGTCCTAGTGCTATAATTTGAACACTCTTGATAGAGGTCCAAAAGATGAAGCTTCACACCAAATATCTAAGACCTTGGCCTTGCAGTTTCTAAGAAGAAGATTTTTTAAAGATTTTCCCCATTTAAGCCTGTGTAAAACAGAAGGCCCCCCCTGGGCGGGGGCATTTTTGGACCCAGGGCTATAATTTAAACAATCTTGGTAGAGGTCCACTAGGTGAAGCTTCATACCAAATATCATAGACCTGATCCTTGTGGTTTCAGAGAAGAAGATTTTTAAAGATTTTCCCTATATAAGCCTATGTAAAACCAAAGGCCCCCGGGGCAGTGTCATATTTGGCCCCAAGGCTATAATTTGAACAATCTTAGTAAAGGTCCACCAGGTAAAGCTTCACACCAAATATTAAAGACCTGGGCCTTGTGGTTTCAGAGAAGAAGTTTTTTTAATGATTTTCCCTATATAAGCCTTTGTAAAATCATAGGCCCCCGGGGCTGGGGCATTTTGGCCCCCAAAGCTATAATTTGAACAATCTTGGTAGAGGTCCACTAGATGAAGCTTCACACCAAATATCAAAGATCTGGGCCTTGCGGTTTCTGAGAAGAAGATTTTTAAAGATTTTCCCTGTATAAGCCTATGTAAAACCAAAGGCCCCCGGGGAGGGGGCATTTTTGGCCCCAAGGCTATAATTTGAACAATCTTAGTAGAGGTCCACCAGGTAAAGCTTCACACCAAATATTAAAGACATGGGCCTTGTGGTTTCAGAGAAGAAGATTTTTTAATGATTTTCTCTATATAAGCCTATGTAAAACCATAGGCCCCCGGGGCAGGGGCATTTTGGCCCCCAGGGCTATAATTTGAACAATCTTGGTAGCGGTCCACTAGATGAAGCTTCCCACCAAATATCAAAGATCTGGGCCTTGAGGTTTAAGAGAAGAACGTTTTTAAAGATTTTCTCTGTATAAGCCTATGTAAAACCAAAGGCCCCGGTGCGGGGTCATTTTTGGCCCCAAGGCTATAATTTGAACAATCTTAGTAGACGTCCACCAGGTAAAGCTTCACACCAAATTTTAAAGACATGGGCCTTGTGGTTTCAGAGAAGAAGATTTTTTAATGATTTTCCCTATATAAGCCTATGTAAAACCATAGGCCCCTGGGGCAGGGGCATTTTGGCCCCCAGGGCTATAATTTGAACAATCTTGGTAGAGGTCCACTAGATGAAGCTTCACACCAAATATCAAAGATCTGGGCCTTGCGGTTTCAGAGAAGAAATTTTTTAAAGATTTTCCCTGTATAAGCCTATGTAAAAGCAAAGGCCCCCGGAGCGGAGGCATTTTTGGCCCCAAGGCTATAATTTGAACAATCTTAGTAGACGTCCACCAGGTAAAGCTTCACATCAAATATTAAAGACCTGGGCCTTGTGGTTTCAGAGAAGAAGATTTTTTAATGATTTTTCCTATATAAGCCTATGTAAAACCATAGGCCCCCGGGCCGGGGGCATTTTTGGCCCCCAGGGCTATAATTTGAACAATCTTGGTAGAGGTCCACCAGGTAAAGCTTCACACCAAATATTAAAGACCTGGGCCTTGTGGTTTCAGAGAAGAAGATTTTTTAATGATTTTCCCTATGTAAGCCTATGTAAAACCATAGGCCCCCAGGGCGGGGGCATTTTGGCCCCCAAGGGCTATAATTTGAACAATCTTGGTAGAGGTCCACTAGATGAAGCTTCACACCAAATATCAAAGATCTGGGCCTTGCGGTTTCATAGAAGAACGTCTTTAAAGATTTTCCCTGTAAAAGCCTATGTAAAACCAAAGGCCCCCGGGGCGGGGTCATTTATGGCCCCCAGGGCTATAATTTGAACAATCTTGGTAGATGTCCACCAGGTAAAGCTTCACACCAAATATTAAAGACGTGGGCCTTGTGGTTTCAGAGAAGAAGATTTTTTAATGATTTTCCCTATATAAGCCTATGTAAAACCATAGTCCCCGTGGGCGGGGGCATTTTGGCCCCCAGGGCTATAATTTAAACAATCTTGGTAGAGGTCCACTAGATGAAGCTTCACACCAAATATCAAAGATCTGGGCCTTGCGGTTTCAGAGAAGAACATTTTTAAAGATTTTCCCTGTATAAGCCTATGTAAAAGCAAAGGCCCCAGGGGCGGGGGCATTTTTGGTCCCAAGGCTATAATTTGAACAATCTTAGTAGACGTCCACTAGGTAAAGCTTCACACCAAATATTAAAGACGTGGGCCTTGTGGTTTCAGAGAAGAAGATTTTTTAATGATTTTCCCTATATAACCCTATGTAAAATCATAGGCCCCCGGGGCGGGGGCATTTTTGGCCCCCAGGGCTATAATTTGAACAATCTTGGTAGAGGTCCACTAGATGAAGCTTCACACCAAATATCAAAGATCTGGGCCTTGCAGTTTCAGAGAAGAAGAGTTTTAAAGATTTTCCCTGTATAAAGCCTATGTAAAACCAAAGGCCCAAGGGGCGGGGGCATTTTTGGACCCAAGGCTATAATTTGAACAATCTTGGAAAAGGTCCACCAGGTAAAGCTTCACACCAAATATTAAAGACCTAGGCCTTGTGGTTTCAGAGAAGAAGATTTTTAATGATTTTCCCTATATAAGCCTATATAAAACCAAAGGCCCCGGGGCGGGGGCATTTTGGCCCCCAGGGCTATAATTTGAACAATCTTGGTAGAGGTCCACTAGATGAAGCTTCATACCAAATATTGAAGACCTGGGCCTTGCGGTTTCAGAGAAGAAGATTTTTAAAGTTTTCGTTTAAAAAATCTATTTTTAGCTCCTGTGACCTAGATGTGCAATGGACCGGAACCATTTGAACAACTTTGAAAGGGGACCACCTAAGGATCATTTCAGTGAAGTTTGGTCAAAATCCGGTTAGTGGTTTAGGAGGAGATGTCATTTGAAGAAAAAGTTTACGCACACACGCACGCACGACGGACGAAAAGTGATCACAAAAGCTCACCTTGTCACTACGTGACAGGTGAGCTAAAAACGAAACATGCACTAAACTTTACATCCCTTAACCCTTTACCACTCAGGGATTTTGTGAACTTCGCAGATTTTCACAGTGTTGCACCTGACAGCAACTTCAACTAGCCATTGTTTCATAATGGATGGTCTGTTTTACACCAAACTCGGTATAAATGTTCATTGGGCAGTAGCCTTTCAAATGCAATCTTTCATGACTTGATCATTGTTGTCAATGTAAAGAGGGGGCGTCTCAAAGTTGGCAAAAAGTGTGTTTTCACATGAATTTTTGACCACATTTTAATCTTCACACAGCTGTCAAGGCAACAGTTAAGGTGTTTGGCACTCGCCATTTTCATTGTTTGCAGCATGTTTTATCAGCATTAATTTTCAGGCATATTTGACCCCAGACACCCTCAGATATAGAAGCCTCCGTGGTGCAGTGGTTACGCTACTCGCCTTGTAAACCAGGGATCGCAGGATCGATCCCGGGCTTCTCCAGACTTTCGGATGAGTCTTTAAACCGAGGTCCCGTCTCCGTATGACCTTAGCTGTTGGTGGGACGTAAAACTAAAACTCACTCACTCACTCACCCCTCAGATATAAATTTGAGCGGCCGGTTGGGCCATACACCCAAAATTTTTCGGGATGTTAGAAGGGGGGCTTCAATCCCCGCACCCCCCATAATATTTTTAGTGGGGAGGCGCGCGAAAAAACAGGTCACTTTTTTGCCCAACAAAGCCTAAAGCAAACATAACTATCCAGGGGTAGAAATACAGATTTTAGGTGCATCTGGGGCTTAAAATGGGGGGGGGGCGTGTGCAGACACGTAAAAACACGTAATTGAGTGGTAAAGGGTTAAATGACAAATGGACTTGTCCAACATATAACTAAAGAACAGTCCACCAGTATACAATGGGTTAACCTTTGAGGATTTTAGTAAATCCATGTGAATCATCTGCCTGACAAATAATTCACATGAAACGTCAAGCCTAACCTTCTCCGTTTTGCTTGCTGCTGCAAGCCCGTAATCTGCAAACCTGTCAATCACAACAATTGTTGTCTGCTTTGTCATTTGCTGGTAACTTTAAAAATAATTTTTCAAACACTGGACCCAGATCAGATTGCTCCACTAGGAGATGTCTGATCAGGGTCCACACTGTTTGCCTGTATGCTAAAATATGTTTGAAAAGTTGCAAGAAGATTCAACAGACAACATAAACAGACAACATTTTAAGATGCAGTTTTCCTCTGCAGCTTAATTAAGGGTTAAGGTGTTCATTTAGATTATTGATAAGGTTTAAGTTAGATTTTTTGACAAAAAACACACCATTATCAAAAATTTTCAACTAAAATATAAAAATGTTAATCCTTAAGCTGCTACATAAAATCCAAGAGCAGATGACAATATGATTTTTTAACATATTTATCATAGTTAATAAGGATTATGCAGATCAGACACTTCACATGTAATGTCAAGAAACACTTGAAAATGTCATCTGCTAGTCATGATTAGCAGCTGAGGGTCAAAATTAACCCATTTTTCAAAATGAAATTATTTTCACTTCTTAATGTTCAATGAATAATCGTAAAATATAAAACCCATTTTAATCACAGGGAATTAAACGCCCCTTATATATGTTCAAAATGCACTCCTACCCCATATAAGGAGGGGTGGGGGAAATTCATTTCAGTACAAAATAGGTCAACAAACTTACCCAGTTTGCTTGATTTTCTATCCTTTTTCTTTGGTTTCTGATCTAGACACGGGAATCCTCCGCACGATGCAAAACATAGTAGTTTGTTGAGATAGAGGAAAAATATGACCAAGATGATTAAAAATGCTCCTACTGCTCCTAGAAATGCTACAGCTTCCTGGGGAACTGAAAAAAAGACAAACACTCTTTACGACACTAAGCAGAAACTGTGTTGGTTAAACAACCGTGTTATATCCAAACAAAAATGAATAGATTATATAGACAAGAGGACCATGATGGCCCTGGATCGCTCACCTGATCCATAGAGTAACAAGTGGGCCCCGGGGAGGGCCATTATTGACCCCAGGGTTATAATGTGCATAATGTTGAGGGAGGTCTAAAAAGGTGAAGCTTCATACCAAATATCAACAAAAGACTATAATTTGAACAATGTTGGCAAAGGTCCACTAGATGAAGCTACACAACAAATATCAAAGACCTGGGCCTTGTTGTTTCAGAGAAGAAGATTTTCAAAGATTATCTCTGTTATAAGTCTATGTAAAACCAAAGGGCCCTGGGGCGGGGGCATTGTGGCCCCAGGGCTATAATTTGAACAATCTTGGTAGAGGACCACTAGCTGAAGCTTCATACCAAATGTCAAAGACCTAGGCCTTGTGGTTTCAGAGTAGAAGATTGTTCAAGATTTTCCCTATATAAGTCTATGAAAAACCAAAGGGCCCAGGAGCGGGGGCAATTTTGGCCTCAGGGCTATAATTTGAACAATCTTGATAGAGGTCCACAAGATGAAACTTCATACCAAATATCAAAGACCTGGGCCTTGCAGTTTCAGAAAAGAAGATTTTTAAAGATTTTCCCTATATAAGCCTATGTAAAACCAAAGGGCCCGGGGGCGGGGGCATTTTTGGCCCCAGCACTATAATTTGAAGTCTTGGTAGGGGTCCACTAGATGAAGCTTCATACCAAATAGCAATGACCTGGGCCCTGCAGTTTCAGAGAAGAAGATTTTTTAAAGATTTTCCCAATATAAGCCCATGTAAAACCAAAGGGCCCTGGGGCGGGGGCATTTATGGCCCCAGCACTATAATTTGAACAATCTTGGTAGGGGTCCACTAGATGAAGCTTCATACCAAATATCAAAGACCTGGGCCTTGCGGTTGCATAGAAGAAGATTTTTAAAGGTTTTCCCTATATAAGCCTATGTAAAACCAAAGGGCCCAGGGGCGGGGGCATTTTTGGCCCCAGCACTATAATTTGAACAATCTTGGTAGGGGTCCATAAGATGAAGATTCATACCAAATATCAAAGACCTGGGCCTTGCAGTTTCAGAGAAGAAGATTTTTAAAGATTTTCCCTATATAAGCCCATGTAAAACCAAAGGGCCCCGGGGTGGGGGCATTTTTGGCCCCAGCACTATAATTTGAACAATCTTGGTAGGGGTCCACTAGATGAAACTTCATACCAAATATCAAAGACCTGGGCCTTGCGGTTTCAGAGAAGAATATTTTTAAAGATTTTCCCTATATAAGCCTATGTAAAACCAAAGGGCCCCGGGGCGGGGGCATCTTTGGCCCCAGCACTATAATTTGAACAATCTTGGTAGGGGTCCACCAGATAAAGATTCATACCAAATATCAAAGACCTGGGCCTTGCAGTTTCAGAGAAGAAGATTTTTAAAGATTTTCCCTATATAAGCCCATGTAAAACCAAAGGGCCCCGGGGCGGGGGCATTTTTGGCCCCAGCACTATAATTTGAACAATCTTGGTAGGGGTCCACTAGATGAAGCTTCATACCAAATATCAAAGACCTGGGCCT
This sequence comes from Lucinisca nassula, assembly GCA_963580285.1. Lineage (NCBI taxonomy): Eukaryota > Metazoa > Mollusca > Bivalvia > Lucinida > Lucinidae > Lucinisca > Lucinisca nassula. The sequence goes on from OY757012.1 coordinate 118,628,284, forward strand.
TGCAGTTTCAGAGAAGAAGATTTTTTAATTTTTCGGTGAAAAAAATCTATTTTTGGCTCCTGTGACCCATATGTGCAACGGACCGGAACCATTTGAACAACTTTGAAAGGGGACCACCTAAGGATCATTCCTGTGAAGTTTGGTCAAAATCCGCTCAGTGGTTTAGGAGGAGATGTCGTTTGAAGAAAAAGTTTACGGACGGACGCACGCACGCACGGACGCACGCACGGACGACGGACGACGGACAAAAAGTGATCCCAAAAGCTCACCTCGTCACTACGTGACGGTGAGCTAAAAAATGACCATATATGGTCATTTTTCTATATAATCTATACATTTTTGGGATCAATCTTGAAACCATGTTATATCCAAACCCGTGTTATAATGAGGTTGTGGTGTAGCTCCAGATAAGGTGGAGTAACAGGAACAATTAACACTTATCCTGCTGCACAAATTAATTTAGCAACACCCACTTACATTTCAACCAATCAAATTACTTGATGTAATTTATTCATTCCAATTTGCAAACTGAATGACAAACAGTGTAGATCCCGATCAGATGGTCAGAAGCCATTTGATCTGGATCTACACTGTTTGCAAAAGTAGGGGTTGTCATGAACAGCAGGATAAGGGTTAAAGGTGCATTATTGAACAACCGGGTCTCAATTTTTTTTTTCTGGTTTTTATCTTCAATTCATACTCATTTGTCATGTGTACACTTTTGGAGCCAAATACAGCTTCAGAACTTTGTGAAAATGGTCGTTTTCATTCGTGTTTACCCTTCGCTCTGTTCGGAATTTCTGTTCTAAAAATAAATCTGTCACTTTACACATACATGGCGACAGTATCATCTCTGAGTGTCGTTGTTTATGGCATGGTATTCAGCGTCATATTTTTTTCCGATTCAGGCATGGCCTAAGCAAACAAGGCCAAAAATGAACATTGCATAACGTCATATATGGGGATTCTATTTTTGTCACAAACTAAAAATAGATCTAACTAGTGTTCGAAACCTAGTTAGGGAATCCCTCTCAAACTCGTTTACCTGACATCATAATTGTTCGCATTTTTGCATAAAATGCATTCATTTGTATTGTTTTAAAGAAAAATACCGGCTATATGTGTTTTATTTTTGGAAGCATTTTTTACCGATAGCTCAATAATGCACCTTTAAAGGATGATTTTTCTTATTTCTCCATTAAAATCTGTGTTGTGGGTTCTTGTTAGAATTGCCATGATGAGGCAGAGGCAATTCTACAAAGTACCCACAACTTAGATTTCTGTACAGAATTACAGTAATAAGGAAAATTATCCCCAATCTATCTTCATTACTTCCTTGTTATCTTTCAAGAAGGGCAGATGTACTGGTAGTGCATATGTATAAGCCTGCCCAGGAAGGCTAGTCTTGTTAGGTAAACTGACCAGCTGGATGTGATCTAAATAATGTTGACTGGGCTTTTAATCTCCAAAACAAACAAATTATCTGGAGCTATACAGAGAAAAAACGATTTATTGATTCTTTGTTACATGTACTTAAAATATTCAGAAAGCATGACCCTGAAAGGTATGGAACAGATACTGTTTCCATGCTCAATTCTAATGAGCATGAAATAATTTAATTACCAACCATTATACCAAGCTGTTAAACCACCAACACTCATACCAGCAGAGAATAACTACATGTATATTTCTCCTGCTCATATATGTTAAAGTCTAAGCATTTCAGTGTTAACATGGCTGTGCAATCAATACTCTTGTAAGCTCAGCTTTATATAGGGAAAAAGTAGTGTTTACATCGGTGTACATTACTCGACTTATTTTTGCGCCCAAAGAAGAAAATGAAAATTGCAAGAGCTCAATAGAACAGCTTCAATGAGGTGGTTCTATCAAATGTAAGCACCTATAATCTATGACAGACTTGTCCTGCTAATCCCGGATATGCCTTATCTTTGAAACAATGTAGATCCAGATCAGATGGCTTCTGACGAAGCCATCTGATCAGGATCTACATTGTTTGCCATTCAGATTGTGAATTTGTTGCAATAATTTGCATCAAGTAATCTGATTGGTTGATAATCGGTAGTGGGTGTGGCATATATGAATATTCAGCAGAACAAGGGTTAAACAGAATATTGCAAATTTTCTTCCAAAAATGTTATTTATACTGTCATGAAAGACAACATTATATTGCCCCCGCAAATGGGGCTTGGAGAAATAGATTGGGCTGCATGGTGCTTCCACACAGAGCGGAAATTGGCCACACATAAGTTCTGGTAAACTGATTAGAAGGTCTAAGCCTGCCCAGGCAAAGTTGTGCGAGTCGGACCATCCATGCATATAAATAAAGCCCATTGGTTTCATTGGGTAACAGGGCTGGAGATGTCATTTCATCTCAATATCTTGTAAATTTAAGTCCCACAAAATTAGAAGCAATGTCTCCAAAATAACCTATATGGTGTTGACGGGGACTTTAAATGTAAATTCAAACAAGCAAATATTGCCAGGGTGTGCAAAAGATCAGTTTCTTGCTGACTATGTCCAGCATGGAAAACAAAATACAAGTTCAACCTCGTGGCCTTGATTTTGATGATTATTGTGTTACCAAATGGAATCTTCCTCCTTATATATAGCAGGAGTCCATTTCAAAATTTAGGGGTGTGAGGTTGTGTTTTCTTCAAAATTGATTAGGAAAATGGCTAAACTTTTAGCAAACAGTGCAAGCCCTGTTCAGACGCCACGTTTTGCGGCGTCTTATCTGGGCCTGCACTGTTTGCCAGGGTACCCGTTTTGAGGTTTCTGGTACTAAATGGCTTAATGAAGCATCAGCCCTCTTTGTGTGTCATATGAGCAAACAGTCTAGCCCCAAACCAGACTGGTACTTCCGGGGTCTACATTTCTGCTATGTCAGAATCAGAGATATGAGTATTTAATGAGAATACATATACCTTCTGTGGAGGCAACTCCTTCAAAAACACATTTGTCTCCCTTTATCAACAGAGGTCGTCTACTCTTAAAAGAAAGAACTTGCTCCACAGAAGCAAATTCTTTCCTTCAACAGTAGACCCCGTTTTCAGTGGGGCTTAGTTATTTGTTTTTGTTTTGTGTGTGTGTTTTTTTTGTTTTTTTTTTTTGGTTTTATGGCCCTTTCAAGATTATTTCACATATTTTGAGCTGATCGTTAATCAGAGGTGGGAGAAAACCTGATTACCCGGAGAAAAACCACCTGACCTTCCGTTGCAGAACTTGGCGTCTCACATGTGGTCTGAGGAGCGGTGAGACACCTAATGATTAAGAGTCGGTGCTATTACCCATTAGGCCACGGGGTAGGGCTTAGTTTATTTGAAGGCAAAAAAAAAAAAAAACAGGAAATCCCAAACATTCTCTCCCTGGTAAACAATGGCATAATATGTGTATCAATTTTCTGTAATTTACAGCATCAAGTTATTTAGTACCAGGAATAACAGAAGACAATTTTGCACATACTCAATAAAAGGCATAATTCAATAGAATTGCCACAGTGGTGAGATTAAAATTAATAGAAGTGCCATCATGAAGAAACTTGTCTTCATGGTTTGTGAACCACATTACGATAACACACCCGTCCGACATGGTGCATTTTATCACACCTCAATAAATGGCTACCTTTCTGATGAAAATCTGTGAGATTTTTCTTATTTGTACCGCAAGTATAGTTGTGAGTGCTCGTTAGAACCGTCTCATTGAGCTCATCGAGGCGGTTCAAGCGAGTACCCACATCCTATGTCTTGGAGCAGAAATAAGAAAAATAATGCATAGCCCCGTAAATCCCAGTTAGCTGTAAATCCCAGTTAGCATAGCCCCGTAAATCCAAGTAAATCCCCATAGCCCCGTAAATCCAAGTTAGCGGGGTGTTCATTTCACGGACTTGTTCACGTGATGAGCCTGCTCTAAGTTATACAGACTAAGGATCAGTCTTGATATGTTAGATACAGAAATTAAGGTAAAGCTACCGAAAATCAGAAATATCGTAGATACCTTTGATCCTAAGTTTTGTTTGATTTGAGGTTTAACATCCCAGTCAACACTGAAAAGGTAATTTTGGAGACGTTGCTTCCAATTTTGTGGGACTTTTACCCGACATTGAGATGAAATGACATCTCAAGCCCTGTCGCCTAATGAAACCAATAGGGTTTATTAGCATGGACGGTCCGCCTCGCACCACGGTTCCTGGACAGGCTTAGATCCTCTAAGCGGTTTACCAGTACTAGTGTGCGGGCCCGATTCAGCTCAGCGTGGAAGCATCATGCAGCCCATATATTTCTTCAAGCCCCTATGGGCGGGGGCTTTATTGATCCTAAGTATTGGGACAAATATGCCTAAGCAAACAGTGCAGACCCAGTCCTGAATGAGCAGTCTGGTCAAGGTCTACACTGTTTGCCATTCTGTCTGCACCCTTTGGACTCCTAGCTGAATTGTGAAACAAATTTGCTAAAATTTTAGGCAAGTCCTCAAGGTGTCCCAATTTTCAAGATTTTTACGGTTGGGTCAGTCTTGATATGTTAGCCCTTCTCTTGCTGAATATTCAGTTTAGCCACACCCATTTCTGACTTTCAACCAATCAGATTACTTGCTGTTATTTATTCCTAAAAATTCATACATCGAATGTCAAACAGTGTAGATCCTGATCAGATGGCTTCTTCAGATCTACACTGATTGCAAAGAAAAGGGTTGTCATGAACAGCAAGGTAAGAGTTAGATACAGAATATAAAGAAAAGGTACTGGAAATCAGAAATATTGATATATAGAAAAGTCTGATCAGAATCTGTCACTGTTTTTTGCACATGGCAAAAATAGATTTTCCAACAACAGGGCTCATATGAAATACTCCTATTTCTCATGGGAAATATGCATTTTAATCTAGCCTTTCAATTCATATTCAGAATTTTATTACTGAACCCTTGTGTTTAACATTAATTGAAAGATTCTCTCTATTCTTGGTTTAAACTGCTGGTTAACCTTTCAATTAAGAAATAGATCAGCTCCAGCAGTGATTCGTTGAGTAATAAATCACAGTCTGCAGGAAAGTTGTAAAGTAGATCAAACCATTGTTAGATGAAATCCTGCCAACATTACTGAATGAATCACACACATTCATGTTCTTTTTGTAATGGTTTTGGTGCGAGAAAGTAACATTTTATTGCCTAACAACAAAGATTCTATGAGTGACGCCATAAAACAGTGGCGGTGGCTTTTTATGACATCACTGGTCATGCTCTTCTACCCAGCGATTTGTTGCAGATTAAATCACAGAACCTTTCCATTGCCTATTAGGTGTGGTCTGTTAATATATATATATATATTTTTTTATTATTACATGTATTTTTTTGGGGGGTGGGGGGGTGGGCTTCTAAAAGCCTCTGAAAAAAAAACAGACTATTACCTTCAACTTCTCCCAATAGATGAAACACCATTTTCACAATGCATTAAGGTCCACATCCATGCATTACAATATTAATATCCATGCATTAAATCCATGCATACGTATAATCCAGATACACAATCTTTAACCCTTAAAGCACCAGTCATAAAACCAGCAAACAATATTTTCAAATATTTTTTCCTATCATTAATCCTTATTGCCCTGAACCTTTGAAAACATTATAGATCCAGATCACCTGAAATCAGAATGATGGCTTCTGAAGAAGCCAACTGACCAAGATCTACACTGTATGTCATGCAGTTTGTGAAGTGATAGAATGTATTATATCAAGTATTTTGCAGGAAAATGATTAAGATAACAAACCCATGTGAGATAATGTTTTCTTTCATGGCTCAAAAACTGGCATTTTCTGATGAAATTTTTCATCTTATCACACTATAAACATACTGTGAGTGTATGTGTGTTAGAACAACCTCAATGAGGCAGTTCTAACAAGTACCCAAAAATCTGTTATCATCAAAATCCTAAGTATTGGCACTGATAGGCCTAAGCAAACAGTGCAGACCCAGATCAGACTGCTCCTGAAGGAGCAGTCTGATCAGGGTCTACACTGTTTACCATTCCATTTGCTCCTTTCTGACTCCTTGCAGGATCGTGAAATGAATTTCTTAAAATTTCAGGAGAATTACAGCAAGTCCTCAGAGTGTCAGAATTTTTAGGACTTTTACAGTAAGAGGATAATGCATTCCCTTGTAAATCAAACTTTACACTACAAAGACAGGGATGCAAGGGTGCTCATTACAGAGACTTGTTAATGATGTTTTTCACAATTTGTTTGTTTTTTTCATGAAATGTCAAGCCTGATTTTCTCTCAAAAATAAAAATGAAAATTATGATTCCATATGATGTACAATTTCGCTTGGTGCATCAAACATTAACAACTGTACTGCAAAACAGGATAAAATCCCAAGTTCTCAACATTTATCCAGTTTAACTCCTGTCACAAATATACTAGTCACAGAATTATTTTTTTCTCATTCCATCTTTGAAGTAAATAGTCAAACGTTATAATCGTTGTTGTTATGTTATTAACTGTATTCTGAATTATACACTTTCCACCCTGAAAATGTCAAAGAAATTAAGTTCTGCATAGTCTGCAAGATTCTGAACCCTCTCTTACCGTAATGATCCTAAGCATTGGGACGGATAGGCCAAAGCAAACAGTGCAGACCCAGTTCAGACTGCTCCTGAAGGAGCAGTCTGATCAGGGTCTACACTGTTTGCTATTCTGTCTGCACCTTTTCGACTCCTTGCTGGACCGTGAAACCAATTTGTTAAATTTTTTGGAGAATTATAGGTCCGCACACTAGTACTGGTGAACCGCTTAGAGGATCTAAGCCTGTCCAGGAACCGTGGAGCGAGGCAGACCGTCCATGCTAATAAACCCTATTGGCTTCATTGGGCGACAGGGCTTGAGATGTCATTTCATCTCAATGTTGGGTAAAAGTCCCACAAAATTGGAAGCAATGTCTCCAAAATTACCTTTACAGTGTTGACGGGGATGTTAAACCTCAAATCAAACAAAATCTTCCTCTGTATGTGTAGCAGAATCGATTATAGAAATTGGGAGGTGACATGTTGAGTTACTGTAAACAACCTAAAAATTCAGACACCTTGAAGACTTGCTGTAATTCTCATAAAATTTAAACAAATTATTCTTCAGGAGCAGTCTGATCTGGGTCTGCAATGTTTGCTTAGGTGTATCTGTTCCAATACTTAGGAACATTACGGTAGTTTCAGAAATTCAATAAGACTAGAGCAAGTGACCAGTGGGTCACATGCCACCCTTGCCAGTGCCACCCTCTGATATATCTTTCGAGCTTGTATGTAATATTAATGAAGAAGTCAAGAAGCTTTAAGAATCTATAAATGTGCTTTTAAAAGCTAAATGAAACATAAAATTTCTAAATGGACCAAGGGAGTCAGGGCATCAAAGTTCTTGAAGGGGTGGGGGCATCAGTGTTACTGAAGCAGCATGGGGTATGCAATGAAATCTTTGGACTGGTATGCAACATCAATGCAAATATCAATTGAATTTGTCTTAGAGTTTAGAACATACTTGCATCTATAAACTTTGTCATAAAAATTTAACCAAATGTAAAATTTCTAAGTCTGTGACCTTGACCTCAAGGTCACTATGGTGGGTGGGACATGTATCAATGAACTCTTCAGACCATTATGTAACTTCAGAGTAAGTATCAACTAAATCTATCAAAGGATTCAGAGGATATTATCTCTTAGAAACTTAAACGCAAAAGTTTAACCAAATGTCAAATTTCTAAGTCTGTGACCTTGAGATCAAAGTCAACAGGGGTGGGGGAAGGAACATACATCACAAAATCTTTGGACTGGTATGCAAGATTGATGCAAGTATCAACTGAATTTGTCTTAGAGTTTAGAACATACAGGCATCTATAAACTTTGTCATAAAAATTTAACCATATCTAAAATTTCTAAGTCTGTGACCTTGACCTAAAGGTCACTATGGTGGGTGGGACATGCATCAATGAACTCTTCAGACCATTATGTAACTTCAGAGTAAGTATCAACTAAATCTATCATAGGGTTCAGAGGATAAATCTCTTAGAAACTTTAACGCTAAAGTTTAACCAAATGTAAAATTTCTAAGTCTGTGACGTTGATCTCAAGGTCACTCCGGAGGGTGGGACATGCATCAATGAAATCTTTAGACTATTGTGTAACTTCATTGTAAGTATCAACTAAATCTATCAAAGGGTTCAGAGGATACAATCTCTTAGAAACTTTAACACAAAACTTTGACCAAAATGTAAAATTTCTAAGTCTATGACCTTGACCTCAAGGTCACTGTGGGGGTGGAACATGCATCAATGAATTCTTTAGACCATTATGTAACTTTAGTGTAAGTATCAACTAAATCTATCAAAGGATTCAGAAGATACAATCTCTTAGAAACTTTAACGCAAAACTTTAACCAAAATGTTGACAGGCGGACGGACGGATGGACAAACGGCAGGACGAAAACTATATACCCCCATAGCATACTTCGTATGCCGGGGGTATAAAACTGGTAAACAGTGAAGACCCTACATCATCTACCCATATATCCATTTTGGGGCTTTCCATGTGAAATGGGCTACATAAATAATCCAACTTTGTACATTGAACAGTGGGGTAGATAGGGATAAATGTGATTTTATTATCATTATAATTATTATTTTACCTACTGAAATTAAAAATAATTCTATTTCTATCAGTTTTGCCCAGTAAAATTCCACCCTTAATACTGATGATAATTTGTTTACTGGGATGTATTATATTTTGTCCCAAAGAACAGCCACATATATTTTACTTTTAAAACTCTGCTGTGTATAGAGAGAAGGTCTTCACTGCATTAACATGCCTATGCAAAAGGTTCTTCTGAGCAGAACATCTTTGCATACATGTATGCTTGTTAACCCTTTTTGTAATCAATGGCATCTTCTCCCTTAAAGAGCAAAGGTATATTTCAAAATTTGGGGGTGTCAAGTCCAGGTATTTTTTAGAAACTTGATAATGAAAATAGTTGAACATTCTGCAAACATTGAAGGCCCTGATCAGAAGCCACATTTGGTGCATCTGATATGGGTCGGCCCTTTTTGCCAATAACCCATTTTGGGGTTTCACAATTATAAAACAAGAGGCACATGGGCCACTATGCTCACCAGAGCTCAGGCCGCACTGCCCAATGGCTTTTAATTTATTGAGTATAAAGTCTCCTAAATGAACCCCTATTTCCAAATGAGCACCCATGTGGACTCTGTATATGAAATATTAGGCCTTTTATGAAGTAGAAGGGTGGGGCTTGGACCCAACAGAGCCTAGGTTGGTATCACTGAATGCGTCTTATCATAAGGAACAAGAATTTATATGGTTTGGGGGTGGGGATCTGTACAGTTCCTGAGATAAAAGGCCTTTTAAGCTGTCGAGGTGTTGGGACATGGCCCTGGCAGACCCCAGGAAAGCCAAGATTGTTGTCACTGAATTTGTCTTATCATAAGTATCAAGAAAATATATTGGTTTGGGTTGGGGATCTGAAATGTTTCTGAGATATGAGGTCCTTTAATGAAGTGAAGAGAAGAGGAATGGCCCCTCTGGACCACCAAGTTGGTGTGACTGAATAAGTCCAATCATAAGGAACAAGAATATGTATAATTATGAGGTGGGGATCTTAATGGTGTCTGAGATATATGGCCTTTTATGAAGTGGAGGGCCAGACCATGACATCAGCACATTGCCCTAGCACAAAAAAGACTTCAGGTTAATGTGACTGAATGAGTCTTATTATAAGGAACACAAATATACATGCATTAGGGGTGGGGATCTGAACCGTTTCTGAGATATATGGCATTTTATGAAGTGGAGGGGTGGAGCATGGCCCCGCCCCACCCCAGGAGACCCCTATGTTGATATCACTGAATGTGTCTTATCATAAGCAACAAGAATATATATGGTATAGGAGTGGGGATCTGAAAGGTTTCTGAGATATTGGACCTTTTGCAAAGTGGAGGGGGCGGGTCATGGCCCCGGCATAGCTCAGGGGACCCCCAGGTTGGTGTCACTGAATGTGTCTTATCATAAGAAACAAGAATATATATGGTTAAGGGGTGGGAATCTGAATGGTTTCTGAACTACATGGACTTTTATGAAGTGGAGGGGTCAGGCATGGCCAAGGCGCCCTCCTGGAGACCCCTAGATTGGTGTCACTGAATGCTTCTTATCAAAAGGAAGAAGAATATATATGGTTTAGGGGTGGGGATCTGAAAGGTTTCAGAGATATTGGGCCTTTACGAAGTGGAGCCCCGGCACATCCCAGGGGACCCCCAGGTTGGTATCACTGAATGGGTCTTACCATAAGAAACAAGAATATAATATAGTTTAGTGGTGGGGATCTTAATGGTTTCTAAGATATATAGCCTTTTATGCACTGGAGGGGGTGGGGCATGGTCCTGGCAAACCCTGGAGGATCCCCAGGTTGGCATAAAAGCATATGGTTAAAAGAAGTTCACTCAAGGAATGCTTCTATAAGTTTTGTCAAAATATCTGCGAAGTCTTGGCAGTAAAAGCTATTTTTCTATTTTCACCATTCTAAGTCTATGAAAACATAAACTTTCAATGCCCCTGCCCAAGGATGCTACAGATGAAATTTGGGCTGAATGGGCATCAGAGATGTCATTTGAAAGTGTAGACACCAGACTACCATGCAGTCGATGACAACGATGGACAACTGCCTATCCTATAAGCTCCCCCAAGCCTTCCGGTCTTGTGAACTAAAAATGGGTTAAAGAAAATGCCTGAATAGCCTGCCGTACAACAGAAATAAGGTGCTTTCCCTTGCGTACTGCAACCAGGTTGAATCTTATTCTTTTCTCCAAAACATACAGGTACATGTATATTATTTGTTTTTGTTGAGGTTTTATATCCCTGTCAACACTAATTACGTCATTTTGGAGACGCTACTTCCAATTTTGTGGGAGATGACTTCTACATAAGCGCTACACTTACGATCAGATCCTGAACAATCTTATATATTGTATGAAAATGCTTGTAATTTACAAATCAAATAAAATATTGTTTAAACCAATTTTGTGGGACTTATACCCGACACTGAGATGAAAGACATCTCAAGCCCTACCAATCAAAAGAAACAGCCAGAGTTTAAGGAGTGGTCCAACTCGCATCACTTTTCCTTGGCAGGCTTAGACCTAAGTGGTACTCAAGCTCTGCATGAAAGCACCATGCAGCTGAATCTATTTCTCCAAGCTCTGCTGGGCTTCTGGAGTCAAAGCAGGCACCACGGTGGTGATAAGCGAGATATAAACCCTTGCACTTATCATTCAAAGGTATTGATCATTATTTACAAGTATTCACCACAATTAACCCCTCCAAAATGGGTAGTTGGCAAACAGTGCAGGCGCCGCAGAACATGGCGTCTGATCAGGGCCTACGCTGTTTGCAAAACGTTCAGCCAGTTTCCAAATAGATTCTGAAGAGAACACAAACTGACACCCCTAAATTTTGAAATGGACTCCTGCTATACTTAAGGAGGAAGATTCCATTTGGTACAAAAAGGGTTAATGCACATGCTCTAATATGCACATACCAAAACTATTTTTCAAGAAATATACCAGAGACCAATTTAGAGTACCGGGTACTCCACTTTGCAGTTTGCAGAAGTTGTCTCTCTAACAATTCAATTATTATGCTTTTGTAGATGGATGAATTGCTGCCTTACGTATATATGTATTAAGGAACTTATTGTGTTTTAATATGTTGTTTATGCCAACTTTGGACCTGTTTGATTCATACAAACTTTGTACAAATTTGGCATACTGAACATATGGTTGTGCCTGACTGTATTTAAGAGAAGACTTCCCAGGGCTTGTTTCTTGATTAAAATGAAATGCCTAAGCCCACTGTGCCCTGATTTATAGCAAATAAAGTATGTTTTGTTTGTTTGATTGATTTGAGGTTTAACGTCCCCGTCAACACTGTAAAGGTCATTTTGGACATGTTGCATCCAATTTTGTGGGACTTTTACCCGACAGTGAGATGAAATGACATCTCAAGCCCTGTCGCCCATGAAACCAATAGGGTTTATTAGCATGGACGGTCCGCCTCGCACCACGGTTCCTGGACAGGGTTAGATCCTCTAAGCGGTTTACCAGTACTAGTGTGCGGGCCAGATTCAGCTCTGCGTGGAAGCATCATGCAGCCCATAAATACAGTATGTATTGTAAAATTCTGTCACCTAAGGACTCGCTGTAATTTTCCTAGAATACAAAATCTAGCAAAGAGTCCAATGGGTGAAGACTGAAAAGCAGTGTAGATGCTGATCAGATGGAGCAGTCTGATCTGAGATTGCACTTTTTGCTTAGGCCTATCTGTACCAATAATACTTGAGCCCCGCCAAGCAAATTTGTGTCTTCGAGCATTCCGTCATGACAAATTTTAACTGGGCATGCCCAGCCATTCAGAGGGGCCAGGGATATGGCTTTCTGTCTGAAGGTTCCTCTTGATTCACTGCTTGTATGAGCGAGCAGCGAAGGTTCTGGCGAGACTGCGCGGATAAGTACCAAAATCGCTTGTCAGGGCCCACTTAGGGTCGTTACGGTAGGTCTTGTAGTATCTTTCTGATCAAATCAAAGCATAAGAATTAAAAGTAACTGTGCAATATATACTTGGTCTTTTCTGCAAAATAATATACAGTAAAACTTCGATGGCTCAAACACCGATGGCTCGTTTACCATGGCTGAGTCGAACCCGTTCTTGAGTCCCGAGGGAATTTCTCTACATAAGAAAAAGGGAAGGTAATTTAGGATTTGTTTTCCTATTCTCTTGTAAATGTATGCTGTGTGTACTCATTAGAATCGCCTCTATGAGGCGATTCTAATGAGTACATACAGCATACATACTCATTAGAATCGCCTCTATGAGGCGATTCTAATGAGTACATACAACATACGTTTTTGTTATAGACAAGATGCCCTAAAAATAAGGCTGTTATGCCTCCTGGCAGTAGCCCTCATTGGCTCGAACAACCCCTGTCTCGAACAGATTTTTATGGTCCCAAAGGTGTTCGAGCCATTGAAGTTCTACTGTATAGCCAAAAGCATTACAGTTAAAGGTGCTCATATACTTACACTCTGATTCATTAGGCAGCATGTTTTTATTAACCTCTCAGATCTTCCAGTTTGGGGTTCAGCTTGGTTATATCTACATGTAGATAATTTTACAACATATACAAACAATATTATGTGGTTACACAAACCATTCTGTACAACTAACATTAATTCCGTTATCCTGCTGTTCATGTGTAGATCCAGATCACATCACGTGAACAAGTCCGTGAAATGAACACCCCCTTACACCCCACTTTATATAGAGAAAACTGGGGTTTACGGGGGTAAACATTATTTTTCTTATTTTTACTCCAAGGCATAGGTTGTGGGTACTCGTTAGAACTGCCTCAATGAGGCAGTTCTAACGAGCACCCACAACCTATGTTTTCAGTATTAACAAGAAATATATCATGGAATTTCATCCAAAAAGTAACCATTTTGGAGATGTGAAAAATGCACTATGCCGCACGGGTGTGTTAGCGTAATGAGAAGCCATCTGATCAGGATCTATACTGTTTGCCATTCAATTTATGAATTTGAACAAAAACCATTATACATGTATTATGTAATCTGATTGGCTGATAGTCAGAAATAGGTGTGGCTTATTAAAATACCAGCAGGATAAGGGTTAAATGGGGTCTATTAAGTACAATATTTAATACACACATATTTTTGCTGAAAAATGTGAGTAGCTTTTTCATTTGCAAAAGTTTTTCAGCAAACTAACTATATATTAGCCATATTAAATGATCAAATTTTCAACAAGACATCGAGTTCTGAATAACTGGATCCAGGGGCCAGTTGTTCAAAACTAACGACGTTGTTAGTTAACATATCGTTAAAACTTTGATCATTAAATATGGCAAATATGCTGAAATCTTTGCTGAAAAAATGTGAGCAGCTTTTGCAGACGCAAAAGCTGCTCACATTTTTTCAGCAAAAATACCAAAATTTACGATATTGTACTTGCTAGAAGAGATAACAATATGACCACTAACGAGCTTGTTAAGCTAATGATGCTTTGAACAACTGGATCCAGATATTTAACCCATTTTTACTGGGAACCCCAAAATGGGTAGTTGGCAAACAGTGCAGGCCTAGATCAGACGCCAAAGAATGTGACGTCTGATCAGGGCCTACACTATTTGCAAAACTTTCAGCCAGTTTCCAAATAGATTTTGAAGAAAACACAACTTGACACCCCTAAATTTTGAACTGGACTCCTGCTATACATGTATATAGGTGGACGATTCCATTTGGTACAAAAAGGGTTGAACCAAAACATGACCAAAGGGGCCAAAAAGCATTAAACAAGAGGGCCATGATGGCCCTGGATCGCTCACCTGCTCCATAGGTAAAACGTGGGCCCTAGAGAGGGCCATAATTGGCCCCAGGGCTTTAATGTGTACTATGTTGAGGGAGGTCTTAAAGGTGAAGCTTCATACCAAACATCAACAAAGGCTATAATTTGAACAATCTTGGCAAGGTCCACTAGATGAAGCTACACATCAAATATCAAAGACCTGGGACTTGCGGTTTCAGAGCAGAAGATTTTTTTTAAAGATATTCCCTACATAAGCCTATGCAAAACCAAATGGCCCCGGGGCTATAAAAATCTATGTAAAACCAAAAGGCCCCGGTGTGGGTGCATTTGTGGCCCCAGGGCTATAATTTGAACAATCTTGGTAGGGGTCCACTAGATAAAGCTCCATACTAAATATCAAAGGCCTCGGCCTTGCAGTTTCAGAAAAGAAGATTTTTAAAGATTTCCCTATATCAGTCTATGTAAAACGAAAATGGCCCCAGAGCGGGGACATTTTTGGTCTCTGGGCTATAATTTGAATAATCTTGATAGAGGTCCACTAGATGCAGCTTCATACCAAATATCAAAACCCAGGCCTTGTGGTTTCAGAGAAGAAGATTTTTAAAGATTTTCCCTATATTAGTCTATGTAAAACCATAGGGCCCCGGAGAGGGGGCATTTTTGGCCCCAGGGCTATAATTTGGTCCATTAGATGAAGCTTCATACCAAATATCAAAGTCCTGGGCCTTGTGGTTTCAGAGAAGAAGATTTTTAAAGATTATCCCTATATAAGCCTATGTAAAACCAAAGGGCCCGGGGCGGGGACATTTTTGGCCCCAGCACTATAATTTGAATAATCTTGGTAGGAGTCCTTTAGAAGAAGCTTCATACCAAATATAAAAGACCTAAACCTTGTGGTTTCAGAGAAGAAAATTTTTAAAGATTTTCCCTATATAAGTCTATGTAAAACCAAAGGGCCCCGGAGCAGGGACATTTTTGGCCCAAGGGCTAAAATTTGAACAATCTTGGTAGAGGTCCATTAGATGAAGCTTCATACCAAATATCAAAGACTTGGGCTTTGCGGTTTCAGAGAAGAAGATTTTTAAAGATTTTCCCTATATAAGCCTATGTAAAACCAAAGGGCCCCGGGGCGGGGGCATCTTTTGCCCCAGCACTATAATTTGAACAACCTTGGTAGGGGTCCACTAGATGAAGCTTCATACCAAATATCAAAGTCCTGGGCCTTGCGGATTCAGAGAAGAAGATTTTTAAAGATTTTCCCTATATTAGCCTATGTAAAACCAAAGGGCCCCGGGGCGGGGACATTTTTGGCCTCAGCACTATAATTTGAATAATCTTGTTAGGGGTCCTTTAGATGAAGCTTCATACCAAAATAAAAGACCTAGGCCTTGTGGTTTCAGAGAAGAAGATTTTTAAAGATTTTCCCTATATAAGTCTATGTAAAACCAAAGGGCCCCGGGCGGGGCATTTTTTGCTCAAGGGCTATAATTTGAACAATCTTGGTAGAGGTCTATTAGATGAAGCTTCATTCTAAATATCAAAGTCTTGGGCCTTGCGGTTTCAGAGAAGAAGATTTTTAAAGATTTTCCCTATATAAGCCTATGTAAAACCAAAGGACCCCGGGGCGGGGGCATTTTTGGCCCCAGCACTATAATTTGAACAATCTTGGTAGGGGTCCACTAGATGAAGCTTCATACCAAATATCAAAGACCTGGGCCTTGTGGTTTCAGAGAAGAAGATTTTTTAAGTTTTTGGTGAAAAAAATCTTTTTTTGGCTCCTGTGACCTAGATGTGCAACGGACCGGAACCATTTGAACAACTTTGAAAGGGGACTACCTAAGGATCATTCCTGTGAAGTTTGGTCCAAATCCGATCAGTGGTTTAGGAGGAGATGTCGTTTGAAGAAATTGTTTACACACGCACGGACGCACGATGGACAAAAAGTGATCCCAAAAGCTCACCTCGTCACTACGTGACGGTGAGCTAAAAACATGGTCCACTATTCAAAGCTCCTGCTTTAATGAATACACCTTTAGCGAAGACAGTTTTTTTTACAAAAAAAAAACCCTCTATCTTTGTCATGCCCCTATTCCACACAGACAATGACTGAATCCCAAAAATTGCCATGAGTTGTTAAGCTTAATAGGATTCATACTTGAATCATAATAAGTTCATGAAGTTCTTAAATTAACTGATTTGTATATTATCATTTATGTATTAATTTTTGTAGTCTTTGTAGTCAGTTCTGGCAATTCTTGACCAATTTGGAATACGAGTGAGTAGTTTCAAGTTGTTCAAAATTTTGGCCACAAATTAACTCATCGATCCCCGATTCCAAAAAGTTTTAGTTCATTTGTAACAATTTTGAAAGAGATTCTTAGGCATCATAACTGAACATAATCAATTAGTAGGCATTCAAGCATTCAGGGATTCATGGATTTGTGGCTTGACCACAAATCCTCTATTAAATGATCTGTCAGGTTCAACAAATATGCCATGCCATGAGAGAAAGTCCCACAAAATGTCTAGAATAGTCACAAATTCAAGTTTATTTGTACCAGATTCATACATATATGCATTCAGTGTATTCTTAACTGATTCCTAAGGTTCATACAGTATTCCCAGAAGATTTTTGTAAATCATTGCAAATTCTTGTCAATATTCATGTAATTCCAGCCAAATCCACGCAAATCCCAGGAATATTCTAACACTATAATCCCAGGAAGATTTGTAACACTATTGTAACTGAATCACAGTGCATCACATTCAATCAAACATTTACAAAATCCAACGAATCCTAAAATTTATCAACACATGGCAATGCCTTGGATACATTGCCTCTGTGGACTAAAGCATTATCAACAGAAGTCCATACTTAACCCTTATCCTGCTGCATAAATTAATTTATGCATTTCGACCAATCAAATTACTTGATGTAATGTATTCATTCAAATTTGCAAACTGAATGACAAACAGTGTAGTGCCTTATCAGATGGCTTCTTCAGAAGCCATCTGATTTGGATCTAAACTGTTTGCAAAAGTAGGGGTTGTCCTGAACAGCGTTAAAGGAAAACATGTTCCTACTATGCAAATTATTTACTTTAGGGGCAGAGTCAGTTCATATGAGGGGCTAAAATTAAAGAAGAGTAAACAGGATTTGTTTGTTTGTTTGATTTGAGGTTTAAAGTCCCCATTAACCCTGTATAGGTCACTTTGGAGACGTTGCTTCCAATTTTGTGGGACTTTTATCCAGCACTGAGATGAAATGACATCTCAAGCCCTGCCGCACAATGAAACCAATAGGGTTTATAAGCATGGACGGTCCGACTCGTACCGCTTTGCCTGGGCAGGCTTAGATCCTCTTATTGGTTTACCAGTACTCTTGTGCTGTCGGTTTCAGCTCTGCGTGGAAGCATCATGCAGTCCATCTATTTATTCAAGCCCCGATGGGCAGGGGCTGAAGAGTAAACAGAAAGCCATAACATTGTCTCTCCTGTGAAAAAAAAATGACAAAAATGGTAATCTGAGAGACCAGAACTTTGTTCAAAACTAACCAGCCATTAGTTAATATTGCATATGGCTATGATATAACTTTGTTTTTGCTGAAAACAAAATGTGAAAAATTTTCAGCAAATATACCAGTTTCATACTGCTGTAGTTTTTAACCCTTCTCTTGCTGAATATTCAGTTTAGCCACACCCATTTCTGACTTTGAACCAATCAGATTACTTGAATTGTAATTTATTCCTACAAATTCATAAACTGAATGTCAGACAGTGTTGATTCTGATCAGATGGCTTCTTCAAGATGGCTTCTTCAGAAGCCATCTGATCTGGATCTACACTGTTTGCAAAGATAGAGGTTGTCGTGAACAGCAAGATATGGGTAAAAAGCACTGACAACACTGTAAACTTGTAAAGCTAAGGATGCTTTGTACAACTGGGCTCTAGTTTACAATATTTATTACTACACAGGGAAGACTTGCATGCTACCATACACAGGGGATGTATAAATATTTACATGTACACCTTCATCTCTGACCTCATTATATAGAGAATCTTACATGAGTGTTCATGTATTATTGAATTTATTAAACGAGTTACATACACATACACATTACATAAAGAGGTTTTGGTGTAGATGCATGAAGTTCAGGCAGGAAAATAACAGACATGAGTATTTACCTGTAGCGACCAAGACGAGGGAAGGACTGAGGATATATTTTAGTTTCCTTTTGCAAATTCTGACCACTTTACTGGCAAAGCTCTTCTTAGCATGTAGGTCATGACTATGAATCAAACTAATTTTCTCCAAGTTGACAAATCCACTTAATGAGTCAATTGGCAACCCCACTTTATTTGTTTGTTTGTTTTGGAGTTTTACGGCCCAGTCAACACTATTTAGGTCCTTTTTGAGCCGGTCAGTTTACCTATCAACACTTTCCTGGGCAGGCTTATACGTAAGCGGTTAACCAGTACAGTGCACATTCTTTCGCCAGAAACTGACAACTGCCCTTCTTGAATCAGCAGAAGGCAGAGAATGACCGTAGAAAAGATTTCATGATCAATCTCCACGAAAGAATGTTGCCGACCCCGGCGGGAGTCGAACCCACGTCCTCCTGATCACCAGTCAGACGTGCATCCGACTGAGCCACTGAGGCCGGCAACAACCCCACTTTAAGCAGACAAAGTAGGATTTGTATTGTACAAAATTTTATGTGCTGGATGTTGTTTTAATAGGTCCATATGCACTTGGTATCTGGTTGTCTATCCCTGTCCCCACCCAACCACCATCTGTTAAGCTGTGGTCTGGAGTTAATTAATAAGAGGTGCTGGACCAGAAATTACTCTTATTAACCTTTAACCTGCTGAATATTCAATTAAGCCACACCCATTTCTGTCTATCAACCAATCAAATTACTTGATATAATTTATTGCTACAAATTCATAAAATGAATGCCAAACAGTGTAGATCCTGATCAGATGGCTTCTTCAGAAGCCACCTGATCTGGATCTACACTGTTTGCAAAGATAGGGCTTGTCGCCTACAGCAGGGTAAAGGTTAAACAATCGATTAGGCAGACATCCATTTCATCAGAAAAATGTAGTTGATACTTTTTGTAGCACAACACCAGGTTGCAACTTTTTGCCAGCAACTTTTTTATTTTTAACCCTTATCTTGCTGTTCTGGACAACCCCTATCTTTGCAAACAGTGTAGATCCAGATCAGATGGCTTCTGAAGAAGCCATCTGATCAGGATCTACACTGTTTGGCATTCAGTTTATGAATTTGTAGCAATAAATTACGTCAAGTAATTTGATTGGTTGATAGACAGAAATGGGTGTGGCTTAAATGAATATTCAGCAAGAGAAGGGTTAATCAGGTGGCAAACTGAATTTTCTGGTAGCAAATATGCTACTTGCTACTGCTAATTTTGATCCCTGCACTGATATGTTTTTTTTTTCATTTAATGCAGCTCAAGCCACATAATGATGACGTTTTAACCCTTCTCTTGCCGAATATTCATTTAAGCCACACCCATTTCTGTCTTTCAACTAATCAAATTACTTGATGTAATTTATTGCTACAAATTCATAAACTGAATGCCAAACAATGTAGATCCTGATCAGATGGCTTCTTCAGAAGCCATCTGATCTGGATCTACACTGTTTGCAAAGAGGGTTGTCGTGAACAGCAAGATAAGGGTTAATCAGAATTCCCTCAATGAAATATTTACCAGCATAAAAGAAGACACAATGTACATGTATCTACAGGAAAACTACCATAAATTCATCCCCCAAAACATCACACCTTATTGATTAGTAAAACTGGAGTTTATGGGGTAAACCTTTTTTTCTTATTTCTGCTCTAAAATAGACTGTGGGTACTTGTTGGAAACTCCACATGAGATGGTTTTAACATGTACCTACAACCTAGGTTTTGAACAGAAATAAGAAATATATCACCATTTTTCATCTTAAAACTTTGTTTTTTTTTTGGTGGTAAAATCTACAATGTATTTGTATATGTTTTCGTAGTTAAGTTATTTCAAGAACCATGAGGCATACTATAAAAAAGATCTTGCAGCCTTATCATAAGGCTAAAAAAATGTGAAAATTCCACAGATGAACCCAGACAGTTAATACCCAGCAGACACATGTCGCCAGGGCACAGACGTTGATGTGACGTTGCATAAATATCATGAGTCATGACGCCACACCGATGTTGATGTGACATCACAATTAAGCCATATGCCTGCTGGGTATGTTCAGCTCTACCTGCACAGATAATGATGGTTATTGTTGTTGCAGGTGGTGATCGATGGTGCAGTGGGTAAATGCATTTGAATGCATGTGTACTTTTCAGCAAACATTAGATGTGTATACATGCATGTATATGCATGAACATTTAGCACAACTGCAGGATTTGACATTAACCAAAGACCAAAGGACACTGTCTAGTGAAAAGCTGGTCAGCTCTAATTAGGTATATGGCTGGCTGATCTGAATGGTCCAGTTGAAAATCTGTCACCATAGTTATTTAAATCCATGTTTTTAACTTGGTTACCAAAAAAACTGGTTTCTGTTTTCAATTTGTTGCTGTAATTCTTATTATCTATGCAAATAAATGATATCAAAAAAAATCTGATGACTGTTAAACAAATGTATCATTTAATTAATGGCCCCCGCCCATCAAGGCCTGAAGAAATAGATGGGCTGCATGATGCTTCCACGCAGAGCTGAAACCGACCCGCACACGAGTACTGGTAAACCGCTTAGAGGATCTAAGCCTGCCCAGGCAAAGGGGTGTGAGTGTCAGACCGTTCATGCTCATAAACCCTATTGGTTTCATTGGGCAGCAGGGCTCGAGATGTCATTTCTTCTCAATGTCAGGTAAAAGTCACACAAAATTGGAAGCAACTTCTCCAAAATGACCTTTACAGTGTTGACGGGGACGTTAAACCTCAAATGAACAAACAAAACAAAATCATTTTATTAAAGTAATGACCTGAAGAATTCTGTCTTTCCTAGCACTGTTCCTCAGTGGAATACTCTGCAGTAGATTCCATTACCATGGAGGAGTACAAAGCCCATACACCATAGATTGGGACTCAGAGGTATGCGTTTTAGCATATCTCTGTTAATCAGATGTATGAGTCCTTTGATGAGTCCTTAAAACTATTTACAATCTCTGTTAATCAGACTGTAAATAGTTTTAATAACTCATCAAGTAACTCCCACATCACCCCTCTCTAATTTTTCAAAGCTAAATTCCAAATTTACCCACCACCAAACTGAAGTAATGGCCAAATGTGACTAGTATGATTTTCATCATTTCTTCAGTCTAACTGAACTTAGATCAGGCACACTGCATCCCAAGTGGTACAGGACCACTTTGCTCAGTTAAGTTAACCTCATTACCGAAACACGCCAATACAAATACATTGCCACCTTTATCGCCGAAAAAATGAAAATTTTATGATGAAAAATTGTGATATTTATCCCCACGTTTTTCACCAAAAAGTGGGGATATTGTTATCGCCTCCGTCCATCCGTCTGTCTGTCTGTCCGGCTATCTCCTCCTAAACCGTTAGCCGGAATTCAACCAAATTTGGTATGCGAGTTGCTTACATGAATGGCTTGCGCAAGAGCACATTTTTTTGGTCCCCGCCCCCAGGGGCCCTGGGGAGGGGTCAAAAGGTCAAATTTTGACCTACTGTGGAGAAAACGTGGGGATTTGCGATGGCTTGCCATCGACTGCGCGCTCTAGTTTTTCTTATTTCTGCTCCAAATATAGATTGTGGGCACTTGTTAAAACTGCCTCATCGAGGCAGTTCTAACAATACCCACAATCTATATTTTAGAGTAAACTCCTGGAAACCTGAGTTTTACTGTATAGAAGTGGGGTTCAAGGGGGTCAAAATTATATAGGCGTGTTTTCGTGATGTGTTAATGTTGAACCCTGAACGGAATCTGTTCAATTAACAAAGATACAACTGACAGAAGTTATAAAAAGATGTGTATTATTTTCACTGAATGAGTAGAACTCTTTTTTCTGAATAAAATACACTTCAGTTTAAGAAGTCATTACCAATTTGGTTATTTACTGATTAACCCATACAGTACCAGAAACCCCTAAAGGGGTACCTTGGCAAACAGTGCAGGTCCAGATCAGACGCCGCAGAATGCGGCTTCTAATCAGGGCCTACATTGTTTGAAAAAAAGTTCAGCCCTTTTCCTAATCAATTTAGAAGAAACACACAATGTGTCACCCCTAAATTTTGAAATGGACTCCTGCTATATATAAGGTGGAAGATTCCATTTGGTACAAAAAGGGTTAAAGTACTCACGTATGAAATGGACTCCTGCTATATATAAGGTGGAAGATTCCATTTGGTACAAAGCGGGTTAAAGTACTCACGTATGAACATTGCAGTGTGGTTCTTCTTGTTTCTTTCAACAATCAATATTCTCTTCCATCACAAGCTCCAGCAGCCAGACCAGAGTTTTGCATTTTGACCAGAGATGGCCACTGTAAAATAATTAACAGATACACTCAATGTTCAGGTGTTTATAGATGCAGTGTTGATTTTCTAGCTCTTACTGAAAAACGTCAATAATTTATGCTCCGTTCTATTGATTCTTTGGAGCTCATCTTTATGTGCGCTTATCTAGAAACTTCACATTGTCAATAAGAAATATTGAGTTCTTTAACTGCTAACTGCACAAACAATATTAATTTCACTTGAATTTGTGTATATAACAGTTCAAGGAGCAAAATTGAAGTAATTTTCACTTACAAGGTAGCTATCCCACTATTTTGACATATGGCGCGGTTTACACTGCGTATATTCCGAGATATCTCGAATGTGTAGACTGGCACTCTGTTATTATAACAGGTATAAAACGCAGCCTTTTCCGCAGCTATATTAAATATATATAGGAAAAACGCAACCTCTATACAGGGAATAGGAAATGCAGGTGTAGTGTGAAAAGGTGTTAACATGGTTCATTGGACCCGCTATTCAGTAGCGTGAAATACCTGTATAGGGCCCCTGCTCATCATTACCCAAGCCCATATGTGCCCAGCGATACAAGTGGCCTTTAAGAAGAGCGACTTTTGATCTGGATCGACCCTGATTGACTGAAGACAGAAATAACTGGGAATAAATGGGTTGACGGGAAAACCATGTACTAACCTCTTGGAACGATCCTCGATGATTTATTTATGTATTTCCCTTACACACTAACTTGTTATTACTTGTTATATAAGTATGTATCCGTTTTGCAACAACACAACCAATTCATTCATTCAAAGCTAATATGCATACGAAATACACGTGCAAAACATGATCTTCCCTGTCAAAACGATAGATATGAACATCGCGGTGGGTGAGCTTACTTCACAGCAGAGGTGTGGACCATTCTACGCAGCAGTGTAGTCTGGTCGCCCCCCCCCCCCCCCCCCCCCCACACACACACACACACCTTGATGTTTGCTGTTTGGAGTGTAGGATAACGTTGAAATTTATTATTCTTATGAGAAGTCGGCTGCTTTTTTTATTTATTATTATTTTTTATCCTACCTTCGGGCACCTAAGATGAAGTTTCTTGTGCCGCGGCTTTTCTCGCTACGCAATTAAATAGGTAAACTGTTTAGCTGTTACAAGTAACCTCGGAAGAGAATTTGGTCAAAATTCATTCATAAATCCTGGATCGATTTTGACAAAACTAGACAATTGAAATCAGTAGCACCAACCTGCAAAATTATTAAAATTGGACAGATTGGGAGGGCAGTGCCAACTTGATAGATGACAATAGCGCCGAAATTGAATGCCCATGAATGATACTCTTACTAAAATACTGAGGTTTCATTATTTGCATGTAGACCTTGTATGTATGTTAACCACCATGCCATGTATCATTGTTATTCACATATCGTAAGCTTTCTCACGTTGTTTACTGTATGTAAACATGAAATATCAATAAAAGTTTGAGGTTGGCGTGAAAAAACAACAACAGGGCTTGGAGAAACAGATTGGGCTGCATGATGTTTTCTCGACCGCACATGAGTAAACTGCTTAGAGAGTCTACTGGCCAGCCTACACAGTGGAGCGAGTCGGACCGTCCCTACGTTTGTTTGGGCGGCAAGGCTTGAGATGCCATTTCATCTCAATATTGGGTAAAAGTCCCACAAAATTGGCGGCAACGTCTCCAAAGACCTAAATACTCTTGGCGGGGACGTAAATCCTCAATGCAAATAAAAACCGGTATTATATTAGAAAGTTGTAAAAATTTAATATTATTTTTTGTGGTGACCAGAGATAGGGTTTTCCTTTTAACATTTATCCAGTCAGTAAGACGGGCCAATATCGGGCCGACAGAAATACGACTTTGCAACGTCATATCGCTGTCGGACCGACGTTGGTACACTGTTGCGTGCTAGCTGGGTATTTAATGTTTCTATAAAGGAATTCAAACATTGTCCTAATAAACTAATAAAAGTTTTGGGATTCTCTGCGATTTCGAACATTTTACGTTATCAGGGAAGAAAATTTACATTGAGTCAACGCACAAGAAATGGAGGCAATGATTGACTGAAGACAGAAGAAAGCCTGAAATAAGATTTGTGCAACCAGTGAAACATCATATGAGCCTGCACATCCGTACAGTCTGACCAGAGTCGGAGAGAGGTAAAGGTAAACACACTGGGAGGATTTGTAGGCTGGTCTGAGTCTTCACTGGTCGACTTATTGTAGGTTTTTGGTGTTCTGGCCTATCTAGAAATTCTAACACATTTCCAGCAACATTGGGAACTAGAACACCAAACAATTAATAACATACTTTACCTTATACAAAACTGCAAAACTATCTTCCGACAGATACAGATACAAACTTTATTTAAAGTGGGAAGGTTTCAACAAATGTAACATTAGCTATGTAAAGCAATTAACCGACCCTGTCATGGGAAGTGATTTTGAAATAATTTCTCTGCAAGTCTCCCGCTGATCCAAGAAAATGTTAATAATAATAATAACAATAATAATAGTAATAATAAATGTTAATGAAATACAATTTATAACTATGAAAACGATGGGAATTATATTGATAATGATGATGATGATAAGTGACTTTGAAATATTTTTATTATTGCATTTTTGAAAGTTCAACATTAATGAGTAGAAGTTAAAAATCCCTTCAGATGTAATGTTTCCACAGATGTATATTCATAAAATTCTGTAGTAGATGGTGATTATGTCAGTAATCGAATTATTGACATGCGTATCAGATTAATCAATACGCGTGTCGTTAACAACGTATCAATAATTAGATTATCGAGTATAGGACGACGCATCAATCAATGTAATAATAAGATCAAACCAAGGAGGCGTGAAAGCGGTCATCACGGACTTTAATTAAAATTGCGTAGGACAACACGTTAATAAGCATGTAATTTATACCCCCTAGTAAAGCCCACTGCATATTCAGAAAACGGATTCACAAGCATTGCATTATTATTATTCAAATACAAAGACTGTAGGTACACTTTAGAACCGCGTCAATCTGTTTTCATAGCAATGTTCAGCTGGTTTGTTCTTTTTGGAAACTTTCTATTTGTAACAAATTTTAACAAATGCAGTCGAAATGCAACCACATTATTTTCGCTCGAATACATAGATACTGGCGATACAAAAGGCGGTTCTATTGAATACCCACAAGCTATGTTGGAAGCAGAAGTAAAAATTAATAAATAAATACGATATTTAGTTTATTCAATAATTAGTTTGAATTGATGTTTAACGTCCTCGTCAACACTATTTAGATCATCTTGGAAACATCGCTCCCAATTTTGTGAGACTTTTACCCGACAATGAGATGAAATGATATCTCAAGACCTGCCGCCCAATGAAACCGATAGGGCTTATATGCATTGGACCGACTCGCACCACTTTGCCTGGGCAGGCTTAGTCCTTCTAAGCGGTTTACTAATACTTGTGTGCTGTCAGATTTAGCTCTGCGTGGAAGCACCATGCAACCCAATCTATTTCTCCAAACCCCGGTGGGCGGGGGCCTATTTTATTCATTAACAAAAACTCATTTAAGAGCCATATAAGAAGCGTTCACCTTCAATATAATATGCAGAGTTGTCGTTTTTTTCTGATGCTAGAGAGTACGCACAATCAATGTTATGACGAATATAAACTTTGTAAACCCAAATTTTCGTCAGGCAGGAGCGACATTTAGGTAACATCACAAGACTTGTCTGCATGAGCGCTTGGTTAGTGTTTTCTACTTTTCCCATATATCCAACAGTCAGATCGTGCAGGGGTGGATCAACATTGATGCGTCGTCGCAAGAGTTGTCTTAGCGCAGGCATGGTATTTAGGCTACGGCTAATTGGCGGGACTAGGGATTTAGTCCCACACTGCATGACCTAATCAATCAAAGCACTGACAGCACTCGTGGGTCGATTGTCTCTGAGTGTAGGCTAGGGAAATGATCCTGAACGGTGACTATAGACCGTTAACATTTCGTTCAGAATCAGAATCAGAATTATTGTTACTGGTGACACGTCAAATGACATTCATACACCAGGACCCTTATGTTCCTCCACTGCAAGCAAAAAGTGTAAACCTTGATCAGACGCCACGTGCTGGCGCATTTACCAATAAATTCCTGTACTGTAAGCAGAGTGTGGACCCTGATCAGACGACGCGTTATGTCGCGTCTGATCTGGGTCTACATTGTTTGCCAAACTAAACACATGGTTCCAGTCCTGATACTATAAATAAAGATAACCCTCTAGCGCGACTAACGTTACCTGGATTTCCTACATAACAGTGGTCACCTGGACTTTAGCTGGCACTGAAAGGAGCTTTGGGTCGATTCTATTAGGTATTTTACCCACGCTGGGCAAACCAGTCGACAAACATTCGGTGTCCTCCGCTCTTATCCAATAAGTAAACAATATGCCCTTTCCACTTGCGAAGTTAATTTCTTTGGGACTGAAACAGGGCAGTAAATATGTCGCCAGTTTTGTTAAGCAGAAAGCTAAGGAGCATGAAACGGTCAAAAAGATTATTGTCAAATCTGCTGAATGTAGGTGTACTGACTACTGAGCCGATAAAATTTGAATCCCTGTTTCGGCCCATGACAAACTCAGCCCGTCACAAAGTCGGCCCCAACAATTCTGCATTTTTTTCTCTTCTCCTATTACTGCTACTCACTCACATCTGAGCATTACGAGCAGGATTTCCTGGCTGGTAACCAGTATTTTTTTTTGCAAGCAGTGTGGATGAAGTGCCTTGCTCAAGGGCACAACACTGTTCAGCGTGAGGGTCGAACCCGCAACCTCTCAATCACAAATCCGATGCGCTACCACTGCACCAAAGCGCACCACACCAACTCGTCTCCACTATAAATTAAATACATATAAAATACCATAAAATTCTAATTAAGGCCTATGTTCCAATAAATGTCTATCCCCGCCCCCAATGGCAACAAAGTTGAATTTTTGGACCTTTTCTCAAAGAGTTGGTATTATCTGTCTGTCTTCAATGTGGTGCGTTTGCTAACCAGAACGGACCAGGTGTAACCGGAACGGACCTTTAAAATTATTATTATTCTATCCAAATGCCTGATATTATATGAGGTACTAGAGAAAGAAAGGTGGACAGGGGCAATTTTGGATGTAGGATTCTCTGTTTGCTCAAATTATGCCAAATGACATGGAAAAAAGATTAAAACAGGCGTTTGTAAATATCACCATGAAACCTATTTGAAGATATCACTGGTTAATTAATGCTCAGGAGCAAATATCGTCTTAATAATCCCCGCGGGGATAATGTATTACCCCTGTCTGGACATCCGTCCATCTGTACTGTCCAACCATTGCTCCTAGACCATTGAATCAGACATGCTAAGTCTCCCGAAAATCGTGCGAGACTCCCGAAAAATATCTTTTCTGACGCCTCACGAAATTCAGAAGAAAACTCACGAAAGAATGAAAATCCCCCTTTGGGTCAAACTTTTCAAAAAGCTGTGCTTGTATTTCCATGAAATCTGGCGGAAAATTCTGATAATAATTAATGCACTCCCCCGCATAATTGATTTTGATTGATTGAGGTTTAATGTCCCCGTAAACACTGTATAGGTCATTTTGGAAACATAGCTTCCATTTTTGTCGGACTTTTACTCGACAGTGAGATGAAATGACATCTCAAGCCCTGTTGCCCAATGATATATTATCCAGTTGATTGTGCCAGCCTTATTGATTTATTGTTAATTTTTTACCCGGCTCAAACAGAATTATGCACAAACTAGTTTTTCAATTTCTAAACAACCCACAATTTGATTAAGAATGAGTTCTAGCAGTGATTTGTTGAGTAACTAGTACAAAAAATCACAGTTTGGGGGTCAGTTGTAAAGTAGATCAAATCACAGGTGCATAGTGCAAGTAATTTGTATACAGTGGATCAAATCACAAGCGCATAGCACAAGTGAATTGACTTCCAAACTGTGATTTATTTCTCAGCAAATCACTGCTAGAGATTGTCTATTTCAATAGGAGCTTTTTTCGTGACGTACTTCCGTTTCTAAAAATAGAACGGGAAAAGCCCTGGCCATCAACTTCGTATATGCTTCAAGGCAGTGGGACAGAAAAAGTGTTAATTACAGCGTAAAACAATGGAATTCTTTTTAACTTTCGACGAATCCTAATGTAAGATAATAGGACAAACACCGATATTCTACCAGGTGTGAAATTTCGCATTACAAAAAACATGCCTATTCAAATATTTATGACGGGTCACCTGGCAGTTTTCATTAAGTATGACTTAATGACAGATAATGTTTTGGGGTCAGTAAAACTACAAGTACTCTATGTTTTCTTTTATTATCTCTCTCTTTATTCCTTTTATATTTTGGCTAAATGGGACCAGCTCAGTCATTGGCCCAGAAGTCCTAGTTCAGACTGTGTACCAGTGTCATCTGTACTGGGCCTGACACTGGCCACGCGGTATGCGGACCATGCTGAACCAGGGGGACATACTTTTCAGTAGCTGCTGATAGAATGAATCATATGCTCACAAACATGGCACTTGCTCTGATCAGTGTGGCTGGCACAGCGCATTTGCCATGTTGGCGATACTTGCATTTGGCTGGAAAACATGATAAAGCTGATTCTCAGTCAAACTACTCAGCCAGTGTGAGTAGCTATCCAGTCAGCCAGTGTGACTGGTCTGCAGTTAATGTCAGTCTAGCTACTCAGCCAGTGTGAGTAACTATCCAGTCAGCCAGTGTGACCGGTTTGCCGTGAAATCCAGCTACTCAGCCAGTGTGAGTAACTACCCAGTCAGCCAGTGTGACCGAGTGTGAAGCAGCATTAACATGAAATTCCAAAGTATCAGCTACATGAAAAGTGATAAATTGTAGCAGGCTGTTGTAGCCTGGTAGAACTTGGGGATAATTTGATGAATGTTTTGTAAAATGAAATGGAATTCCCCAAACATTGCATTAACTTTGAAACACTTTCTGATTACTATGGTCTCATCTGGGACTTGAGCTGATCCCTTACTCCATGTCACTGATGCAAGGTGTTGTGGTGGGGTGGTCTCGGTGGAAAGCTTTGCAAATGGAAGAAATGTGGTCTTCCAAGCACAGAAACAGAAATGACGTTGATGCAAAGTTTGATCAGCCTTTATAATTCATCAGTGTTTGATTTTTCACCACCTTTCCTATGGAGGTCAGACAGCTCGACCTTTAATATACCATCTATAATACCTTAGCAGAGTATGAGTTTTAAACAAAAACTGTTAGTTGCAGCTTCAAACTAGATTTAAAGGGTACCCCATCATAAACAAAATTTTATCTCCTAAAATTACAATTTATGACGGGTCACCTGGCAGTTTTCATTAAGTATGACTTAATGACAGATAATGTTTTGGGGTCAGTAAAACTACAAGTACTCTATGTTTTCTTTTATTATCTCTCTCTTTATTCCTTTTATATTTTGGCTAAATGGGACCAGCTCAGTCATTGGCCCAGAAGTCCTAGTTCAGACTGTGTACCAGTGTCATCTGTACTGGGCCTGACACTGGCCACGCGGTATGCGGACCATGCTGAACCAGGGGGACATACTTTTCAGTAGCTGCTGATAGAATGAATCATATGCTCACAAACATGGCACTTGCTCTGATCAGTGTGGCTGGCACAGCGCATTTGCCATGTTGGCGATACTTGCATTTGGCTGGAAAACATGATAAAGCTGATTCTCAGTCAAACTACTCAGCCAGTGTGAGTAGCTATCCAGTCAGCCAGTGTGACTGGTCTGCAGTTAATGTCAGTCTAGCTACTCAGCCAGTGTGAGTAACTATCCAGTCAGCCAGTGTGACCGGTTTGCCGTGAAATCCAGCTACTCAGCCAGTGTGAGTAACTACCCAGTCAGCCAGTGTGACCGAGTGTGAAGCAGCATTAACATGAAATTCCAAAGTATCAGCTACATGAAAAGTGATAAATTGTAGCAGGCTGTTGTAGCCTGGTAGAACTTGGGGATAATTTGATGAATGTTTTGTAAAATGAAATGGAATTCCCCAAAAATGAAGGAATGAATATCATGACTGAATGATCCCCAAGTAAAAGGAATAAAGATTAAGAAGTGGGGGTATCAGTGACTAGGAGCAGTAACATATAAGCAAGTATATACAGGATATCTGTACCTGCAGCATGTCATTTGTCACACATAATCAGTAAATTATTAGAACTTGTTTACCCTTCAAGTACCACAGAAAATCCCGAGCAGATGACAGACAGTTTGCTTGATTGTTTGATTTGAGGTTTAACATCCCCGTCAACACTTTAAAGGTCATTTTGGAGACGTTGCTTCAAATTTTGTGGGACTTTACCGGACATTGAGATGAAATGACATCTCAAGCCCTGTCGCCCAATGAAACCAATAGTGTTTAGATGATAGACAGAGTTGAATTTGCGCTCTTAATGTCTTCATATTCCAGTGAAAAAACATAGCCCAACATCTCATGCGAATCAGACGATTCACATGCAATGTCAAGCCTAAGTTGCCTAACATCTGCCACTAACAAAGGAACATGTAAAAGCCATCCTCAAGATGTGCTATGCACCAGAAGGATTAAATTGTAAAAGAGTAAACTGTGCATCTTTATGACTTCAGTTCATTTTATAATGGATGACCATTGTCTTAAGGTATGGATCATACATGATCTTCGCAGCTGATGTAGCTGTGTGTCCAGAATTTAAATAACTGTCATAGCCCACATGAGCAAGAATGTTCCTTTCCTATCGTTTGAACAAGGCAGTTCAGAAAAGTGTGTTAAATTATTCTTCTAGTAAATGTTGGCATCACCAAATTTTATGTCACTTTGTAGGAAAATGCTTCTTTGTCAATTGAACTTCAATTCTGTACCAATCCATAACACTAGCTTGATCCTCATGTTGGAAATACAAAACACCTGACCTGAACAAGACTGGAACTACCAGGATTGCTCCATCCTGAAACTGACACAAAAAGATCATAAACATAGTACTAGGAATAAATACAAGAGTCCAGCATGACTGCCACTATTTTGGCACAATGCAGTTTTGTTCTGAGTCCAGTCAACACTATTAAGGTCATTTTGAGCCGGTCAGTTGGCATGTACTGCATAAGCGGTTAACCAGTACAGTGCATAGTATGTAAGCGGTTAACCAGTACACTGCACAGTCTTATGCCAGAAACAGACAACTGCATGCCCTTCATGAATCAGTGTGTGTAGCAGTGGGACTGGTCTGCAGTTACCATCATTCTAGCTACTCAGCCAGTGTGAGTAACCATCCAGTCAGCCAGTGTGACTGGTCTGCCTTTAATCCCAGCTACTCAGCCAGTGTGAGTAACTACCCAGTCAGCCAGTGTGACTGAGTGTGAAGCAGAACAGTCCCTTGCAGCTACATGAAACGACTGACACGATATGAAGGGATTGAATGAACGCAGAAAAGATTTCAAAATTATGTTGCCGACCCAGGCAGGTATCGAACCCACGTCCGCCTGATCATCAGTCAGACGTGCATCCGACTGAGCTACCGAGGCTGGCCCAATCCATTGAGGAAGGAAAATAATCGGTCCAGACTGCAAGATGTGGACATTAATCTCTTTGCCTTGTACTATGTCAGCCAAAATATAATAAACAAAATTAAAAAGTGAGGTTTTACAAGATACCAAAATATTCTATTATGTTTGTTTGTTGTGGTTTAACGTTCCCATCAGCACTATTAAGGTCATTTGGAGATTTTGCTTTAAGTTATGTTAGAGAAATCTTATCATCGTCTCACAAAACGAATTCTGATCAACCTTGCTAGAGACTGATCGGTCTCTGTAAACTGGAGACCTAGCTATGTTACTGTTAAGCTTAGTTTTAAACTGAATTCACAGCCATGCAATCTGGTTGTCTTATACCCTTAGAATGGAAGACTAAGCCATGCAGTCCTATCATCTTCCACTGTAAGGATTTGAGATGTCAACACAGCGTTTCTACTCGCATTAAAATGATAGCCATGATTGTCAAAACTCCCTTGTTAAAGATGTATAAGTGGCAGTGCGATCTGGTAAATTGAGACATCAGCCAGACAGTTAGATAACTTAGATCGCCATGCATTTTGTTGCATAGTCTGCATTGTCAGAAGTGGTGACCAACCCACTTGTGCTGTAAGACTTCAAGCTTTGGCCAAGCAGTCAGATTGTACAACGGACCCTGTCATATGCAGTCTGATCAATGTCTTAAATTGCTGCTGATACTGTAGACACTGTCAGCAAAACTCTTTGGTTTTTATGCCCCCGGAATCTAAGAGATTCGGGGGCATATAGTTTTTGGTCTGTCCGTCTGTTTGTCTGTTTGTCCGTTTGTCTGTCTGCAAAAACTTTAACATTGGGCATAACTTTTGAATGGTAATAGATAGAGCTTTCATATTTCACATGTGTATACCTTATCACAAGACCTTTCCAGTGGTGCCATAATTTTTGATTTCGTGACCTTCACCTTGACCTTTGACCTATTTTTTTCAAAATTTTTAAAAACATTAACATTGGCGCTGTCCGGGGGCATCAGTGTTTCACAAACACATCTTGTTTTTTTTTTTTTTTTTTTTTTTTTGTTTATGGACCTTTCAAGATCATTTCACTCATATTGAGCAGATAATTAATCAGAGGTGGTAAAAAAAAAAAAAAAATGAAGTACCCGGAGAAAACCACCTGGACTTCCTTTGCAGAACTCGGCTTCTCACATGTGACCCGAACCAGGCTCGAACCCATAGCAGCAAGAGACCCAATGAATGAGAGTCAGCATTCTCATCCACTAGGCCACTGAGGCCCGTTTCATCATAACTGTTTACTACCTGTTACCAACAAAATCTGCTCATAAGGACAGAAAATCGGGTATGTCTGGAGTCTTCACAAAATCAGACAAGACTTGTGCTGATATTATTTCTGCACTTGGAAGACCTAAGTCTGCACAATATGACAAGAGCTCTACATCTTGTTAGATAATTGTTATTTCTAAGCTTCTCTTTAAAATTCACTTGCTTTCTTTTATGTGTTCACTTAAAGTGCAAAGTCACAATCAGAAAGGGGGGAGTGGGGGGGGTCTAATGGTTGATATACGAGTTGACCTGACATGAACCCCAGTGAAAAGCCGGAGGAGAGGAAATAGATGTAGCAGTATCTAGGCTGGGGAGGCATGCAAATGCTTGCAGCTTTGCATCTACAGCTAGCAGAAATCAAGTGAGGGCTGATTGGCATTCTATATGAGGCCTGAATAAGGTTGTGCATCTTGATTAGATTAGATGACTACAACACACTGAATGGCAGGCACCTTACAATGAGACATGAAAACCGATGCAAACCCGAGACCTATGAGACACAAACGAGCTAAGCAGATGATGAAATTCAGACCGTATTCATGAATTTAGCCATAATGAATAAAGGCTAGACCTAGCTGCACGTAATCCTCATGTGAGGATGATGCAGTGTAAATAGATGCCCTGAGGGAAGGCATGTCATATCAAGTCCCAATAAAGGAATGAATAAGATGAGCATGATGCTTTCTTAAACATTGAACATGGCAAAGGTAACTCGGTTGCAGGTGAAAACTAGAGTACTTGGAGCAAAACTACCTGACTTTTAATTGCAGAACTTGGCGTCACCGTGGTATGAACAAGAAAACAAGCATATTTTCAAGAATAATGAGTAGCTGTTATTTAATGTGCAGCACAGCGAGATTATTGATTTGGAGCTTTAAGACCCAGGCAGCACTAATTTAGTTCATATCGAGCTGAGGGCAGCGATTACTAGAATAGAAGCTAAGTTGTAGTGGCAAACAGCAGCTGCACATTGAACAGGCATGGTTGTCTCAACTTTAATCACCCGATTTGAGTAGGTATGGGAAAGCAATGAAAAATACTTATCTTTGACATCTGTAACAGTTTCAATGCTTGCTTCTTGTCCCACACCCTGATGAGATCGTCCAGAGGCCATGGTTTCAAGGTGACTACACAAGTAACCTCACGTGAACTTGGTGGTAGTAGAATCCTATAAGTCCTGTTGACTTGTCTTCTACGTCTCTTCTTTACCGACTTCCAAAGTCATTTTCAAAGTTCAGATTTGAAATGTTGTTAGACCCGGTTTCATATAAACGACACACACTTCAATCTCAGCATATGGCATTGTTCATAAAGTATTATCAGCTCTCAGCAAACAGATTTTTTATACGTTTATAAAAACGCAATCAGTGAGATTCAAACTCGAACTGTCAGCATGACAAGCAGCGTTGACATCCCCTCGGTCGTTGTGACTGCTGTTGGAAGATGAAAATAGCGGCTGCATTATCTTGAAAAGTCATTTTCTATGTTGAGTCCACCATTGAAAGAAATTCCAATCTGGCATTTTTAACATGCTCAAATGTTATCCTTTTCAGTGAATTCTCTGCAGACAAGTGTTCATAATCTTTCATAATCTTAACTAGGCCAGAAAAGCTTAAAGCTTTGCAAATGGAAGAAATGTGGTCTTCCAAGCACAGAAACAGAAATGACGTTGATGCAAAGTTTGATCAGCCTTTATAATTCATCAGTGTTTGATTTTTCACCACCTTTCCTATGGAGGTCAGACAGCTCGACCTTTAATATACCATCTATAATACCTTAGCAGAGTATGAGTTTTAAACAAAAACTGTTAGTTGCAGCTTCAAACTAGATTTAAAGGGTACCCCATCATAAACAAAATTTTATCTCCTAAAATTACAATATAATCAATTTTTCGGGGGAAAAAAATGGAAATTTTAAGATATAAAATTGTGATATTTTTTTTATTTCTGCTCAAAGCATAGATGGCGGGGACTCGATAGAACCGCCTCTACGAGATAAAGATTTTTATTTATTTGCCCATTTTTTGTTTTTTTTTAACATATAATCATTTCGTGCAATAAGTACAGGCGGTTCTATCGAGTACCCACAATCTATGTTTTGAGGCGGTTCAATCGAGTACCCACAAACAGGAATAAGAAAAATAATGTTTACCCCTGTAAACCCAAGTTTTACTATATAAAAGTGGGGTTTGAGGGGGTCAAAATCGCATAGGCGTGTTTTTCATGATGGCAAATCCCTAGTCTTATGTTTTAATTAACTGCTCTTAAAGATATATGGTACAAACGACCAAACAGGGTCCTCTCTCTCTCTCTCTCTCTGAGTGTGCCATGACCTACATGTTGCTCTCTCTCTCTCTCTCTCCTCTCTCTCTCTCTCTCTCTTTCTCTCTCTCTCTCTTAGCGTACCAACACTTAGCGAGCGTAGGTAAATGTAAATTACAATTTCCACGTCAACCGACATGTAACGTGTCAACAACGTCGTGTCGTCATCAAACCAACATCAAAGCGATGCACTGAATTTGACTTTCCAACGTCGATGAAACGTCAGAACGTTGCTTTGGCGATAATACGGCGTTGCTTAATAAGATGTCATTTGCCCAGTGCTCGGACCCACCAAGACTCAGTGGGATTGGAACATTAAATTCAAAACAAACGTAGAACACCCTTTCAGTGCATGAGAATGAAACACTCCTTCGCAAGTGCAAGCTTTTACATAGACTAGCTACTAGTCGGATATCATATAATTAAGTTAGTATACTTATATATATGCATATTTATTTTTTTTTCATTTCTTTTTGCCTCTCTAATAGCAGCTTGTTTTATCTTGGGGGAAGTTATGTCTGAGACAAGACTAAAGACTAGCCACAAAGTCTCATATTTGATGAAACATACAGGAAGATTGATAAATATAACATCAAGGTCTAGGAGCTAGACTAGCTTTTACAGTAAAATCAGGTAGATCAACCTGCCCAGCCCTTACATTACCAGGAACCCCAAAACAGGTACCCTGGCAAACAGTGCTGGCCCAGATCAGACGCCACAGAACGCGGCGCCTGATCAGGGCCTACACTGTTTGCAAAAGTCAAGCCAATTTCCAAACAAATTTTGAAGGAAACACAACCTGGCACGCCTAAATTTTGAAATGGACTCCTGCTATAAATAAGGAGGAAGATTCCATTATTTGGTACAAAATGGGTTAATGGCTTATTACCTTAGCTCCACAATATCTTCTTGGATATAGGGATCAGTCAACCTCTCTCATCTCAACGGTCACGTGACATTGAAGTGAGTTGGAGTGGGTGTCGACGGCATGACGTCGAGCCAACGTTGACTCGACGACCGTCATTCAGTCCACTCATTATTTTTTTTCGACTGTCAGTATGTTTATTTTTCTGTCTGTCCGTCCGTACGTCTGTTAGTCATTCATTCATTCAGTCGGTAGGTCTGTCGTCTGTCAGTCACCCCCCCCCCCTCTCTCTCTCTCTCTCTCAACGGCCATGTGACGTTGAAGTGAGTTGGAGTTGTTGAAGACGGCATGACGTCGAACCAACGTTGACTCGACGCCCGTCTGTCAGTCCACTCATTAGTTGTTTTCTACTGTCAGTATCAGTTTATTTTTCTGACTAACTGTCCATCCATTCGTCTGTTAGTCCGTCATTCAGTCAGTCGGTCTGTCTGTCGTCTGTCTGTCTACAGTCAGTTTCTCAGTCAAATCTCTCTCTCTCTCTCTCTCTCTCTCTCTCTCTCTCTGTACATGATGTTTGATAGAAATAAAATATTGTTTATACCAAAACAAATGTTGTCTGTGCACAGGAATCTTCAATTTATTAAAACTGCACTTCTAGACAGATCGTTTGACAATTTTCTAGCTAGATAGATAGATAGATAGATAGATAGATAGATAGATAGATATAGATAGATAGATAGATAGATAGATAGATAGATAGATAGATAGATAGATAGATAGATAGCAGTTTTGTCCGTATGTGATAGCGAATAACGAAAAGTTACGTAAAAACCTATTTTGTAAGTAAGCTTTGGTAAGCCATTGACATGGGTCATTCACGAAGAGATTTACGTCAATAACAAACGGATCCAGGATAAATGAATTTCAGTAATAAAAGCAAAATATCATTCTTTCCTTCTCGAGGCATTATTTCAATGTAAACGGGTATATTTTCTCTCAAAATGTCTGAATGTTGTTAGCATTTAAGTTCCGCCAATACATTTGAATAGCGATGGCCGTTTCAATTGACGGCCAGTGCTTTGCGCATGCGCAAGAATGACGTCATAAACGGAATCCCTAAAACCTCCTATTCTAAGACACAAAAATCAACAATAACTTTGTAGTTGCCTTCAAATTCTTTCAACCATTCGCCATTGTCATAAGAAATCCTGTCAACATTTATTGACTGTATCACACACATTTATATCCTTTTGTAATGTTTTTGATGCAAGAAAAACCACCATCTAGCATCAAAGAATCTTGGAGTGACGTCATAAAATGGCGGGTTCTCGCATTAAGCTCTTTTGTCCAGTTATAATTCATTGCAGAATAAATCACTACCTATAAAGGCCCACTATAGCCCCTGCCCATCAGGGATTAGAGAAATAGATTAGGCTGCACGATGCTTCCATGCAGAGCTGAAAGCTACTGGTCACACATGAGAACTGGCAAACTGCTTAGAAAGTCTAAGCCTGCCCAGGCAAATTGATGCCAGTCAGACCATCCATGTTTATAAACCCTGTTGGTTTCATATGGCAACAGGGATTGAGATATCATTTCATCTCAATATCGGGTAAAAGTCCCACAAAATTGGAAGCAGCGTCTCCAAAATGACCTAAATAGTGTTGATGGGGACGTAAAACCTCAAATCAAACAAACAAATATAGGCCCACTATGTTAAAATATTGTCTGCAGATTTATAGCAGTCTGTAAAAAATCCTAAAGCTATAATTTTATATCTATCATAATGTTGTATATGTTGGTGAAGGGGAGAACCACTGTCTCTATGTGACCCAGGCTCCAGCTCCACACCAGGGCTTCGTTGTCCAAAACTAAGAATTTAAGTTAACAAATCGTGGAATATACATGTAACTAATATGGATATATTTTTACAAGAATAAGAAAAATAATAGACACCCATATTTCCATTAACCCGTTGCATGTGGGAAACCCCTAAAGGGGTACCTTGGCAAACAGTGCAGGCCAGCCCAAATCAGACACCGCAGAACAAGGCGTCTGATCAGGGCCTGCACTACCGTAATTCCCTGTGTATACCACGCACTTTTTTCACCCAGAAAACGGTAAAAAAAAAATCCCCTGCGTGTAATACAATGGCATAGAAAAATGACATTGTTTTTCTCGAAAAGTCTGAATGTCACGAAAATCCATTACAAATACAATGTGACACTTTGAGACCCTCATAAAGTTTCGTTTGACATATTAATCCATTGAATCATTCATACCATTAAAAATGCAATCAATATTCCTATCTCAGACATCAACCTTTCATCCCTTTTTGGGACATCGGCAAACAGTGCAGTCCCAGATCAGACACCTCAGAAAGACGCCGCAGACATCTTATTTGGATTTACTCTGTTTGATGATTTATAACAGTTCAATTATGACACTATTGTTAATCCCTGTCATATAATTGCCACCCTGCGGTGCATGTCGATAAGGTGTGAAAATATGGTCAAGTTATGTCACTAATTTGCGTTTATTCCCCGATCATAAAATTTAATCCGCAATCAATGTGAAAATTATTTAATTGCTCCTAAGACGAGTTGCTACGTCACTCCAGGTAAAGTCTTCGGACAGGTAGGACGTATTGATCTCTTGCTCTAGTTGTTATTTTTTGTATTAATCTTGTTCTGCAGACAATAGTCTGCAATCTTGTTTGACACAATACACGGTGTCGCACCTATTTCCACACCTTTCCAAGCTGTGAAAACTGGCTTCTCGACGTGTTAAAAAGTGACATTTTGATTAAGTTGATTAGTTAGTATATTGTCAGTATTGTGTTAGTATATTGTGTTAGTGTATTGTTGTTGTGTTAGTATATTGTTGATAGCAGCAAAAATGAAGAACAAAACACAAGACAAGGTCGTGATAGGCTCAGGGGCCAATGATATGGGCCCGGGGTCGGACTCTGCCCCCATCGGTTCCACTGACCCTTTAGTAGGGGATGGGGCACCCGCCGCAGCACCTGTTGCGCAGGCTGGGGAGGGGGAGGGCCTGGATAGGACAAGGGATGTCTGTGACATGGTTGCAGACCTGGTGGCGAGCCCGGCAGGGAGGAGCTCAGAGACCGAGGTCTCTGAGCCCCTCCCTGAGGGGCTTGTCACCCAGGGAAAGGGTGACACCACGCAGGAAGGGAAGTGGCGCGATGGGATAAGATACCCAACTCTCACCCTGCTGGGATCCATGGGGTCAAAAATGACCTCTACCCCTAAGCCCGGGGCTTTCAAGGGGAAGGTGGTCCCTGATCAGACTGATCAGAGCCAGGCCACGGGCCAAAAGCGGGACAGGACATACCTGTCCAGCGACTCGGAAGGGGATACA
The DNA here is from genome assembly GCA_963580285.1 of Lucinisca nassula. Lineage (NCBI taxonomy): Eukaryota > Metazoa > Mollusca > Bivalvia > Lucinida > Lucinidae > Lucinisca > Lucinisca nassula. Next base: position 118,668,719 of record OY757012.1, read on the forward strand.
TTTGAGGGGCGGCCGCTTCCTAAGGCCATGAACCTTGGACTAGGGGAGGGGATGGAGGACCTGGACCCAGTCTTGGTCATCGACTCCGGAGCTGGGGAGGAGGCCATGGAGGAGGGGACTTTCACAGAAGTGGGCAAAAAAAAATGGGAGGACGCACAAAGAGGGACACTCAGATAGGGCACCAAACCCCGTTCCCACTCCCGCCTCTTGCAAGGAAAGACCGGAGGCACGCCAAACAGCGGCAACGGGCATGACGTATGTATACGTCATGTTCGCGCTGGTGGGGGGCGCTTTCCCCATTCAGAAATTGGAGCAATTCGCATCGGGCTTCAGGACCTACATAGGGGAGGTCATTGAAGCCCATGCCCCGGGGAAAGGAAAGGGTCCGATTTTCAAAATATCGGCCGCCAAGGAATCAAAAGCAAAGGGTTTCAACTACCAGGGCCTTGATCTTAAAATAACTATAGGTAAAAGCTTATCAGAATTACAGGGAAAACCAAATTCAAGCAACACACGCAATAAACCACATCAAAAAAAGACATACGCGACACTGAAAATCGGGGCAAACATAAGGCAGGAAAAACTCAGGGAGATGTTTGACTTTGGGCGCTATCAAATCTGCGATGCACATAGGATAGCGTCCAGGGGCAAAGATCTCGATCTAGTTAAACTAACTTTTAATAAGGAAACGCCAACCTTTGAGATTACCAGTACAGCAGATATCACTTATCCACTGCTACCATGCTATTTGCAATACCTGCGCTGCCAAAAGTGTCAGAAATATGGCCACTCAGACAAAAATTGCCGAAACAAAAAAAACATATGCCCGCACTGTGCTGGGGTTCATAAACATAATGAGTGCAAAACAAAGCATAATAAAAAGTGCGCAAATTGCGGATTAGCCGGCCATGGAGCAGCATGGCGCGGGTGCACATTCTTTCTTAACTACAAGGCGCAAATCGATCAAATAAACGGTCAAATAGCCAGAGATTGGGGACAAGCAAAATCCCAATCTCAATCATTTAACACCGCGCAAGAAATCAGGAGCTCGGGTGCGGCTTACACCGCACCACCCAGTGCGGCTTATACCGCACCCCCTGCACAAGCCCCTGAAAACCAAAAAGACAACAATAAAGAGACCTACACAAAAATGGAGGTCGAAACTCTCATCGCCGCAGCAATAAAAAAGGCCACTAGCTCAATCCTGCATGAGCTCAACAAACAAAAACTGCTAAGCATCAAGGCGTCAGATGAGGTCATTGACCTCATCATCGAAAACGCCACCACACACAGAGTGGAGACCGACAACATGAATACGTCGGGCACCACAGGGGAAACCGCTGCAAACAATGAGAACCCCCCATCACCATCAGAATCAACGGAAAATAAACAAACCAGCGCCGCACCCGCACCCACACCCGCACAAAACAGGCGGAAAGCGAAAATCCCAAGGAGAAAACACAACAAGCGCGACACACAAGAACCCTTAAGGAAAAACGCGGATTACAGCTCCACTGATCCTGGACGAAGGATCAAGGGTGGACGTAAAAACACACGATACTAAAACATAAAAAAACTCTAACTGCCTAATTATCGACCCCAGCACCATTGCGAAAATCCGTGTGTTGCAGTGGAACGCCCGTAGTCTGTCTGGCAGGGAAAATGGAACAAAACTCGGGGCTTTAGGGAATTATCTAGAAACTTTAGGCTACACACCGGAGGTAATAGCTATCCAAGAAACTTTCTCAAAAAAAGATAGTAAACCAACAAAAATTCCAGGATACAAAACTCCGGTCAGTTTCAGTAGGGAAAAGGGGGAGCGCGGGGGAGGGCTAGCCACCTTTATCAAAACAGGATTAGATTCGGAAGAAATCAAATTTAGACACACAAAAAAAGATATAGAGGTGGTGATCATCAGAATTTTTGGACAAAAAGAAAACATAGACATAGTAAACTTCTATGCACCACCTAAAGCAGTAGTAACGTCTGACGATTATGATGAAATTTACAAAAAATTAGGGAAAAAATCAATTTTTCTAGGGGATTTCAATGCCAGACACGAACTATGGGAAACAAACCACAACCCCACATACGAAAAACGACGAGGTCTAGAACTTGTCGATTTCATAAACAGCACCGATTACGTAATCCTTAACACGGGGTGTGGCACACGACTCAACGTCGAGCGCGGTAGCACGAGCGCCATAGACTTAACACTGGTTAGCGCATCACTATGCCAATCTAGTGAGTGGCAAGTGGGAGACGACACGATGGGAAGCGACCACTTCCCCATCCTGACGTCGCTCAACTTCACTCACAAATGCGTAACGCAACGGCCTGCCCGACGTTGGAATTTAGACAAAGCAGACTGGAACCTCTTTAGGCAGAAACTTAAACACACCAACATATCCCTCGAAGGCACGAATATCAATAAAAACAATGAGGATTTTGTTTCGGAAATAATGGCGGCATGTGAAAAATCAATACCAAAAACACAACCAAAAAATAGGCAAAAAAACACCTTACCATGGTGGGATGAGAATTGTAGCAAGGCAGTCAAAAAGAAAAACAAAATATATTATAAATATAGGAAAAACAAAACAGCCGCCCTTTTGGAGGAATATAGACGTGTAAGAGAGGAAACAAAATATATTTTAACACAAACGAAACAACAAGCCTGGAGGGATTTTGTATCCACACTCACATACAAAACAAATGCTAAGAAAATTTGGGACACAATAAAAAGGTTTAATGGAAAACCCCTAAAGCCGGTAGAGGTTCTAAAACAAGGAAACAACAGATTTCATGAAAACGAAGAAAAAGTAGAAATCTTAGCACAACACTACCGGAAAGTCTGCAGTAATGAAAATTTAGACCCAAACTTTAGGCGCATTAGGGAAACGCAGGACCCAATGATTGAGCAGGCCGTTCAGGACGCCGATCACGCTGGCCAGTGCCGTGCATACAGTGCGAACTTCTCCCACAGGGAGCTGCAAAGCGCGCTAAATAAGAAAAAGAGCACCGCCCCCGGGGCCGACACCGTTCACTACGACATGTTAAAAAATCTACCAGAAAAGGGAAAAAATCAGCTGCTCGCATTAATAAACAAATCTTGGAACGAGGGGACTCTCCCTACACAATGGAAGGAGAGCACCATCGTTCCAATATTAAAACCGGACAAGGACCCCCATGAGCCGAAATCGTATAGGCCGATTTCACTCACATCAACCATATGTAAAATCATGGAAACCATGGTAGCATCTAGACTAACAGCACACATTGAGAAAAATAAACTCTTAGCAGACGAACAATCAGGTTTTAGGAAACATAGATCTACCATTGACCAAATCACCAGACTAGAATCCGCCATCCGAAAGGCAAAATTAATCAAACACTCACTGGTAGCGGTTTTCTTGGATTTAGAAAAAGCTTTCGACCTACTGTGGACTAGGGGGGTCCTTCTAAAACTGAACAAATTTGGAATTCATGGAAAAATGTTAACCTGGATCAGAGACTTTTTGACTGACAGAAAAATGAACGTAAAAATAGGTAACGATGTGTCCGGTTTTTATGAATGCGAGAATGGTCCCCCCAGGGGTCGGTGCTATCTCCCATCCTCTTCAACCTACTAATGAACACACTGCAGGAAACACTTCACTCATTACCGCTGGAAATATCCATGTTCGCAGATGACGGCTTAGTATGGAAAACCGCGAAAAAACCAAAAAGTGCCATTCCTGCACTACAAAAAGCGCTACATGCCATACGTGATTGGGCTACAAACTGGGGTTTCAAATTATCAACTGAAAAAACAACAGTGGTGGTTTTCAATAGAAATTTCGCAGACACAAAGGGCATGCCCAGGCTTGCGTATGACGGGCAGGAAATAAAGTACGCCAGTCATGCCAGATTCCTGGGCATGTACTTTGATAGCAATCTAACATGGAGACTGCACATTGAAAATCTGGTGTCCAGGTCCCAGCGGGACCTAAATGTGCTCAGGGCGGTCTCGGGGGCAAACTTTGGAGCAGACAAGAAAACCCTGATCAAAATGTACACAGCACTCATAAGAAGCAAAATTGATTATGGCTGCCAAGCATACGCGTCTGCGGCGCCATCACACCTGAAAAAACTAGATAGCATACAGGCCGCAGCCCTCAGAATCGCTACTGGGGCATACAGGGGAACGCGGAACCTGGACCTGGAGATTGAATGCAGCGTCATGCCCCTGCACCTGCGGAGGGATGAACTGCAGCTCAAGTACTGGGCCCGCTCAAGCAGTCTTAGGGAAAGTCTCCCCATAAACGAAATGATCGCCGACACGCCCAATCATGTTAACAGAGATAGGTTAAGAGGAAAGATCCCCTATATTATCAAAGTCCGGGACCTAATTAAAAACCATGACCTCGAACAGGTCAAAACAGCGGAAAAAACATATCCGGAAGTTTTTAATTTAAGAAGCCTACGCGCAAAAACAACACTAACGGGTGTCATAAAGAAAACTGAAACAACACAGAAAAAATGCAATGAGATCGCAGAATCACACATCAGTGAAAACTATAAGCAAGCGCTTAAAATTTTCACTGATGGAAGCAAAGATGCTGACAAAAAAGAAACAGGGTGCGCTTTCACAATACCAGAATTAAATTTCGACCAAAAATTCAAACTGAACCAGCACCTCACAGTCTACTCTGCAGAACTTATAGCCATACAGAAAGCCTTGGAATGGATACGGGAAGAAAAACCCGATAGTGTTGTTATACTAACGGACTCATTAAGCTCAGTACAAAGCATTAACTCTGGAAACAGCACTACAAGACCGGATATACTGCAGGACATTCATATCCTAATACACAAAATACTGAAACAAGGCATCACCCTGAACATAGATTGGATCCCCTCCCACTGCAACGTGCAGGGGAATGAGCGCGCAGACACGCTGGCCAAAGAAGCTCTGACCCGGGGGAAGGAACTTGACTACCTCCCCACCCCACAAGAAGTCTACACAATCATTAAGGCCAGCATCAAAAAGGAATGGGCGCGCATATGGCAGGGACAACACGGCTTCAGACACTCGATCTGCCAGTCCTTGACCCCGAAAATAGTTCAATACAGCGACAGCCGAAAGCTCGATCGCATATATACACGACTAAGACTTGGGGTCAACGGACTAAATGCACACATCTTCTATAACGCGGCCGATCCATTATGCGGGCACTGTGGCGGGGTTGAGAGTGTTAAACACTACCTCGCAGAGTGCCCCGCACACGGCCCCGCTAGAAGGGAACTAAAGGGAGAACTGACAACACTAGGATACCAAGGGGAGATAAACGCGATTTCTTTGCTCAATCTAATGTCACAGGAAATGAGGGACGCGGTTTTCAAATTCTTTGAGAAAACAAACTACCTGGACAAAATATAGGGGAAAGCTAAGGGCGCAGACTAAATTTATTGCACTGTTACGAGAGACACACCCCGTACGAGGTTACACACAAACATGCCTGAAACCCAAACCGTTAGAGACCCGATTTCAGAAACAATAAATGATTTAACCGCACCTAAGACGCAACCAACCAAAATGGAGCGTAGTGATCAAAGGGCGGCCGTCTCACGGCGAAAAGGGGAACAAAGTCAACGGTGGGCACTGTGGTTTGCGGCCTCGGCTTTGCACTAAGGAGTGCCTAACGGTGACAGCGATCCCTGGATCACTGTGAGAAGACCATAACAGAACGGGGCATGGACCTACCACAAGGAAAATCCATGGCCCCGACCCACCCTCCAAAGGGGTATGGCAAGCGAGAGGCTAAGACGAGATGTAGCGTTGTGGTTGCGGCCTACTGGCTTTGCACTTATGAGCGCTGCACCAAAATCCTAGCTGATCGGGAGCCACACTGCCCAAAAGAGGATCACACGAGAACACGCCGGGACTGGGCATGGATCCACCACAAGGAAAATCCATCGCCCGGCCTCTCCGGAGGGGGTGAGGCAAACGGGAAATCAGGACGAGATGTAACGCTGGGGTTTGCGGTCTTAGGACTTTGGCACTGAGCAGCGTTGCGTCAAAATCCTGGCTGATCGAGAACCACACAACCCAAAGGAGAACGGCACACAAACACACTAGCAAACAAAAAGGCTCTCCTTCAGGAATGCACATAGATGAGTGGGACAAAAATAAGAAACAATAGGCCTTATCACATCTCTTTGTTTTTCTCTTTTTTTTTTCTTTTTTTTTTTTTTTTTTCGCAAATTTCGCTTTCGAATAAAGGATGTACATTATAAGGTTACCCAAACAGAATGATCTGGGGGCCCACAAAAGGACATTTTATAAACACCCTACCAGCAGAAAAATCGCAGGAAGGCCCTTTCTAAGCACACATGGTATTGCTTCTGTCCCTCCCTTGACAAATGAATACGGTCCCTATAATAGTGCCTGTGGAGACGACCATCGCTGTCCCAATTTTACCCTCGGAAAATATGAACCGCTGTCCCACAAGTCAACATCATAGCTCGCCACGCGCATACCACCACGGTCGAAAAACCGAACCTCGCCTGGTACATCAAACAGCCCTCGGTACTGCCCTTGTCGTTTAACATAAGTATCATCAAAGACAGCAAATCGCGCCATGACCGAATTAAAACGGACGGCCAAGACGGCCAAATATTTATACAGATAAGGGAAATTAACTAACTAACTAGGGCATGACTAAGCGCGACTCTGAAGGAGGGCATCAACACACAACCACCCACGCAAAACTAAAACAACACACATCCACCCACGCAATGTTCAATAAGGTAGATATAGCGATAGTTGTAGAATATTTGTAGAGTAGGAATTCCCGTAGAGAGGATAGTATAGGAAAAGAGAGATCAAAAACCTGGAGATAGAAGAAGAAGAAGAAGAGTTTTTTCCCAAAAAGCGATTTCAAACATTGTTAACTGTAAATATGACACATAAAAACAAGCTCGCATAGGAGTGCTCGACTGCGCACATGCGCTGGCGGACGCTTGTATGCGACCTACATGATTATATGAATTTGTACTAACTACATTGCTAACGAGATCGGCACACGATATCTCGGGCCCTCAAACGACTAGGTAGGAATACAATTCCTCCTATGGTGCCTTCCTTCACGTAGGTTGCGATAATGACATGTAAACATGGCGACTCAGAATGACCCACTTACGGCCCCACAGAATATGACATCCTACGTGGAGGAGGCCTAGCTAGGGGCACCACATTTTCCAAACTTTAACAAAAAATGCAGAAAGGGGATTGACCTACTTCCACATCCTCCGCGATAGAGGTCACCCACTAACTAAAATAAACACAAACTTGGGCCCGAGACGGCGGAGGCCATCATACTATACTATATGTTGTATGTACAGAATAAACAAAAATCACAAAATATAATCTACAAGCACAACCTTGCAGGTACAAAAACTGTCCTACCCAGCAATAGAGAGCGGGTGGGCTTGCCCCAAAACGGACAACACCATCTTTAAAGCACAAGAAAAACAAACATGACAGGTCCGTGGCGGGGCGAGCACATCCGCCCACATATATACTCAATAAGCTGGGGGCACAGACCAAATAATGTAAAAATGTACATACGTTACAAAAATATGCAAAAATCAAACGAAAAAATAAAAAAAACAAAATACCAATATCAAAATTGATACAAAAAGCGTAGACGACATCCATAGACATGGTGCTGGCGTGAGGGTGTAGATGCGGCTGAAGCTACAAGCTAGAAGAAAGAAATGGATGGACTCTACAATTTTGTTGTGCAAATAAGCACCACAAAATGGCTAAAAACTTTGTCTCGAATCCCCTGATTGGATATAAGGTGCATAACACGTAGCATGGAAACGTGTATAGCAATCTTCAAAAACGTCTTCCAAATTGCAATGAAACTTTCAAACATAATTAACTGCTAAACGATCCCCTTTATGATAAGGTCAAACTCGGAGCCTACCCTGTTACACAAAACAACCCACACCCCTTTGCGGCAAACCGCAAAAACCCAAGGCACAGCACTGCTATAACTTAAACGCAGTGCAATCACGTAGCCAAACCTTTAGAATGGAGTTCCAAATTACTACAACTTCACTATGTTGCACAAAACAAAGGCTCACATTGGAACTGTGCAACATATCCACAGCCCTTGAAATATGAAGCACGCCTAGCCCAGAAACTCCTACATTTAAAGATGCCCTTTAGCGACAGGACACATGCACTCCTGAAGCAAACGGGAAGACAAAATATAAGCTCCACCGAGACCTGGAAAGGTCACGGCACCGTTTCACAAACCTCTCAGGACGGAGCTCGGCGATTGGCTACAGGGCAAGGGGATGCCCGTGGGCTCAGAGACACCTGAGACGTGAGACGACAAACATGGACGGACGGGGCTGGAGCCGAGCGATGGTCTCCCTGTTCACCGGCAACGGGGAATAGGGGTACCACCGAACGGCTACGGTGTAGTGCCAGCATGGATTCGTTCCCTGGGACCCCACCAGCTGACGACCCGCGACACGGGGAAACTGGAAAACAACAACAACAACGAGTTGCTACGACTATTCTACTATCTCGTGAATGATTATGTTTTGGCGCCAAATAGCAGACGCTTGGCGAGAAAAGTTTAACGCTTTAAATTGTGTTAACACATCTGTATGCTGGTGTTGGTTATTGACACGGAGCTTACAGAAAGCGCTGTTTTCCACTACCGTTTTGCTATCGAGAATTTTTTTACCGTTTCCAAACAATTTTTTTATGAAAGAGATACGCCCCATTAAGATAAAACAATAGACACGTGTGGGGTTGCTGGGGTCCGATGACGTCATTTACCGATTGCGTGCCGATTCGCCCCAGTCAATTTCGGATGCGCGGAAGTTCTATGTGCCGGATTCAAGTCTGCGGGTTGTCAAAGATCTATTTCAGCGAATCGGCTGATTCACCCCCGTCAATTTCGGACGCTCGAAAACAATCGGCCGGTTCGCCCCAGTAAATTTCGGATGCGCGGAAGCTCTACTATGCGACGGATTCAAGTCTGCGCCTTGTCCCAAATCTATTTCAGCGAATCGGCCGATTCGCCCCCGTCAATTTCGGACGCTCGAAAAAAAATCACCCGGTTCGCCCCAGTCAATTTCGGACGCGCGGAATCTCGCCCGACGGAAAAAAATCGTACGTGATTTTTATTTTCTTTGCGTGATTCACGTAAGATTTTGCGTGAGTGGGAACTCCGATTAATTATGATAGTTAATGCATGTCAACAAAGTTTCAAATTGCACAGGAAATCGGGTTCCTTGAAGTCAGTCATGAATCACCGTTTTATTAACAGTAAATGCAAAACGGGCTTCTTTAATTGAGTGAGATGTTTGACTCACGCTGAGAAGGTGTTAATTATGGGATTAGCATAGAGAACGTGTGTATAACCAGAGGTGTCAAAATACTCAATCTACCTGTAGAAATTTCTGTCAATAACGCTAAGGAGCACCTGCCTTGGAGGCATGTTGTCACAATTTTACCTTTGGAAAGAAACCTGTTTCTATCTTTCCTTGTGAAAGAAAACTGGGGAAACGCATTGTCATCTTTCATAACAAATGAATAACCGCACCCTTAAAATGTCACCTTGTCACACACCACCGTTATGGGTAAACGGAGAACTGCCTATGCTGCAAGAGAGAAACTAACCACTATTCTATAACTACTAGGAAATATACCTATAACCAGTCAGGCTATTTTGATAGTAGCCAATCAAAATTCGTGTTCTTTCATTTTCAATCAAAATGGCGTCTGAGAAAAGCATTCTGTGGTACTGGGGAAAAGCATGTGCGTGTTTTAGACTGGAATATTTTTTTTTTCACATATCTTGGACTCAGAATTGAGGTGCGTGTTATAGATGAGTGCGTGGTATACACAGGGAATTACGGTATTTGTTAATAGAATATTTTGTGTCAAAAATAGAATAAAAATAAAAAAAATAGGCCTGACACCCCTTATATGACAAATGGACTTGTCCAACAGAGCAACGGAAGAGTCCACTAGCATACAATGGGTTAAATAAACTGGGGTTTACAAGGGTGTTCATTACACAGACTTGTTATTGACTTATCCGGCTGAATAATTAATTTAGCCACACCCATTTCTAACTTTGAACCAATTAGATTACTTGATGTAGGAATAATTTCACAAACTTGTCAAACAGTGTAGACCCTGATCAGATGGCTTCTTCAGAAGACATCTGATCCGGATCTACACTGTTTGCAAAAGCAATGGTTGTTGTGTTCAGCAGGATAGGTGTTAGTAACTTGAACTCTACCTTTCAAAACATTCCAATTTTTTAAGATTATTTTATTTGCAAGGATGTGGCATCACGAAAACACGCCTATATAATTTTCACCCCCTCGAACACCATTTTATATAGTAAAACTGTGGTTTGCAGGGGTAAAACTTATTTTTCTTATTTCTGCTCTGGTATATAGATTGTGGGTACTCACTAGAACCGCCTCGATGAGGCGGTTCTAACGAGTACCCACAGTCTATATTTTGAGCAGAAATAAGAAAATATCGTAATTTTTCGTCTTAAAATCTTCATTTTTCGGCGATAAAGGTGGCACTGTATTTGTATAGGCGTGTTTTCGTAATGGGTGGGAGAGGTCTGTTAGTGTGAGAATTTTTCACTTCTTGACCCTTATCCTGCTGAACACAACAGCTCCTACCTTTGCAAATCCTCTATTAATATTGTTCAGAGCAAGATTATTGGTCAGATACATGGCTGCCAGGGGACGTGGCTTATTTTCCCCCTTATATCTATATAGAAAACTTAATGTGAGAAACCACTGGAGCGATTTCAATTAATTGGTTTGGTGGCCCTCTATCAAGATTCTTCAAGCCATGATGATTATTAAAAAAAATACAGCTGCCAGGGGACATGGCTTATTTTGCCCTAAATGTCAATGTAAATTTTTTATCAGAAGCCATTCTAATATGGCAGAAATGCTCCTTTGATTATTCAAGGCGTGGTATGATTCCTGAAAAAACATGGCCACAAAGGGGTGTGGCTTATTTTCCCCTTTATGTATATAGCTGAAAACTTTAAAAAATCTTCTTGTAAGATACCACCATATTGATTTCACTATAATTTGGCAGAAATATTTCTTTGATAAACCTCTACCAAGATTATTCAAGCTGTGCTGATTTGTCAAAAATCATGGCAACCAGGAGGTGGGTCTTATTTTCCCCTATATATCTGTATAGATAACTTTAAAAATCTTCTTGTCAGAAACAATGTAAGAAATTCAGTATAATTTGGCAGAATCATAAAAAAACATGGCTGCCAGTGGGTGGGGCTTACCCATCCCTTAATAACAATATAGAAAACTTTAAAAACCTTCTTATCAGAAATGATGCAACTGATTTCAATTTAGAAGAAATGTTCCTTTGGTGACCCTGAACCAAGCCTGTTCATGGTCTGATAATCATAATTCTTCAAAAAACATTGCTGCCAGGGGGTGGCGCTTATTTTCCCCTGTTTATCAGCTGACTCAAAGTTACTAAGTGTTCTTAAAGCTTCCCTGCAATTGTCCATTCCACTAATAATGTAAAACTGTGCATACACTGCATTTATAGGAAATACAGGTATCAGTTATTTATAGGAGGTTTTAGGAATTCCGTTTATGACGCCATTCTTGCCCATGCGCAAAGCACTGGCCGTCAATTGAAACGGCCATCACTATTCAAATGTATTGGCGGAACTTAAAATGCTAACAATATTCAGACATTTTGAGAGGAAATATGCCCGTTTAAATTGAAATAATTCCTCGAGAAAGGAAAGAATGATATTTTGCTTTTATTACTGAAATTCATTTATCCTGGATCCGTTTTTAATTGTCGAATGACCCATGTCAATGGCTTGAGATACCGTTATTCACGGAAGCTTACTTACAAAATAAGTTTTTACGTATCTTTTCATTTTAGTCGCCACATGTATCAAAGTATAGCTATCACATAGGGACAGAACTTTGATATCTCTCTCTCTCTCTCTCTCTCTCTCTCTCTCTCTCTCTCTCTGTCTCTCTCTCTTGAGAAAACAGTTCAACGATCTGTCTAGAAGTGCAGTTAAAAATGTTCAGCGATCTGTCTACATGTATATGTGCAATTTTGATAAATTGAAGATTCCAGGCTTTTTCTTCAAAATTTATTTCGAAAATGGCTAAACTTTTTCAAATAGTGTAGGCTCTGATCAGATGCCGCGTTCTGCTGCGTCTGATCTGGGCTTGCACTGTTTGTCACTTACCCCTTTTGGGGTTTCCGGTACGTTGAACAAATCTACCGGATTTTACTGTAAAATCTTGCACTTGCAAATGAGTGTTTCTATGTTTGTTTTGAATTTAATGTTCCAGGGAAAGTATAAAACCCGGGAGTAACAGCCGGGAGTAAAATCCGGGAGTAAATTTTGACAATCGAATAAAGGTATTAAACATTCAAATATCGGGATACAATTTGGATCAAAAGTAGAATATAGACTCCTCTTTAAAATTCATATAAAGTTTATATTTCAGTAATCCAGTACTTTTCGAGATATGAACCCAAATATATGACCATGTCGAAAAATTTTGCCCCGGGAGTAACTTTTGCGGTATTGGCGATGTCAAGCATTTTGCAAAATATGTTCAGTCTGGGATTGCTACAAGAATAGGTTTATGTATTATCAATTAAAAACATATTGATGATTAGAAAAATACAAAAATAAAGTTATTTCATCGCTCCGTGAAGTAAGTAATTGAACCGGGAGTAGGCCGGGAGTAATTTCTGGGTTGAATTCATCGTTTATTTGCGTTATTGCCCATATCACATACATTGCATTTATTAAACGTTGTCGTACTACCCTGACAGCTAATAGCAAAGGCACTGATCAGACTGCTGGGGTAATTTGTGTAATCTTTTCTACATTATACGGCCATAAAACAAATAGCCCCAAATATAAATGTTCCCGGGTTACATAATCAAACACATCTTAAATCATAGGCTCAGGAGCCGGGCGTGATATGGGTTTGGGGTTTGGCTGTGTGTCGAGCCCCGATATGACAAGTAAATAAATACTAATACTCCATGCTGAATCTCAGCTTTTCTGCTGACAAACATTTAAGAAATACAATGTAGGTGATATAAGCAATAAGGCCGAGAATAAGGCAAATAAACGCCGATTTCAACCCAGAAATTACTCCCGGCCCACTCCCGGGTCGATTATTTACTAGACGGGGCGATGTAACAACTTTATTTTTGCATTTTTCTCATCTCTGATATGTTTTTAATTGATATTACATAAAGTAATTCTTGTAGAAACCCAAGACTGAACATATTTTGCAAAATGCTTCACATCGTCAATACTGCAAAATTTACTCCCGGGCGAAAATTTTACGACATGGTTGTATATTTCGGTTCACATCTTGAAAATTAATTGATAATAATGTTAAATCTTATATGCATTTTAAAGAAAAGTCTATATTCTACTTTTGGTCCAAATGTCATCCAGATATGTGAATGTTTAGATTTCATCCAGATATGTGAATGTTTAGTACCTTTATTCGAGTGTCAAAATTTACTCCCGGATTTTACTCCCGGCTCCCAGCCGTTACTCCCGGGTTTTATACTTTCCCAATGTTCCAATCCCACTGACTCTTGATGGGAGAGAGCAACATGTAGGCCATGACACTCTCACAGAGAGAGAGAGAGGACCCTGTTGGGTCGTACGTAAAATATATCTTTAAGGGCAGTTAACTAAGAAAATAACACTTGGGATTTGCCATCATGAAAACACGCGTATGCGAATTCGATCCTCTAAAACCCCACTTTTATTTTGTAAAACTGGGGTTTACAGGGGTAAACAGTATTTATTTTTATTTCTGCTCAAAAATGTAGATTGTGGGTACTTGATAGAACTACCGGCCTCGTCGAGGCGGTTCTAACGAGTCCCCGCATTCTATGTTTTGAGCAAAAATAAGAAAATTATCACAATTTTTCATCTTAAAATTTCTGTCAAATTGATAATGTATTTGTATAAGCATGTTTTCGTAATGCGAAATTTCACACATGGCTTTCTCTCATTATCTTACATTAGAATTCGTCTAAAGTTTGAAATAATTCCACTGTTGTATGCTGTAATTAACATTTTATCTGTGCCACTGCCTTGAAGCAATACGACAGTTGATGGCCAGGGCTTTTCCCATTCTATTTTTAGAACCGGAAGTACGTCACGAAAAAAGCTCCTATAACCAATTAACCATGTCATTCTTGTTGTTTGACCTCAGAGTGGTATGTCTAGATATCTATAGAACATGACTGGGCTGCTCTGATGGGACATTGAAAAGCAGTGAAGACTGATTTTGATGCTGCAGAATGTGGCATCTGATGAGGGTCTGCTTTTTAAAATAGAAGAATTTAAAAGTGAAACAAAGCAGTCTAAGTCCCCATTCAGGACCATTTTCCCAGCCTGTACTCAGAGACAGCGCCAGCTATCAGTCCTTCTATTATTAACCCTTTTTGTACCAAATGAAATCTTCCTCCTTATATACAGCAGGAGTCCATTTCAAAATTCAGGGGTGTCGTGTCGTGTTGTGTTTTCTTAAAAAAAAAAATATCTGGGAAATTGCTTAATTTTTCGCAAATAGTGTAGGCCCTGGGCTTTCACTGTTTGCCAGTTATCGGTTTTGGGGTTTCTGGTACAAAATGGGTTAAAGCTTACTCAGATTTTGTTTTGTTTACAGGGCACCATAGCATAATGGTGAAGTCACAGCTTAACATACTTGGCATGGGAAAGACAAAAAATGTAAAGCCGTTAACACCCGAAGCAGCCTTGGAACTAGGTACAGAGATTGTTGGTGATCTAGTCATAATTCTGTGTGGTCTTGCAATCTATTTACTAGTCGATTCTAGAGGAGCGTTTAAAAGTAAAGACACAACTTTAGATAAAACTGTAGAAGAAGTTAATTCACTAAAAGATACTGTGAAGGAATTGAATTTAAGATTAGAGGAACAAACTGAGAAACTGCAGAGCATGGAGTCTTTGCTGGCAAACAATATGTACAGTGAAACTTCTACTAAAGTTTTGAAACAGTTAAATGCGGAAACAAATAAGAAACTTTCAAATTTAGTCATGAAAAGATGATGATAGGAGCTATATAGTGTTTAAATATCATATGAGAAAACACACAACCAAACCAACAAGGCCTGTGCAATACAATATGATTATTCCTTATCCTGCTGTTCACAACAACCCCTACCTTTTCAAACAGTGTAGATTCAGATCAGATGGCTTCCATCTGATCAGGATCAACACTGTTTGTCATGCAGTTTGTGAATTAAATGAATATAATATATCAAGTAATCTGATTTGTTGATAGCTGGTAAGGGGTGTGGGTTAATTGATATATTCAGCATGATAAGGGTTAAGATTAGCCTGTGCAGCCTCAGGCTTTCTATAGCCTCGGAGGGTGGAAGTGTGGTTAGGTGAGGCAAAGTGTCATGTATCTTTAGTCACCTGTGCATCCAACTGATATTGGCTTACAGTAGGGCAAGGCCTGCTGTCCTTGTAGCAGGTTAGGGAAGAGGGCAATGTTTTTATTTCTTCTATTTCTTCACTTCCTTTCATTTTCCTCTTTCTATCCTATTCCTCTTTCATCTCTTTTACTGTATATCTCTTTTATCTCTTTTCTCACTTCCACTGGGAGACACCCCCAAAAACTCATACGGGTTGACAAGCACAATCAATCTATCAATAGCCTCAGGGCTAGTGGTATTCAGAGAGCTACAAGCAAAGACTGGCCAGTCTGAGCAAATGCACAAGCTGATCTGACCCTTCATTGGTCACACAGGTCTGGGGCCAGTTGTTCAAAACTAATGACTTCGTTAGTTAACAAGTCATTAAAACTTTGATCATTTAAAATGGTTAATATACTAATAATTTTGCTGAAAAAATTGAGTAGCTTTTGCATTTGCAAAAGCTACTCACATTTTTTTCAGCTAAAATACTGAAGTATCATCAGATTTTGACCACCAACAAGCTTGTTAAGCTAACGATGCTTTCAACAACTGGCCCCTGATTGTTTTGTTTTAGTCAAGTTCCAGATAATGAGTAGTTCTAAATAATTTTTTTTTATCTTCCTGTCTTTTTATCCCCGACCAAATAGTTTCTGGGGATACCGTAATGATCGTAAGTATTGGGACAGATAGGCCTAAGCAAATAGGGCAGTCCCAGATCAGACAACTCCTCCTTGAGCAGTTTAATCAGGGTCTGCACTGTTTGCCATTCCATATGCACCTTTTGGACTCCTTGCTGAATCGTGAAACAAATTTGTTAAAGTTTTAGGAGTATTACAGCAAGTCCTTAAAGTGTCTGAATGTTTAGGAATTTTATGATATATTGGACTGGACACCTCAACTCCTTACCTTACTTGCTCTAAAAACTGAACGAGTACAATTTTCTACCTGATGTTTTGTCTAAAATAGCTTAATGAGAGGCAAAGAGTGTAGACCCTGATAAGATGCCCCATTCTTTGCACAGGCCTGTCTGTCCAAATATATATATGGTAAATATGTTACATTGAAACTTCAAGCAAACAGTAAAGGCTCTGATTAGATTGCACAGATGTACAGGCTGATCTGGGTCTTTGCTGGCTGCCCTTAGCATAAAATATATTTTCTAATAGTACAGCTCATGTTTTGTCTTGGAAAGATGGAAGAATTATCCTGTGATTGCTTAGTAAATTATCTAACCCCAAAACACAGGAAATACATGTATATGTTATTGCTATGATTCGGGTCTGAAAACCTACATGCTGAACCCCTTTATGATTAAAAGTGCTTCCTATACCTATACCTATACTGTAAAAATCCTAAAAATTCGGACACCTTGAGGACTTGGAGTAAATGTTAGCAAATTTGTCCAAGGAGTCCAAAAAGTTCAGATGGAGTAGCAAACAGTGAAGACCCTGGTCAGACTCCTCCTTGTCTGATCTGGGTCTGCACTGTTTGCTTATGCCTATCTGTCCCCATACTTAGGATCATTACGTTAGATATACCTCAGAGACCCGGTCTTTATCCAGAAAAGGTACTGTAACTAACAAACTCATTGAATTGTTATAGCACATGCTTTCATTATTTGACAGCATTTTAATCATTTTAGCAGCTTAATATGCATATTTTGGATTTTAATTATTTGTCTCTATTATGGTTACAGATTCGTTAACCCATCAGTAATATACATAGATATTGATCAATACCTGTTCTGTTATGTCATGTCTCAAACTTTGTAATGCCTTTTCTAAACATGACAGCAACAACTGATAAATCTGTCTGTCCTTCTCTTTTGTTAGTTTGTTATCGATATTGTTATTGTCTCACATTAAATGTAAGGTGAAATGCATATACAGCTGCATACAGCATGATACAGAGGACCCGCATTATAACAACATTCGTTATATTGGCAAAACACATTCGTTATGACGGTAAAACCCGTTATAACGACAATTTCAATGGAATGAATTCTTAGCTCAAGGTTTAGCCTCGATTCTGAGCAGCTTGGGCTTCCCTTGGGTTGGAAATATCCAAATCGAATCCATAGTCATGAAAGATTCTTGTAATTTAATACTCCAAGAAACAAATGTTATAGATATTTCTAACACATTTGTTTCTTGGATTAATGATGTGGAAAGACCTTTTATAAGCGATTATACTCCTGAATGGGATTCTTTATAATGACAAATTCATTGTAACGGCACAATAATATGGAACAAATAATATCGTTATAACGCGGGTCCTCTGTATGTCTTAATTGTTGGCATGAGACCTCTATATCTTCTGGGATATTAAAAGAAAGGTAAGCAGGCTTTGACAAAAATATGTAGAATCCAGATCCTCAGGCAGATCTGAATCCTGTCTTCCTGTCATGCTTAGACTCATTAGTGTTCGATTAAGTGCCATACAATAACTAATTTAAATATTGGGACCGAAGTGGCTTAGGAATTGAAATATACATCAATTGACTGAGATGTGGTCTCTGTTCCACCAATACTTTCGTATGTGTTCAAGCATTATGAAAAGACGCCTATACAAATACATTGTAAATTTTACCATTGAAAAAAAAATAAGATGTAAAATTGTGATAGTTTTCTTATTTGAATATTTCTGCTGATAAGATAGATTGTGAGTACACATTAGAACCACCTCAATGACGCTGTTCTAACGAGTACCCACAGTCTATATTTTAGAGCAGAAAAATAAGGTTTACCGTTGTAAACCCCAGTTTAACTTTATAAAAGAGGGGGTCAAGTGGGGTCAGAATTGTATAGGTATGTTTTCATGATGGGTGGTAAAATGAACTTCAGTTTCAAGGATAATAACAAACACCGATATTTAGAGAGTCTTGTCAGTTAAGGGAATGGTTACACCTCGAAGGGAGGCAACTCTTCCGAAAATAATTTATTTTTGTCTCCCTTGTCAATTGGGGTGTACTCTTAAAAGAAAGAATTTGCTGATGAGTAGCAAATTCTTTCATTTAAGAGTAGATCCCATTTTAAGCTCACCTGACCGAAGGTCATGGTGAGCGTTTGTGACTGTGAGAACACTCTAGAGGCCACAGTTTTGATCCAATCATCATCAAACTTGGTCAGAATGATCATCATGACAATATGTCGGTCAAGTTCGAATATGGGTCATGTCGGGTCAAAAAGTAGGTCACCAGGTCAAATCAAAGGAAAACCTTGTTAACACTTTAGAGGCCACAATTTTGGTCCAATCATCCTCAAACTTGCTCAGGATGATCATCTTGATAATATCTTGGTCAAGTTTGAATATGGGTTATGTCAGGTCAAAAAGAAAGTCAGTAGTTCAAACCACAGATAACCCTTGTTAGCACTCTAGAGGCCACAGTTTTGGTTCAATCATCCTCAAACTTGCTCAGAATGATCATCCTGACAATATCTCGGTCAAGTTCGAATATGGGTCATGTCGGGTCAAAAAGTAGGGCAGTAGGTCAAATCATAGAAAAACCTTGTTAACACTCTAGAGGCCACAGTTTTGGTCCAATCTTCCTCAAACTTGGTCAGGATGCTCATCCTGACAATATCTTGGTTAAGTTTGGGTCATTTCAGGTCAAAAAGTAGGTCAGTAGGTCAGATCATAGAAAAACCTTGTTAACACTCTAGAGGCCACAGTTTTAGTCCAGTCATCCTCAAACTTGCTCAGAATGATCATCCTAACAATATCTCAGTCAAGTTCGAATATGGGTCATTTCAGGTCAAAAAGTAGGTCAGTAGGTCAAACCACAGAAAAAACTTGTCAGCACTCCAGAGGCCACAGTTTTGGTCCAGTCATCCTCAAACTTGCTCAGAATGATCATCCTGACAACATCTCAGTCAAGTTCGATTATGGGTCATGTCGGGCAAAAAAATAGGTCAGTAGGTCAAATCATAGAAAAACCTTGTTAACACTCTAGGCCACAGTTTTGGTTCAATCATCCTCAAACTTGCTCAAAATGATCATTCTGACAATATCTCGGTCAAATTCGAATATGTGTCATGTCGGGTGAAAAAGTAGGTCAGTAGGTCAAATCATAGAAAATCCTATCAACACCCTAGAGGCCACAGTTTAGGTCAAGTCATCATCAAACTTGCTCGGAATGATCATCTCTACAATATCTAGGTCAAATGCGAATATTGGTCATGTGGGGTCAAAAGTAGGTCAAATCATAGAAAAACCTTGTTTACACTCTAGAGATTGCAATTTTAGACTAATTATCATCAAACTTGCTCAGAATGATCATCTTGACAATATCTAGGTCAAATTCGAATATGGGTCATGTGGGGTCAAAAAGTAGGTCAGTAGGTTAAATCATAGAAAAACCTTGTTAACACTCTAGAGGCCACAGTTCTAGTCCAATCATCATCCAACTTGCTCAGAATTGTCCTCTTTTTGTAATACATTGGTCAGGAGGGGTATTTTATTTGACAGAAAATGCTGTTAGCAAACAGTGCAGACCCTGATCAGATGCCATGTTCTACGACGTCTGATCTGGGCCTATGCTGTTTGCAAGGCTACCCCTTCAGGGTTTTCCTGCCTTTTTGGGGTTATTATAACTTTAAAGAAATATTCTGTATGATAATACAGTATCTCAAGCAATTCAGACTTTCAGGGTGTTTGGATCATGGTCAAAGTTCTTTTGGCTATTTTTAGAAAAAAACATTGTCATCCCTCGACCTACTTTTATTTCTTAATTTCCCCACCATAAGCATGCTGCAGATAAGAAATGATTGAAATCAACCTTCAGGCTGCAGAAATATAAATGCTGTCAGACTTGAAGGGGCGGACCTTTCATCTCAATGTCGGGTAAAAGTCCCACAAAATTGGAAGCAACGTCTCCAAAATGACCTAAATAGTATAAACCTCAAATCAAACAAACAAAATTGGTCAAATCATACTTGAGACTGCATGTTTGGTTCAAGCTTCATGAAACTTGCCAAGAATGTTTGCCTTTATAAAATCTTGAAAATGTTTGAATATGGGTCATGTGGGATCAAAAACAAGGTGATGAATAGACTCAGGTGAGCGAAACAGGACCTTCATGGTCCTCTTGTTAAGAGTGTCATTGTGTATAGAAAAGCGAACAGGAAGTCCTGAAAGTTGTCTCTCTTGTGAAAATGACAGAAAAGTAAGTAGGTCATCGGTCAGATTACAAAACCTCATAACTATACATTTTACGAATTTTACAAGAGAAGCAAAAAAGGTTATACAGTTTTGTAAATAATGGAAATATGTTATTTTTTACATTAATAATGCAAGTAGAAACATGTCTACTTCTTTGATATATCAGACGCATTTACAAAAACGTCCTTATTTACATGTAACTTAAAAAAGTAAAAATTTGAGTACTGGGATAGGTATGACCGTTTGTTATAATAAAATGACTAAAGTTGTAACAAAATGTTGTATGAGAAAAAATGGAGTAATTTGGTTGGCTCCACATAAGATATTTTGTGATTTGCTTATAACACTGTCTACAAAAACATGCCTATTCAAATATACTAACAATTGTACCACCAAAAAATTAAAAATTTTTAGATACAAAATTCTGAAGTTTTTCTTATTCTTTTCAAAACATAGCTTAACAAGTATCTGCAATCTATGCTTTTGAGCAGAAATAAGAAAAATAATGTATACCCCTGAGCTCTGTAAACCCCAGTTTTACTATGTAAAAATTGGGTTTAAGGGGGTCAAAATGATATAGGCATGTTTTCATGATGTGTTCTAAACCCTTGTATCCCCACATTTGTTTTCTAGCCCAAAACTACCATTTCTGATTGGTTGTGAGGAACAACCTCTTGTCACAGAGCAGAATAGAATCAAGTTTCTTGTACAAGTGTAGTTGCAAGTTTGTATCCAGTCCCTGTTATACATGTGTATTGTTATGCAAATCCGGTGTGCTTCCTAAGCTTTGAGTCTTTCAGATATCTACTTGTTTTTATATTAGTGTTTATCTCATACAAAACTTTGTTTTTATATATATTTCATGTATACCATATGTTTGTTAGCAATTTATACATACCGTATTCGACCTATTTGCCGCACCGTGCGCTTAGTTTTTTCAAAATTGTATGAAAATATTGTCGTGAAAAATCTACCTAATAAGCGCACACTCAATATGAAAAAAATACAAAAAAAAAAAAAAAAAAAAAAGCTTCCAATATGATTATTTTATAGAGTTGAATTTCAGCATAGGGATTCACCACATATACATATGATTGTCTGGGTCAAAGATGCAGCAAAACTCAATATGAATTTGTTGGGAGGTTTCTGTAAAGTGTGCGCTTGTGTATTTTTTCCAAAAAAAGCTTGGGTGTGCGCTTATAGGAGCATGTGCGGTAAATAGGTCGAATACGGTAGGTCTGTAATTAAATACACACAACCCAATTATACAATACAATTGCAGATCCATGAAACATAGTACAGACTTTCTTTATCAGATCGGTTATTTTACTGATGAACATTTGTGATATTTTATTTATACTCCAAACATACAGGTTATATCACCTCAGCGATGGGGTTCTAATGCGTGCCAACAACCTATGTCTTAGAGCAAGAATAAGAAAAATCCTCACAAATTAACGAGATTTACCTTGGTTAAGTTGATGTTCGGTTGGGATTCTTTGTGGTTATACATGTACATACTCTGACGTGATAAGATGTGGTGCAAGCTGGTATTGTTGTAGCATACCGACTTCAGTATTCCAAAGCCTAAACTTTGCAAAAAAATCTGTTTATTGAAGTGAACACTACTGTTTCTTCTAAATGAGGGTAACTAGTATTGTAACTTGGGTGGGCATCTGATCAAGTCAATGTATATATGACGACAAAGAATCCTAACAAAACATCAACTTTAACAAGGTAGGTCTCGCTTATTTGGGGGGATACTTTTACCTCATACCACTTCTGTTCTGAGATGAGACTTTAAGCAAGATTTTTTTTGTAAAGCTGTCATACTAAATAAGTCTGTTACCTATCATTTATTCTGAACCTTTTTCTATACATAAGGATAGATGCATCACTGTATAGCTACTGCAGTCTGTACTAATTACTAGTTAATGATTCATGACAAAACTGCACTACTGAAAGTATCCTCAGAACCACGAGTAATATTTTTGCCATAAAACTTTAGCAAAAGTTCTTTCTGACTACCAGCCTGCTGTTCTTAATATTTTCGTCTATTGGAACCATGGTACTTTTTGCTCTAACACTGGGAGGTTTATAAATAGAAATAGCAACACCAGATTGAGTCATTACCTCTTTCAACCGTCTGCTTATGGTATCTTTAGAAATAAGACCATGTGGTTTAACATAACTGACAAATAAGCACTCGTTATTTCCATGAATTACTTCCATTCTTTTTTTTTAAGTACTCTTTAAGTACAAAAACTATATAAAGTCTTCTGTCTGGTGGATAATCACAAAGTTCAGCAATTGGGTTATTATGACCTGATCTTGACTACTTAAGCAAATCACTATACTCTAAAGTATAAAATGATAAACAGTAAAAGTAAAACAAAGATCTTACTCCACCCATCAAAGACACCAAAGGGAAAGAAACACAAACACCAAGCGACCAGACCATAATGGAAACCTAAACAAAGGAAGGCCATAAGGACAGTTACTTTCCCACAAAATGACCATATGGCCATCCAAAATAAAAAGACACAAGTGATACACACATTTAGTAACAAACAGCAACATAAATAAATCGCCACAGAAGAACCGCCTTGGAACGGTCGGTGGAAAGATTTCCACTGGGGGGCTTAAATCGATTGTACGTGGCCACAATCCTCGCCCTTACTTCCGTCGCGATTTAGACAAATGATTTGTTCAGTCCGCATGAAGGCCTCCTTACTCATCAGTGCAACATCTCCGTGAACACAAATAATCAAAGAACCACAGAGGTGAGACAACGGTGAGGACTCGACAGCAAGAAACCACTGAAATGCTGGAGCAAAAGAAAACGAACAGTTAGACTCCGATGGGCCCGACCAGAGACAGAGCATCAGGCACCAACCAACATTACCTTGAATTAGATCTCTCTAATTCTCAATAAGCCTTTACGTTGGAACCGTCATAGAATCTGAGGCCTGACCCACCGGCGTGCAATTGAAGAGGGAAGCAAAGTTGCCAACCATGATTGGGTAAACTACCATGCATGCAGTCTGTCTTATAATATCCATGTTGTACCCAATCTTTTTATATCGAAGAATGATTTTACGAAATTGGGTGCTAAAGTCATTGCGGTTATATATTTTTCTGAGTTGTTGTTTGTTACGTACTGTGTGTATCACTTGTGTCTTTTAATTTTGGATGGCCACATGGCCATTTTGTGGGAAAGTAACTGTCCTTATGGCCTTCCTTTGTTTAGGTTTCCATTATGGTCTGGTCGCTTAATGTTTGTATTTCTTTCCCTTTGGTGTCTTTTATGGGTGGAGTAAGTTAATTGTATCAATTCCTGATCTTTGTTTTACTTCTACTTTATATACTAAGTCACCATAAAATTCGGGTTCCGATAGACCTTGTTGCAGAAGAGATTTAAGTCCAATATTGAATTTTGAAATTAAATCAGAATGGCGTCTATAAAATTTTGAAAAGGCTTTGCGTAGTTTATGGTACCGATAACCCTGATTAAGGAGTTCAGCCGTTAATAATTTATTACGAGTGTTGAAGTCAGTTACATGACTACACACTCCAGCAAATCGAACTAATTGCGAAATATAAACACCATAGGATGGCCCACGAGGAACATCACCATCCAAAAAAGGAAAATTTACAATCTCAAAATCAAAGTCATCGCGTTTATCATAAATTTTGCACGAAACAAACCCATCTACAATAGATAGATGTAAATCCAAAAACGGGGCCTCGGTATCAGAAGAACCCTTCTTCATATTATGTAAAGTAAGCAAATGTAAGGATTGTGAGCGTCTTGCTAAAGTCAAGCGAGTAACATGACTAATTTTAAGGTTAACAATTTTAACGTTAGTTTAGAAACTGGGGCCAATTTCCGCAAATATTGTAATATACAAAAGATATCCCGTATTTGGGAATACGCCATTGCACCAGCCTTAAGTTCTACATGCCCTTCATAAATCGCACAATTAAAGGGTGAGAACCTGTTGAGAAAAACAGAAAAAACTAAAGGCTAAATGGTTGCAAATAATCCACATTAAAGAGGCTGTCCCAAGATTTGCATTGCCTGTCACTGGTTAAACAGAAATACACTCAAGTCATCATTTGAACCAAAATACACCACAAACACAGTACTAAATATTACAGAAAACAAAATTTATGCTATTTATATGTGCACGCTGTTCTATATCTAACCATGTCAGTCAACTCAAGTCTTCCTTACCACAAGGTGGCTTATCCAGCTGAAGTTAACTGAACACGCATTTCAAAACTAAGTCATTACATAGTCATCAAGCTTCCTCAATAGTTTCCTTCATGAACTGTCTTCTGTTAGGCACATCCACTTCTGGGGGTGTTTCAGGTTCATTATCAGAATGTTCGGGAACATTTTCCCTAGTGTCAGATTTATCTTCCACCGACTGGTTATATTTCTTCGTGTGTGTGCTATTTCTCTTATACTGCACACCTTCTGGTGATTCCACTACATCACTATTCCCATACTTATTTACAAGTTTTAAAGGTATTGGAACAAAAGGTGTGTCCATTTTCTCCCGTCTATCCTGTTTTACGAGCACCTTGTCACCAGTTTCTAGGTCACTTTGTCGCGCTCAACGTTTCTCATCAATGGACAATTTGTTCTTTATTTAATTGGAACTCTCCCTGTCCCTTAGCGTTCATCATACAGAATATTGCAGAAAGTATCTAATTGTGGCAATTTAGTACAAAGCTTGTGGCCAAACATAAGTTCCCCAGGCAACACATGTATAACTGAATGTGACGTCGTTCAATACGTCCGTTTAGTTCCCTTTTCCAGTCCTTACACTCAGCTTGTGCTATACGTATCCGTTTTAATAATGATCTATTTTATCTTTCCACTTCTCCATTTGCTGATGGATAAAGGGGTGTAATTCTTCTTGGAGTGATTCCATTTTCAACCAGAAAGTTTTCATACGTTTGTGACCGAAATTGTGGCCCATTGTCGCCCATGATCGTAACTGGATATCCATGTCGTGAAAACATATTTTCCAGAGCTTCTATAACACTTTCACTTGATATATCCTTTGTTATTTCAAGCTCATAATATCGACTATAATAATCCAAGAAAAATACCTGGCCACCATACTTTGGACCGAAGCTACTGCTTTGTGCCCATTATACCTAAATGACATTGATGTGCTAATTTAATACACTTGTTCCTCAAACACTCAGGATTAACTAATCTGGAACTGCGTAACACTTTATATCCAACTTAACACAGCCCATCCTTCACATGCATATAATTTGCACAAGATTTATACCAATTTGCCTGCCTTAAACAGTTCCTAACTTGATCTAACTTGACATCATCCTTTGACGCTTCCTCAACTTGACGTGTTGTTACGACAGAGGGAGTTGCTTCCCTTGCTATAAATCTAACAGTCTTCTGCTTGTTGTTGCATCCTATCGCCTGGAGCCTTTTTCAGTGAACTGACATCCACTAAACATGACAAAGCATCAGCGACCTTACATTGCCTTTTAACGGATCTGATTTTAAAACTTAACGGAAATAGCTTCATCATCCAGCATTCTAAACACGTGTTAGGCTTTCCTTTTTCACGATAAATGATTTCCTAACTCTTGTGGTCTGTTACAAGTCCGAATTCAATACCGTATAAATAAATGTGAAATTTCTCACACACCCAAACCACTGGTAATACTTCTTTTTCTGTTGCTGAATATGTCTTTTCTACGTCAGATAAAGATTGACTCGCATAGCTAATGACCTTCTTTTGGCCATCATATTTCTGTATTTACACAGCTCCTAGTCCTACACCTCTTGCATCCGTTATTAACTGTGTAATTTTCGCATTTAGCCTAAAATGTCTCAAACTGTTACAATCTGTCAAACAGTTTTTAAGCATATTAAAACTTTTCTTCTTTTCATTTCCCCAGACAAACTTAGCATTTTTCTTTGTCAGAATTCTCAATGGCTCTGAGATTGTTGCCAGATCTTGAATATAGTATGCTGAGAAATTGACTAGTCCAAGGAAAGATTTTTCTTCCTGCGCATTCTGTGGTTCTTTTGCATTAACTAGTGCCTTTACTCTTTCTGATATTGGTCCAATACCATGTTTGGATAATACTTGTCACATGAATGTTATTTTGTCCATGCTGAATTCACATTCTTTGCGATTTAAAGTCAAGTATCTTTCTATAATCCTGTTCAACACCTTTTCTAGCCTTCTGTCGTGTTCTTCCTTGTTTTTACCATGTACAACTATGTCATCTGAAATGTTCTGAACTCCTTCGCAGTCATGAAACACTTGTGAAACTACTTGCTGATATTTCTGAGCTGCCATATTTATTCCAAACATTAATCTTTTGTACCGATATAGTCTCTTATGGGTCACGAATGTTGTGACATCTCGCAAATTTTCTTCCAACAATATTTGATGATACCCAAGATGGAGGTCTATTTGACTGAACACTTCACTTCCATTCATTTTATACAGCATTTCGTCTACCTTAGGTATCCGGTGATGCTCTCTGACAATAGCCCTGTTCGCTTTTTTCATGTCAACACAATCTAATGTCTCTGTTAGGCTTTGGTACTACTAGTGTTGGGCTGACCCATGAAGAAGGTTTATTCACTTTTTCAATAATGTCTAGAGTTTCTAGCTCTTCCAACTTTTAGTTACTTTTTCCTGTAAGCTGAATGGAATTCTATACATTTGCTGTACTATAGGTTCCATGCTTGGATCTATGTGTAACTTCAGTTCATAATCTGGCAGTTTTACTATCCCTATGAAACTTTTCTAATATTGAGTTCACCTCAAGCTTCAATACTCCCAGTTTTATTGCAATCTCCCTTCCTAACAATGTTGGGCCTTCACCACTGATCACATAAGAGTCAGCTTCAGTTTCTCAGTGTGGTCTCTTTAATGAAACATTTGTAGTGAACTTCCCGTTAATCACTGCTATAAGTGTACAGCTTTTTGCTTGATTTCTCTGATTTGCATTTTATGTGATTAGATATCAAAATTTTCCACGTATTTCTGTCAATTACATTTACAGTAGCACCACTGTCTATAATTGCAGGAACACTGTCCGTCCAGGTACAAATCAAGCTTATCAGAACTGCCTATGATGAATGCATAGTAATCATTTGAACTTTCCTCTTCCTCAACAAATCTAATGTTTGAGCCTGATACCTTCTTTCCTTTGTCCTTTCCCTTCTGTTCAGTGTTAAAAAAATTCATAAAATGTCCCTTAAGCCCACATTTATGACATACTTTATCACTTGCCGGACATGAGGGACAGCGAAAACAGCCAGTTTTACTGTTCGGTTTTGACGAAAACCCGACAGCGATCTTTGGCCTGGTTGCTCTGTTCGTCACACGCTGCACAGGTTCTATTTTAGGGGACTGGTCTTCCATTTGTCATGCTTGTTCCACGGTTTGTGCAATTAAAGTTAAGTTGTCCAAAGTCAAATCATGTCCTTTTCCAGTAGTTTTACCCTAAGTTTGTGACTTTTGCATTTTTCAATGACTTGGTCTCTGATCTGTTGGTCATGATTATCAAATTCGCAAAGAACTGCTTTTTGTCTTAACCTGGTACTAAATTCATCAACAGTTTCATTTTCCTCCTGCTTCATTGCTCGAAAGGCATATCGCCAATAAGGAATATTAGTTTTCTGTTTAAAATGTTTTTCCAATGTTTTACATGTTATGACATAGGCATTATCACCGGCCTCCTCTGTCAATGTTTAATAAATGTCCTGAACAGTTGCTCCAGCACAGTGCAGCAATAATGCTCTTTTCTGCGTATTGTCTGTCACTCCTTTGCCAGTGGCAAACAACTTGAAACTCCACAGCCAACATTTCCATGACTGTGCTAAATGTGAGGGATCACTATGGGGATCGAGCTTATCCATTGAATTTAAATCTATTCTGGCTGGCGTTGGTGGCATTCTGAGAAGCTAATTAATGTTATCTCTTCAAATTTAATTATCCAGTAACAAATCCAATTTATCAACATGTATTTAAATTCTCCTCATCACCATATTGAAGTGGCTCTATATTACGGATTTAACCATTAATAACAATGGAATTGAATCTTCATTTTTATTAAGCATTTAAGCTGTCAGCTGACATAACTACAAGACAATAGACATAAAACAGATTTTTCATACCAGCAAGTACCAATTATACAAACACACAAGATACTACACCAGGAATGTATTCTGCTGTGATCCAAGTGTTTCTTTCTTGACACCAATACCATATTTCCTTTGATATTTCATCGCATTCTAGTGATTTTATACGACCCATTGCATTAACGTAAGATCTGGCACAGGTGTTGTCAGTTTTAATCTGAACATGTAGTTTTGAAAAATTCTTGCAAAAAGATTTGAGGTCATAAAAAATTGCCAATAATTCCAGATATTTATATGATGATTTTCATTTTCTTTCCAATGGCCACCTATTTTTGGCTTGTTACAGTGGGCACCCCACCCATCAGTGATGATAAGCTCAGCCTTACCATGTCTGATTTTCCTTGTTTGATTGCTTGCATTATCAATCCACCACTGTAATTCAGCCTTCATAGAAGGTGTAAGACACATATCTTTCTCAACATTACCTTTGTTTCTCTTTAACGCTAGAATATTTTCCCTAACTCTCTATAATGTAGAGGGCCATATTCAACAGCAAAAAAAACAATGAGACACACAAACTGATTACTTTTGCCACTTCACGAATTATGGCAACATTGGCTTTGCTGAGCTGTCAACACTGATATAACCCATACCTTCTTTTCTGAAGGCAAATATACTATCATATCTCTAGATTTAATTCTATTACCAAAAAATCCTATATCTTGTGTAGGGACTAAAACAGATTTTCAGCTATGAATCAGAAAGCATACACCTTCCATAACACTCATAGTATCTTGGACATTAATATCACAGTCCTGCTTAATGTCGGCAATCAGCAATGAATCATCAACATAGCCAGAATTTTTGTGACCCATATGTCTGAGTTTTGAAAACATTGCTTTCATAAGCTTTGTAAATTTTCTCGGAGCACAATACCATTTGACAAGGAACGGTACTCAAAAATTTTCCCTTTCCACATGATTTGTAGACATTTACTATCTTTTCGGGCCATTGGCACTGAATAATAAGCATGCCTCATGTCTACCGAGGCCATAAAACAGTTTGATTTAATCAAATGTAATGTACTTTTAAAAGTGTCAAGCTTAAAATGACTGATTTAATCCTTTTAAATTCCAAAATCATGTGATATTCATCTTTCTTGGGACAAGTGAAAATTGGAGAAATAAGTTGTCCAGGTTCAATAGATACCTCTTCAATAACTTTCATTTCCAATAATTTTTTGATTTCAGTCTATTTAATTTGTTCTTCTTTTTGATTAAATGCTTGAAATGGCAATTTTGTTTGTACTGGGACTTCATTTTTGAACTCAATGTGACAATGAAGAGCTACATCTCAAACATCTGGATCAGTTGTTAAATTTCTCGAATTTTCTGAACTCGACCCAGCAGTTTTTGGTTGTGTCTAGATTGTCTGAGTTCCATAAGCTGACCCCCAGAGTCTACCATAGTTTCCTCTGAATCAGCCTCGAATGAATCTGCCACGCCCTCGGCCCCTCCCCTCAATTAAACCTGTCAACTTATTTTCTTGAATTCTTAGGTATCTTTGTTATTTTATATGATTGTATCACCATTCTGTCAGTTGACAGAAGGGCTGCTGAGCATAGATAATGCAGTTTGGGATCCACATCTCTCTTGTGCAGTTCCTTTCTCCTTATACTATGTCATTTATTGCCATGACCAAGTATAGCTATGGCATCTGTGCCCCAATCAAACATTTTCTGAGTGAATTGATTGGCACCTGCATCCATCATTTTTAATATGTTAATGGTTGCCTTAACAATGGCATTCTGTATGCCTCTTAAATTTGGAGTCTTCGGTCTGTGTATTAGGTTAACCCTAGTTTCTTTCAAGATATCACAATTAGCAGGCCTGTTGATGTTTTTTGAAAGTTCAGAGAATACATCATCAGGCATTCCCTCTCGGAATGCATTATTAACAATAGTTGCCAATTGGGGGTTCATTTCTTTCTCAACCGATTCTGACTTTTTAAATTTCTTCAAAATGTGAAGCAAAGACCCCGTCAGTTTCCGACTCTTCTGCTTGTCTCTTCTGTTGGCTAGTCCCTGACATGACAGATAGAGAGGAGATTTCCTCTTTTTGTTCTTCATACATTGATGGGTCACAATTCTCATATTCATAACCATCACAATATTCATCACTCTGTTCAGACATATTGTATATCTCATCCACCTGCTGAGACAACTGTTCGACTTGTCCAATCGTCTTATTCTGATTACTGTTCATTTGTCTCAAAATTGCAATAGCCTCAGCATTGAAATCAAAGATGGGTGAGGTAGGGGTAGGGGAAGGGTAAGGATTTACCGCTTTCTGTCTGGCAGTGGGCTCAGCTTCTTTCGATGTCACCATTAATGCAGGTGGGGCAACCGTTATTGTAGGTGGGGCCATAACTTTTTAGCTCACCAGAGCCGAAGGCTCCGGGGGAGCTTATAGGCTAGGCAGTTGTCCGTCGTCGTCTGCGTCGTCTGGCGTCAACACTTTCAAACGACATCTCCTCTGAAACCACTGAGCCGATTGGGCCCAAATTTTATCTGTAGCATTCTTGGGCTGGGGGATTGAAAGTTTGTGTTTTTTATGAAAATCGGCTCATTAGTTTGGTTGCTATGGCAACTTGTAGTTTCCATAGACTTATAATGGGGAAAATTAAAAAATGGCATTTACTGCCAAGCCTCTGCAGATATTTTGACAAAACTTTCATAGAAATGTTCCATAGGCAATTTACTATGTGCCGTATGATTTTAGGCCTTCTGCTCATTTTTATTGGTTGCCATGGAAACCAAAATGCAAAAAATAGAAAAAACAAGAGGGCCCAGAGGGCCCTGGTTCGCTCACCTGATCCAAAGCATAACAAGTGGGCCCCGGGCAGGGTCAATTTTGGCCCCAGGGCTAAAATTTGAACAATCTTGGTAGAGGTCCACAAGATGAAGCTTCATATCGAATATGAAAGACCTGGGCTTTCTGGTTTCAGAGAAGAAGATTTTAAAGGTTTACCCTGCATATAGAAGTCTATGTAAAACAAGATTTTCCCTATATAAGTCTATTTTAAACCAAAGGGCCCCAGAGCGGGGGCATTTTTGGCCCCAGGGCTATAATTTGAACAATCTTGGTAGAGGTCCACTAGCTGAAGCTTCATAACAAATATCAAAGACCTAAGCCTTGTGTTTCAGAGAAGATGAATTTTAAAGATTTTCCCTATATAAGTCTATGTAAAACCAAAGGGCCACATGGTGGGGGCATTTTTGGTCTCAGGGCTATAATTTGAACAATCTTTATAGAGGTCCACTAGCTGAAGCGTCATAACAAATATCGAAGACCTAAGCCTTGTGGTTTCAGAGAAGAAGATTTTTCAAGATTTTCCCCATATAAGTCTATGTAAAACCAAAGGGCCCCCGTGCAGGGGGCATTTTTGACCCCAGGGCTATAATTTGAACAATCTTGGTAGAGGTCCACAAGATGAAGCTTCATACCAAATATCAAAGACCTGGGCCTTGCAGTTCCAGAGAAGAAGATTTTTCAAGATTTTCCCTATATAAGCCTATGTAAAACAAAAGGGCCCTGGTGCGGGGGCATTTTTGGCCCCAGCACTATAATTTGAACAATCTTGGTAGGGGTCTACTAGATGAAGCTTCACACCAAATATCAAAGACCTGGGCCTTGCGGTTTCAGAGAAGAAGATTTTTCAAGATTTTCCCTATATAAGCCCATGTAAAACCAAAGGGCCCCCGTGCAGGGGGCATTTTTAGCTTCAGCACTATAATTTGAAAATCTTGGTAGGGGTTCACTAGATGAAGCTTCATACCAAATATCAAAGATCTGGGCCTTGCGGTTTCAGAGAAGAAGATTTTTAAAGATTTTCCCTATATAAGCCCATGTAAAACCAAAGGGCCCCCCGTGCGGGGGCATTTTTGGCCCCAGCACTATAATTTGAACACTCTTGGTAGGGGTCCACTAGATGAAGCTTCATACCAAATATCACAGACCTGGGTCTTGCGGTTTCAGAGAAGAAGATTTTTTAAGTTTTCGGTGAAAAAAATCTATTTTTGGCTACTGTGACCTATATGTGCAATGGACCGGAACCATTTGAACAACTTTGAAAGGGGACCACCTAAGGATAATTCCTGTGAAGTTTGGTCAAAATCCGATCAGTGGTTTAGGAGGAGATGTCGTTTGAAGAAAAGTTTACGGACGCACACACGCACACACGGACGCACGCACGCACGGACGCACGACGGACGACGGACAAAAAGTGATCCCAAAAGCTCACCTTGTCACTACGTGACAGGTGAGCTAAAAAATACTTAAAAAAAAATCATCTCCTCAGAAACCATATGCTCTAGGAGGCTGAGACTTTATGAAAATATTCACCATATTTGCCTTTACAGGTTTTGTGTTTTTTATGAAAATTGGCCTTTTAGTTTTGTTGCTATGGCAACTTAGAGTTTCCATTGACTTATAATGGGGAAAACTGAAAAATTGCTTTTACTGCCAAGTCATTGCAGATATTTTGACAAAACTTACATAGACATGTTCCTTGAGTAATCTTCTCTCAGCCATATGCTTTTATGTCAACCTGGGGGTTCCCTAGGTTTTGCCGGGGCCATGCCCCGCCCCCTCCACTTCATAAAATGCCTTATATCTCAGAAACCTTACAGATCCCAACCCCTAAACCATATATATTCTTGTTCCTTATGAAAAGATGCATTAAGTGACACCAACCTGGGGGTCCCCCGGATGTGCCGGGGACAAGCCCTGCCCCTCTGTTTCAAAAAATGCCATTTATCTCAGAAACCATTCAGATCCCCAACCCTAAACTATATATATTCTTGTTCCTTATGCTAAGATGCATTAAGTGACACCAACCTGGGGGTCCACTGGGATGTGCCGGGGAAATGCCCCACCCCCTCCACTTCATAAAATGCCATTTATCTCAGAAACCATTGAGATCCCCACCCCTAAACCATATATATTCTTGTTCCACATGATAAGATGGACTCAGTGACACCAACCTTGGGGGTCCCCCAGGATGTGCGGGGGCCATGCCCAACCCCCTCCACTATATAAAAGGCTAAATATTCCAGAAACCTTACAGATCCCCACCCCAAAACCATATATATTCTTGTTCCTTATGATAAGACACATTCAGTGATACCAGCCTAGGGGTCACCCAAGGTGCGCCCGGGCCATACTCCACCCTTCGACTTCATAAAAGACCATATATCAGAGAAACTGTTCAGAGCCCACCCCTAAACCATATATATTCTTGTTTCCTTATGATAAGACCCAAACAGTGACACCAGCATGGGGTTCCCCCTGGGGTGCCACAGGCCATGCCCCACCCCTTTACTTCATTAAAATCCATATATCTCAGAAACCGTTCAGATCCCGGCCCCTAAACCATATATATTCTTGTTCCTGATGGTAAGACTCCACTTAATAATAGGCCATATATATCAGAAACCATTCAAATCCCCATCCTATAATCACATATATCCTTGTTCATTGTTATTAGACACATTCAGTCAACCCTGTCTTAGGGGGTCCGCATGGGCCTTTTCTCTCCCTTCCACTTCATAAAAGGGCCTCATATCTCAGAAACCGTTCAGATCCCCACCATTTAACCATATATATTCTTGATCTTTATGATAAGACATAATTCAGTGACAACAATCTTTGGCTTTTCTTGGATCTGCCATGTCCGAATCCCTTCATTGCTTAAAAGGCCTTACGTCTCAGGAACCATACAATGTCATATCCCCACCGCTAAACCATATATGTCTCTGTTCCTTTTTATAAGACCCATTTAGTGACACAATCAGGGCTCCATTGGGCAGTTCCCACCTGAGCTCTGGTTTATGAAATTTGGCTCTTTGGTTTGTTTGCTATCGCAAGTTAAGAGTTTCCATTGAAATATAATGGGGAAAATTGAAAAATGACATTAATGCCTCTCAAGATATTTTGTCAAACTATCATAGAAATGTTCCTTTAATAATGTTCTTTTTGGCCTATTTGTTGCCACAGATGGGAAATTGTCAATTGTCATCTGTTGTCTTCAAGCGACATCAGACCTCTGAAGCCACTAGTCTGATTGGGTCCAAATTTTATCTTTAGCAGCCTTGGGTGCAGGGCTTCCATGGTTAATTAAAATACATTGCTGCCAGTGGGGAGTGGCCCCCTGAGCTCTGGTGAGCATTGTGGCCTATGGGCCTCTTGTTTAGCCTTCCCTTTACTTTCTTTCTGGGTAGCCACCACCATTTTCGCTTCTATTCTTTTTCTCAACACACAGCAACGATATCTTTACCTATTGCATCTGCCATGTTTAAGCCAAATAATGTTCTACACACAATTTTCTATCGAATGATAGAACTACGCCATCAATTTGATAGTAACCCTTACTGAGTGAGTCATCGAGTGTTTGAGTTTAACGTCTCACCAACACAGTGACGGGACCTCAGTTTAAAGACTCATCCGAAAGTCTGGAGAAGCCTGGGATCGATCCTGTGACCCCTGGTTTACAAGGAGTAACACTTACTATGATTGGCTAATATATGCACCACATGAAAGCTGCCCCAATAGCCAATAATGGATATTCATAACTGATAAAATACAGGTAAAGCGCCGAGGCCAATAATGGATTTTCAACACACAAGTGTAATGTTTACCTGTCAAATCAATACGCATCCGATAAATGTGAATTATTTCAACCACCCTGAAAATTTACATATAGAAAGCCTAACAATAATTGTGAATTTATTCCGATATGGTTATAATTGATGTTCGATAACATCTGACATTTGTCCTTGTGAACAATTTCTATATGTATGCTAGGACACCTGAACAAACCCACGTCCATTCAGGTCAGATGTTGAAAGCGCACTGAAGTCTGTATGCTATGACAATACCAGCACGCATCTCATCTGAGAACGGAAGTGGTATGACGTAAAAGAAACTTGTATACCCCCATAAACCCGTTTTCACTATATTAAGTTGTTTTTCATTTCACTGACTTGTTAACATGATGCCAATGATCAGAACATTGTATAGAGTGCAAATTATGTGCATAAACCTCTAATATTACGCAGTTTTGGATATAGATGAATCCCCAATATATAGAGGTTATATATATAAATGGCCATTTTTCTATATAATCTATACATTTTTGTTTGGATATAACATGGTTGTTTAACCAAAATAGTTTCTGCCTTGGATACGAGCAATCCTGTTATAAAGAGTGATGTTAACCTTTAAAATACCAGTCACAGCAACTGTTGTCATCTGCCGGTTACTTTAAAGTCATTGTTACAACGTGTGTGGACCCAGATCAGACTGCCCCCCTAGAAACATCTTAGCTGGGTCCACACCGTTTGACTGTATGCAAAAATATTTAAAAAAGGTTGGCAAGAAACTTCAGCAGATGACATAAACATTTTTTGGATGCAGTTTTTCTCAGCATGTCAACCCCTACATTGCAGTGTAGATCCAGATCAGGTGGCTTCTCAGAATCTACACTGCTTGTTATGCAGTTTGTGAATTGAATGAATATGTTACGTTAAGTAATTTGAGTGGTGGATAGTCAGAAATAGGTGTAACTAATTTATTCAGCAGGAAAAGAGTTAAGGGTTAAGTTGTCTTTGCAATAAGTACTGTTGTGAACCTCACTATATATTATGAAAACACAGTGAGTTTCACAGTATTCAGTTACTTGTGCTCAGAAACAATGTTACCTTTTGTTAGAAACGCACATATAAGTGTTCTCATGGGCACCGCCAATTTTTGTTGGAGACTGAAAAGTGTCACAAAATTTCATCAGAAAAAGAACCATTTCTAGAGACATCAAAACTAGCATTTTCTCACCTATGGGACAAGAATGTCCCTTTGTATGACAGTGTGTGATTTCTTTGTCAGACTCTGCTGTCTCACTCTTTTACCCAGTTTGTACTGGAAACCCCAAAACGGATACCCTGGCAAACAGTGTACGCCCAGATCAGACGCCGCAGAACGCGGTGCCTGTTCAGGGCCTACACTGTTTGTGAAAAGTTAAGCCATTTTCCAAATTTTTTTTGAAGAAAACACAACCTGACACCCCAAAAGTTTGAAATGAACTTCTGGTATATATAAGGAGGAAGATTCCATTTGGTACAAAAAGGGTTAATTTAGGAAAACATGCAAATTGCAGTGGAACTACTTTTTTTTCCAAAACTGTCTCCTGCTCCAATTTTGTTACTTATGCAAACAGGGATGGACCTTTTCTGTTTCTCCTAAGACATTCATTTTTAACTCTTTTTTTTTTGTACCAAATGGAATCTTCCTCCTATATATAGCAGGAGTCCATTTCAAAATTTAGGGGAGTCAGGTTGTGTTTTCTTCAAAATCTATTTGAAAACTGGCTGAACATTTTACAAACAGTGTAGGCCCTGATCAGACGCCACGTTCTGCAGCGTCTGATCTGGGCCTGCACTGATCATGTCCTTCATCAACTTTCAATGAAACGGACATTTAGTAAATCATCAAACTGCTGTCAGTTGTTAAGGTATGAAAGCGGTGAAATGAACTTAAAATGTAGTTTTCAGAAATTAACAACTAGTTTTAAAGTGAATAGCTCTTCTACATAAAAATGATGGTTTTGAAAATGGATTTAAGAAAGTCACTGGAACATATGTTTCAACACTTTCCTTTTGAAGACAAGAATTATAAAGGCTCTACCTGTTTTGCGATGTTACATTTGTGTGAAGGGCCATTCTGCTAACTGATTTTCAGTATTCTTGGGCAGTCTGCAGTCTTTAGAAGAATTTTTTCCATTTCATGCACATTCTTTAAATGAGGCCGGTGAAAGAATTAATAATGGGATTGCGACCTGGACAGGGATGTCACAGGCTTGTTTTCAGTTTATTTCTCATGCTGGGCTTAGCCTCGCATGAGACTTAGACTGGATTTGCACGTGATCTCTTTCTCTCGGTCTCAACTCATCATAGATTCTATTAACCAATTCAACCACTTTGGTCAGATTTGGTACAGTATATCATTGTGACCTTCCATGGACATGATAGGGCCTCTTTGGCCTAGTGGATAAGAGCACTGACTCTAAATTATTAGGTCTCTCACCACTGTGGGATCAAGCCTGGCTCGGGTCACATGTGAGACACCAAGTTCTGCAACGGAAGGTCAGGTGTTATTTCTCTGGGTACTCCTGTTTTCGCCTACCTCTGATTAACGATTGGCTTGATATGAGTGAGATAATCTTGAAAGGGCTGTTAAACCAACCAAAAAAACCATGGTCATGATTGTTTTGGTAATCTTGTCATAATTTTCAAGGTCACACGAATGCAAAGATTGTCAAATTTTGCTCCGGACTTTATCTTCAGATGTACTGTATTTGATGAATGACCAAATTTTGCATAATACATGTATATTAGTACAACATACAAAAGAATTTGTTAGATTTTAGTGACTTTTCGAGGACATATGTGTCTAAAGGTTGTTCTGTATTTGCTTGTCTGCCCCATAAATGTATCTCTTGAA
Source organism: Lucinisca nassula (assembly GCA_963580285.1). Lineage (NCBI taxonomy): Eukaryota > Metazoa > Mollusca > Bivalvia > Lucinida > Lucinidae > Lucinisca > Lucinisca nassula. The sequence continues at coordinate 118,707,123 of OY757012.1, forward strand.
CCAATTGATGAATTCTGGTCACACTTTGATTCAGTATCTCATGACAATGTAACAAAGACTTGATTGTTCTTAGTGGCATTGACCTTATTTTCAAGGTCGGTTTTTTGGTGACCTTGGTCACATTTTTAAGGTCACAGTTTTTTGGACATATTTATGGCAGGGGAACTTTTCTAGTTATCAAAAGTTTTCATCAGAAAAAAAAAAAAAAAATTTATAGCGATAAACAAAAGTATTTTTCATTATGTGTGTTATACTATGAAACTATGTTGTCTGCAGTTTGTAAGGGCATGCTGTTTTGACAGGTTCCTTTTAACCCTTATCCTGCTGTTCACCACAACCATACCTTTGCAAACAGTGTAGGTCCTGATCAGATAGCTTCTAAAGAAGCCATTTGATCAGGATCTACACTGTTTGTCATGCAGTTCATGAATTGAACAAATAAATTATATCAAGTAATTTGATTGGTTGATAATCAGCAATGAGAGTGGCTTGTGGGATAAGGGTTCATTGAGGGCAAGAGCTCTTGGTAGATTCGATTAATTTCACTTTAAGGGGAATGGATACACCTTCAGGGAAGGCACTCCTGCAAAAGCATTTTTGTCTCCCATGTCAATAGGGGTCAACTATTAAAGTAAGAGTACACCCCTTTGTCTCTCTTCCAAAAATGGCAGAAAAATCTGCCAGGTGTTCCTATTCCACTTAACCCATTTTGTACCGAAAACCCCAAAACGGGTATTTGGCAAACAGTGCAGTCCCAGATCGGACGCCGCAGATAACCTTTATCCTGCTGAATAAAGTAATTTAGCCACACCCATTTCTGACTAATCAACCAATCAAATTACTTCATATATTTTTACTCAATTTTACAAACTGCAGGACAGTGTAGATCTTGATCAGATGTCTTTCTGATCTAGATCTACACTGTTTGCAAAGGTAGGCATTGTCATCATAGCAGAATAAGGGTTAACCCATTCTTCTGCATAGATCTGTGTCCTGTTTCTTTGCAAAGCAGAGTGCTGTGCTAAGGTGTATCATTTCGCATGTACTTTAAGACTTTATAGTTCATTTGTTTCTTTGTCTACTAGAAATATGTTACGTTATTTTAACCCTTATCTTGCTGAATATTGATTTAAGCCACACCCATTTCTGTATATCAACCAATCAAATTACTAGATGCAATTTATTGCTACAAATTCATAAACTGAATGCCAAACAGTGTAGAGCCTGATAAGATGGCTTCTTCAGAAGCCATCTGATCTGGATCTACACTGTTTGCAAAGATAGGCGTTATCGTGAACAGCAAGATAAGTCTATAAAATATCATTTGTTATTAGCTCGCCTGTACGAAGTACATGGAGAGCTATTGTTGTCACCTCGGATGGCGTGCGCGTGCGCTGTGCGCGTGCGCTTCACACTGCGTTAAAGTTTTTCAAATGCTTATATCTCAACAGCCACTCATCACAGAGCACTCATATTTGGAACTTTAGTACCTGGGAGGGTCTTCTGATGTTCAAAGATAACAGACCCCTGGGGTCATGCCCTGGGGTGGGGCTTGGGGTCAAAATCTAGAACACCTAATGCGCTTCACACTGCGTTAAAGTTTTTCAAATGCTTATATCTCAACAGTCACTCATCACAGAGCACTCATATTTGGAACTTTAGTACCTGGGAGGGTCTTCTGATGTTCAAAGATAACAGACCCCTGGGGTCATGCCCCGGGGTGGGGCTTGGGGTCAAAATCTAGAACACCTAATGCGCTTCACACTGCGTTAAAGTTTTTCAAATGCTTATATCTCAACAGTCACTCATCACAGAGCACTCATATTTGGAACTTTAGTACCTGGGAGGGTCTTCTGATGTTCAAAGATAACAGACCCCTGGGGTCATGCCCCGGGGTGGGGCTTGGGGTCAAAATCTAGAACACCTATGTAATACTATGTTAAAGTTGGGGTCATGCCCCGGGGTGGGGCTTGGGGTCAAAATCTAGAACACCTAATGCGCTTCACACTGCGTTAAAGTTTTTCAAATGCTTATATCTCAACAGTCACTCATCACAGAGCACTCATATTTGGAACTTTAGTACCTGGGAGGGTCTTCTGATGTTCAAAGATAACAGACCCCTGGGGTCATGCCCCGGGGTGGGGCTTGGGGTCAAAATCTAGAACACCTATGTAATACTATGTTAAAGTTTGTGAAATGCTTATATCTCAGCAGTCACTCATCACAAAGCATTCATATTTACAACTTGGATACCTGAGAGTGTCTTCTGAGATTCCAAGACATCCCCCCCCCCCCCCCGGGTTCATGCCTGAGAGTGGGGATGGGGTTGGGCTAGGGGTCAAAATCTAGGACAACTTTGTTATTTGTTGTATACATTTCCCTTATGCTAACATGTTATAGACAGAATTGGTTATACATCAGCCAACCAAGTGACATTGGTTCAAGTGTAAAAGGGTGAAGGTCATGGTGACCTATATTTCACGGTCCAGTGATTTTGCCTTTTATCTTGAAGACTATTTGGTGGAGAAATGTCATACCTGGGATATTAGTTCCATGTGACCCCATGATTGACCTCAAAATAAATCTAGGTCACTGTGACCTATATTTCATGGTTATTTCATGATCTGATTATTGACCACAAAATAAATCCAGGTCATTGTGACCTATATTTCATGGTTCAGTGATTTTCCCTATTATCTGTATTACTATTTGATGGAGAAATATCATACCTGGTCTATTAGTTCCATGTGACCCCATGATTGACCTCAAATAAATCTAGGTCACTGTGACCTATATTTCATGGTTCAATGATTTTGACTATTATCTCGAGTACTATTTGATGGAGAAATGTCATACCTGGATTATTAGTTCCATGTGACCTGATAATTGACCGCAAAATATATCTAGGTCAGTGTGATCTATATTTCATGGCTCAGTGATTTTGCCTATTATCTCGAATACTTTTTGATGGAGAGATGCCATACCTTGATTATTAGTTCCATGTGACCCCATGATTGACCTCAAAATATAGCTAGGTCAGTGTGACCTATATTTCATGGTTCAGTGATTTTGCCTATTATCTTGAATATTTTTCGATGGAGAAATGTCATACCTGGGTTATTAGTCCCATGTGACCCCATGCTTGACCTCAAAATATGTCTAGGTCACTGTGACCTATATTTCATGGTTCAGTGATTTTGTCTATTATCTTGAATACTATTTGATGAAGAAATGTTACACCTGGATTATTTATTCCATGTGACCTGATTATTGACCACAAAATAAATCCAGGTCATTGTGACCTATATTTCATGGTTCAGTGATTTTCCCTATTATCTTTATTACTATTCGATGGAGAAATATACCTGGGATATTAGTTCCGTGTGACCCCATGATTGACCTCAAAATAAATCTAGGTCACTGTGACCCATATTTCATGGTTCAATGATTTTGACTATTATCTCGAGTACTATTTGATGGAGAAATGTCATACCTGGATTATTAGTTCCATGTGACCTGATAATTGACCGCAAAATATATCTAGGTCAGTGTGATCTATATTTCATGGCTCAGTGATTTTGCCTATTATCTCGAATACTTTTTGATGGAGAGATGCCATACCTTGATTATTAGTTCCATGTGACCCATGATTGACCTCAAAATATAGCTAGGTCAGTGTGACCTATATTTCATGGTTCAGTAATTTTGCCTATTATCTTGAATATTTTTCGATGGAGAAATGTCATACCTGGGTTATTAGTCCCATGTGACCCCATGCTTGACCTCAAAATATGTCTAGGTCACTGTGACCTATATTTCATGGTTCAGTGATTTTGTCTATTATCTTGAATACTATTTGATGAAGAAATGTTACACCTGGATTATTTATTCCATGTGATCTGATTATTGACCACAAAATAAATCCAGGTCATTGTGACCTATATTTCATGGTTCAGTGATTTTCCCTATTATCTGTATTACTATTTGATGGAGAAATATCATACCTGGTCTATTAGTTCCATGTGACCCCATGATTGACCTCAAATAAATCTAGGTCACTGTGACCTATATTTCATGGTTCAATGATTTTGACTATTATTGTTGTTGTTGTATATCTATAAGGCATTTTTTCGCTGCCTATAAACTCATGACACTATTATCTCGAGTACTATTTGATGGAGAAATGTCATACCTGGATTATTAGTTCCATGTGACCTGATAATTGACCGCAAAATATATCTAGGTCAGTGTGATCTATATTTCATGGCTCAGTGATTTTGCCTATTATCTCGAATACTTTTTGATGGAGAGATGCCATACCTTGATTATTAGTTCCATGTGACCCCATGATTGACCTCAAAATATAGCTAGGTCAGTGTGACCTATATTTCATGGTTCAGTGATTTTGCCTATTATCTTGAATATTTTTCGATGGAGAAATGTCATACCTGGGTTATTAGTCCCATGTGACCCCATACTTGACCTCAAAATATGTCTAGGTCACTGTGACCTATATTTCATGGTTCAGTGATTTTGTCTGTTATCTTGAATACTATTTGATGAAGAAATGTTACACCTGGATTATTTATTCCATGTGATCTGATTATTGACCACAAAATAAATCCAGGTCATTGTGACCTATATTTCATGGTTCAGTGATTTTCCCTATTATCTGTATTACTATTTGATGGAGAAATATCATACCTGGTCTATTAGTTCCATGTGACCCCATGATTGACCTCAAAATAAATCTAGGTCACTGTGACCTATATTTCATGGTTCAATGATTTTGACTATTATCTCGAGTACTATTTGATGGAGAAATGTCATACCTGGATTATTAGTTCCATGTGACCTGATAATTGACCGCAAAATATATCTAGGTCAGTGTGATCTATATTTCATGGCTCAGTGATTTTGCCTATTATCTCGAATACTTTTTGATGGAGAGATGCCATACCTTGATTATTAGTTCCATGTGACCCCATGATTGACCTCAAAATATAGCTAGGTCAGTGTGACCTATATTTCATGGTTCAGTGATTTTGCCTATTATCTTGAATATTTTTCGATGGAGAAATGTCATACCTGGGTTATTAGTCCCATGTGACCCCATGCTTGACCTCAAAATATGTCTAGGTCACTGTGACCTATATTTCATGGTTCAGTGATTTTGTCTATTATCTTGAATACTATTTGATGAAGAAATGTTACACCTGGATTATTTATTCCATGTGACCTGATTATTGACCACAAAATAAATCCAGGTCATTGTGACCTATATTTCATGGTTCAGTGATTTTCCCTATTATCTTTATTACTATTTGATGGAGAAATATCATACCTGGTCTATTAGTTCCATGTGACCCCATGATTTACCTCAAAATATATCTAGGCCACTGTGACCTATATTTCATGGTTCAGTGATTTGCCTATTATCTTTAATAATTTTTCATGAAGAAACATCCTGCCTGGATTATTTATTCCATGTGACCCCATGACTGACCTCGAAATTATATCTTGGTCAGTGTGACCTAAATTTCATGATTCAGTGACTCTGCCAAATTGACTACTATTTTTTTTATTTTTTTTTAGAAACTTCAGTCCTGAATTATAAGTTCCATGTGACGAGATGATTGACATAGAAATATATCTAGGTCAGTGTGACCTATTTTCATGGTTCATTGATTTTGCCTTATAATTCATACACATTGTGATTCTGAAATGTAATATTTGGCATATACGTTCCATGCGACCTGGTCACTGACCTCAAAATGTATCTAGGTGTGTGTGACCTATATTTCATGGTTCACTAACTAGACTATCAAGTGAGCATATGCTCACTAATACCCCCGGCCAAAGCCATCGGTAACTTTCTGGCAATTCAAAGCCATCAAGTTTGACAAAAACCTATTATGAACACAGAATTAATCTTGCAAAAGTAAGGAGAATACCATTACATCTAAATAACTCACCTGATAACTAATGAGGGCAATAACTCTTGAAAGGGGCATAATCCGGAGGAGAAAAAAAATACGCGTCAGCTAATTTTCCATGAGGAATCCATATATGAAATTTCAAAACCCTAGCATACACGGTTCTAAAATTATGCTATGCATCACTTTTACCATACAGATCAATGGCACAAATTACCAAAATGACAAAGGGCCATAACTCACAAAGTATTTTTCGTAATATTGTCAAAAGTTAATCAGTTCATCTACTCATCACCACCAATCTATTCACCAACTTTCAAGGCTCTAGCTCCAATAGTTTTTGAGATATCTTGCTGACAAGATTTTATTAAAAAAATTTCAAAGGGCAATAACTCTTGAAAGGAGCATAATCTGGACGAGAAAAAAAATACGTGTCGGCTAATTTTCCATGAGGAATCCATATATGAAATTTCAAAACCCTAGCATACACGGTTCTAAAGTTATGCTATGCATCACTTTTACCATACAGTACAATGGCACAAATTACCAAAATGACAAAGGGCCATAACTCACAAAGTATTTTTCGGAATTTTGTCAAAAGTTAATCAGTTCATCTACTCATCACCACCAATCTATTCACCAACTTTCAAGGCTCTAGCTCCAATAGTTTTTGAGATATCTTGCTGACAAAATTTTATTAAAAAAATATAACAAAGGGGAATAACTCTAAAGAACCTGGCCCCACAGCCCCAATTTTCTTTCCCACAATACAACTAGTTATGCATGTTGTTTGTACCAAATTTCAAGTTTCTAGGTACAGTAGTTCCTGAGAAATCTTTGACACAAAATTTAAGGTAACTCACAAAATACACATCTCAGTAGCAAATATAACAAGAGGGCCCAGAGGGCCCTGGTTCGCTCACCTGATCCAATGTATAACAAGTGGGCCCCGGGCAAGGTCAATTTTGGTCCCAGGGCTATAATTGGAACAATCTTGGTAGAGGTCCACAAGATGAAGCTTCATATCGAATATGAAAGACCTGGGCTTTATGGTTTCAGAGAAGAAGATTTTAAAGGTTTACCCTGCATATAGAAGTCTATGTAAAACAAGGTTTTCCCTATATAAGTCTATGTTAAACCAAAGGGCCCCGGAGCGGGGGCATTTTTGGCCCCAGGGCTATAATTTGAACAATCTTGGTAGAGGTCCACTAGCTGAAGCTTCATAACAAATATCAAAGACCTAAGCCTGGTGTTTCAGAGAAGAAGATTTTTAAAGATTTTCCCTATATAGGTCTATGTAAAACCAAAGGGCCACATGGCTGGGGCATTTTTGGTCTCAGGGCTTTAATTTGAACAATCTTTATAGAGGTCCACTAGCTGAAGCTTCATAATAAATACCGAAGACCTAAGCCTTGTGGTTTCAGAGAATAAGACTTTTCAAGATTTTCCCTATATAAGTCTATGTAAAACCAAAGGGCCCCAGAGCAGGGGCATTTTTGGCCCCAGGGCTATAATTTGAACAATCTTGGTAGAGGTCTACAAGATGAAGCTTCATACCAAATATCAAAGACCTGGGCCTTGCAGTTTCAGACAAGAAGATTTTTCAAGATTTTTCCAATATAAGCCTATGTAAAACAAAAAGGGCCCTGGTGCGGGGGCATTTTTGGCCCCAGCACTATAATTTGAACAATCTTGGTAGGGGTCCACTAGATGAAGCTTCATACCAAATATCGAAGACCTTGGCCTTGTGGTTTCAGAGGAGAAGAAGATTTTTCAAGATATTCCCTATATAAAACCATGTAAAACCAAAGGGCCCCCGTGGGGGGGGGGGGGGGGGGCATTTTTAGCTCCAGCACTATAATTTGAACAATCTTGGTAGGGGTCCACTAGATGAAGCTTCATACCAAATATCAAAGACCTGGGCCTTGCGGTTTCATAGAAAAAGATTTTTAAAGATTTTCCCTATATAAGCCTATGTAAAACAAAAGGGCCCTGGTGCGGGGGCAATTTTGGCCCCAGCACTATAATTTGAACAGTCTTAGTAGGGGTCCACTAGATGAAGCTTCATACCAAATATCAAAGACCTGGGCCTTGTGGTTTCAGAGAAGATTTTTCAAGATTTTCCCTATAAAGCCCATGTAAAACCAAAGGGCCCCCGTGCGGGGGCATTTTTAGCTCCAGCACTATAATTTGAACAATCTTGGTAGGGGTCCACTAGATAAAGCTTCATACCAAATATCAAAGACCTGGGCCTTGTGGTTTCAGAGAAGAAGATTTTTCAAGATTTTCCCTATATAAGCCCATGTAAAACCAAAGGGCCCCCGTGCGGGGGCATTTTTGGCCCCAGCACTATAATTTGAACAATCTTGGTAGGGGTCCACTAGATGAAGCTTCATACCAAATATCAAAGACCTGGGCCTTGCGGTTTCAGAGAAGAAGATTTTTCTAGATTTTCCCTATATAAGCCCATGTAAAACCAAAGGGCCCCCGTGCGGGGGCATTTTTAGCTCCAGCACTATAATTTGAACAATCTTGGTAGGGGTCCACTAGATGAAGCTTCATACCAAATATCAAACACCTGGGCCTTGCGGTTTCAGAGAAGAAGATTTTTAAAGATTTTCCCTATATAAGCCCATGTAAAACCAAAGGGCCCCCGTGCGGGGGCATTTTTGGCCCCAGCACTATAATTTGAACAATCTTGGTAGGGGTCCACTAGATGAAGCTTCATACCAAATATCAAAGACCTGTGCCTTGCGGTTTCAGAGAAGAAGATTTTTAAAGATTTTCCCTATATAAGCCCATGTAAAACCAAAGGGCCCCCGTGCGGGGGCATTTTTGGCCACAGCACTATAATTTGAACAATCTTGGTAGGGGTCCACTAGATGAAGCTTCATACCAAACATCAAAGACCTGGGCCTTGTGGTTTCAGAGAAGAAGATTTTTCAAGATTTTCCCTATATAAGCCCATGTAAAACCAAAGGGCCCCCGTGCGGGGGCATTTTTAGCTCCAGCACTATAATTTGAACAATCTTGGTAGGGGTCCACTAGATGAAGCTTCATACCAAATATCAAACACCTGGGCCTTGCGGTTTCAGAGAAGAAGATTTTTAAAGATTTTCCCTATATAAGCCCATGTAAAACCAAAGGGCCCCTGTGCGGGGGCATTTTTGGCCCCAGCACTATAATTTGAACAATCTTGGTAGGGGTCCACTAGATGAAGCTTCATACCAAATATCAAAGACCTGGGCCTTGCGGTTTCAGAGAAGAAGATTTTTTAAGTTTTCGGTGAAAAAAATCTATTTTTGGCTACTGTGACCTATATGTGCAACGGACCGGAACCATTTGAACAACTTTGAAAGGGGACCACCAAAGGATCATTCCTGTGAAGTTTGGTCAAAATCCGATCAGTGGTTTAGGAGGAGATGTCATTTGAAGAAAAAGTTTACGCACGCACACACGCACACACGCACGACGGACGACGGACAAAAAGTGATCCCAAAAGCTCACCTCGTCACTACGTGACAGGTGAGCTAACAAAGGGGAATAACTCTATAGAACCTGGCCCCACAGCCCCAATTTTCTTTCCCACAATACAACTAGTTATGCATGTTGCTTGTACCAAATTTCAAGTTTCTAGGTACAGTAGATCTTGAGAAATCTTTGACACAAAATTTAAGGTAAGTCACAAAATGCACATCTCAGTAGCAAATATAACAAAGGGGAATAACTCTAAAGAACCTGGCCCCACAGCCCCAATTTTCTTTCCCACAATACAACTAGTTATGCATGTTGTTTGTACCAAATTTCAAGTTTCTAGGTATAGTAGTTCCTGAGAAATCTTTGACACAAAAAAAAGTTTACACACACACACACAGAAAAGACGAAAACTATATACCCCCATGGCATACTCCGTATGCCGGGGGTATAATTATACCTTCTATGTTGAAAGTGCGAAACAGGCGAGCTATGCTGTCCCTCGACAGCTCTTGTTATATACATATATTCACATTAAAGTGTTGAAGTGCATTACCAGTAAAATGTATATGCTAGATATTGTTTTACACATTTAGAAAAAAAAACTCCGCAATTATTAATAAATATGAAGTCAGGTAATTATCTGTGTTTTTGTTATTCCTGCTCCTGCAACTAGAGTCTCCATTGAGGACTCCAAAGGTAATACATGTTTTTTTATTGTCATGACCTTTTCCTCTTGGTGCAGCCATTGTGCAATGAAGACATAGGGAAGACAGCTATTGCCAAGGACATGAAAAGAATTGTTTTTGATGAAGATGTATCTATCTTTCTTAACCCTCAAGCTAAACCATGATAATATCCTTTTGTCAAAAACAGTTATGGATCCTGATAAGCTGGCTTCTGAGGCAATGAAGCCAGCTGAGCAGGATTTATACTGTTTTCCTTTCTGCTTCAGAATCCATGGTAAAAATGAAATCATGCAGCACCATGGCTGGAAGTTGGGGAGGGGTGTAGAATATTGAAATTAATGTTCAACACAATGAGATATAAATATTAGACACATGCTTGAAATTAAATGTGGTAGCACATATAATGCAGCAGTCATTTGTAACCACTGCCCCCTCCCCCTCCTACGGGGAATAGGGGAATAGTGGGGACAATGACTTTTCACTTTTCACAGCTCTGCACTGCGGGGACTTCGTGAATGTCATAGCCCCGCTGTTTATAGCAGTTAATTCCACTGGGGTATGTTTGCATAATATCAAAACCCCTGCATTAACCCGGCACTATGGGGGAACACAGAGGGTAACTACCCAGCACATTAGCCATGTGTGTGTGTGTTGGAGGGGGTTACAAATGACTAGTGCATAAGTGACACCATGCTCTCTTTCATGGCTCTAAATGAATATTTTGTTGTGAAAAATTAGTGATATTTTCATTCATAAGGATAAGGCAGCTGTGCGCCATAGTGCATTTTTTCACATCTCCAAAATGGCTACTTTTCTGATGAAAACCTGTGATAATTTTCTTATTTATTCTGCGAACATAGGTTTTGGATGCTCGTTAGAACTGCCTCATTGAGGCGATTCTAATGAGTACCCACAACCTACGACTTGGAGCAGAAATAAGAAAAACAAGAGGGCCCAGAGGGCCCTGAATCGCTCACCTGAGAATTAGTGTCTCCAGTACATTCTAGGCCCAAGGGCTATAATTTGAACAAACTTGGTAATGGTCCACTAGATGAAGCTTCATTCCAAATATCAAAGACCTGGGCCTTCTGGTTTCAGACAAGAAAATTTTTAAAGGTTTTCCCTATATAAGCCTATGAAAACCAAGGGTCCAACAGTGGGTGCATTTTTGGCCCCAGGGCTATAATTTGAACAATCTTGAAAGAGGTCCACTAGATGAAGCTTCACACCAAATACCAAAGATCTGGGCCTTGCAGATTCAGAGAAGATTTTTAAAGATTTTCCATGTATAAGCCTATGTAAAACCAAAGGCCCCAGGGGTGGGGGGCATTTTTGGCCCCCAGGGCTATAATTTGAACAATCTTGGTAGAGGTCCATTAGATTAAGCTTCACACCAAATATCAATGACCTGGGCCTTGCGGTTTCAGAGAAGAAAAGTTTTAAAGATTTCCCCTACATAGGCTTAGGTAAAACCAAAGGCCCCCTGGGGGGGGGGGGGCATTTTTGGCCCCAGGGCTATAATTTGAACAATCTTGGTAGAGGTCCAATAGGTGAAGCTTCATACCAAATATCAAAGACCTGGGCCTTGTGGTTTCAGAGAAGAAGATTTTTAAAGGTTTCCCTATATAAGGCTATGAAAAACCAAAGGGTCCAAGGGTGGGGCCATTTTCGGCCCCAGGGATATAATTTGCATAATCTTGAAAGAGGTCCACTAGATGTAGCTTCACACCAAATATCAAAGATCTGGGCCTTGTGGTTTCAGAGAATAAGATTTTTAAAGATTTTCCCTGTATAATCCTATGTAAAACCAAAGGCCCCCGGGGCGGGGATATTTTTGGCCCCAAGGCTATAATTTGAATAATCTTAGTTAAGGTCCACCAGGTGAAGCTTCACACCAAATATTAAAGACCTGGGCCTTGTGGTTTCAGAGAAGAAGATTTTTTAATGATTTTCCCTATATAAGCCTATGTAAAACCATGGGCCCCCGGGGCGGGGGCATTTTGGCCCCTAGGGCTATAATTTGAACAATCTTGGTACAGGTCCACTAGATGAAGCTTCACACCAAATATCAAAGATCTGGGCCTTTCCGTTTCAGAGAAGAAGATTTTTAAAGATTTTCCCTGTATAAGCCTATGTAATAACAAAGGCCCCCCGGGGCGGGGGCATTTTTGGCCCCCCCCCACCCATTTTTGGCCCCCAGGGCTATAATTTGAACAATCTTGGTAGAGGTCCACTAGATGAAGCTTCACACCAAATATCAAAGATCTGGGCCTTGCAGTTTCAGAGAAGAAGATTTTTTAATGATTTTCCCTATATAAGCCTATGTAAAACCATAGGCCCCCGGGGAGGGGGCATTTTGACCCCCAGGGTTATAATTTGAACAATCTTGGTAAAGGTCCACTAGATGAAGCTTCACGCCAAATATCAAAGATCTGGGCCTTGCGGTTTCAGAGAAGAAGATTTTTAAAGATTTTCCCTGTATAAGCCTATGTAAAACCAAAGGCCTTCCGGGGCGGGGGCATTTTTGGCCCCAAGGCTATAATTTAGACAATCTTAGTTAGAGGTCCACCAGGTAAAGCTTCACGCCAAATATTAAAGACCTGGGCCTTGTGGTTTCAGAGAAGATTTTTTAATGATTTTCCCTATATAAGCCTATGTAAAACCAAAGGCCCCCGGGGCGGGGGCATTTTGGCCCCCAGGGCTTTAATTTGAACAATCTTGGTAGAGGTTCTTTAGATGAAGCTTCATACCAAATATCAAAGACCTGGGCCTTGCGGTTTCAGAGAAGAAGATTTTTGAAGTTTTCGTTTAAAAAATCTATTTTTAGCTCCTGTGACCCAGATGTGCAATGGACCGGAACCATTTGAACAATTTTGAAAGGCGACCACCTAAGGATCATTGCTGTGAAGTTTGGTCAAAATCCAATCAGTGGTTCAGGAGGAGATGTCATTTGAAGAAAAAGTTTACACACACACACACGCACGCACTGACGACGGACGAAAAGTGATCACAAAAGCTCACCTTGTCACTACGTGACAGGTGAGCTAACAAGAGGGCCCAGAATAGCTCACCTGAGAATAAGTGTCTCCAGTACATTCTAGGCCCAAGGGCTATAATTAGAACAAACTTGGTAATGGTCCACTAGATGAAACTTCATACCAAATATCAAAGACCTGGGCCTTCTGGTTTCAGACAAGAAGATTTTTTAAAGGTTTTCCCTATATAAGCCCATGTAAAACCAAAGGGCACCCGTGCGGGGGCATTTTTGGCCCCAGCACTATAATTTGAACAATCTTGGTAGGGGTCCACTAGATAAAGCTTCATACCAAATATCAAAGACCTGGGCCTTGTGGTTTCAGAGAAGAAGATTTTTCAAGATTTTCCCTATATAAGCCCATGTAAAACCAAAGGGCCCCCGTGCGGGGGCATTTTTGGCCCCAGCACTATAATTTGAACAATCTTGGTAGGGGTCCACTAGATGAAGCTTCATACCAAATATCAAAGACCTGGGCCTTGCGGTTTCAGAGAAGAAGATTTTTCTAGATTTTCCCTATATAAGCCCATGTAAAACCAAAGGGCCCCCGTGCGGGGGCATTTTTAGCTCCAGCACTATAATTTGAACAATCTTGGTAGGGGTCCACTAGATGAAGCTTCATACCAAATATCAAACACCTGGGCCTTGCGGTTTCAGAGAAGAAGATTTTTAAAGATTTTCCCTATATAAGCCCATGTAAAACCAAAGGGCCCCCGTGCGGGGGCATTTTTGGTCCCAGCACTATAATTTGAACAATCTTGGTAGGGGTCCACTAGATGAAGCTTCATACCAAATATCAAAGACCTGTGCCTTGCGGTTTCAGAGAAGAAGATTTTTAAAGATTTTCCCTATATAAGCCCATGTAAAACCAAAGGGCCCCCGTGCGGGGGCATTTTTGGCCCCAGCACTATAATTTGAACAATCTTGGTAGGGGTCCACTAGATGAAGCTTCATACCAAACATCAAAGACCTGGGCCTTGTGGTTTCAGAGAAGAAGATTTTTCAAGATTTTCCCTATATAAGCCCATGTAAAACCAAAGGGCCCCCGTGCGGGGGCATTTTTAGCTCCAGCACTATAATTTGAACAATCTTGGTAGGGGTCCACTAGATGAAGCTTCATACCAAATATCAAACACCTGGGCCTTGCGGTTTCAGAGAAGAAGATTTTTAAAGATTTTCCCTATATAAGCCCATGTAAAACCAAAGGGCCCCTGTGCGGGGGCATTTTTGGCCCCAGCACTATAATTTGAACAATCTTGGTAGGGGTCCACTAGATGAAGCTTCATACCAAATATCAAAGACCTGGGCCTTGCGGTTTCAGAGAAGAAGATTTTTTAAGTTTTCGGTGAAAAAAATCTATTTTTGGCTACTGTGACCTATATGTGCAACGGACCGGAACCATTTGAACAACTTTGAAAGGGGACCACCAAAGGATCATTCCTGTGAAGTTTGGTCAAAATCCGATCAGTGGTTTAGGAGGAGATGTCATTTGAAGAAAAAGTTTACGCACACACGCACGCACACACGCACGACGGACGACGGACAAAAAGTGATCCCAAAAGCTCACCTCGTCACTACGTGACAATTGAGCTAACAAAGGGGAATAACTCTAAAGAACCTGGCCCCACAGCCCCAATTTTCTTTCCCACAATACAACTAGTTATGCATGTTGCTTGTACCAAATTTCAAGTTTCTAGGTACAGTAGATCTTGAGAAATCTTTGACACAAAATTTAAGGTAAGTCACAAAATGCACATCTCAGTAGCAAATATAACAAAGGGGAATAACTCTAAAGAACCTGGCCCCACAGCCCCAATTTTCTTTCCCACAATACAACTAGTTATGCATGTTGTTTGTACCAAATTTCAAGTTTCTAGGTATAGTAGTTCCTGAGAAATCTTTGACACAAAAAAAAGTTTACACACACACACACAGAAAAGACGAAAACTATATACCCCCATGGCATACTCCGTATGCCGGGGGTATAATTATACCTTCTATGTTGAAAGTGCGAAACAGGCGAGCTATGCTGTCCCTCGACAGCTCTTGTTATATACATATATTCACATTAAAGTGTTGAAGTGCATTACCAGTAAAATGTATATGCTAGATATTGTTTTACACATTTAGAAAAAAAAACTCCGCAATTATTAATAAATATGAAGTCAGGTAATTATCTGTGTTTTTGTTATTCCTGCTCCTGCAACTAGAGTCTCCATTGAGGACTCCAAAGGTAATACATGTTTTTTTATTGTCATGACCTTTTCCTCTTGGTGCAGCCATTGTGCAATGAAGACATAGGGAAGACAGCTATTGCCAAGGACATGAAAAGAATTGTTTTTGATGAAGATGTATCTATCTTTCTTAACCCTCAAGCTAAACCATGATAATATCCTTTTGTCAAAAACAGTTATGGATCCTGATAAGCTGGCTTCTGAGGCAATGAAGCCAGCTGAGCAGGATTTATACTGTTTTCCTTTCTGCTTCAGAATCCATGGTAAAAATGAAATCATGCAGCACCATGGCTGGAAGTTGGGGAGGGGTGTAGAATATTGAAATTAATGTTCAACACAATGAGATATAAATATTAGACACATGCTTGAAATTAAATGTGGTAGCACATATAATGCAGCAGTCATTTGTAACCACTGCCCCCTCCCCCTCCTACGGGGAATAGGGGAATAGTGGGGACAATGACTTTTCACTTTTCACAGCTCTGCACTGCGGGGACTTCGTGAATGTCATAGCCCCGCTGTTTATAGCAGTTAATTCCACTGGGGTATGTTTGCATAATATCAAAACCCCTGCATTAACCCGGCACTATGGGGGAACACAGAGGGTAACTACCCAGCACATTAGCCATGTGTGTGTGTGTTGGAGGGGGTTACAAATGACTAGTGCATAAGTGACACCATGCTCTCTTTCATGGCTCTAAATGAATATTTTGTTGTGAAAAATTAGTGATATTTTCATTCATAAGGATAAGGCAGCTGTGCGCCATAGTGCATTTTTTCACATCTCCAAAATGGCTACTTTTCTGATGAAAACCTGTGATAATTTTCTTATTTATTCTGCGAACATAGGTTTTGGATGCTCGTTAGAACTGCCTCATTGAGGCGATTCTAATGAGTACCCACAACCTACGACTTGGAGCAGAAATAAGAAAAACAAGAGGGCCCAGAGGGCCCTGAATCGCTCACCTGAGAATTAGTGTCTCCAGTACATTCTAGGCCCAAGGGCTATAATTTGAACAAACTTGGTAATGGTCCACTAGATGAAGCTTCATTCCAAATATCAAAGACCTGGGCCTTCTGGTTTCAGACAAGAAATTTTTTAAAGGTTTTCCCTATATAAGCCTATGAAAACCAAGGGTCCAACAGTGGGTGCATTTTTGGCCCCAGGGCTATAATTTGAACAATCTTGAAAGAGGTCCACTAGATGAAGCTTCACACCAAATACCAAAGATCTGGGCCTTGCAGATTCAGAGAAGATTTTTAAAGATTTTCCATGTATAAGCCTATGTAAAACCAAAGGCCCCAGGGGTGGGGGGCATTTTTGGCCCCCAGGACTATAATTTGAACAATCTTGGTAGAGGTCCATTAGATTAAGCTTCACACCAAATATCAATGACCTGGGCCTTGCGGTTTCAGAGAAGAAAAGTTTTAAAGATTTCCCCTACATAGGCTTAGGTAAAACCAAAGGCCCCCTGGGGGGGGGGGCATTTTTGGCCCCAGGGCTATAATTTGAACAATCTTGGTAGAGGTCCAATAGGTGAAGCTTCATACCAAATATCAAAGACCTGGGCCTTGTGGTTTCAGAGAAGAAGATTTTTAAAGGTTTCCCTATATAAGGCTATGAAAAACCAAAGGGTCCAAGGGTGGGGCCATTTTCGGCCCCAGGGATATAATTTGCATAATCTTGAAAGAGGTCCACTAGATGTAGCTTCACACCAAATATCAAAGATCTGGGCCTTGTGGTTTCAGAGAATAAGATTTTTAAAGATTTTCCCTGTATAAGCCTATGTAAAACCAAAGGCCCCCGGGGCGGGGATATTTTTGGCCCCAAGGCTATAATTTGAATAATCTTAGTTAAGGTCCACCAGGTGAAGCTTCACACCAAATATTAAAGACCTGGGCCTTGTGGTTTCAGAGAAGAAGATTTTTTAATGATTTTCCCTATATAAGCCTATGTAAAACCATGGGCCCCCGGGGCGGGGGCATTTTGGCCCCTAGGGCTATAATTTGAACAATCTTGGTACAGGTCCACTAGATGAAGCTTCACACCAAATATCAAAGATCTGGGCCTTTCCGTTTCAGAGAAGAAGATTTTTAAAGATTTTTCCTGTATAAGCCTATGTAATAACAAAGGCCCCCCGGGGCGGGGGCATTTTTGGCCCCCCCCCACCCATTTTTGGCCCCCAGGGCTATAATTTGAACAATCTTGGTAGAGGTCCACTAGATGAAGCTTCACACCAAATATCAAAGATCTGGGCCTTGCAGTTTCAGAGAAGAAGATTTTTTAATGATTTTCCCTATATAAGCCTATGTAAAACCATAGGCCCCCGGGGAGGGGGCATTTTGACCCCCAGGGTTATAATTTGAACAATCTTGGTAAAGGTCCACTAGATGAAGCTTCACACCAAATATCAAAGATCTGGGCCTTGCAGTGTCAGAGAAGAAGATTTTTTAATGATTTTCCCTATATAAGCCTATGTAAAACCATAGGCCCCCGGGGCGGGGACATTTTGGCCCCCAGGGCTATAATTTGAACAAACTTGGTAGAGGTCCACTAGATGAAGCTTCACGCCAAATATCAAAGATCTGGGCCTTGCGGTTTCAGAGAAGAAGATTTTTAAAGATTATCCCTGTATAAGCCTATGTAAAACCAAAGGCCTTCCGGGGCGGGGGCATTTTTGGCCCCAAGGCTATAATTTAGACAATCTTAGTTAGAGGTCCACCAGGTAAAGCTTCACGCCAAATATTAAAGACCTGGGCCTTGTGGTTTCAGAGAAGATTTTTTAATGATTTTCCCTATATAAGCCTATGTAAAACCAAAGGCCCCCGGGGCGGGGGCATTTTGGCCCCCAGGGCTTTAATTTGAACAATCTTGGTAGAGGTTCTTTAGATGAAGCTTCATACCAAATATCAAAGACCTGGGCCTTGCGGTTTCAGAGAAGAAGATTTTTGAAGTTTTCGTTTAAAAAATCTATTTTTAGCTCCTGTGACCCAGATGTGCAATGGACCGGAACCATTTGAACAATTTTGAAAGGCGACCACCTAAGGATCATTGCTGTGAAGTTTGGTCAAAATCCAATCAGTGGTTCAGGAGGAGATGTCATTTGAAGAAAAAGTTTACACACACACACACGCACGCACTGACGACGGACGAAAAGTGATCACAAAAGCTCACCTTGTCACTACGTGACAGGTGAGCTAACAAGAGGGCCCAGAGGGCCCTGAATAGCTCACCTGAGAATAAGTGTCTCCAGTACATTCTAGGCCCAAGGGCTATAATTAGAACAAACTTGGTAATGGTCCACTAGATGAAACTTCATACCAAATATCAAAGACCTGGGCCTTCTGGTTTCAGACAAGAAGATTTTTTAAAGGTTTTCCCTATATAAGCCTATGAAAAACCAAAGGGTCCCGGGTGGGGGCATTTTTGGCCCCAGGGCTATAATTTGAACAATCTTGAAAGAGGTCCACTAGATGAAGCTTACCATCAAATACCCAAGATCTGCGCCTTGTGGATTCAGAGAAGATTTTTAAAGATTTTCCATGTATACGCCTATGTAAAACCAAAGGCCCCAGGGGTGGGGGCATTTTTGGCCCCAGGGCTATAATTTGAACAATCTTGGTAGAGGTCCACTAGTTGAAGCTTCATATCAAATAGCATAGAGCAGGGCCTTGTGGTATCAGAAGAAGAATTTTAAATATTTTCCCTTATTAAGCCTATGAAAAACCAAAGAGTCCGGGGGTGGGGGCATTTTTGGTCCTAGGGCTATAATTTGAACAATCTTGATAGAGGTCCAATAGATGAAGCTTCACACCAAATATCTAAGACCTTGGCCTTGCAGTTTCTGAGAAGAAGTTTTTTTTAAAGATTTTCCCTATGTAAAACAAAAGGCCCCCGGGGCAGGGGCATTTTTGGCCCCCAGGGCTATAATTTGAACAATCTTGGTAGAGGTCCATTAGATTAAGCTTCACACCAATTATCAATGACCTGGGCCTTGCGGTTACAAAGAAGAAAAGTTTTAAAGATTTCCCCTACATAAGCTTAGGTAAAGCCAAAGACCTCCTGGGCGGGGGCATTTTTGGCCCCAGGGCTATAATTTGAACAATCTTGGTAGAGGTCCACTAGGTGAAGCTTCATACCAAATATCAAAGACCTGAGCCTTGTGGTTTCAGAGAAGAAGATTTTTAAAGGTTTCCCTATACCAGAGGGCCCTGAATCGCTCACCTGGGAATTAGTGTCTCCAGTACATTCTAGGCCCAAGGGCTATAACTTGAACAAACTTGGTAATGGTCCACTAGATGAAGCTTCATACCCAATATCAAAGACATATGCCTTCTGGTTTCAGAAAAGAAGATTTTTAAAGGTTTTCCCTATATAAGCCTATGAAAAACCAAAGGGTCCCTGGGTGGGGGCATTTTTGGCCCCAGGGCTATAATTTGAACAATCTTGAAAAAGGTCCACTAGATGAAGCTTCACGCCAAATATCAAAGATCTGGGCCTTGCGGTTTCAGAGAAGATTTTTAAAGATTTTCTATGTATAAGCCTATGTAAAACCAAAGGCCCCAGGGGTGTGGGCATTTTTGTTTGTTTGATTTGAGGTTTAACGTCCCCGTCAACACTGTAAAGGTCATTTTGGAGACGTTGCTTCCAATTTTGTGGGACTTTTACCCGATATTGAGATGAAAGGACATCTCAAGCCCTGTCGCCCAATGAAACCAATAGGGTTTATTAGCATGGACGGTCCGCCTCGCACCGCGGTTCCTGGACAGGCTTAGATCCTCTAAGCGGTTTACCAGTACTAGTGTGCGGGACGGATTCAGCTCTGCGTGGAAGCATCGTGCAGCCCATATATTTCT
The DNA here is from genome assembly GCA_963580285.1 of Lucinisca nassula. Taxonomy (NCBI): domain Eukaryota; kingdom Metazoa; phylum Mollusca; class Bivalvia; order Lucinida; family Lucinidae; genus Lucinisca; species Lucinisca nassula. The sequence continues at coordinate 118,727,347 of OY757012.1, forward strand.
TCAAGCCCCTATGGGCGGGGGCGATGGGTGTGGGCATTTTTGGCCCAGGGCTATAATTTGAACAATCTTGGTAGAGGTCCACTAGGTGAAGCTTCATTATGTCTCCCCCGAAAAAAAAATTTTTCGGAGAGACATATTGTTTTTTCCCCGGGCGTCTGTCTGTCCGTCTGTCACACATTCGTGTCCGCTCTGTAACTTGAAAACCGTTAGAGCTATCCTCACGAAACTTCGTATAAATATTAATCAGCATTAGACGACATGCAGTGCGCAAGAACTATAACTCTCGCATTTATACTTTTTAAATTATCTCCCTTGGAAGTTTGTTGGTATGTATATATGTATGGGCAAATTGTGTCCGGTCAATAACTTTCTTATTTTTTGATGGATTTTAAAATTACTTGGCAGAAATATTAACAACCATAAGACGATGTGTGGTGCGCATGAGGCAGGTCGGTACCTCAAAGGTCAAGGTCATACTTAGAGGTCAAAGGTCAAAAAAGGGGCCTTTTTTTCGTATTTGGTCAATAACTTTCTTATTTTGAGATGGATTTTAAAATTACTTGGCATAATTATTAACAACCATAAAACGATGTGTTGTGCACATGAGGCAGGTCGGTAGCTCAAAGGTCAAGGTCATACTTAGAGGTCAAAGGTCAAAAAAGGGACCTTTTTTTCGTATTTGGTCAATAACTTTCTAATTTTGAGATGGATTTTAAAATTACTTGGTATAATTATTAACAACCATGAGACGATGTGTGGTGCACATGAGGCAGGTCGGTACCTCAAAGATCAAGGTCATACTTAGAGGTCAAAGGTAAAAAAGGGGGCCTTTTTTTCGTATTTGGTCAATAACTTTCTTATTTTGAGATGGATTTTGAAATCACTTGGCAGAAATGTTAACTAATATAAGGCGATGTGTTGCGTGCATGACACAGGTTGGTACCTCAAAGGTCAAGGTCATACTTAGAGGTCAAAGGTAAAAAAGGGGCCTTTTTTCGGGTTTTGTCAATAACTTTCTTATTTTTAAATAGAATTTGAAGTTACTTGGCAAACATGTTAACTATCATGGGATGATGTGTTGCATGCATGATTCAGTTTGGTACCTAAAATGTCAAGGTCATACATAGAGGTCAAAGGTAAAAAAGGGGCCTTTTTTCGTGTTTGGTCAATAACTTTCTTATTGTGAGATGGATTTTGAAATTGCTAGGCAGAAATGTTAACCACCATGAGATGATGTGTTGCACGCATGACCCAGTTTGGTACCTGAAAGGTCAAGGTCATACATAGAGGTTAAAGGTAAAAAAAAGGGGCCTTTTTTGTGTTCTGTCAATAACTTTCTTATTATGCCCCCAACTTTGAAAAAGTTGGAGGGGCATATTGGTTCTGGTTCGTTTGTCCGTCCGTTATGCTTTTGATGCATAGCATAACTAAAGAACCGTGTATGCTAGGGTTTTGAAATTTCATATATGGATTCCTCATGGAAAATTAGCTGACACTTATTTTTTTCTCGTCCGGATTATGTCCCCTTCAAGAGTTATTGCCCTCTGAAATTTCTTTAATAAAATCTTGTCAGAAAGATATCTCAAAAACTATTGGAGCTAGAGCCTTGAAAGTTGGTGAATATATTGGTGGTGATGAGTAGATGAACTGATTAACTTTTGACAAAATTCCGAAAAATACTTTGTGAGTTATGGCCCTTTGTCATTTTGGTAATTCGTGCCTATTGAAATGTATGCTAAAAGTGATGCATAGCATTACTTTAGAACCGTGCATGCTAGGGTTTTGAAATTTCATATATGGATTCCTCATTGAAAATTAGCTGACACATATTTTTTTTCTCGTCCGGATTATGCCCCTTTCAAGAGTTAATGCCCTTTGAAATTTTTTTAATAAAATCTTGTCAGCAAGATATCTCAAAAACTATTAGAACTAGAGCCTTGAAAGTTGATGAATAGATTGTTGGAGATGAGTAGATGAACTGATTAACTTATGACAAAATTCCAAAAATACTTTGTGAGTTATGGCCCTTTATCATTTTGGTAATTTGTGCCCATTGTAATGTATGCTAAAAGTGATGCATAGCATAACTTTAGAACCATGTATGCTATAGTTTTGAAATTTCATATATGCATTTCTGATGGAAAATAAGCTGACGCGTATTTTTTTCTCGTCAGGATTATGCCCCTTTCAAGAGTTATTGCCCTTTGAAATTTTTTTAATAAAATCTTGTCAGCAAGATATCTCAAAAACTATTGGAGCTAGAGCCTTGAAAGTTGGTGAATATTTTGGTGGTGATGAGTATATGAACTGATTAACTTTTGACAAAATTCCGAAAAATACTTTGTGAGTTATGGCCCTTTGTCATTTTGGTAATTTGTGCCCATTGTAATGTATGCTAAAAATGATGCATAGCATAACTTTAGAACCGTGTATGCTAGGGTTTTGAAATTTCATATATGGATTCCTCATGGAAAATTTGCTGACGCTTATTTTTTTTCTCGTCCAGATTATGGCCCTTTTAAGAGTTATTGCCCTTTGAAATTTTTTTAATACAATCTTGTCAGCAAAATATCTCAAACACTATTGGAGCTAGAGCCTAGAAAGTTGTTGAGTATATTGGTGGTGATGAGTATATGAACTGATTAACTTTTGACAAAATTCCGAAAAATACTTTGCGAGTTATGGCCCTTTGTCATTTTGTTAATTTGTGCCCATTGTAATGAATGCTAAAAGTGATGCATAGTATAACCGGGGGAGACATCTGTGTTTTTGTAGAAAAACAAATTCTAGTATCAAACAGCATAGACCAGGGGCTTGTGGTATCAGAGAAGAAGAATTTTAACAATTTTCTCTAATTAAGCCTATGAAAAACCAAAGGATCCCGGGATGGGGGCAGTTTTAGTCCTAAGGCTATAATTTGAACAATCTTGACAGAGGTCCAATAGATTAAGCTTCACACCAAATATCAATGACTTGGGCCTGGCAGTTTCTGAGAAGATTTTTTAAAGATTTTCCCTATATAAGCCTATGTGAAACCAAAGGCCCCCCGGGCAGGGGCATTTTTGGCCCCAGGGCTATAATTTGAACAATCTTGGTAGAGGTCCATTAGATTAAGCTTCACACAGGGAATGTCAATGACCGGGACCTTGCGGTTTCAGAGTAGAAGATTTTTAAAGGTTTTACCTATATAAGCCTATGAAAAGCCAGGGTGGGGGGCATTTTTGGCCCCAGGGCTATAATTTGAACAATCTTGATAGAGGTCCACTAGATGAAGCTTCACACTAAACATCAAAGATCTGGGCCTTGCGGTTTCAGAGAAGAATATTTTTAAAGATTTTTCCTGTATAAGCCTATGTAAAACCAAAGGCCCCCGGGGTGGGGGCATTTTTGGCCCCAAGGCCATAATTTGAACAATCTTAGTAGAGGTCCACTAGGTAAAGCTTCACACAAAATATTAAAGACCTGGGCCTTACTGTTTCAGAGAACAGATTTTTTAATGATTTTCCCTATATAAGCCTATGTAAAACCCAAGGCCCCCGGGGCAGGGGCATTTTGGCACCCAGGGCTATAATTTGAACAATTTTGGTAAAGGTCCACTAGATGAAGCTTCACACCAAATACAAAGATCTGGGCCTTGCGGTTTCAGAGAAGATTTTTAAAGATTTCCCTGTATAAGCCTATCTAAAACCAAAGGCCCCCGGGGCGGGGGCATTTTTGGCCCCAAGGCTATAATTTGAACAGTCTTAGTAGAGGTCCACCAGTAAAGCTTCGCATCAAATATTAAAGACCTGGGCCTTGTGGTTTCAGAGAAGAAGATTTTTTAATGATTCTCTCTATATAAGCCTATGTAAAACCAAAGGCCCCCGGGGCGGGGGCATTTTGGCCCCCAGGGCTATAATTTGAACAATCTTGGTAGAGGTCCACTAGATGAAGCTTCATACCAAATATCGAAGACCTGGGCCTTGCGGTTTCAGAGAAGAAGATTTTTTAAGTTTTCGTTTAAAAAATCTATTTTTAGCTCCTGTGACCTAGATGTGCAATGGACCGGAACCATTTGAACAACTTTGAAAGGGGGCCACCTAATGATCATTCCTGTGAAGTTTGGTCAAAATCCGATCGGTGGTTTAGGAGGAGATGTCATTTGAAGAAAAAGTTTACGCACACACGCACGCACGACGGACAAAAAGTGATCCCAAAAGCTCAACTCGTCACTACATGACAGGTGAGCTAATAAGCCTATGAAAAACTAAAGGGTCCAAGGGTGGGGCCATTTTCGGCCCCAGGGCTATAATTTGGACAATCTTGAAAGAGGTCCACTAGATGAAGCTTCACACCAAATATCAAAGATCTGTACCTTGCGGTTTCAGAGCAGAAGATTTTGACTATATAAGCCTATGTAAAACCAAAGGCCCCGGGGCGGGGGCATTTTTGGCCCCAAGGCTTTAATTTGAACAATCTTAGAAGAGGTCCACCAGGTAAAGCTTCACACAAAATATAAAAGACGTGGACCTTGTGCTCTCAGAGAAGAAGATTTTTAATGATTTTCCCTATATAAGCCTATGTAAAATCATAGGCCCCCGGCGGGGCGGGGGCATTTTGGCCCCCAGGGCTATAATTTGAACAATCTTCCTAGAGGTCCACTAAATGAAGCTTCACACCAAATATAAAAAATCTGGGCCTTGCATTTCAGAGAAGACGATTTTTAAAGATTTTCCCTGTATAAGCCTATGCAAAACCAAAGGCCCCCGGGGTGGGGGCATTTTTGGCCCCAGGGCTATAATTTGAACAATCTTAGTAGAGGTCCACCAGGTAAAGCTTCACACCCAATATTAAAGACCTGGGCCTTGTGGTTTCAGAGAAGATTTTTTAATGATTTCCCCCCCAGGGCTATAATTTGAACAATCTTGGTAGAGGTCCACTAGATGAAGCTTCATACCACATATCCAAAACCTGGGCCTGGGCCTTGCGGTTTCAGAGAAGAAGATTTTTAAAGTTTTTGTTTAAAAAAATCTTTTTTTAGCTCCTGTGACCTAGATGTGCAATGGACCAGAACCATTTGAACAACTTTGAAAGGGGACCACCTAAGGATCATTCCTGTGAAGTTTGGTCAAAATCCGATCAGTGGTTAAGGAGATGTCATTTGAAGAAAAAGTTTACGCACACACGCACTGACGACGGATGAAAAGTGATCACAAAAGCTCACCTTGTCACTACGTGACAGGTGAGCTAATAATGCATACCCCTGTAAACCCCCATTTTTCTATATAAAGTAGGGTTTAGGGGGGTGTTCATATCACTGACTTATTCACGTGATGTTATGTTCTGAACAGAGACTGTGGGTGCCAGTTAGAACTGCTTCTGACAAGGTGTAAAGAAAAATTAAGGGATGTTTGGAGTTTATCAGCCCAGTCAATGCTATTTAGGTCATAATGATCCTTACAGTTTACCTAACAACACTTTTCCCAGGCAGGCTTATTCATAAGCAGTTAACCAGTACAGTGCTCATTCATTCACAGGAAACTGACAGTGTAAAAAATGAATTCATGATCTCGGCAATAAATAAAGGACAATTATACTTATATTTCCATTTAACGTATGTTGTGAGCACTTGTTAGAATGGCCTCATCGAGCAAGTACCTACTACATATATTTTTAATACAGGAAGAAGAAAACATCCTTTAATTATCCTCATTTTTTTATCTTATCTGGAGCTGTGACACAGGCTGTTCAGAGTCTTTGCTGACCATCTTACAGCATTTGCTCTGCCCTGGATCACAGAATGGGAAAAATATTAGAAACTGTCCATTAGACATTAATGGGCTATGAAAGTGAATGAAACAAAAAGAAAGCAAACTTGTTTCAATATATTTTCATATCTCAATAGCAGCAACAGAACAAAACTAGAAAAAAAAAATAAAAAAACATGAATATGGCCCAATGTCCCAGCAGCAGAATGATTGCTGTGACACAAACAAATAGTAACTAGAAATGTTTTCAGAAGAAAACTATGCCCTCCCATCAAAATTTTAAGTTAAACAACAATATGACCTTAAAAAAACAAGGCCAAGGTCATCAAAATCTATTAAAATCATCTGTAGGTGGACCAAACTTCATCAGATAGTGCATGAGAAATGGCTCAGACAAGCCATTTTGCCCAGATTCGAGTTTTGGGAGCCTGTGACCTTGAAAATGTGGTCCATGTCACCAAAACCTAATCAAATCTTAAGTAGGTTGCAGTGATATAATGTACCAAGTTTTACAAAATTTCAGCATTCATGAGATAGGGTGCAGACAGCCATGTTTGGTCCAAATTTGAATTTTTTGGAGCATGTGACCTTGAAAATGAGGTCAAGGTCATCAAAGCCTAATTCAATCCTAGGTAGGTTGCAATAATATGTTGTACTTAGTTTGGCAAATTCATCAATTTGTTCATGAGGTAGGTTGCCGACAAGCCATTTTTGGCTAAAAAATTGAGTTTTTGGAGCCTGTGAGCTTCAGAATGAGGTCAAGGCCATCAAAGCTGAATAACGATTTTCCCCTATCCCAGTGATGTAACGTGTGTTTGGTCAGAATCCATCCACTGGTTCATGAGATATAGTGCTTTAAACAGGCTGTGCCGATGCAAACATAGAGTCTGTGAGCTTGAAAATGAGGTCAAGGCCAATGAGATATAGTGCATTGAACAGGCTTTGCTGAGGCTGATACCAATACTGACATTGACGCAAACAGGATCTGCACCAAAAATAATGTGTTCCCCACTCCCTTTGGTGGGGGGACATAATTACCATAAACATTGACACAGACTAACCTTGCAAAAAATATTGCCCCGAAGTCTTCGGTATGTGTTTGTTGTTTCCTCCTTGATAAACCATATTTACCATAATTGAGCCAGGGCACAGCATTTCCTACAATTTACATGTGCACCCAGTGAAGAATCAGCTCAATCTGCATATCCATATAGTCTGACCAGAGTCTTCTCTTGCTGCTTGAAGGAGCATTGAGCCCTTAGCCATCCATAGAACACACAACAAAGACTGATTAGACTGTGCAGATGCTCAGGCTGATCTGAGTCTTCATTGGGTGCACATTTGTAGGAAATGCTGTGCCCCGGCTCATATGTAATCAGACAGATAGGCCTGAGCAAACAGTGTAAACCCAGATGATCAGAAGCTGCAGAACATGGCATCTCATCAGAGTCTACACTGCTTGGCACTCATACAGCTAGTATTAGACACAATATAGAGTAGTAAATTGCACATGTTTAAATTTTAGAACAAGCATGGTATGGGGGATAGCTGTCCCAGTATTTAGGGTAAATATGGCACAAGTTTGTCAGAACAGCCTCTGACAGTGAAGTGTTTTAAAGGGAATGGATACCCCTGGCATAGTTACGCCATTCTTCACAAGAGAAACTACTTTTGTAACTCGGATTTGTTTTCCTAAAACAATGGCCATCAGGTTGACAAGTCCATGAAATGAAGACCCCCTAAACCCCACTTTATATAGAGAAAACTGGGGTTTATGGGGTATACATTATTTTGCTTATTTCTGCTCCTAGACATAGGCTGTGGGTACTTGTTAGAACAGCCTCTGACAGTGAAGTGTTTTAAAGGGAATGGATACCCCTGGCATAGTTACGCCATTCTTCACAAGAGAAACTACTTTTGTAACTCGGATTTGTTTTCCTAAAACAATGGCCATCAGGTTGACAAGTCCATGAAATGAAGACCCCCTAAACCCCACTTTATATAGAGAAAACTGGGGTTTATGGGGTATACATTATTTTGCTTATTTCTGCTTCTAGACATAGGCTGTGGGTACTTGTTAGAACTGCCTCAATGAGGCAGTTCTAGCGAGCACCCACAACCTATGTTTGGAGTAAAAATAAGAAAAATATCGCAAGTTTTCATCGGAAAGGCAATGAAAGAATGCACTATGTCACACGGGCGTGTTATCGTAATGCCTGTGAAAAAGGAATCTACTCCTAAATGTAAGAATTAACTACTTGGGAGCAATTTATTCCCTTTTCCCCTAAGATGCCAACCACAACAATTGCTGTCTGCTTTGTTGTCTGATGGTTACATTAAAAGTCTTTGTTGCAAACAGTGTAGATCCTCCTAGGAGCAGTCTACAGTGTGGATCCAGGAGCAGTCTGATCAGGATCCACACTGTCTGCCTGTCTGCAAAAACGTATTTGAAAAGTTTGCAAGAATATCAGCAGGCAACATAAAGACATCTTCAGATACAGTTTTACTTGGCATCTTAACCCTTTTTGTACCAAATGGAATCTACCTCCTTATATATAGCAGAAATCCACTGCAAAATTTAGGGGTGTAAGGTTGTGTTTCCTTCAAATGGCTAAACTTTTTTCTAAACAGTGTAGGCCCTGATCAGACGCCCGGTTCTGTGGCCTCTGATCTGGGCCGGGCACTGTTTGCCAGGGTACCTGTTTTGGGGTTTCTGGTACAAAATGGGTTAAGGATTAAGTGTAGACCCTTATTGATAGGCGAGACAAAAATATTTCTGGAAGTTCAGTCCCCTGAACGTGTATCTAATTGCCTTAGCAGCAATGCTACAACAAGAAATGACTGTACCCTGCATGATATGAATGAACGCAGATGTATGTGAAATCGTGTTATCCAGCTATCCAGCAGCGGATTAACCCTCTAAACAATAGTAACAATTCTGAATGGAAGTACTGTAACGATCATAAGTATTGGGACAGGCCAAAGCAACAGTGCAGACCCAGATCAGACTGCTCCTTTAGGAGCAGTCTGATCAGGGTCTACACTGTTTGCCATTCCATCTGCACCTGTTCAAATTCCATCTGCACCTGTTCGACACCTTGCTGGATGGTGAAACAAATTTGTCAAAATTTTAGGAGAATTACAAGAAGTCCTAAATGTGTCCAAATTTTTAGGATTTTTACAGTATACAGCATCTGTCCCTTTGGCATACTACAGCCTCTTTTTGACTATTGTTTGGTTCCAAAGCAGAAACTATGTAACTTAAAACAAACCAGCTATATCCAAACAAAAATGTACAGATTGTATAGAAAAAAAATGACCATTTACATTTTTGGGATTCATCTTTGAACAATTTTACCATATTTTTGTATGGTTTGGACAGAAAGGCCTGAGCAAATAGTGCAGACCCAGATGAGACGCCGCAGAATGCGGCGTCTCATCAGGGTCTACACTATTTGCCACTCATTAAGCTATTTTAGACAGACACAAGATTTGGACGTAAATTGTATTTGTTCAAATTTTAGAACCAGTATGGTAAGGAGTTGGGATGTCAGAATACTTAGGGGTAAATGTGGTATAGCCAAAACTGTGTTATAATGAAAGAGATTAATGTGTATTTGAAGTCTGACTGATGAAGCAGCAAGAAGCCTCCGTGGTGCAGTGGTTACGCTACTCGCCTTGTAAACCAGGGATCGCAGGATCGATCACGGGCTTCTCCAGACTTTCGGATGAGTCTTTAAACTGAGGTCCCGCCTCCGTATGACCTAAGCTGTTGGTGGGACGTAAAACTAAAACTCACTCACTCACTGATGAAGAAACTGATGAATGGTGAAAAGGTGAGTGATAGTTTGAGTATGGATGAAAACAATGTATACTCAATGTGCAATGAAAGTTTGAAATGAACACACATACACATCTTTCTCACAAGCCACTTCAATCATTCATCCTGAAATCTCAAACTGGCATATTTTTACTACTTCATTTGCATTCACCTTTGCAAAAAGCCATGCTCATGACATGGGCCCTCCTCTCAGAATACAGTTTCCTCTAAATTCTATGCTCCCACATGATAACCACATCTATCAGGATACTTCTTCTCCCCATGTAGACCAAAAACAAACTTATGAATACTGATCATTCTCCTGACAATTATTTCCCAATAACTTTGGATCCAATTATTCGTATCATTATCAAGGACATATAAAAAACATTTACAAAAAAAAAAAAAAAAGAATGGGTACAACTTTCAACTTATCACTTAAGAATGCAGGTCTTCTACATTTTGAAAACAAAAATAATACCACAATTTGCACCACTCACCTGGAGTTAACCTCTCAGAAAAACTATTAAATCTAAATACATTATGAAACCTTCTTTTCATCCCAGCATTTGTACTAATTTGTTCGCCATGCTGGTTCCAGTACCACATATAGTGATAACACAATGATACACAAAACTCGAGGGGCTGGTTGTTCAAAGCATTGTTAGCTTAACGGTTGTTCAAAGCACCTTTAACTTAATGAGCTTGTTAGTGGTCAAACTGTTAACTATTCTGGCAAGTACAATATATAGTATAGTGGTATTTTTGCTGAAAAAATGTGAGCAAAAGCTGCTCACATTTTTCAGCAAAAATATTAGTATATCTGCCATATTAAATGATCAAAGTTTAACAATTTGTTAACTAATGCTGTCATTAGTTTTGAACAACTGGCCCCAGATAATGAGTAACAAGGATATTTTTCTTATTTCTCTACACATACATGTTGTGGGTACTAATACATGTTGTGGGTACTTGTTAGAATTGCCTCTATGCGACGATTCTAACACATACCCACAACACCAATTTCTATTGAGAAATAAGGGAAATTATCCTTCATCTATCATCACCTCTTACAAAAACTATATCCAAACATCTTATAAAACCCTGTACAGTCCCAGCCTCTGTTCTAAATTGGAAGAAACCATCTTCTCCTCATATGGATTCCAGCACTACACATAGTAGTACCACATACAATACATAATTCCAGAGAAGGGGGGAGTAGCAATGATAATTTTGGGGTAATTTTTCCTCCTTCTTTATTGTCACAAATGTTGGGGATACTTATTAGAATTGCCTCACTGAGGCATTTCTAACAAGTACCCACAAAATATGTTTCTAACAAGCTGATTACTTATCCCTGATTAACCGTCACTGATCCTCCGATAACAGGAGTTAATGCTTGCAAATTTCACAAGACACAGTTAAGTCCCGTCTGATGTGAGGCATAATGCACAACGCTCTGTGCAACAGCCCATGACGGTTCCCAGCTCCAGATCACAGAAGATTTATTAATGAAGAGTATCTGGTGACAATTCTGTGATAATTTTCTACGATTTTCCATGAACACATACACATGCATGTTGTGGATATGTGCCAGTACTGTCATTTGCTGATACCCACAACAATGTTTTAAAGGAATGGAACCACATGTTGTCAATTCTTGTTAGATTCACAACATATGCATAAGAGTAAGTCCTTCCTGAAAAGATGGCTGGAATAGTTAGCCACAAAATCGTGGCAATAGGAGTAATCCTGAAACCTCTTACTGGAGAAATATGACATAGTATCCGAGAACTGTCAACAAAATGCTCTTCTTTAACTAGTCCACTATGCTCTGCACCACACAGCTATGACCTGAGCAGAGTTTCCTCTAGTTCTTTGTGTTTACGAGTCTCTAGATGAAGGGCTAGCAGCTGTGGAGTTGGACATGTGATGTTGCACATTTCACAAAGTGTTGGAGCTCTCTTGGTGTTACTGAAAATAGAATAAAATTCAAATTATCCAGCTCATGGGTATTTGTACCATCTTTTACCCTCATTCTGCTGAACACAAACAGTGTACAGCCAGTAGAAGAAGTCATCTTTCAGATGCCATCTGATCAGGATCCACAATGCTTATCATTCAGTTTGTGACTTTTAACCCATTTTATACTACAGAACTCTTCCATTGCTAAATGCTGGATAAGTCCATTTGTCATATAAGAGGTGTCAGGCCTATTTTTTGTTTTTATTCAATTTTTGATGGAAAACTCTGTTAGCAAACAGTGCAGGCCCTGATCAGAAGTCGCATTCTGCGGCTTCTGATCTGGGCCTGCACTGTTTGCCAAGGTACACCTTTAGGGGTTTCCTGCATGCAATGGGTTAAGGAATACATAATATCAAGTAAATTGATTGGTGGGTATGGCTAAGTTAATTTATTCAGCAGGATATGGGTTAATAGCTTCTTCACATACCATTTATATGTGACATAAATAGTGTCATGAGAAAACCTATTAGCCACTGCACACAACAAAGGAGTATATCACCCTGCACATCCACACAGTCTAATCAGAGGCTTTGTGTTCCCTGCTTGGACAGCAAAATATATGTGGCATGAACAGTGTCATGAGAAAACCTATTAGCCAACAAAGGTGTAGATCAGACTGCACATCCACACAGTCTAATCAGATGCTCTATCTGTGGTCGGGCCCCTTGGAGTCTAACTTTTGGTTTTCTTTTACTCCAGCATGTCAGTGGTTTCGTGCTGTCGTGTCCTCACCATTGTTTTATCTCTATGTGGTTGTTTGATTTTTGTGTTCTCGGAGATATTGCACTGATGAGTTAGGAGGCCTTCATGCCGACTGAACAAATTATTTGTCTAAATTGCAACGTAAGTAAGGGCGAGGATTGGGGCAGAGTAAATTCAATTCAAGGCCCCCCAGTGAAATTCATTTCACTGACCGTTCCAAGGCAGTTCTTCTGTTGCGGTTTATTTTTGTTATGGTTTGTCTTTGAGTGTCTGTATCGCTTATAATTTTTTATTTTGGATAGCCAATTGGCCATTTTGTGTGAAAGTAAATGTCCTTTTTGCTTTCCGCTATTGATGTTTTCCTTAGGGTCTAGTTATTTCATGTTTGTTTTTCTTTCCCTTTGGTGTCTCTGATGGGAAATGTGGGTTAATTGTATCGATTCCTGATCATTGCCTTCACTTCTATTTTGTGTACCCTGCTTGGACAGCAAAAAACCTCTGGGTATTATTTCTAAAGTTTCCAGACTTGATAGTCTGTGTACCTGAGTAGACCAGTTTGTGTCTTAGCTGGGCACAAACCCAGATTCACAAGATACCGATGAACTGTTAATTCTTAACCCTTATCTTGCTGAATATTCATTTAGGCCACACCCATTTCTGTCTATCAACCAATCACATTACTTGATGTAATTTATTGCTACAAATTCATAAACTAAATTCCAAACAGTGTAGATCCTGATCAGATGGCTTCTTCAGAAGCCTTCTGATCTGGATCTACACTGTTTGTGAAGATAGGGGTTGTCGTGAACAGCAAGATAAGGGTTAAGATGCAAATCACAACAATTGTTGTCTGCTTTGTTGTATGTGAATTACTTTAAAAGTAATTGTTGCAAACATTGTGGACCCAGTTCAGACTGCTCCACACTGTTTGTCTGTATGCAAATATATTTTTTTAAACATTTACAAGAAGATGAAGCAGACAACATAAACAGATGAAATTTTCACATGCAATTTTTCTTGTCATCTAAAGGATTTTCATAAGTTACTCTTTGTACTGAGATAGCTTATAGAATCACGAATACAAAATCTAACACTAGGGCGCCTATACAGACAACGGTAAGGGACTGTGATTTATTATGCAACAAATCACTGAGTGGAAGAGGGTGACTCGAAAAGCAGTCATTTCATGATGTCACTGAAAGTTCTATGATGTTAGATGGTGAATGAAAAGATATTTTCTCACGTCATAAACATAGCAAAAGAACATAAATGTCTGTGACACAGTCAATAATGTTGGCAGGATTTCTTCCAACAATTGCAAAAGTTTAGGAGAATTTAAAGGAAACAAATTTATTGTAATTTGTACTGTGATTTATAACATAACAAATCACTGCTGGTGCTGATCTATTTCTTAAGTAAAGTGTAAATCAATTTAACTTCATATGATCATATTTTGCAATGGATACATCATTATTAACCCTTTTGTACCAAATGGGATCTTCCTCCTTATATATACCATGGGTCCATTTCAGGGGTGTCAGGTTGTGTTTTCTTAAAAATTTATTAGGAAAATTGCTTAACTTTTTGCAAACAGTGTAGGCCCTGATCAGACGCCGCAGAATGCGGCGTCTGATCTGGGCCTGCACTGTTTGCCCAATACCCGTTCTGGGGTTTCTGGTACTTAATGGGTTAATACATAAATTTAATATATGAAGAGTTTATATTCACAAGTGATAGCGACAGCTAAAATTTTGTGACATTTTTTGGTAATCCATGCAGGGAAATGGCTGAACTTTTTGGAAAACAGTCAAGGCCCTGTACCTGCATTGTTGGACATCATCCTGCTTTTGTGTTTCCCATATCTTTGTTTGGTATGGCGGTCATTGTCCAGCCTGTCAACTTACCTAACCAAACTTTCCTGGACAGGCTTATACATATGTGGTTAACTAGTACAATACACATTCTTTCACCAAGAACTGACAACTGCCCTTCTTGTATCAGTGGAAGGGATAGAATGACTAAAGAAACTAGAACTGTCAGAGGATCTGACTATAGCCCCGCTTTAGCCCTGTCAGAGGAGAAAGACTCATGAATTAAAGGTAAAGACTTGTGAGAGGGTTAAATCCCTAACAAGGTACCTACGCCTTGTCTAAGTTAAAAAATAAGTTTTGGATAATGAAAAAAGCAAATGCACATCTTCAGACCTATATGAAAACACCTGTTAAGTTTCAAAAGGATTGACCTAGAACTGTAAGAGGAGTTGCGATCACAAGGTAGCTACTCCCTATACATTTTAACATTAGTAGATCTCAAAAATTGTCTAAGTTAAAAAAGGTGAAATAAGTGAAAAAAATTATTTAAGGATAATGAAAAAAGAATATGCACATCTTCAGACCTATATGAAAACACCTATAAAGTTTCAAAAGGATTGACCTAGAACTGTAAGAGGAGTTGCGGTAAGAAGGTAGCTACTCCCTATACATTTTAACATTAGTAGATCTCAAAAATTGTCTAAGTTAAAAAAGGTGAAATAAGTGAAAAAAATTATTTAAGGATAATGAAAAAAGAATATGCACATCTTCAGACCTATATGAAAACACCTGTAAAGTTTCAAAAGGATTGACCTAGAACTGTAAGAGGAGATGCGGTAACAAGGTAGCTACTCCCTATACATTTTAACATTAGTAGATCTCAAAAATTGTCTAAGTTAAAAAAGGTGAAATATGTGAAAAAAATTATTTAAGGATAATGAAAAAAGAATATGCACATCTTCAGACCTATATGAAAACACCTGTAAAGTTTCAAAAGGATTGACCTAGAACTGTAAGAGGAGTTGCGGTAACAAGGTAGCTACTCCCTATACATTTTAACATTAGTAGATCTCAAAAATTGTCTAAGTTAAAAAAGGTGAAATAAGTGAAAAAAATTATTTAAGGATAATGAAAAAAGAATATGCACATAATCAGACCTATATGAAAACACCTGTAAAGTTTCAAAAGGATTGACCTAGAACTGTAAGAGGAGTTGCGGTAACAAGGTAGCTACTCCCTATACATTTTAACATTAGTAGATCTCAAAAATTGTCTAAGTTAAAAAAGGTGAAATAAGTGAAAAAAATTATTTAAGGATAATGAAAAAAGAATATGCACATCTTCAGACCTATATGAAAACACCTGTAAAGTTTCAAAAGGATTGACCTAGAACTGTAAGAGGAGTTGCGGTAACAAGGTAGCTACTCCCTATACATTTTAACATTAGTAGATCTCAAAAATTGTCTAAGTTAAAAAAGGTGAAATAAGTGAAAAAAAAATATTTAAGGATAATGAAAAAAGAATATGCACATCTTCAGACCTATATGAAAACACCTGTAAAGTTTCAAAAGGATTGACCTAGAACTGTAAGAGGAGTTGCGGTAACAAGGTACCCACTATCAAATATTACAGACAGACGGAATTCCGGACAAGATTACAGACAGACAGACAGACAGACAGACGGAATTCCGGACAAGGCAAATCCAATATAGCCCCACTTTTTCAAAGCGGGGCTATAAATATTTCATGATCACTCTCCACGAAAGAATGTTGATGACATGGTGGGAATGGAACCCATGACCAGGCTTTCTAGTATAACATTGGGTTAACACATTCAGTACCAGAAACCCCTAAAGGGGTACCTTGGCAAGCAGTGCAGGCCAAGATCAGACGCCGCAAAACGCGTTGTCTGATCAAAGCTTCCACTGTTTGCTAAAAGTTCAGTCATTTTCCAAATAAATTTTGACGAAAACACAACCTGACACAACCCCTAAATTTTTTAATGCACTCCTGCTATATGTAAGGTGGAAGATTCCATTTGGTATAAAAAGGGTTAAACTTACCTTCTGACAATCTGCCTGAGAGTGTCAAGATGTTTTCTGAGGTACTCTAACTTGCTATCCCCGGCTACTTCCAGCTCATCTTCCTGTAGAGCTATACCATCATGAAGATTCAGTAACATTGGACAGTCTTGCTGTTCAATACCAGGATCTAATATATCATCTGGATCAACCTGGAAAACAATATTTTTTCTTTTAACCCTTGACCTGCTGAATATTTATATATGCCACACCCACTACCGATTATCAACCAATCAGATTACTTGATGCAAATTATTGCAACAAATTCACAATCTGAAAGGCAAACAGTGCAGATCCTGATCAGATGGCTTGATCTGGATCTTCATTGTTTGGAAAAAAAGGCATATCTGGACTCAGCAGGACAAGGGTTAAGTTTATATTTTTATTTCTTTTGGGATCATGAAGCCCATTCAGGGTTACCACAAGCCATAAGAAACAAATTTCCATGAGTGTGGAGCGCTGTGGTGCAGTGGTAAAGCATCAGATTTGTAGCTGGTTCGATCCTCGCAAGTGCCATGTGTTGTTTCCTTGAGCAAGAAACTTAATCCACATTGCTTAGTACTGGTTCCTACCCAGGAAAAGAGGGCCACATGGAAGATTAGTACTAGTACTAAATGTGTTACCCTCTATAAATAAGGTTGATTATTATTATTATTATTATTATTATGACATTTCCTAGACAACCTGACACATTAAATTGCAAAGATTTGATCTTTTTCATAATTTTGTAGTTATTCTGAGGAAAATCAAAATATAAGCTATTTACATAAGACTAGTTAGCAAAACTTGTCGACCATTAACTCTGTATCACTGAGGGCAATATCTGGACTGCCTACTATTAGTCAGTTGATGTTTAGTTCATTAAACCTTGAACCATATTTTTTTCCACGAATCCCTGACAATTTCCAGACCTTTTCCTACATTTCAAATTTCCCAGATAGTTCTAAGATTTCTATGACAATTCCCTTACCTTGAAAAGATTTTTATTTTCCCTGATTTTTCCACGACATAAGCAACCCTACCATTCTAGGGCCCAATCATTCAAAGCATTGTTAGATTAAAGAGCTTCTAAGTGGTCAAAATGTTAAATGTTCTAGTATGTATAATATCCATCAGAGTGGTATTTTTGCCAAAAAACTGTATGTTAACTAACTACATTGTTACTAACTACTAACTACATTGCCCCATATGAAGTCATTTTTTGGTTTATGATGACGTTTTACATCCCCATCAACACTATTTAGGTCATTCTGGAGACACTGTTTCGGATTTTGTGGGACTTTTACCCAATACTGATATGGAATGACATATCAAGCCCTCCCACCGGAAGAAACTGCTAGGGTTTAAGAGATGGGACTGACTCGTATAACTTTTCCGGGGTATTCTTAGACCTTAAAAGCGGTTTACCAGTACTCAAACGTTTGGTCGGTTTCAGCTGACATGAAGATCATGTATGAGATCTAGTTGGTCAAAACTAGCTAATCTGGCCACAAAAAAAACATGGTTCTTTCTCTGTTTGCATAAAGCTACTATAAGGTCTCATCGACATGTCTGCAAGCAGCAAAGTCTCTGGTGAGACTGCACTTATTTGCAGGCTTGGCTGAGTCTTTGCTGGTTGCCTATGTGATACCGTAAAAATCCTCAATATCTAGACACCTTGAGGGTCTGCTGTAATTCTCCTAAAATTTTAGCAATTTTGCGTCAAGCTCCAGGAAGTTGTCCAAAAGGTGCTAACGGAATTGCAAACACTGTAGACCCTGATCAGACTGCTCCTTCGGGAGCAGTCTGATCTGGGTCTGCACTGTTTGCTTACGCTGGTCGGTCCAAATACTTAGGATCATTATGCTACATATACCCTTTCCTCATGTAGTCCCATATCAAGACCAGCCCACTATGAGACCACTTGTGCAGTCAAATAACTGGTCTCCATAGCAGAAATGTACTGTACACTGAAGATATCCTAACCTGATTCCACTTGTACATTCTCTGAGGATTCTGCGGTTCAATTGATTCTCTTCTCTTCTGAATCAAACTGGAAAGAAAGAGAAAGCATTCCAACTGAAAGCTTATACTTTTAAGAGTACAATTACTATTTTTTTGGTAAAAGATTATATACTACTACATTTTTGAAAACCAGGGCCCACTTGTTCAAAGCATCATAAGCTTAAAGAGCTAACTTGTGGTCAAAATGGTAACTACTGAAGCAAGAACAATATCTAATACCCTGGTATTTTACTGCAGAAATGTGCTTTTGCATTTGAAAAAGCTACTCAAATTTTTTCAACAAAAACAGAAGTACATTTGCCATACTATATAATTTTAATTTAAATCCTCAGTTTTGTACAACTGCACCTTCAAAACATTGTAAGCTGAACTCTTGCAGTGCCAAATTGACTCCCAGTGACAAATAAATTTTTTGTCCCTGGCATTTTCAACCCTTTTGAATCATGTAAAGATACAGTCATAAACATTTTTTTTTTAAAGTAAAAGCTTGCTTGTGCCAAAAACAGGTCTTCCCTAATGATTTGCAACATACTTTGCTAAATATTTCCCTTAACTGGTTGAACTAAAAGGAGGCATCACATTGGTACTCCATGTTGCAAAAAATGCAACTAGGGTGCTGTGCTAGGCAGTCACAATTATGTGACTAGGGCGCCCTAGTCCCTAGTCATAGGGAGTCATGCAACTAATGGGTTATAATGAGATTATTTATTTAGAGTTTAATAGCCCAGGCAACACTATTTAGGTTATGTTTAGCTTGTTAATTTGCATAATCATATTTTTCCTATGCACCCAATTTCGTAAAATCATTCTTCGATATAAAAAGATTGGGTACAACATGGATCTTATACGACAGACTGCATGCATGGTAGTTAACCCAATCACGGTTGGCAACTTTGCTTCCCTCTTTAATTGCACGCTGGTGGGTCAGGCCTCAGATTCTATGACGGCTCCAACGTAAAGGCTTATTGAGAATTAGAGAGATCTAATTCTTGGTAATGTTGGTTGGTGCCCGATGTTCTGTCTCTGGTCGGGCCCATCGGAGTCTAACTGTTGGTTTTCTTTTGCTCCAGCATTTCAGTGGTTTCTTGCTGTCGAGTCCTCACCGTTGTCTCACCTCTGTGGTTCTTTGATTTTTCGTGTTCACGGAGATGTTGCACTGATGAGTTAGGAGGCCTTCATGCGGACTGAACAAATTATTATTAAATCGCGACGGAAGTAAGGGCGAGGATAGTGGCCACGTGGGGTCGATTTAAGCCCCCCAGTGGAAATCTTTCCACTGACCGTTCCAGGGCGGTTCTTCTGTGGCGGTTTATTTATGTTGTTGTTTGTTGCTTGCTGTGTGTGTCGCTTGTGTATTTTTATTTTGGATGGCCATATGGCCATTTTGTGGGAAAGTAACTGTCCTTATGGCCTTCTTTTGTTTAGGTTTCCATTAAGGTCTGGTCGCTTTATGTTTGTGTTTCTTTCCCTTTGGTGTCTTTGATGGGTGGAGTAAGTTAATTGTATCGATTCCTGATCTTTGTTTTACTTCTACTTATTCATATTAAGCAGTTAACCATTGAAGTACACATTCATTCGCCAGAACTGACAACTGCCCTTCTTGAATCAGCAGAAGGGAGAGAATGACTGCAGAAAATATCCAGGAAAGAGTGTTGCTGTGTCAGCGCTATTTTGAACATGTTCAGCTGATTAGTTTACGCAACCACATTTTTCCTGAGCTGGCTTATTTATAAGTGGTTAACCAGTACCATACACTTTATTTCGCAAAACAAATTATCCCAAAAGTATTCATTATTTCTGTGTCTGTGTTGAGGTTTTTCATCCCTGTCAACACTATATAGGTAATTTTAGAGATGTTGCTGCCAATTTTGTGGGAAGTATTCATTGTATATAACTAGAGCTGTCAGTGAAACTGACTAGGGCCCCGGCAGCGCTATCAGAGGAGTAGGAAAAATTTGTGGACGGACAGACAGACAGACAGACAGACAGACGGACAGACAGAGTGATTACTATAGGGCACCCACACTTTCAGTGCGGGGCCCTAATTAGAACTCAAAAGACTCATTAGTATTAAACATCAGCAGATGAGATTTGAGCTGGGGCACATCATTTCCTACAACTTACATGATTGTGTGCCCAACAAAGACTCAGATCAGCCTGCATATCCATGCAGTCTGATCAGAGTCTTCGATGGGCACTCTAAGGATAGTTAAGCCCCCAATGCTTCTTCATACAGCAAGGGAAGTCTCTGGTGACTATATGGATGTGCAGGCTGATCCGATTCTTCACATGGTGCACATGTAAATTGTAGGAAATGCTGTGGCCTGGCTCATTTGTAATTTAGTCTTGAAAACTGAGTTTGATATCAAGGTTTTCAAATGCATCTTTTGGGGACATATTTGAAAGACAAAGCTGAATGACAAATTCAAATGGTTCCCCTCCAGTCAAAGGAAGAATCTAAGAACAAGAGGGCCCAGAGGGCCCTGGTTCGCTCACCTGATCCAAGTGGGCCCCGGGCAGGGTCAATTTTGGCCCCAGGGCTATAATTTGAACAATCTTCGTAGAGGTCCACAAGATGAAACTTCTTATCGAATATGAAAGACCTGGGCTTTCTGGTTTCAGAGAAGATTTTAAAGGTTTACCCTGCATATAGAAGTCTATGTAAAACAAGATTTTCCCTATATAAGTCTATGTTTAACCAAAGAGCCCCGGAGCGGGGGCATTTTTGGCCCCAGGGCTATAATTTTAACAATCTTGGTAGAGGTCCACTAGCTGAAGCTTAATAACAAATATTAAAGACCTAAGCCTTGTGTTTCAGAGAAGATGATTTTTTAAGATTTTCCCTATATAAGTCTATGTAAAACCAAAGGGCCACATGGCGGGGGCATTTTTTGGTCTCAGGGATTTAATTTGAACAATCTTTATAGAGGTCCACTAGCTGAAGCTTCATAACAAATATTGAATACCTAAGCCTTGTGGTTTCAGAGAAGAAGATTTTTCAAGATTTTCCTTATATAAGTCTATGTAAAACCAAAGGGCCCCGAGAGCTGGGGCATTTTTAGCCCCAGGGTTATAATTTGAACAATCTTGGTAGAGGTCCGAAAGATGGAGCTTCATACCAAATATCAAAGACCTGGGCCTTGAAGTTTCAGAGAAGAAGATTTTTCAAGATTATTCCTATATAAGCCTATGTAAAACAAAAGGGCCCTGGTGCAGGGGCATTTTTGGCCCCAGCACTATAATTTGAACAATCTTGGTAGGGATCCACTAGATGAAGCTTCATACCAAATATCAAAGACCTGGGCCTTGCGGTTTCAGAGAAGAAGATTTTTCAAGATTTTCCCTATATAAGCCCATGTAAAACCAAAGGGCCCTGGTGCGGGGGGCATTTTTAGCTACAGCACTATAATTTGAACAATCTTGGTAGGGGTCCACTAGATGAAGCTTCATACCAAATATCAAAGACCTGGGCCTTGGGGTTTCAGAGAAGAAGATTTTTAAAGATTTTCTCTATATAAGCCTATGTAAAACAAAAGGGCCCCCGTGCGGGGGCATTTTTGGCCCCAGCACTATAATTTGAACAATCTTGGTAGGGGTCCACTAGATGAAGCTTCATACCAAATATCAAAGAACTGGGCCTTGCGGTTTCAGAGAAGTAGATTTTTCAAGATTTTCCCTATATAAGCCCATGTAAAACCAAAGGGCCCCCGTGCGGGGGCATTTTTAGCTCCAGCACTATAATTTAAACAATCTTGGTAGGGGTCCACTAGATAAAGCTTCATACCAAATATCAAAGACCTGGGCCTTGCGGTTTCAGAGAAGAAGATTTTTAAAGATTTTCCCTATATAAGCCCATGTAAAACCAAAGGGCCCCCGTGTGGGGGCATTTTTGGCCCCAGCACTAAAATTTGAACAATCTTGGTAGGGGTCCACTAGATGAAGCTTCATACCAAATATCAAAGACCTGGGCCTTGCGGTTTCAGAGAAGATTTTTAAAGATTTTCCCTATATAAGCCCATGTAAAACCAAAGGGCCCCCATGTGGGGGCATTTTTGGCCCCAGAACAAAAATTTGAACAATCTTGGTAGGGGTCCACTAGATGAAGCTTCATACCAAATATCAAAGACCTGGGCCTTGCGGTTTCAGAGAAGAAGATTTTTAAAGATTTTCCCTATATAAGCCCATGTAAAACCAAAGGGCCCCCGTGCGGGGGCATTTTTAGCTCCAGCACTATAATTTGAACAATTTTGGTAGGGGTCCACTAGATAAAGCTTCATACCAAATATTAAAGACCTATCCCTTGCAGTTTCAGAGAAGAAGATTTTCAAAGATTTTCCCTATATAAGCCCATGTAAAACCAAAGGGCCCCCGTGTGGGGGCATTTTTGGCCCCAGCACTAAAATTTGAACAATCTTGGTAGGGGTCCACTAGATGAAGCTTCATACCAAATATCAAAGACCTGGGTCTTGGGGTTTCAGAGAAGAAGATTTTTTAAGATTTTCCCTTTATAAGCCCATGTAAAACCAAAGGGCCCCCGTGCGGGGGCATTTTTGGCCCCAGCACTAAAATTTGAACAATCTTGGTAGGGATCCACTAGATGAAGCTTCATACCAAATATCAAAGACCTGGGCCTTGTGGTTTCAGAGGAGAAGATTTTTAAAGATTTTCCCTATATAAGCCCATGTAAAACCAAAGGGCCCCGGGGCGGGGGCATTTCTAGCTCCAGCACTATAATTTGTACAATCTTGGTAGGGGTCCACTAGATGAAGCTTCATACCAAATATCAAAGACCTGGGCCTTGCGGTTTGAGAGAAGAAGATTTTTAAAGATTTTCCCTATATAAGCCCATGTAAAACCAAAGGGCCCCCGTGCGGGGGCATTTTTGGCCCCAGCACTATAATTTGAACAATCTTGGTAGGGGTCCACTAGATGAAGCTTCATACCAAATATCAAAGACCTGGGCCTTGCGGTTTCAGAGAAGAAGATTTTTTAAGTTTTCGGTGAAAAAAATCTATTTTTGGCTACTGTGACCTATATGTGCAACAGACCGGAACCATTTGAACAACTTTGAAAGGGGACCTCCTAAGGATCATTCCTGTGAAGTTTGGTCAAAATCCGATCAGTGGTTTAGGAGGAGATGTCGTTTGAAGAAAAGTTTACGGACGCACGCACGGACGCACGCACGCACGGACGCACGGACGCACGACGGACGACGGACAAAAAGTGATCCCAAAAGCTCACCTTGTCACTACGTGACAGGTGAGCTAAAAACAATGTGTATTTGTTATCTATTGATGTTTAGCAACAGCATGCTGAAAGACTCACTCCATGAGTTTCTTTCTTGCAGATTCTTGTATTTTGTAGACAGCATCTGGTCCCCAGCTTGTTACTGAAGCCTGGCTCCCAATAGCTATGTTGATTGCCATACGCACACCATTAATCTGTAACAGTTTATCAAAGTTTCATAAGCACAACTGATCATGTAATATAGTTGTTTTCCTATAACATGAATCATATAACATCATGACAGACCACTATAACATAGAGGATTTTACATGAGTGCACATGTATTATTGAATTTATTAAACAAGTTGAGGAAAAGGGATAAAATGCGAGGCTATGCCGAGCATTTTATCCCTTTTCCTCAAAGAGTTTAATAAACTCAATAATACATGAGCACGAATGCAAGATTCTATTTATCATATGACATTTAAAACACATTTTATTCACGTTTGTTTACAAAAATGTCAATATTCCGCCATTAGTAAACACAATGTCGTAGATGTAACGTTACGGGAAGTATCTACCTAATTTGCATATTTAATCCACTAGTGGATTATCGAAAATATTACATGGTGTTATTACACACTCAGACGCGACGTCATATGACAAATTCAATTAATGTCATGGTGATGCCTGTTTAACATTTTTGCTGAACACCGTAAAAAATATTATTTTATTTTATTTTTTTACATTAGTTCTTTGAAGTATGAATAGGTTCACTTCAACTTTGCCCATGACCTGATGCTGTTCATACTTTAATGGACATTAAATAAATTACCTTTACACTTTATTTTTTAACCATTATTTGACAAAAAAGTCTGGTTTCAGGGGTTAAACTGACATAAGGAAACAATTGCACACATTTCTCTATCAAAGTTTTGTAGGCCTTACATTTGAGGAGATATCGAAAGTCAACATTAAATGTGTCAAAGTCAATGGAGTGCATAATATAGGTTAAGGTCACCAGGTGAAGGTACCTGTCAAGTCAGTCCATCGAGGAGAAGCACCATGCAAGGTTTGGTGGTTGCAGACATTATACTTGAGAGTATATGGAATGTAAATGCAAATGTGTAAAAGTCACTTTAGTGCAAAACAAGAGGGCCATGATGGCCCTGGATTGCTCACCTGATCCATAGTGTAACAAGTGGGCCCCAGAGAGGGCCATTATTGGCCCCAGGGCTTTAATGTGCATAATGTTGAGGGAGTTCTTAAAGGTGAAGCTTCATACCAAACATCAACAAAGGCTATAAGTTGAACAATCTTGGCAAAGGTCCACTAGATGAAGCTACAAACCAAATATCAAAGACCTGGGCCTAGCGGTTTCAGAGAAGAAGATTTTTAAAGATTTTCCCTATATAAGCCTATGTAAAACCAAAGGGCCCCGGGACGGGGGCATTTTTTGCCCCAGCACTATAATTTGAACAATCTTGGTAGGGGTCCACTAGATGAAGCTTCATACCAAATATCAAAGTCCTGGGCCTTGTGGTTTCAGAGAAGAAGATTTTTAAAGATTTTACCTACATAAGCCTATGTAAAACCAAAGGGCCCCGGGGCGGGGGCATTTTTGGCCCCAGCACTATAATTTGAACAATCTTGGTAGGGTCCACTAGATGAAGCTTCATACCAAATATCAAAGACCTGGGCCTTGTGGTTTCAGAGAAGAAGATTTTTAAAGATTTTCCCTATATAAGCCAATGTAAAACCAAAGGGCCCCGTGACGGGGGCATTTTTTGTCCCAGCACTATAATTTGAACAATCTTGGTAGGAGTCCACTAGATGAAGCTTCATACCAAATATCAAAGTCCTGGGCCTTGTGGTTTCAGAGAAGAAGATTTTTAAAGATTTTCCCTATATAAGCTTATGTAAAACCAAAGGGCCCCGGAGCGGGGGCATTTTTGGCCCCAGCACTATAATTTGAACAATCTTGGTAGGGGTCCACTAGATGAAGCTTCACACCAAATATCAAAGACCTGGGCCTTGTGGTTTCAGAGAAAAAGATTTTTAAAGATTTTCCCTATATAAGCCAATGTAAAACCAAAGGGCCCTGTGGCGGGGGCATTTTTTGACCCAGCACTATAATTTGAACAATCTTGGTAGGGGTCCACTAGATGAAGCTTCATACCAAATATCAAAGTCCTGGGCCTTGTGGTTTCAGAGAAGAAGATTTTTAAAGATTTTCCCTATATAAGCCTATGTTAAACCAAAGGGCCCCGGGGCAGGGGCATTTTTGGCCCCAGCACTATGATTTAAACAATCTTGGTAGGGGTCCACTAGATGAAGCTTCATACCAAATATCAAAGACCTGGGCCTTGTGGTTTCAGAGAAGAAGATTTTTAAAGATTTTCCCTATATAAGCCTATGTAAAACCAAAGGGCCCGGTGGCGGGGGCATTTTTTGTCCCAGCACTATAATTTGAACAATCTTGGTAGGGGTCCACTAGATGAAGCTTCATACCAAATATCAAAGTCCAGGGCCTTGTAGTTTCAGAGAAGAAGATTTTTAAAGATTTTCCCTACATAAGCCTATGTAAAACCAAAGGGCCCCGGGGCGGGGGCATTTTTGGCCCCAGCACTAAAATTTGAACAATCTTGGTAGGGGTCCACTAGATAAAGCTTCATACCAAATATCAAAGTCCTGGGGCTTGCGGTTTCAGAGAAGAAGATGTTTTAAGTTTTCGATGAAAAAAATGTATTTTTAGCTCCTGTGACCTATATGTGCAATGGACCGGAACCATTTGAACAACTTTGAAAGGGGACCACCTAAGGACCATTCCTGTGAAGTTTGGTCAAAATCTGATCAGTGGTTTAGGAGGAGATGTCGTTTGAAGAAATTGTTTACGCACGGATGACAGACAAAAAGTGATCCTAATATAAAACACAAGAGGTCCCAGAGGGCCCTGGTTCGCTCACCTGATCCAATGTATAACAAGTGGGCCCCGGGCAGGGTCAATTTTGGCCCCAGGGCTATAATTTGAACAATCTTGGTAGAGGTCCACAAGATGAAGCTTCATTTCGAATATGAAAGACCTGGGCTTTCTTGTTTCAGAGAAGAAGATTTTAAAGGTTTACCCTGCATATAGAAGTCTATGTAAAACAAGATTTTCCCTATATAAGTCTATGTTAAACCAAAGGGCCCCGGAGCAGGGGCATTTTTGGCCCCAGGGCTATAATTTGAACAATCTAGGTAGAGGTCCACTAGCTGAAGCTTCATAACAAATATCAAAGACCTAAGCCTTGTGTTTCAGAGAAGATGATTTTTAAAGATTTTCCCTATATAAGTCTATGTAAAACCAAAGGGCCACATGGCGGAGGCATTTTTGGTCTCAGGGCTATAATTTGAACAATCTTCATAGAGATAGAGGTCCACTAGCTGAAGCTTCATAACAAATATCGAAGACCTAAGCCTTGTGGTTTCAAAGAAGAAGATTTTTCAAGATTTTCCCTAGTCTATGTAAAACCAAAGGGCCCCGGAGCAGGGGCATTTTTGGCCCCAGGGCTATAATTTGAACAATCTTGGTAGAGGTCCACAAGATGAAGCTTCATACCAAATATCAAAGACCTGGGCCTTGCGGTTTCAGAGAAGAAGATTTTTCAAGATTTTCCCTATATAAGCCTATGTAAAACCAAAGGGCCCCCGTGTGGGGGGCATTTTTAGCTCCAGCACTATAATTTGAACAATCTTGGTAGGGGTCCACTAGATGAAGCTTCATACCAAATATCAAAGACCTGGGCCTTGTGGTTTCAGAGGAGAAGATTTTTAAAGATTTTCTCTATATAAGCCTATGTAAATAAAACCAAAGGGCCCCGAAGCAGGGGCATTTTTGGCCCCAGGGCTATAATTTGAACAATCTTGGTAGAGGTCCACAAGATGAAGCTTCATACCAAATATCAAAGACCTGGGCCTTGCGGTTTCAGAGAAGAAGATTTTTCAAGATTTTCCCTATATAAGCCTATGTAAAACCAAAGGGCCCCCGTGTGGGGGGCATTTTTAGCTCCAGCACTATAATTTGAACAATCTTGGTAGGGGTCCACTAGATGAAGCTTCATACCAAATATCAAAGACCTGGGCCTTGCGGTTTCAGAGAAGAAGATTTGTAAAGATTTTCTCTATATAAGCCTATGTAAAACAAAAGGGCCCTGGTGCAGAGGCATTTTTGGCCCAAGCACTATAATTTGAACAATCTTGGTAGGGGTCCCCTAGATGAAGCTTCATACCAAATATCAAAGATCTGGGCCTTGCGGTTTCAGAGAAGAAGATTTTTCAAGATTTTCCCTATATAAGCCCATGTAAAACCAAAGGGCCCCCGTGCGGGGGCATTTTTAGATCCAGCACTATAATTTGAACAATCTTGGTAGGGGTCCACTAGATGAAGCTTCATACCAAATATCAAAGACCTGGGTCTTGCGGTTTCAGAGAAGAAGATTTTTCAAGATTTTCCCTATATAAGCCCATGTAAAACCAAAGGGCCCCCGTGCGGGGGCATTTTTGGCCCCAGCACTATAATTTGAACAATCTTGGTAGGGGTCCACTAGATGAAGCTTCATACCAAATATCAAAGACCTGGGCCTTGCGGTTTCAGAGAAGAAGATTTTTCAAGATTTTCCCTATATAAGCCCATGTAAAACCAAAGGGCCCCCGTGCGGGGGCATTTTTAGCTCCAGCACTATAATTTGAACAATCTTGGTAGGGGTCCACTAGATGAAGCTTCATACCAAATATCAAAGACCTGAGCCTTGCGGTTTCAGAGAAGAAGATTTTAAAGATTGTCCTTATATAAGCCCATGTAAAACCAAAGGGCCCCCGTGCGGGGGCATTTTTGGCCCCAGCACTATAATTTGAACAATCTTGGTAGGGGTCCACTAGATGAAGCTTCATACCAAATATCAAAGACCTGGGCCTTGCGGTTTCAGAGAAGAAGATTTTTTAAGTTTGCAGTGAAAAAAATCTATTTTTGGCTACTGTGACCTATATGTGCAACGGACCGGAACCATTTGAACAACTTTGAAAGGGGACCACCTAAGGATCATTCCTGTGAAGTTTGGTCAAAATACGATCAGTGGTTTAGGAGGAGATGTCGTTTGAAGAAAAGTTTACGGACGCACGGACGCACGACGGACAAAAAGTGATCCCAAAAGCTCACCTTGTCACTACGTGACAGGTGAGCTAAAAATAGATCAAGGCCACTTGGTCAAGGAACCTGCCAAGTCCGTACACTGAGAAGCACTATAGAAGGTATGGTGGTTGTGTGACAAAAATAACTGACCTCCCTGGCAGAACTTGGCATCTCACATGTGACCCAAGGAAGGCTTGAGATTAAATCTGTTTTTAAAAGCTTGCTGAGAAGGTCTATGTGTTTTCTATACCCAGTGTTTCCTAATAAGAGACCACCTATGCCACTTTTGAACAGTCCCAAAGGTGGTCTTAATGTATGAATTTTACTGCACCTGGCACATTTTCTGCCAGCTTTTACAAGGGAGACAACTTTAGACCTTGCGCAGACCTTGGGACTACCTGTTTCCCATACGCTGAACCCCTCTGGAAAAAGGGTCTACTCTTATAAGAAATAATTTTCTAGCAAATTCTTTCTTTTAAGAGAAGACCCCTACAGATTAGCAAGGTAAAACTACTTTTGTAAGTGCAGCCTCTCCTGATGGTGTAGCTATTACCCTTTTTGTCTATTTTGGAATTAAACAGCCCAGTCAATACTATTTAAGTCATATTGAGCATTGAGTTTATCAAACAATAAGCTGCTTGGGCAGACTTATACATAAGCTGTTAACCAGTACAGAGCACAATCTTTTCCCACAGACTGACACAGGGATAGATGACCATAGAAAAGATTTCAAGATCAATCTCCATGAAAGTATGTTACTGTCCTGGCAGCTACTGAACCCATGACCTGCTGATTACCAGTCAGACCCATATCCAACTGAGTTGACAAGGAGGGCAGTATCTTAATCTCCTTCAAAAAACTTTTAGCTTACCTTATAGATATCTTCCAGGTCAATCTTAACATCAAAAGGCAGTTCAATATCATTATCTGGCAGGGCTACAAGCCCTGTATGCTGATCAACCCCTAGTCCACAGATGGCCCCGATGTAACGGGTCTTCTTTGGATCAACTCTGAAATTCAGCAATTTCCATACTACTTCTATCAACCATAAAAACGCTGGGCTTGAGATTATAAAACTTTTTACATGCTCAACTCACCTGAAGGAAATTTGTCCTGCTCACAAATTTTAAAATGCCAACAAATTGTT
This sequence comes from Lucinisca nassula, assembly GCA_963580285.1. NCBI lineage: Eukaryota > Metazoa > Mollusca > Bivalvia > Lucinida > Lucinidae > Lucinisca > Lucinisca nassula. The sequence goes on from OY757012.1 coordinate 118,757,080, forward strand.
GGCATTTTAAAATTTGTGAGCAGGACAAATAACTTTCTCTGCTGGACTGTCTCTGAGGAAGAAAATAGCCACACTTATTTGTATATTATGAGTATTACAAATTTCATACTCAAGTGAGATGATGTTTGTTTGTATTGGGGTTTAACGGCCCAATCAACACTATTTTAGGTCATTTTTGAGCCGGTCAGTTTACCTATCCACACTTTTCCTGGTCGGGCTTATACATACTGAGTTAACCAGTACAGTGCACATTCTTTCACCAGAAACTGACAACTGCCCTTCTTATTACACTTTACACCTTGCGCAGACCAAAACCCTTTCACCCCTGACCTTATGTAGTGGATTCCTACATATCTCCATTCTTGTAAATTGGGAGTCAAGCCAAAATGATATTTTTAATGTAAAATTAATTTTAATTAATAATATACCTACCCATCACTACAATTATAGCCTTTTCACCAGACGCAGGTCTGGGACAGTCTGACACAAAAAAAAAAAATCTAGCCAGAAATGCCACCGGCATGTCCCTTTTCCCGTGACCTCCCCAGCGTCGAGTCCTGATTGGTCGCTGATGTCACATGACCTATCAGACCAATAGGCAGACGATACAGGTCACGTGACCGCGATTTTCGCGCCGAGAAGATCATTATTTCTTTCAGGAAAACAAATATTTCAGGCGGGGCTGGGAGGCGGGACATACCATTGTAGTGATGGGTAGGTATATTATTAATTAAAATTAATTTTACATTAAAAATATCATTTTAATATCAAATATAACTACCCATCACTACAATTATAGCCTGAATTCAAAGCAAGTGGAGGGTTGGATGAAAAATAAAGTTATACATACCTAACTCCTCCAACCTTGGTTGTTTATACCCCTTTTAAAACCATCCAATGATGGTAATGTAAGAGAGTATCCACCATGACTGCAAGGGATCCAAATCCAAAATTCACAAGTGGAGAAGATAAATGGACAGGAACCGGAGTCAAAATAGAAGGTCCATACCTATTCAAACAGGCTAACAAACAACCAAGGAAAATAAAATCCCAAAATAAGTGCTGCTCATAATAGATTGAGAAGCTACTAAACTACCCAAGGAATGAGTACCACTACGAATGGGAACCAAGCACCTTAGGTGAAGGGATGAAAAGTAGCGTTGGAACATCCATTACGCAGTAAGAAAAAAACATTCTGAAGAAAAAACGGAGTTCCGATATGCCCAAAATGTAGAAGGTTCTAACCTCATACTGTATTCTGAATGATAATAGGGCAGAAGTGAAATTAGCATATACTGGTAGAAGCTTTATCACTTTACAAATCCACTTTGCAATCAAGGATGGTTAGAAATATATCCAAAACCCCTTGATTGAAAAGAAAAAATTCTCATGATAATCTCGAAACGTTTTAAACATTCTAATGTATACAAAAAATTCACATTAGCCTACGATCCACGAATCCTGGAAATGACAGGACAAATAATAGTTTCAGACAAGGTTATTTATAGCCTGAAACAAAAATAGGTTGAATGAGAAGAGAAAAAGAAGTCATTGTTCTTCTCATACCTGAAAACAACCCTCTGTAATTGGCAAAGCATGACTATAACTTCTATGAACTGAAGCAAATGTCAAATGAAATACAGCTTGACTATCAAATGAATAAAAGAAGCTGAATTCACCGGATCGTAAGGTGGTTTAGAAAAGACCACAATACTCATGCAAGATTCCATTTGGATACAAAGTCCTGGAAACATGTCGGCATAGTGAAAAACCCCTTTAATAAGCTGGTGATGGTAGGGTTTAATGAAAAAGTGTTTAGCCGACTAAAATTTTAACATGTTCGAGATTACTGATCTGTACCCTTCTCTTAGATGAAATAGAAATTGAAGGGTAGAGAACAGACAGAAAAAGAAATCCGGTAAAAAACCTCCCTAGAGGAATTGTCTGGATTTATTTCCCTTTTTCTACACCAACTAGAAATTATCTTCCATCTTCCAGAGTAAAACTTGAGAGTGGAGATCTTTCTATATTTGAAGATACACTCGGCAGAGAAACCAGAAAAGTGTCTACCTCTGGATTGATTCCTGACAACATCTGGATGTGTAAGTAAAGCATTTCTGGATTGAAATGGAATGCTTGACCCACACCTTTTAGATATTTGATCTGGAACTACTGGAAGACGGGTTGCAAGTCTTGAGACTAGGCTCAGACTGACTAAAAAACCAAGATCTCTGAGGCCATAGGAGGCGTAATCAGAATGGCTCGGCTTTTGGACGCTTGAATTTTTTAACTAGAACTAGAGGAATTCAGTTGAATGGTGTAAACGCATATGTAAAAGATTCCCCCAATCTAGAGATTTTAAATCAACTGCATGTTCCAGGTGATCTGAAACTTGAAACACAAAGGAAGTTGATTGGAGAACCGAGTTGTTTGGACATTTGATCAAAAAAGGCCCAATAAAGGTTCTCTCCATTTGAGAAAACGCCCTGTAGAGAACGGATGGTGAACTGGTCTATAGGGGCGATCCCAATGACATAATCTGCCTGGAGGTGTCCGACAAGGATAGACACACCTTCCTGAAGACACCAAGTTATAATCTTCCATGTAAAAGCCAACAGGGAAGAGTAATGAGTCACTCCCTGATAAGTAGAAAAAACTACACTATTCATTTGTCTGGAGTAACAATAATGAAGGTGTTCCTCAGTTTGGAGCTATGAAGAACTGATAAACCAAGGAAATTTGCCTGAAGATTCAAAATGTTTATACACATATACATATATACATACATATACGCATACACAATACACACACATATATATATATATAGCCCCGCCTAATATAGGCCCCACGTTCCCTGAACAACTAATCCCTGAGGTTCAAAGTGGGAAACCAACCTGAAAGGCTGGCATGCGAACAAACAAATAGGGAATAGTCTCTAAAAGAGGAGACCCCATTTGATACTGAGGGATTCATAAATCGTAGAGAGCAATCTTGATAATGGAATTTATTGCTCCTATAGACCGTATGGTATTTCCAGTGATAATATTAGCAAAAAAAAAAAAACTGGAAAGGTCTAAGATGAGATTGTCCAGGGAAAACTGGATCCAATTACTAAGTTCTAAAAAGGGGAAACAAACCCCTGACATAAATCGAAAGTTTTTCGGGGCGTGAAAAAATTTGGAGAAGTATCTTTGAGGTAGAGTCAATTTCAACTTCTCGATAAAGTGTATGAAATCTAAATTCACAATAACCTGTACACGTTAGGACAAGGTATGATAAACAGTATCTGTAAAAATGATGACAAAACCCATCATCGGAACACTACACGAGATTGGGGCCTAATTCTATGATGAGAGCTGCTTAATTAATTTCCATTAAGTTGGTGAACAGGGAAAAAAACATTGATCCGTTGACAAATCCAACAAAGGAAAGGCAACGGACTGATACACAAAAATTCCATCCAAGGTGAAACAAAGGTATTTGCGTAATGACCTATGGATGGAGATGTGAAGGCTAGCGACCTTTAAAACTACGGAAATCGTCCACGAATTTGGGAAATTTGACCTGACTAATCGAGGACGAAGTTTCCATTTTGAGACGATCGACTCGCATCATCTTGTTAAGTGTGAGAAGTCGATGATGAGTCGATTTTCCCATTTTCTTCTTTTCTTTTCATTGATCCGTTGACAAATCCAACAAAGGAAAGGCAACGGACTGATACACAAAATTCCATCCAAGGTGAAACGAAGGAATTTGCGTAATGACCTATGGATGGAGATGTGAAGGTAAGCGTCCTTTAAAACTACGGAAATCGTCCCCGAATTTGGGAGAATTGACCTGACTAATCGAGGACGAAGTTTCCATTTTAAAATGATCGACTAGCATCATCTGTGTTCAGTGTGAGAAGTCGATGATGAGTCGATTTCCCATTTTCTTCTCGACCAGAAAGATCCGCCTGTAGAAGCCTGGGGAAAGGAGAAATTTTTCTACTTACACGGCTTTCTTTTGGAGAAGAACCCTTCCTCTTCCCATAAAAAGATTTCTTTTCTTGATACTATTTACCAGAAATAGTATTTGCATGTGAGAAAGAGAAAGGATTCCTAACGAACTCAATCCAGTAACCCTTTCTCAAAACTCATAAAACTCAAAATATATTTAATAAAAGAAGCCAAGGCTTGATAGAACTGAAAAAGCTCGGCTCCTACTGGGAGAAGATGAAGAGGAGGGGAAGGAAGAAAGTCATTTGTTAGACTTGTGTCTTCCTCTATTGGGAGATTTCGTTCCAGTCCGACCTCTGGAACGAAAGGACCGTGTACCCTGATCTGAGAATGATCTATTAGTAGACGAGGACTGATTGAGATCTTCTAGTCGAGGGTGATAAGCACTTAAAAGTCATCGGAAGTAGTCGAAGAGCGTCTCTTGGTTGCGGTACCTGTACTTGATACGCTCTCCGAAGACTTCAAAAAAGACGAGTGCCCACGGTCTTGAAGCTTGATTCTGAAAACGTTGGGAAGACATGGTCCGCTTGTAGTTTTAGAATCAAGAGGCGCTGAGGCTCTAAGTTTTCATTTACTATGCTCAGTAAAAACTGAACCAGTTATCAAGAGCAGAGTTGCGCCAAACATGCAACATGGTGGTAGACAGCCATGGCATGTGAAAAAATGACCGGGAAATAAACAAAAGCATTAGAATAGCAGCTATATGGTCGGAATGCTCTTGTTTGAAGGCAAAGTGGGTAGAATTAGAATACCAGACATAATGAGAACCCACTTAATAATAGTCCTGGTAAGAAGCTCCAATGTTAGAGCGTCGAAACAGGAAGTAATGCCAATTTCCCTGACGTCATATATACAGAGACTGAATCTGGGTCGAATTTTGGAATTTCATAAGAACAAAAAATTGATGTTTTTTGTTGTTAGAACCAATGTTCCAAGTTCTTTTCACGAGTGCCCCCGGTCTTGAAGCTTGATTCTGAAAACGTTGGGAAGACATGGTCCGCTTAAAGTTTTAGAATCAATAGGTGATGAGGCTCTAAATATGTCCTTCTCATAATCGCTAATTAGTAAGGACGAAAAAAGACCAACCTCTGAGTATTGATACATCCCCAGAGGATAATTCACTAGGCCCAGATTCAGCTCTAGGGGCAAAACACTCGAGGCTCAATTAAACTTCCCCAGTGTTAGGCCCTTTATTGTGTAACGTGCACTGAACATGCGAAATTGCCGAATCAAAATTGAGCATTCAAGGAGCCGTGCCAAAAACGATCAAGGCCGAATCGACCCAAGGCCGAACCGACCCACCGAAATAGGCCGAATCGATCCAGGTGCAAATTCGGGTCGAAAACGACCCAGGCCGAAACGACTCTGTACCGAAACGTCCCGGATTCACTTGCAATAGCCACGGTATTCCAATAACGATGCCCAAGTCTGTATGTTTTACAAGGGAAAACAATCCAATTTAATGATTATGATAACAAAAATTTATCATAATAAGAGGAAAGAAGCATATGACCAAGGTAAACTAAGTACCGAAGGTCCGGAAAGGTTATCCGATAAAAACCGGGATCGGAACCGTACCAAAATTCGTATGTAACATGGATTCGGAAAAAATTTTTGGGCATAGGTTCCCCGCACCCCGGAGTCCCCGCAATTATGAGCAGGGTCTCTACGGGGCGGTCGACGAACCTATCCTAGTCAACCCAGGCCCAAATGGGAGGAGGGGACATAGACTGGCTCATCTTGATTCGGCAAAGGTGACCCACACGAATTGGATGGATTCTGTTTAGAAGATACTATAGAAAGGCCACAAAGGGACCTGAATATTATCCATCTGCATCGTGGGATTTATAAGTGCTAAACGAAGACGGGTCTTGCACATGTTCAAAACTAAATTAATGTTGAGAATTTTTATTCAGCGATACAACGTCTTCCGATACCGGAAGTGGAAGGAACACGCACAAAAACCGTCCTCTTTTCTGGCAATTTAAGTTTCCACAACGCCGACTTCTATTAAAACATTACCAGGAATAATACGAGTCTATACCCTGGCACATAACATGAAAAGAAGTGTGGTGCTTATCAAAAAACCAAAAAAAGGTTGATCACATGATAAACAAAACTTCCAAGTGAAAATTCAAAATGGCGGACAACCACTACACATGTAATGTCGGCAGAAACACGCGAAATAAAGTCTCTAAGAATTTCGGAATAAACAGTAAGCTTACAAAGCCTAAGTACGTTGTGGAAACTCAAGGTAAGTGCAAAATCAAAAAAGAATAAAACACTTATCCGTTTATTCATTCTTCCATGGAATGTAGTTTGACCATCCTATCCCAAGCAAGTCTGAAAAAATAATGATCTTCTCGGCGCGAAAATCGCGGTCACGTGACCTGTATCGTCTGCCTATTGGTCTGATAGGTCATGTGACATCAGCGACCAATCAGGACTCGACGCTGGGGAGGTCACGGGAAAAGGGACATGCCGGTGGCATTTCTGGCTAGATTTTTTTTTTTTGTGTCAGACTGTCCCAGACCTGCGTCTGGTGAAAAGGCTATAATTGTAGTGATGGGTAGTTATATTTGATATTAAAATCATTAACAGGGTGACAAACAATGTAGATCCTGATGAGACGGCTCACTATTAGCCCTCAGATCTGGACCTATACTAACAGTCTTCATCGGTAAAAAGCTTCGAAAATTACCCAACCCTTATCCTGCTGAACACGAAAACTCCTACCTTTGCAAACAGTGTAGATCTAGATTTGATGGCTTCTTCGATGGCTTCTGAAGAAGCCATCTGATCAGGATCCTCACTGTTTGTCATTCAGTTTATAAATTTTCAAGTAATTTAATTGGTTGAATGAGCGTGGCTAAATTATTTTATTCAGCAGGATAATTGTTTGTTTGAATTGAGGTTTAACGTCCCCGTCAACATTAAGTCATTTTGGGGACATTGCTTCCAATTTTGTGGGACTTTTACCCAACATTGAAATGAATTGACATCTCAAGCCCTGCAGACCAATGAAACCAATAGAGCTTGTATGCAATGGACGGTATGACTCCCACCACTTTGGCAGGGCAGGCTTAGACCTTCTAAGCGGTTTACCAGTACTTATGTGTGATCGGTTTCAGCTCTGCGTGGAAGCACCGTCCAGACCAATCTATTTCTCCAAACCCGATGAGCAGGAAAAGGGTTACTAGATAAGATGTGCAGGGAAACAGACTGAGCATTTTGCTTTAGGCCCCAAACTGCCACAAATCCAAATTTTACATTAAGTTCATAGGCATTTTTATTCAAAACTTAGGCGCAGAGGCCAAAACTTAGGCGCCTTGGGTGACTGGGCACCTGTTAGTAGGGCTGGCTCATCGGAACTGAAAAGATAATCGATTATCAGTCCTGTCATTGCGATCGATAATCGATTAGTAATCGCTAAGGCTTTTATCATAATTTTACCTGTCTGGCTTTCTGTCTGAGCATGACTCTTACCATATGTTGCACTTTACCATATGTATATTTGAACAGACAGGCCTGAGCAAACAGTGAGTGTAGACCCAGATGAGATGCCGCATAATTCGGCCTCTCATCAGGGTCTGCACTGTTTGCCACTCATCCAGCTATTTTAGGCATAACTTTTGGTAGTAAATTGTACCTATCAAGAAATCGATTAAAAGCAAATCAGAAATGATAATCATTTTTGTGGAATTTATCGATCGATTAATCGATTATACGATTAATCGTGTCAGCCTTACCTGTGAGTCTGTATCCCTGAATGAAGTGCGAGTCTTGGTTTTACTGAGACTCTTCATAAGCAGTAACAGCTTGCAAGGTTATAAAACTTTTCATGCTCAACTCAACTGAGCATAAATTTGTAATGCTTATAGTCGAACTTCAATGGCTCGAACACCTTTGGGACCTCGAAAATCTGTTTGAGACGGGGGTAGTTTGAGCCACTGAGGTTACTGTCAGGCGGCATAACGAGATACTTTTAGACATCTTTTCGGTGTTCTATAATCAGAATGTATGCCGCGTGTACTCATTAGAATCGCCTCATCGAGGCGATTCTAATGAGTACACACAGCATAGATTTGCAAGATAAAAGACTAAAGTCTGCTTAATTATCCCCACTATTTCTTATGTAGAGGATTTCGCTAGCGGCTCAAGAATGGGTTCGACACATCCATGGTAAACGAGCCATTGGTGTTCGAGCCATAGAAGTTCTACTGTACGTATTTAAATACCAAGAAATCCAAGAAATTGGGTTATTTTCCTGCTTAAATCAGTAAAGAATGTTGTTTGTCCAGCATAAAAGTTTTAACACGTAAAGTTTGTTTTGCTTTTAAGAGGAAAGGACACATCTTGCTTATTTCCACAATTTTTCTTTACAAGGGAGACATTTTGTACTTCCTGTTCCCTTTCCGGTACATTGATCCCTTAAAAGGGTCTGCTCTTAACTCATTCGGTGCCCTAGTCACATAATTGCGACTGCCTAGCAGGGCGCCATAGTCACATTTTGCAACCTGGAGGGTGTGTGTGTGTGGGGGGGGGGGGGATGATGTGAATCAGCATTTTAGACCAACCAAGGGAAAAAACTACATAAGTAAGGTAAGACCTGTTTTCGAAAATGTTTTTGATTGAATATTTACATGGTTCTAGTGATAGAAAAAGACAGGGATTAAAAATCAATTTGGCACTGGAAGTTATGTTTTGAAATTAATTTGGCACCAAAAGAGTGAAAGGAAAGAATTAATTCTTTCCTTTAAGAGTAAAAGTGGAGATAATTCTTTCCTTTAAGAGTAGATGCCTACTGACAAGGTAGACACAATGTTTTTGAAAGAGTTGTTCCTCCTACATATTTATCAATTTTCCTTAAAACTCTCAGGAGATCAAGTCTGTGTGTGCATTTTACGTCCCACCAACTACTGAGGTCATATGGAGACAGGACCTCCATTTAAAGACTCATTCAAAAGTCTGGAGAAGCCTAGAATCAAAGCTGTCTTATGCTGCAAGTAACTACAACAAAGAGGCTCTTAGCAAAATCAAGTAAACAACAAAGTTTTATCTATCTTATCTCACCTACCTGAATTCTGCTACTGGCGTAAACAACAGTGTTATGATGGCAGGCAGTCCTGGTAACAGAGGCATGATAGTGGTGTCCCTAGCAATCATGGAGGAACCAGCCGGATTTAGGCCCACAAAGCCGGCACACATTAACCGCATGTGAGGGTCATGTGGTTCATCGTCTATGGCAACTGAGTTGATGCTGTCAGGGTCTATTCTTGAGGCTCTGAAATGTATAAAAGGAGGAAGATTCCATTTGGTACAAAAAGGGCAATTTGCCTAGGAGGAGATGTCATTTAAAGGTCTTTCTATTTTTAGCTATAACGGCCATTTTGTTTAACGGAGCAGAACGATTTAGGCAATTTTGAAAGAGGGTCACTCTAGGAATATTCCTGTGAAATTATTTTCAAATTGGACCATTTGCCTAGGAGGAGATGTCATTGAAAGGTTTTTCTATTTTTAGCTCTGGCGGCCATTTTGTTTACCGGAGCAGAACAATTTAGGCAAGTTTGAAAGAGGGTCACTCTAGGAACATTCCTGTGAATTTCTTTTCAAATCGGGCCATTTGCCTAGGAGGAGATGTTATTTAAAGGTTTTTTCTATTTTTAGCTCTGGTGGCCATTTTGTTTAATGGAGCGGAAGGTTTTTCTATTTTTAGCTCTGGCAGCCATTTTATTTAACGGAGCAGAACAATTTAAACAATTTTGAAAGAGGGTCACTCAAGGAACATTCCTATGAAATTATTTTCAAATAGGGTAATTTGCCTAGGAGGAGATGTCATTTAAAGGTTTTTCTATTTTTAGCTCTGGTGGCCATTTTATTTAACGATTTAGGCAATTTTGAAAGAGGGTCACTCAAGGAATATTCCTGTGAAATTATTTTCAAATTGGGCCATTTGCCTAGGAGGAGATGTCATTGAAAGGTTTTTCTATTTTTAGCTCTGGCGGCCATTTTGTTTACCGGAGCAGAACAATTTAGGCAATTTTGAAAGAGGGTCACTCTAGGAACATTCCTGTGAATTTCTTTTCAAAATCGGGCCATTTGCCTGGGAGGAGATGTTATTTAAAGGTTTTTTCTATTTTTAGCTCTGGTGGCCATTTTGTTTAATGGAGCGGAAGGTTTTTCTATTTTTAGCTCTGGCAGCCATTTTATTTAACGGAGCAGAACAATTTAAACAATTTTGAAAGAGGGTCACTCAGAGAACATTCCTATGAAATTATTTTCAAATAGGGCAATTTGCCTAGGAGGAGATGTCATTTAAAGGTTTTTCTATTTTTAGCTCTGGTGGCCATTTTATTTAACGATTTAGGCAATTTTGATAGAGGGTCACTCAAGGAACATTCTAGTGAAATTATTTTCAAATCGGGCCATTTGCCTAGGAGGAAATGTCATTTAAAGGTTTTTCTATTTTTAGCTCTGGTGGCCATTTTGTTTAACGGAACAGAATGATTTAGGCAATTTTGAAAGAGGGTCACTCAAGAAACATTCCTGTGAAATTATTTTCAAATAGGGCAATTTGCCTAGGAGGAGATGTCATTTAAAGGTTTTTCTATTTTTAGCTATGACGGCCATTTTGTTTAACGGAGCAGAACGATTTAGGCAATTTTGAAAGAGGGTCACTCTAGGAATATTCCTGTGAAATTCTTTTCAAATCGGGCCATTTGCCTAGGAGGAGATGTCATTAAAAGGTTTTTCTATTTTTTGCTCTGGCGGCCATTTTGTTTACCGCAGCAGAACGATTTAGGCAATTTTGAAAGAGGGTCAATGTAGGTGACCACTTGCCGTTGCTACATGCTAAATATCTAAGCTCTGGGCCCTGTGGTTTCAGAGAAGAAGATTTTTGAACCTTTTTTTTCCATTATGAGTATATAGGAGCTAAGGGGTTCCGGAATGAGGCCAATTTGGACCCCAGGGGCATGATTGGCAGCAATTATGTAGGCTACCACTTGCCATTGCTACATGCTAAATATCTAAGCTCTGGGCCCTGTGGTTTCAGAGAAGAAGATTTTTTAAGCTTTTTGCCATTATGAGTCTATGGGAGCGAAGGGGCCCCAGGGCGTGGCCCATTTGGAACCTAGGGGCATGATTGGCAGGAATTATGTAGTTGACCACTTTCTCTTGCTGCATGCTAAATATCTAAGCTCTGGGCCCTGTGGTTTCAGAGAAGAAGATTTTTGAAGCTTTTTTCCATTATGAGTCTATGGGAGTGAAGGGGCGCCGGGGCATGGCCCATTTTGAACCCCGGGGCATGATTGGCAGGAATTATGTAGGTGACCACTTGCCGTTGCTACATGCTAAATATCTAAGCTCTGGGCCCTGTGGTTTCAGAGAAGATTTTTGAACCTTTTTTCCATTATGAGTATACAGGAGCTAAGGGCCCCCGGGGTGTGGCCAATTTGGACCCCAGGGTCATGATTGGCAGGAATTATGTAGGTGACCACTTGCTATTGCTACATGCTAAATATCTAAGCTATGGGCCCTGTGGTTTCAGAGAAGAAGATTTTTGAAGCTTTTTTCCATTATGAGTCTATGGGAGCGAAGGGACCCCGGGGTGTGGCCCATTTGGAACCCAGGGGCATGATTGGCAGGAATTATGTAGTTGACCACTTGCCGTTGCTACATGCTAAATATCTAAGCTCTGGGCCCTGTGGTTTCAGAGAAGAAGCTTTTTGAAGCTTTTTTCCATTATGAGTCTATGGGAGCGAAGGGACCTGGGGGCGTGGCCCATTTGGAACCCAGGGGCATGATTGGCAAAAATTATGTAGGTGACTACTTGCCCTTGCTACATACTAAATATCTAAGCTCTGGGCCCTGTGGTTTCAGAGAAGAAGATTTTTGAAGCTTTTTTCCATTATGAGTCTATAGGAGCTAAGGGGCCCCGGCGCGTGGTCTGTTTGGACCCCAGGGGCATGATTGGCCGGAATTATGTAGGTGACCACTTGCCGTTACTACATGCTAAATATATAAGCTCTGGGCCCTGTGGTTTCAGAGAAGAAGATTTTTGAAACTTTTTTCCATTATGAGTCTATGGGAGGGAAGGGGCCCGGGGCGTGGTCCATTTGGAACCCAGGGGCACGATTGGCAGGAATTATGTAGGTGACCACTTGCCATTGCTACATGCTAAATATCTAAGCTCTGGGCCCTGTGGTTTCAGAGAAAAAGATTTTTGAAGCTTTTTTCCATTATGAGTCTATGGGAGCGAAGGGGCCCCGGGGTGTGGCCCATTTGGAACCCAGGGGCATGATTGGCAGGAATTATGTAGTTGACCACTTGCCCTTGCTACATGCTAAATATCTAAGCTCTGGGCCCTGTGGTTTCAGAGAAGAAGAGTTTTAAAATTTTTCCCTTTATAAGTCTATTGGAGCTATATGTTGCCATGGCAACCAGAATTCCAATCTGATCAGCCCAAAAACCTTATGCAGCCTTTTCCCCTACCTGATGATGCTTCACATGAAATTTGATCAAGACTGGCCATGGGGTATTAGAGATATACTTATTTGAAATTGTTTACGGACGCACGGACGGATGCACGCACGGACGATGGACGACGGACAAAAAGTGATCCCAAAAGCTCACCTCGTCACAACTTGACAGGTGAGCTAAAAAAAATGGCTTGATGGTAATACACGTAAGATGAAGCCTTATCTTCCAGACAGAATAAAGGTGTACTCTGAATTAGATGTACTCTGAATTTTTAAATGGCCTGGTCAACACTGTTTACGTCATGTCCAGTTGGCCAGTTTGCTAACTACACTTTTACTGAACTGGTAAACCAGTTAGAGGATCTAAGCTTAGTTTATACTAATTTATTTTAGTTTGATTGTGATGGAAGCTTCAAGCTTCTTTAATAGCTCTTGAACACTCATTCTGAATGTTTTCACGCGCGCGCGAGAGAGGCAGTGACTATTACACCACTGCTACCCATTTGCACCTGGGTGGAGTGAGGCAGTGTCATTACGTGTCTTGCCCAAGGACATACCTCGAAACAGAGTGCCAGATTCGAATGCACAACCTCTCGATCATGAGTCAAACGCGTTAACCACTGCGCTATCAAGGCTTGACAAGAGGATCTAAGCTAGCTCAGGCAAAGCGGTGCGATTGGACCATCCATGCTTATAAACCCTATTGGTTTCATTGGAGGACAGGGCTTGAGATGTCATTTCATCTCAATATCGAGTAAAAGTCCCCCCAAAAATTGGAAGCAAAGTCTCCAAATGACCTATACAGTGTTAACGGGGATGTTAAACCTAAACTCAAACAAACAAACAAACTGACCTGGTAAACCACTTAGAATTTCTAAGCCTGCCCAGGAAGAGTGGTGCGAGTCGGACCGCCCATGCATATAAATTGGTTTCATTGGGCGCCAGGGTTTTAGATGTCATTTTCATCTCAATGTCAGGTAAAAGTCCCACAAAATTGGAAGCAATGTCTCCAAAATGCTCCAACAGGTGTTGACGAGGACGTTAAACCTGAAATCAAACAGACAAACAAAAAACACTTTTATTGAACTGGTTCTTTGGCAAGAAAATGACAACTACCTTTCTTGAATCAGCAGAAGGGAGAAAATGAATAAATTGTGGGCACAAATTTGAGGCAGAGACACTCATTAAAACAGTGGCACACATACCTGAGTCTCCCAACGTTGGTCAAACTGTAGAAGTTCATTTCATATGGATTTGAAGGGCCCATCAAGGTTTTCTGAAAAGCAAATGAAACTTTAAATAACTGATTATGACATGCAATCAAACTTCAACAGCTTGAACACTGTTAGGACCATGAAAATCTGTTCGAGACTTGGGCAGTTTGAGTAAGAGAGGGTAATTATAGAGGAACTTATATGAGTGCTCATGTAATATTGTATTTATTAAACAAGTGGAGGAATAGAGATTAAACACGAGGCTTTGCCAAGCATTTTATTCCTTTTCCTCAATGAGTTTGATAAATTCAATAATACATGAGCATGAATGCAAAATTCTATTTATCATATGACATTTAAAATGGGCATTATATAGAGGATCTTACATGAGTGCTCATGAATTAATTAATTTATTGAATGAGCTGAGGAAAAGGGATAAAATGTGAGGCTTTGCCGAGCATTTTATCACTTTTCTTCAACAAGTTTGATAAATTCATTTATACAGGAGCACGAATGCAAAATTCTATTTATCATACGACATTTAAAACGCATTTAATCCACAATTTTTGTATAAAACTGTCAATGACAGCGGCATCGTTAAGGACGTCGTATGTACAACCTTACGGGATGCATCTAATTACATTCTCAGATGCAACGTCATGTGATAAATTTCTATCTTCTATAAAATAAAGGTATGGTGTGTGTACTCATTAGAATACATACAGCATAACTTTTCAAGATAAAATAAGAAATAAACTAGAAATGCGTCCTTAGGACACGGATGCCCCCGCCCGAAAATATGTCTCTGTTCGTATTCATCCATAGAAAGTTATTGACAGTGTTTAAGTTTTTGACCCTTTTTACGCCATTTGACCTAGTATGACCTTGGAGGTATGGATCTGGGTTTGCATGTGACACACTGTCTCATGATGGTTAACATTTCTTCAAAATAATTTCAAAATCCATCCAAAAATAAGAAAGTTATTGACTGCGTTTAAGTTTTGGACCCTTTTTTTGACCTTTGACCTCCAAGTATGACCTTGACCTTGGAGGTATGGACCTGGGTTTTTGCACGTTACACATCGACTCATGATGGTTAACATTTCTCCAAAGTAATTTCAAAATCCATCCAGAAATAAGAAAGTTATTGACTGAGTTTAAGTTTCGGACCCTTTTTTTGACCTTTGACCTCTAAGTATGACCTTGACCTTGGAGGTACAGACCTGGGTTTTGCATGTGACAAGTTGTCTCATGATGGTTAACATTTCTGCCGAGTAATTTTAAAATCCATCAAGAAATAAGGAAGTTATTGACTGCGTTTAAGTTTCGGACGCACGGACAAACGGACGGACGGACAGGGGCAACGCTATATGCCCTTTCCACCATTCTTCGAATGGCGGGGGCATAAAAATAAAAATAAATTCTCCTATATATATGGATAACAGAAGCTATGGAAAGAAATTCATAACCCTTGTCCTGCTGAATATTTATATATGCCACACCCACTACCTATTATCAACCAGTCAGATTACTTGATGCAAATGATTGCAACAAATTCACAATCTGAATGGCAAACAATGTAGATCCTGATCAGATGGCTTCGTCAGAAGCCATCTGATCTGGATCTTCATTGTTTGGAAAATAAGGCATATCCGGGCTCAGCAGGACAAGGGTTAAGAGACTTGGCATTACGATTACACACCCATGCACTAAAATGGGGCCTTTCATATCTGTAGAACTAGCACTGAGATGAACAAGAGCACCGCATGCGGGTGCCTACGCTCGTCTGCAGTTTCTTTTAGAAAACCAAAGTTCTAAGTCAAACAAGAGCAATCAAATTGCAAGATGGAGTTATTAAACTTGTAGGGAATGTAGCTCTTGTGATGGTGAGTATGTGTATGAAGTTTCATTAAGGTAGGCCAAATACTTCTGGAAATATGGTCAAGGTTAAGTTTTTGGTTAATTTTTCGAAAAATAGGTCAATGTTCAAAGGTCAAGGTCACAGGTCAAAAAGCGTGGTATGACTGAAAAGGTCTTGTCCCAAGGAACATTCATGTGAAATTGGAAGGCTCTGTTGTGAATAGTATTGAAATAAGAGACAAAAACAATTTAAAAAAAACGGAGAGAAAAGGGGAGATAATTCAATCAAATTGCAAGATGGAGTTATAAAACTTGTAGGGAATGTAGCTCTTGTGATGGTGAGTATGTGTATGAAGTTTCATGAAGGTAGGCCAAATACTTTTGGAAATATGGTCAAGGTTAAGGTTTTCGGTTAAATTTTCGAAAAATAGGTCAAAGTTCAAAGGTCAAGGTCATAGATCAAAAAGTGTAAGCCCCCGCCCATAGGGGCTTGAAGAAATATATGGGCTGCATGATGCTTCCACGCAGAGCTGAATCCAGCCCGCACACTAGTACTGGTAAACGGCTTAGAGGATCTAAGCCTGTCCAGGAACCGCGGTGGGAGGCGGACCGCCCATGCTAATAAACCCTATTGGTTTCATTGGGCGACAGGGCTTGAGTTGTCATTTCATCTCAATGTCGGGTAAAAGTCCCACAAAATTGGAAGCAACGTCTCCAAAATGACCTTTACAGTGTTGACGGGGATGTTAAACCTCAAATCAAACAAACAAAGATCAAAAAGTGTGGTATCACTGAAAAGGTCTTGTCCCAAGGAACATTCATGTGAAGTTTGAAGGCTCTGTTGCGAATAGTATTAAAATGAGAGCAAAAAATGTGTTTCAGAAAAAAAATTGGAAAAGGGGAGATAATTCAGCCAAAATCAACAATGTTGTTATGGTCCTTGGTCAAAATGTAGCTCTTGTGATGATGAGTGTGTGTATGAAGTTTCATGAGGCTAGGTCTAATACTTTTTAAGTTATAGCCAAGGTTAAGTTTTTTTGTAACGACGCCAGACGACAACGCAGACGCCGGAGTGATGACAATAGCTCGAAAGTTTTTTTTCAAATAAAAGCACGCTAACACTGCATGATACCCCACCACTGCAAGATAATATGGTTATAGCCTTGCCCATAATAGTGGTACTTTTAAGTGTTATAGTTATCTGTAAAACTTCACTAAGGCATTAAATATAGTAAAGGAACTACATACATGTATATCAAAAGGGCAGATAATACAATAACCAGAAAAGCAGAGTGACTGTCCTTGGCAATAATATGTGTCCTTTAGTGTTTTAAAATTTGAAGAAAATCCATGAAAAGATTCTTAAGTTATTGATCGCAAACTCCAAAAAAAATTGTGACAAATTAATCAAGTTATCGGTCGGAAATGGTGTGGATGGACGGACGAACGGACAGACACCGGAGGGTATATTATAATACCCCAGCACTATCGTGTGATGGGGTATAACAAAAAGAAGAAAAGAAAAAAAAGTCATTCCCGATATAAACATGTAGGCACAATTTGAAAAAAAAAATGTGAAAAATTAATCAAGTTATCGGTCGGAAATGGTGGGGATGGACGGATGGACAGACGGACAGACACCGGAGGGTATATTATAATATCCCAGCACTATCGTGTAAAGGTGTATAACAAAAAGAAGAAAAGGAAAAAAAAAAAGGTAAAAAAAGGAATGAAAAACAAAAAATGAGAAAAAAAAAAACGAAAAAAAAATTCATTGCAAAAAGAAAGAAAAGAAAAATAAACAGAAAAAAAAGAAAAGAAAAAACGAGAAAAAAAGGAAAAAAAAAAAGAAAATTCCATTCCTCCACGGGGGTTTGAACTCACGCCCCTCAGATTCATAGCACAAATTAATCCAGTTATTGGTCGGAAAAGGTGGGGACGGACGGACGGACAGACACCGGAGGGTATATTGTAATATCCCAGCACTATCGTGTGATGGGGTATAACAAAAAGAAGAAAAGGGTGAAAAAAAAAAGGGAAAAAAAAGGAATGAAAAACCAAAAATGAGGAAAATTAAAAAAAATAAAAAAAAATAAATAAATTCATTGCCAAAATGAAAAAGAAAGAAAAAGAAAAAAGAACACACACAAAAAAAAAAAGAAGAAAAAACGAAAAAAAAAAAAAATTTCCATTCCTCGACGGAGATTTGAACTCACGCCCCTCAGATTCATAGTCAACAATAGGATTTGTAGTCCAGCACTCTAACCACTACACTGGCAGTGATAATCAATATATTTCATAAATTAAAGGAATAATAGGGATTATCAACTAAATGATAATCCCATTTATTTGGTGCGAATGAATTGGATGGACTGTCATTATGGGTCACAATTGCAGCTCCAGGGTGGTAGTTCGCTTATAATTAGGTTTAAACAAAGTCTGATCGTATTTTCCATCTCGTATCGGCCATGACAGTTGGTCCAGGTCACTGAGCGCTTGCACCTTGTATGTTGTTCAGTAGTCAGGCGTCTTGTAGAACTGGAAGGTGATTTAACGTCTTGCGCAGGCTCAGGGAAACCTTCCTTTTCCGTTTTTCCAAATCCTGCAAAAGGAAGTCGCCATTTTTTAAGGAGAATCAAAAAAGCTGGTTACACTTGTGCGAGGGATAAGTAGAGATGCCGGGCGGCCGGAAAAGGACTAGGGGAAGCCGTGGAGCCGGCGGACACAAACGTTCGCGTCAACAACAGGATGAAGTGGCGCAGATTGGTGGTCTAAACCCAGTCTCATCTGTGGTAGGCACACCACAAGGTAGGGATCAAGCACAAACACAAGGACCCTCAAATATGTTCAGGCACATTATAGACTTTGAAACAATCTTGCGTGACTCGGGCACAATGCAAGGTCAAAACGTGACTGATCAGAGCAGTTCCATTCCTTCATCCAACACAAATCCGCAAATAACGGGTCAAAATGCAGGCACTCAGACTGGCTATGTAAGCCCGTCGGCACAGAATGATGGTTTCGTTTGGGCGGTTTCGGATGGGAGTAATTTCTCTTTCGGAGACGAGCCTTTGCGGCTAGGGAGTGATGATCTCTCTGCACATGTTCCCCTGGCAATCGCACAAAAAATCTGGTCAAACCAATACATAAATATCAATTTGCTGCTAAAGGGGGCTGTTGAGTTGCAAGAACTGTGTGCAGGGGGGGCACTACGTCTTAACAAGCAGGGTCTTCTGGAATCTAAACCGCAAGTTTTTAAGGACCCAGTACCCACAATCGAAAAATGGACGGATGCCTTTTTGATTTTTTCTTCAATTTATTTGAAGAAACATCCTGAAAAAACACAAGAGTTGCTCCAGTATATGAGTATAATTCGAGAGGCTGCATCTCGGTCCTCAGCATACTTTGCCTGGCGAAATTATGACGAGCAGTTTCGTCTCAGACAGGCCATTAATTTACAACCTTGGGGGCGACTCAATACAGACTTGTGGCTCCGGGTAATGACTCTATCGGCAAACTCGACGGTTCCCTTTGAGCAGTCATCTTTCAATAGGCTTAAATGTTTGGATTTCAACCATGGAAAATGCAATTTTAAAGGGTGCAAATTTCTTCATGCTTGCTCTCATTGTGGTGGTACAAATCATGGTAGACAAACTTGCTTTAAGCTTCTTCCACCGGCTACTAGGAGTGTTCCACCAGCTACCAGGGGCGGTTTGACATTTCGCTCAGGTAGGGGACAATTCAGTGCCTTTCGAGGTGGACGAGCTGTTCGACGATAGGGATTTTGCTGTCTCAAATTGTGTTCTCTTGCCTCATATATCAGCTGCTTCCCTTGATCTAGCTAAAACTCCTATCAGGCTTGACAACTTGCAAAAGGAGCTTGTGGGTTATGATTCTGCTAAGGCTGCTGAGATTTTTAACGGTTTTTCTTCTGGTTTCCCCCTCCACTACTCGGGCAGCCACAAACCTTCTGATTCAAAAAATTTGAAGTCTGCCGACATTAAGCCAGATGTTGTAAGGCAAAAAATTGAAACTGAAGTTGAAGCAGGTAGAGTGGCTGGACCTTTTGACTATCGTCCGCTACAAACTCTGCGTGTATCGCCATTAGGCCTTGTACCGAAACACGACCCAGGTCAATTTCGCCTTATACATCACCTGTCATACCCAAGCGGAGACTCAGTTAATGATTATATAGATCCTGAGCTGTGCTCTGTGCAGTATACAAGTTTCGACGAGGCTGTACACATGGTACAAGATTTAGGCCGTGGTTGTCTTTTGGGAAAATCTGATATAAAATCAGCATTTAGGCTACTACCTGTCTCTCCTTTAGACTTTGATCAGCTTGGATTCAAGTTTGATGGGAAGTTTTATTTTGATAAGGCAATGCCATTTGGGTGCAGCATAGCATGCCAGACCTTTGAGACTTTCTCTACTTTTTTAGAATTCTGTGTAGCTAGGCAAGCTTCTGTAGGACGACTCTTGCATTATCTTGATGACTTCTTGTTTGGCGGAAGAAAGGGAACTAATCATTGTTCACATATCATGTCTGTTTTTACAGATAAGATGACTTTGTTGGGAGTGCCATTAGCTTCTGAGAAAACAGAAGGTCCTAAAACCAAGATCTGTTTTCTTGGCCTTGAAATTGATACTGAAGAAATGGTCATTCGGATTCCGGTGACCAAAATTCATGAAATCATTTCAAAGATTGAGGAGATTTTGCCGCGTAAAAAGTGCAAGCTGAAACAATTACAGTCGTTGATTGGTTCCCTTAATTTCGCATGTAGGGCAGTGGTGCCAGGGAGGCCATTTTGTAGACGCCTTATAAATGCTACATGCGGTTTGACAAAGCAACACCATCACCTTCGTATCACAGCAGATATGAAGAAGGACCTAGAACTTTGGATACAGTTTTTTAAAAATTTTAATGGTATTTCCGTCTTTCATGATCGGTTCTGGGTGTCAAATGAGGATTTACAGCTCTACACCGACAGTGCAGGGGGGTCTGATCTGGGATTTGGTGCCTACTTTGCAGGAAAATGGGCTCAGGGCTCCTGGCCTCGGGCATGGATTGAGGGCGGCATTACATCAGATATAACAGTTCTTGAGCTTTTTCCGCTCCTTGTTTCTTTGCACATATGGGGTGATAAGCTTCGCAACAAGAAAATAGTCTTTCGAGTTGACAATATGGCAGTGGTACACATTGTTAATCATATGACATCAAAATCGGACAGAGTCATGACTATTCTTAGGGCTTTCACATTACTGTGCTTACGGTTGAACGTAGTTGCCAAGGCTCAACATGTTGACGGCTTCCGGAATAACATCTGCGATGCATTAAGTCGTTTTCAATTACAGAGATTCCGCAAACTCACACCAGATGCAGACCTGTCACCAACACCAGTTCCTGACCACCTTTGGAACATCTTCTGTTAAGTTCTCAGAAATTGTTGGCAGCCAGTATGTCTAGCAAATCCCATTCTGTTTATACAAATGCTTTGCAAGTTTTTAACACCTTTAGAAATCACTATAATTTGATCATAATATGGCCGGCTCCAGTTGCACATCTGTCTCTTTTTATCACATATTGTTTCGAGTTGGGGTATGCTTCATCAACTATTACTACTTACTTGTCAGCCATAAGTTTTCATCATAAAATTTATGATATGCATGACCCTACAACCGCTTTTGTGGTTAAAAAACTAATGGAGGGTTGTAGGCGCATTCGGCCAAGTTATGATGTTAGAGCGCCAATAACAGAGCTCATCTTGGCTAGAATATGTTCTGTGCTGCCGGAAATTTGCTTTTCAAATTATGAATGTATCCTTTTTAAAACGGCCTTTGCTATAGCTTACTATGGCCTGTTGAGGGTTGGTGAGATTGTATTCACTAATCCACTGCAGGCTAACAGGCCTTTATTAAAGACAGATGTGTGGCTCGGGGAAGGAGCAAACGTGTTGTTCATTTCTATTAGGGTTTCAAAAACTAATCAATCTGGCCACCCAACAATATTACGCATCCCACTTGCAGTCAATGCAGCAATATGTTGCGTTACTGCTGCCAAACAGTATATGAGGTGTAGGCCTGAAGGTAGTCTATACTTCTTCTGCCACCAGAATGGCCATCCATTAAAGCGCAGTCAGTTCAGTGGCGTTTTGGTGAAAGCAGTCAAAAAGCTAGGACTTCCTATACGACTTTATGCAACACATTCCTTTAGAATTGGTAGGGCTACAGATTTGGCAGCTAAAGGGTATTCTAGTGAAGCCATAAAATTACTTGGTCGATGGAAGACTGGGGCTGTAGCACGGTAAATACGTCTTTAAATTGTCCATTACAGATATATGGCTTATCGGTGATTCCCTAGTTTCACACCTTGAAGACAGTGTGCCAGGTCTCAGACCTCCAGCTAATGCAGGGATTGTTAGCCGAATCCTTTATCAGGGTAAAGGAGGGATGCATTGGGACCACTTCGACACAGTGTTTCAACGCATGATGCTGTTTCATTCAACCCCAGCGATGATAATTATTCACCTAGGGGGCAACGACCTAGTCGAGTGGTCCCAAAGCAAACTTCTTAAGACTTTTAAAAGACAATTTTCATACATGGCTTCAGTTTATCCCGAAGCCCAACTTGTATGGTCAGATATTCTCCCTCGTCAATCATGGCGGGGAACGGATAACACTCCTGAAAGGCTTAAAAAGTTGGATCAAAAAAGGCGGCGTATCAACCGATTGGGCAGACAAGCTGCTTTTAATGTAGGAGGCAAAGTCATCCAGCATGAGCTCGATTTCAGTACAACCGGGCTATTTAAGACTGATGGGGTTCATCTCACTGCAGTGGGCAATGCCATATTTTTGAATACATTTGAGGAAGCAATCAATTTATTTGTCACAGACCCTTCTACCCAAAGGTATAATCCTAATAGTTAGATTAAAAAGATCAGCCTTGTAAGGCTATCTATATATCATGTGGAATTGCTGAATTGGGGGACAAATTTATGTTGGGCATCATAAATTTGCTGTGGCGGAATTCAGCATTCGATGGGGGGGACGCTTTGCTTAGATAGCTGTTAGATTCTAATGAAACTTTACGCCTTGAGCCTAAGTTTGTTCATTTCAGAATTTTTCTATTTGAACTGGGTGGCTTCTCCCTCATGGAACTGGTTAGCCATACCCTGAGGGTATGTTTCCACCTGGGTCATACTAAAATATTTCTAAATAACTTTTCTATTTGAACTGGGTGGCTTCTCCCTCATGGAAGTGGTTAGCCATAGCCCGAGGGTATGTTTCCACCTGGGTCATACTAAAATATTTCTAAATTGCAAGTCATAGGTCAGGTTTGAACGCGCAGCCGGGGCTGTTTGGATATATAATATGGGATGGATTACATGATACGCTTTGCACAATGCGGAAGGTGTTGTGGAATGCGTGTCATGGAGTGCATTTTGGTGTGCACATTTTATACGAAGTGCACAATGTCAGGATTAGTTTGAGTGCACAATAGTCTGTGCATAATGTTTGGAATACAGTGGAGCGTACAAATAGGATGTGCGCATTATTTGGAGTGTTAAAAAATTTGGAGCGTACAAACAGGATGTGCGCAATATTTAGAATGCTAAAAATTGTGGAGCGTACAAACAGGATGTACGCAATATTTGGAATACTCTATTTTAAAAAATTTGGAGCGTACTATAGGAGGTGCGCAATTTCTGGAGTGTTACAAAATTTGGAGCGTACAAATAGGATGTGCGCAATATTTAGAATGCTAAAAAATTGTGGAGCGTACAAACAGGATGTACGCAATATTTGGAATACTGTTTTTATAAAAAATTGGAGCGTACTATAGGAGGTGCGCAATTTCTGGAATTTTACAAAATTTTGGAGCACACATTTGGAGTGTGCACATTTTGGAATACTCAAAATGACAAAATTGGAATTCACAATATTTGGAGTGCAACTATTTTAATAATTCAGTCCTCGTGCGTGCAAGCTGGATCATACATTGTCACTGCGTCCCCCCCCTCTTCGATCTGAATCTACTCGGTGTCCAAATACTGCCAAATAAAAACAAGACTGTGTAAAACAAGTCAACAAGACAGCTTTATTGAAATAATATTTTATTAAACTATATATTTTGCATCAGGAAATGTGAATAAATAATTTTATTTTATTTCTATGTATGTTTTTTGTACAAGTGAGTGTTTGTTGTACAAGTGAGCATCCTAAATAATAGGGATTATCAACTAAATGATAATCCCATTTATTTGGTGCGAATGAATTGGATGGACTGTCATTATGGGTCACAATTGCAGCTCCAGGGTGGTAGTTCGCTTATAATTAGGTTTAAACAAAGTCTGATCGTATTTTCCATCTCGTATCGGCCATGACAGTTGGTCCAGGTCACTGAGCGCTTGCACCTTGTATGTTGTTCAGTAGTCAGGCGTCTTGTAGAACTGGAAGGTGATTTAACGTCTTGCGCAGGCTCAGGGAAACCTTCCTTTTCCGTTTTTCCAAATCCTGCAAAAGGAAGTCGCCATTTTTTAAGGAGAATCAAAAAACCCACCCACCCACCGCTGTCATTGTGGTCTTGTTGGCAGTCCAGGAAGTTTTTACATTATACTGCCGAAAGTTCTTTTGATTTCAGGTTTCTAATTGGATTGTTCATCATTTGATCCTGATGCAAACAGTTGAAATGGACGAAACCAAAGACTGATGTTCAAAGGGGCGCTGTGGACAGTTGTGTTAAGTTTAGAGTTGCCTTGCACTTTCTTCACCGAGACATGCTAATGATAAACTCAAGTGGGGGCAGAATTCAGCATTCGATGGGGGGGACGCTTTGCTTAGATAGCTGTTAGATTCTAATGAAACTTTACGCCTTGAGCCTAAGTTTGTTCATTTCAGAATTTTTCTATTTGAACTGGGTGGCTTCTCCCTCATGGAACTGGTTAGCCATACCCTGAGGGTATGTTTCCACCTGGGTCATACTAAAATATTTCTAAATAACTTTTCTATTTGAACTGGGTGGCTTCTCCCTCATGGAAGTGGTTAGCCATAGCCCGAGGGTATGTTTCCACCTGGGTCATACTAAAATATTTCTAAATTGCAAGTCATAGGTCAGGTTTGAACGCGCAGCCGGGGCTGT
Source organism: Lucinisca nassula (assembly GCA_963580285.1). NCBI lineage: Eukaryota > Metazoa > Mollusca > Bivalvia > Lucinida > Lucinidae > Lucinisca > Lucinisca nassula. The sequence continues at coordinate 118,781,771 of OY757012.1, forward strand.
TTGGATATATAATATGGGATGGATTACATGATACGCTTTGCACAATGCGGAAGGTGTTGTGGAATGCGTGTCATGGAGTGCATTTTGGTGTGCACATTTTATACGAAGTGCACAATGTCAGGATTAGTTTGAGTGCACAATAGTCTGTGCATAATGTTTGGAATACAGTGGAGCGTACAAATAGGATGTGCGCATTATTTGGAGTGTTAAAAAATTTGGAGCGTACAAACAGGATGTGCGCAATATTTAGAATGCTAAAAATTGTGGAGCGTACAAACAGGATGTACGCAATATTTGGAATACTCTATTTTAAAAAATTTGGAGCGTACTATAGGAGGTGCGCAATTTCTGGAGTGTTACAAAATTTGGAGCGTACAAATAGGATGTGCGCAATATTTAGAATGCTAAAAAATTGTGGAGCGTACAAACAGGATGTACGCAATATTTGGAATACTGTTTTTATAAAAAATTGGAGCGTACTATAGGAGGTGCGCAATTTCTGGAATTTTACAAAATTTTGGAGCACACATTTGGAGTGTGCACATTTTGGAATACTCAAAATGACAAAATTGGAATTCACAATATTTGGAGTGCAACTATTTTAATAATTCAGTCCTCGTGCGTGCAAGCTGGATCATACATTGTCACTGCGTCCCCCCCCTCTTCGATCTGAATCTACTCGGTGTCCAAATACTGCCAAATAAAAACAAGACTGTGTAAAACAAGTCAACAAGACAGCTTTATTGAAATAATATTTTATTAAACTATATATTTTGCATCAGGAAATGTGAATAAATAATTTTATTTTATTTCTATGTATGTTTTTTGTACAAGTGAGTGTTTGTTGTACAAGTGAGCATCCTAAATAATAGGGATTATCAACTAAATGATAATCCCATTTATTTGGTGCGAATGAATTGGATGGACTGTCATTATGGGTCACAATTGCAGCTCCAGGGTGGTAGTTCGCTTATAATTAGGTTTAAACAAAGTCTGATCGTATTTTCCATCTCGTATCGGCCATGACAGTTGGTCCAGGTCACTGAGCGCTTGCACCTTGTATGTTGTTCAGTAGTCAGGCGTCTTGTAGAACTGGAAGGTGATTTAACGTCTTGCGCAGGCTCAGGGAAACCTTCCTTTTCCGTTTTTCCAAATCCTGCAAAAGGAAGTCGCCATTTTTTAAGGAGAATCAAAAAACCCACCCACCCACCGCTGTCATTGTGGTCTTGTTGGCAGTCCAGGAAGTTTTTACATTATACTGCCGAAAGTTCTTTTGATTTCAGGTTTCTAATTGGATTGTTCATCATTTGATCCTGATGCAAACAGTTGAAATGGACGAAACCAAAGACTGATGTTCAAAGGGGCGCTGTGGACAGTTGTGTTAAGTTTAGAGTTGCCTTGCACTTTCTTCACCGAGACATGCTAATGATAAACTCAAGTGGGGGCAGAATTCAGCATTCGATGGGGGGGACGCTTTGCTTAGATAGCTGTTAGATTCTAATGAAACTTTACGCCTTGAGCCTAAGTTTGTTCATTTCAGAATTTTTCTATTTGAACTGGGTGGCTTCTCCCTCATGGAACTGGTTAGCCATACCCTGAGGGTATGTTTCCACCTGGGTCATACTAAAATATTTCTAAATAACTTTTCTATTTGAACTGGGTGGCTTCTCCCTCATGGAAGTGGTTAGCCATAGCCCGAGGGTATGTTTCCACCTGGGTCATACTAAAATATTTCTAAATTGCAAGTCATAGGTCAGGTTTGAACGCGCAGCCGGGGCTGTTTGGATATATAATATGGGATGGATTACATGATACGCTTTGCACAATGCGGAAGGTGTTGTGGAATGCGTGTCATGGAGTGCATTTTGGTGTGCACATTTTATACGAAGTGCACAATGTCAGGATTAGTTTGAGTGCACAATAGTCTGTGCATAATGTTTGGAATACAGTGGAGCGTACAAATAGGATGTGCGCATTATTTGGAGTGTTAAAAAATTTGGAGCGTACAAACAGGATGTGCGCAATATTTAGAATGCTAAAAATTGTGGAGCGTACAAACAGGATGTACGCAATATTTGGAATACTCTATTTTAAAAAATTTGGAGCGTACTATAGGAGGTGCGCAATTTCTGGAGTGTTACAAAATTTGGAGCGTACAAATAGGATGTGCGCAATATTTAGAATGCTAAAAAATTGTGGAGCGTACAAACAGGATGTACGCAATATTTGGAATACTGTTTTTATAAAAAATTGGAGCGTACTATAGGAGGTGCGCAATTTCTGGAATTTTACAAAATTTTGGAGCACACATTTGGAGTGTGCACATTTTGGAATACTCAAAATGACAAAATTGGAATTCACAATATTTGGAGTGCAACTATTTTAATAATTCAGTCCTCGTGCGTGCAAGCTGGATCATACATTGTCACTGCGTCCCCCCCCTCTTCGATCTGAATCTACTCGGTGTCCAAATACTGCCAAATAAAAACAAGACTGTGTAAAACAAGTCAACAAGACAGCTTTATTGAAATAATATTTTATTAAACTATATATTTTGCATCAGGAAATGTGAATAAATAATTTTATTTTATTTCTATGTATGTTTTTTGTACAAGTGAGTATTTGTTGTACAAGTGAGCATCCTAAATAATAGGGATTATCAACTAAATGATAATCCCATTTATTTGGTGCGAATGAATTGGATGGACTGTCATTATGGGTCACAATTGCAGCTCCAGGGTGGTAGTTCGCTTATAATTAGGTTTAAACAAAGTCTGATCGTATTTTCCATCTCGTATCGGCCATGACAGTTGGTCCAGGTCACTGAGCGCTTGCACCTTGTATGTTGTTCAGTAGTCAGGCGTCTTGTAGAACTGGAAGGTGATTTAACGTCTTGCGCAGGCTCAGGGAAACCTTCCTTTTCCGTTTTTCCAAATCCTGCAAAAGGAAGTCGCCATTTTTTAAGGAGAATCAAAAAACCCACCCACCCACCGCTGTCATTGTGGTCTTGTTGGCAGTCCAGGAAGTTTTTACATTATACTGCCGAAAGTTCTTTTGATTTCAGGTTTCTAATTGGATTGTTCATCATTTGATCCTGATGCAAACAGTTGAAATGGACGAAACCAAAGACTGATGTTCAAAGGGGCGCTGTGGACAGTTGTGTTAAGTTTAGAGTTGCCTTGCACTTTCTTCACCGAGACATGCTAATGATAAACTCAAGTGGGGGCAGAATTCAGCATTCGATGGGGGGGACGCTTTGCTTAGATAGCTGTTAGATTCTAATGAAACTTTACGCCTTGAGCCTAAGTTTGTTCATTTCAGAATTTTTCTATTTGAACTGGGTGGCTTCTCCCTCATGGAACTGGTTAGCCATACCCTGAGGGTATGTTTCCACCTGGGTCATACTAAAATATTTCTAAATAACTTTTCTATTTGAACTGGGTGGCTTCTCCCTCATGGAAGTGGTTAGCCATAGCCCGAGGGTATGTTTCCACCTGGGTCATACTAAAATATTTCTAAATTGCAAGTCATAGGTCAGGTTTGAACGCGCAGCCGGGGCTGTTTGGATATATAATATGGGATGGATTACATGATACGCTTTGCACAATGCGGAAGGTGTTGTGGAATGCATGTCATGGAGTGCATTTTGGTGTGCACATTTTATACGAAGTGCACAATGTCAGGATTAGTTTGAGTGCACAATAGTCTGTGCATAATGTTTGGAATACAGTGGAGCGTACAAATAGGATGTGCGCATTATTTGGAGTGTTAAAAAATTTGGAGCGTACAAACAGGATGTGCGCAATATTTAGAATGCTAAAAATTGTGGAGCGTACAAACAGGATGTACGCAATATTTGGAATACTCTATTTTAAAAAATTTGGAGCGTACTATAGGAGGTGCGCAATTTCTGGAGTGTTACAAAATTTGGAGCGTACAAATAGGATGTGCGCAATATTTAGAATGCTAAAAAATTGTGGAGCGTACAAACAGGATGTACGCAATATTTGGAATACTGTTTTTATAAAAAATTGGAGCGTACTATAGGAGGTGCGCAATTTCTGGAATTTTACAAAATTTTGGAGCACACATTTGGAGTGTGCACATTTTGGAATAATCAAAATGACAAAATTGGAATTCACAATATTTGGAGTGCAACTATTTTAATAATTCAGTCCTCGTGCGTGCAAGCTGGATCATACATTGTCACTGCGTCCCCCCCCTCTTCGATCTGAATCTACTCGGTGTCCAAATACTGCCAAATAAAAACAAGACTGTGTAAAACAAGTCAACAAGACAGCTTTATTGAAATAATATTTTATTAAACTATATATTTTGCATCAGGAAATGTGAATAAATAATTTTATTTTATTTCTATGTATGTTTTTTGTACAAGTGAGTATTTGTTGTACAAGTGAGCATCCTAAATAAATGCACAGAAACTATTTAATGGGAATTGTTAACGACCAATTTTTCGTTAAATGTTAAGGCATTTTGTGTATTCACAACACAAAACCTGCTTATTATGGTCGTTTATACATCAGTGCAGTTTCATCCAAATATTCCATATAGTAAAGGAATAAGTCCCCAAAAACCATTTAATCGGAATTTTTAACGACCATAATTCCGTTAAATGTTAATGTATTTTGCCCATTTACAATCCCAAACCACTCATACCCAATGCCAATGTGTATACAAAATTTGAAGAAAATCCGTGAAAAAATATTCAAGTGATTCATCGGAAACTCCCCAAAACCCCTTATTTTGAACTAAAAAGGGCCATAACTCTGTCAAATGTTAACGGATTTTGCCCATTAACAATCCCATACCACTCATTCCCGATATATACATGTATGCAAAATTTGAAAAAAATTCGTTAAAAATTACTCAAGTTATCGATCGGAAATGGTGCGGACGGACGGACACCGGAGGGTATATCATAATACCCCGCCACTATCGTGTGGTGGGGTATAAAAACAGACAAGCTAAAAATTGAGATTATTTTCTTATTTCTAGTCCAAACATAGTGTGTGGGTGCTCGTTAGAACCACCTCATTGAGGCGGTGAGGTGGTTCAAACGAATGCCCACATTCTATGTTTTGAGCACAAATAAGGAAAATAATGTACCCCCCTGTAAACCTCCTTTTCGTTCTATACATAATGTGGGGTTTGCAGGGGTGTTCATAACGCAAACTTCATAACCTGATGAATAGGGGTGTAACAATGCATCGATAGTTCGATGCATCGTGATAGAGACTGCCTCGATAGCAATGCATTGATAGTACTTTGGACTATCGATAACTATCGCCGATAGTTCATTCAACTATCGATAGTTTGGATAGCTTTTTTTTTTCTTGGATAGACTTTGAAAATATACTTGTACTGTTGTGTAATGACACAAGTATTTTTGCTTAGGATATCCATGCAGCTGTAATCAGGACAGACTGATTAACCTTCGCATATGTGCATAATGATCTGAGTCTTTGCTGGTCGCACATGTGTATAACGTTTTTTTGCTGTGTGGTGAATTTCTCGCGGCGATGAATTTCCCGTCATCATTTTTGCACGTGCTGTTGAGGCAGTCAGAAATTCTCCCGTATTTTTCAATAACAAAACTCCAATGATTATTTGCTCACACAGTTGTTGCATGCAACGTTTTGAAAACATGACAATGAAACCTGTGCGACATGTGAAGGCTCAGATCAGCCAGGGCAGTCATATATAAATGTTTGCTGTTTGTATTAGCCTTCCTTAGTATGGCTTCTGGGACAAACGTCATTTCCCTGTTCAGTTTTGAAGACATTTGCAAGATGCACAAGCTGATCTTTTGTACGAAGAAATGTCTGTTTTTGCTGTGTGCTGATTCATTCACATAGGTAAATGTATATAAACGACGGTATAATGCAGTTTAACTTGTTGTATATGTGACTATTTTTGCGTCCGACAAACACAATAGCTAATGAGTATTATGAGTATCTGAAGCAGGACTCGCAGGTAACAAAAACACTGCATATTACTAAATGAAAACACCGACTTGATCATTGCTTTACTTCTATTTTGATAGTCTAGCTTTTGATGCTAACTTCAAACAAAAAAATATGCAGTTTGTTAGATTCATGTCACCCTTAAAGAGGTGCTAAAATGTCGTGCTGTGATTACGTAATACTATGCAATGATTAATCGGGTTACCTAATTTCATGAATCCACAGATTAATTTAGTACAGGCGGCAAACATCAAACAATTGAAGAACGATCACTCGATCAGCATGTCAGTTTCCACAAGCAGAAAATCTCAAACACTGCCAAGGTGTAATGTGTATAGGTATTAAAGCTATGATAACCATCACTGACAGGCATATATACTGGAAGCAGCAAGCTATTTTTAGGCGGTGGGTCCTTCTGTAGGTGGTGGGGATATATAAAGAGCCCCGAGGGAATGAATGCTGATATTGTAACACACAATAAACATACAATTTTAGGCCATTGCAATTTTCCTAACTTGTTCTGTCACTCTTAGCCATTTTATGTGAGTGATATTAACATCTATGAATGATTTATAACAGTACCCGATAGTATCACGATAGTATCGTGATAGTATGCTGCGATAGTGATAGTATCGTGATAGTAGTTTTCACGATAGCAATACTATCACGATAGTCAAAATTGGCCTCGATAGTCAGCCCTACTGATGAATATGAATTAACCGAAGTAAACAAGCTATCAGTGTTCGAGCCACTGAAGTTATACTGCTGATTTACTGCCATTTTTCAAAGGGAGATAACTTTCGAGACTTCCTGTTCGTTTTCTATAAGCCCTGACCCATTGAAAAAGGGATCTAAGCTTAAAGGAAAGAATTTGCTCCTCAGGAGCAAATTCTTTCCTTTAAGAGTTGACCCCTATTGACATGGGAGACAAAAATACTTCTGCTGGAGTTGCCTCCCCTGAAAGTGTATCCATTCCCCCTAACTGCGTTATGTCACGAATCTCATTCTTGCCATTTGAGAACCACAAAGGTATAATATCTCTAAGTTTCTATACCTAACTTTCCCAAGACCTGCTACCATAATGATCTTAAGTATTGGGACATATAGGTCTAAACAAACAGGTCTTAACAGATCAGGGTCTACACTGTTTGCCATTTCCTCTGTACCTTTTGGACTCACTGCTGGATTGTGAAACAAATTTGTCAAAAACAAGTTATCATGAATAACGGAATTTTTTCAATATTCAAAGGGCAATAACTCAAAAGTAGGCAATCCAGAGTTATGGTTCATGCGCTCTGCACATCGTTTTATAGTGCTTTACATTTGTGTGAAATTTCATGAAAATACCCTAAATGGTTTTTGAGTTACGATGAATAACGGAAATATGGAAGTACGGAATCACAAAAGGACAAGGCAAATCCAATATAGCCCCCACGTTTTCAAAGCGGGGCTATAATTAGGAAAATTACAGCAAGTTCTTAAGGCATCCGTTTTTATGGTAGTTGGTGTAGCTGAGCAGGCTCGTTTGTGTGTTACCTAATTACGATAACACACCCGTGCGTTAACACACCCGTGCATTTTTCACATCTCCAAAATGGATATTTTTCTGACGAAAATCCGTGATATTTATGTTATAAATGTTCAAAACATAGGTTGAGGGTGCTCGTTAGAACCGCCATAGGTTGAGGGTGCTCGTTAGAACTGCCTCAGTGAGGCGGTTCTAACGAGTACCCACAACCTATGTCTTGGTGCAGAAATAAGAAAAATAATGAATACCCCCGTAAACCCCAGTTTTCTCTATAGAAAGTGGGGTTTAGTGGGGTCTTCATTTCACAGACTTGTTCACGTGATGTGATCGCAAACCTAAAGATAAGTTTTCTTGTGATTGGGTGTGTTTATTAAGTCAAATACCACAAGACTATTACTAAGGTGAACAGCAACCATTTTTCAAGGAAGACAAATTTCCTATCACATCTGCAGTGCATAAAGGTCTAAGTGTGGTATATGCTTTTTCAAAATCTGAAAAACAGTCTCTAAAGGACCTGGCCCACAGCCCCAATTTTCTGTTCCACATTACAACTAGACACATCCAACATTTGTTGAAAATTTCAAGAACTTCCAGAAAAATCTTTGACAGAAAAAGGTACTGTAATGATCGTAATTACTGGGATAGATAGGCCTAAGCAAACAGTGCCAACCCAGATCAGACTGCTCCTGAAGGAGCAGTCTGATCAGGGTCTCACTGTTTGCCATTCCGTCTGCACCATTTGGACTCCTTGCTGGGTGATGAATCAAATTTGTAAAAAAAAATTTGAGAATTACAGAAAGTTCTCAAGGTGTCCAAACTAATAGGATTTTTAAGGTAGAGATGAATGAAAATATTTCATTGCAAGACTGACGAAGGGCGGGGGTACAACTTTAATAAACATGATCCCCCACTACCACATCTGAAGTGAATGAAGACATAAGTGTGTAGTATTCTTAATAAAATCTGACAAAGGATGAGGAAGTTATTTAGCAAATAACATATTACATTGCCAAAAAAATTACAAAGGGGAACAACTAGAACTGGCCTCAGTTCCTATTTTTTTCCAACAATACAACTAGTCACAATCAACATTTGTACCAAATTTCAAGAATCTAGGTCTGTTAGTTTCTGAAATTTCTTCGATGGAAAAAAAAACAACAACAAACAAGAGGCCCATGGGCCACTATGCTCACCAGAGCTCAGGTGGGCACTGCCCAATGGCAGCCATGTATTTTAAAAATATCATTTTAATCTACAAATGAACCCCAATGTCCAAATGAGCACCCATGTGGACTCAGTATCTGAAACATTAGGCCTTTTATGAAGTAGAGGTGGTGGGGCATGGACCCAACGGAGCCCTGGTTGGTATCACTAAATGCGTCTTATCATAAGAAACAAAACTAGAGAAAGTGACCAGTGGGTCACGTATACCCCCGGCCAGTGTCACCCTCTGATATATCTTTCGAGCTTGTGTGTGATATGAATGAAGTCAAGAAGCTATAAGAATCTATAAATGTGCTTGTAAAAGCTAAACCAAACATAAAATTTCTAAATGGACCAAGGGAGTGAGGGCATCAAATAGAACATACAGGCATCTATAAACTTTGACATAAAACTTTAACCAAATGCAAAAATTTCTAAGTCTGTGACCTTGAGGTCAAGGTCACCATGGGTGGGCGAAGGGACATGCATCATGAAATCATTTATCAAAAATGAAGAGAATCTAACATGTGGTTACAGGAATATCAGCCATGAAAAAGGTTTAACACAAAACTTTGACGTACATGTAAAAGTAGATGAACAGACAGACAGACAGCCCTACCAGGGGCTTGACCCAGAGGCTTAGATATTCCATATGAAAGGTAATGCTATAGAGATATCCTTTACAAAACATGAAGAGAATCTAACATGAGGTTACAGAGATATCAGCAATTAAAAAGGTTTAACACAAAACTTTGACGTAAAATTAGATGAACAGACAGACAGACAGTCCACCCAGGGGCTTGACCCAGGGGCTTAGATATTCCATATGAAAGGTAATGCAATAGAGATGTCCTGTAACAAACATGAAGAGAATCTAATATGTGGTTACAGAGATATCAGCAATGAAAAAGGTTTAACACAAAACTTTGACGTAAAAGTAGATGAACAGACAGACAGACAGACAGACAGCCCACCCAGGGGCTTGACCCAGGTGATTAGATACTCCATATGAAAGGTAATGCTATAGAGATATCCTGTACCAAATATGAAGAGAATCCAACCTGTGGTTACAGAGATATGAGCAATCAAAAAGGTTTAACGCAAAACTTTGACGTAAAGGTTGACGAACGACCGAACGAACGAACATACGAACGAACCAACGAACGGACGGAAAGACGAAAACTATATACCCCCTGACATACTTCGTATGCCGGGGGTATAAATATATATGGTTTAGCAGTGGAGATCTGTAAGGCCTCTTAAACAGTGGAGGGGTTGGGGCATGCCCTGTTGATCCCAGGAAAGCCCAAGATTGTTGTCCCTAAATGTGTCTTATCATAAGGACCAAGTATATATATATGGTTTAGTGCTGGGAATCTGACCGGTTTCTGAGATTTGAGGCCCTTTTATGAAGTGGAAAGGATAGGAATGGCCCCTGCGGACCCCCCCACCCTACAGTAGGTGTGCTAATAATAAGGAACAAGAACATATATGATTATGGGGTGGGGATTTGAATGGTTTCTGAAATATAAAGCCTTTCATGAAGTGGAAGGGCGGGGCACATTGCCTCAGCACAAAGAGACCCCCAGGTTGTTGTGATTGAACGAGTCTTATCATAAGGAACAAGTATATGGTTTAGGGGTGGGGATCTGAATTATTTCTGAGATATATGGCTTTTAATGAAGTAAAGCGGTGGGGCATGGCCTGGGCGTGCCCCGGGGACTCCCAAGCTGGTGTCACTGAATGCGTCTTATCATAAGAAAGATGAATATATATGGTTTAGGGTGGGGCTAAGAACATTCTCTGAGATATAAGGCCTTTTGTGAAGTGGAGGGCTGGGGCAAGGCCCCGGGAGACTCCCAGGTTGGTGTCAATGAATGTGTCTTATCAAAAGGAACAAGAATATATATGGTTTAGGGTGGCCATCTGTAGGGTTTCCGAGATATTGTGATATGAAATGGAGGGGGTGGGGCATGGCCCCAGCACATCCCTGGGGACCCCCAGGTTGGTGTCACTGAATGCATCTTATCATAATGAACAAGAATATATATGGTTTAGGGGTGGGGATCTGAACAGTTTCTGAGATATATATCCTTTTGCTAAGTGGAGGGATGGGGCATGGCCCCAGCGCATCCCTGAGGATCCCCAGGTTGGTGTCAATGAATGTGTCTTATCATAAGAAGCAAGAATATATATGGTTTAGGTGCGGGAATCTGTAAGGTTTCCGAGATCTTGGGCCTTTTATGAAATGGAGGGGGTGGGGCATGGCCCCGGCGCATCCCGGGGACTCCGAGGTTGATGTCACTGAATGGGTCTTATAATAAGGAACAAGAATATATATGGTTTAGGGCTGGGGATCTAAATAGTTTCCGAGATATTGGGCCTTTTATTAAGTGGAGGGGGTGGGGCATGACCTCTGCGCATCCCTGAGGACCCCCAGGTTGGTGTTACTGAATGCATCTTATCAATAGGAACAAGAATATATATGGTTTAGGGGTCGGGATCTGAATGGTTTCTGAGATATATGGCCTTTTATGAGGTGGAGGGGTGGGGCATGGCCCCGGCACAACCTGGGGGACCCTAAGGTTGGCATAAAAGCATATGGTTGAGAGAAGTTTACTTAAGAAACATTTCTATAAAAGTTTTGTCAAAATATCTGACAATAACTTGGCAGTAAATGCCATTTTTCAATTTTCCCCATTATAAGTCTATGGAAACCCTAAGTTGCCATAGCAACCAAACTAATGAGCCGATTTTCATAAAAAACATAAAATGTTGGCCCAATCGGCCCAGTGGCTTCAGAGGAGAAGATGTTTATAAGTGTTGACGCCAGACATACGACGACAATGACGACGGACAACTGCCTATCCTATTAGCTCCCCCGGAGCCTTCGGCTCTGGTGAGCTAAAAAACTCTTAATACAGCTAATTACAAAATGGATTCACTCTAAACCACTTTATCACACAGTCCCAATTTTCTTTCCCACAGTCTAACATGTCACACCCAACAACTGTACCAAACATCAAGACCACAGATCAAGTAGTTCCTGATAAATCTTTAATGTCAGCCTCAATAGTGCAATGTGTGTGTGTGTGTGTGTGTGAATTCGGGTTTAACGTCGCTTTCAACAATTTTTCAGTCATATCACGACGGTGTCTGGTTGTGACAGGGAGCTCAATGCTCACGTTTATAGTGCTGCCTCACTGAAGTATCATGTCCCAGACACATTGCATGATACCACACCCAGTCACATTATCCTGACACTGGATCGACCAGTCCTAGCTCTTCCCCGTAAACCTGAGTGCCAAGCGAGGAGCAGCTAGTACCATTTTTAACGACTTTGGTATGTTGCGGCCCGGGATCGAACCCCAGACCTCCCGTTCCCCGGAGCGGACACTCTACCAACTGAGCTATCGGGGCCGGTCAATAGTGCAATGGTTAACGTGTTCGACTCAAGATGTGTCCTTGGGCAAGACACGTAATGACACTGCCTCACTCCACCCAGGTGTAAATGGGTAGCAGTGGTGTAATAGTCACTGCCTCTCTCTTGCGCGCGCGAAAACATCTGTAATGAGTGTTCGAGAGCGATTAAATAAGCTTGAAGCTTCCATCGCAATCAAACTAAAATAAATTAGTATAAACTAAATCTTTAACGGAAAAATGTTTACAAAATTATATACTGTTATAAAAATTCCTCATACCCTCTGTCCTTTCTTCCTGTGTTCTCCAAGATCAGTAATACCTCGTGGAACACAAATCCATTCTGTCTGTTCACTGGGATTCTCTTCCTCTCTACGTGTACCTCGCAGGGCCTGGTTCCTAGCTGTACTGTACTCCTGCTCTCTCTGCTCATGGCTTTGCTGAAAAGCAGATCAAAACCTAGCTTAGCTCAATAAAATCATAGGCAGTCAAAAATTAAAACTATTCTAGCAAGTTACATATCTATTACAGTAGTATTTTTGCAAAAAAAAAAAAAAAAAAAAAAAAAAAATATGCAATGCAAAAGCTATTCACATTAATAAAACATGCCTATTCAAATGTATTGAAAGTTTCACCCACAAAACATGTTGGGGCCGGGGCTGGGCCATTTTTGGCCCTAAGGCTATAATTTGAACAATCTTGGTAGAGGTCCACTAGATGAAGCTTCATACCAAATATCAAAGACCTGGACCTTCTGCTTTCAGACAAGAAGATTTTAAAGATTTTCCCTATGTATATCAATGTATAACCAGTGGGCCACTTTTTGGTCCCAAGACTATCATTTGAACAATCTTGGTAGAGGTCCACTAGATTAAGCTTTATTATACCAAATATCGAAGACCTGGGCCTTGTGGTTTCAGACAAAAAGATTTTTTAAGGCTTTCCTTATACAAGTCTATGCAAAATATGTGGGCCCCTGGGCAGGGCCATTTTTTGCCCCAAGGTTATAATTTTGAACAAACTTGGTAGAGGTCCACTATATGAAGCTTCATACCAGAAGATTTTTAAGATTTCAGTTAAAAATCTATTTTTAGCTCCTGTGACTTAGATGTACAATGGACTGGAACCATTTGAACAACTTTGAAAGAGGATTAATTAAAAATCATTCCTGTGAAGTTTGGTCAAAATCTGAACAGTGGTTTAGGAGATTTTGTTCGAAGAAATTGTTTACGGACAGATGCACGCATGCACACATGTACGAACTGACGACGGATGATGGACAAAATGTGATCACAAAAGCTCACCTTGCCATTTGGCGGGACAGGTGTGCTAAAAACACTGCCCAACATGTTAATGTTTTCCCAAAAGAACCAATCTTGTGAAAATTTCCAACAAACATACTTTGTTTAAGTAGAACATACATCATCACAAGCTTGATGACAAAGGCTGGAATATTTACAGTCTAACCTGTCTTAAGCAAGCGACCTTATGTTCTAAACTCTAAGACAATAAGGCAAAATTGCTTGCTTAAGACATGTGCTTGCTTGATAGAGGTTTGATAACACTGAAACAACTGTTTAGTTCCGACCAAGGGTACTCATCAGGTGACTCAGACACTTATTGACTAATTGCTAATTCAAAAATAAAGAAGTATCATATATTTGAATGCTTTTGAAAAGCTTCCACTTGTTTATACTGCCAATAGGGTTAAAGTTTGGTACAAGCCCCTGCCCTCCTTATCCTCACAAAGACATACATTGTTATTGTATTGGTTCAGTGGTTCCGCTATAAACTGATTTTTGTTTATGACTGTTGCTGAATAGACCCAACCAAAAAACAAGTTGCCTTTGTTTACTTTTCTGAATTACAGTCGAACTTCAATGGCTCGAACACCTTTGGGACCACGAAAATCTGTTCGAGACAGGGGTAGTTCGAGCCACTGAGGGTTACTGTCAGGAGGCATCACGAGATACCTTTAGACATCTTTTCGGTGTTTTATGATGAAAATGTATGCTGTGTGTACTCATTAGAATCGCCTCATCGAGGCGATTCTAGTGAGTACACACAGCATACTTTTGCAAGATAAAAGACTAAAATATCCTTAATTATCCCCCATTATTTCTTATGTAGAGGATTACGCTAGGGGCTCAAGAATGGGTTCGACACATCCATGGTAAACGAGCCATCGGTGTTCGAGCCATCGAAGTTCTACTGTACCAAGTGTTTGCACCTGACCAGTTACAATCAACTTCGATGGTTAATGTAATGGTAGACTGCATTACTTTTACTTTACTTTTAGTTTAGTTGATAGGGGACACAAGTTGGTTCAACTTATATATCCCCCTTTCGTTTGGACACCCAGGAATTGTCTTTTATTTTCTATACATGTATTTCTCACCAGTACTAGTTGGGTAAACATTGTTAATTATCCATTAAGCACGGTTCAAACAACAGCCGACGATTATTACATAAACTTGTATTCAATGGATTTTCCAAAATAATTCTGATGGTTCCCAGTACACTCAAACTTATATAGTAGAATGACGGCAACCAGTACACTTTTCACACATTTTATCCTTAGTGTGTTCTTTTAGCAGTCTAAAGCAATACTGGTCACACTAAACACCGAAATATTTGGAAACCTTGTCAGGCGCTCTAAAATTTGTATATTGGCATAAAATAATGTGAAGAATTGTTACAGCCAAAAACAAGAAACACTAGAGCTGTCAGTGAAACTGACTAGGGCCCCGGCAGCGCTATCAGAAATTTGTGGACGGACAGACAGACAGACAGACGGAGGGACAGAGTGATTACTATAGGGCACCCACACTTTCAGTGCGGGGCCCTAAAAATGGCCCCTCACAAGCAGTTTTTGTGCTATTTTCGGATAAAATTTTAAAAATTTAGTAGTCATTGGTCGTGTTAAACAGGTGCTTCCTTAATAGGGTTCATTTACATGGAAAATCCATCGGGGTTGGGATGGCAACTGGTCGCATAAGACAGGTTCAAATGTTGTCACATCAACGATTCTCTACAAATCCTTTTAGAATAAATTGATTTGACTTATCATGCTTTTATTTGTTTGGAGCTTAATGGCCCAGTCTTCACTAATTTGGTCATATGGAGTTAGTCTGTTTACCTAACCACACATTTCCTAGGCAGGCTTATATATTATCAGTTAACCTGTACAGTGCACATTCCTTCCCCAGAAACCGACAACTACCCTTCATGATAAGCAGGAGACAATGACTGTAGAAAAGGTTCTGTGATCAATCTCCAGAAAAGAATGTTGGCGACCCGGCGGGTATCATACCCACAACCTCCTGATCAACAGTCAGATGCACATCAGACAACCAAGGCAAGAAAATGCGAAAACAAACTCATGTTGGCAAATTATTATTTCACAACAACATTTGTTATTCATGATAAAAGACAATACAGAATAATTATTTCTCAATAGTAACCTATCTATCTTCTTATACTGAGTCTGCCATATTTGGCCATTACCTCAGTTGAATGGGTGGCAAAATTTAGAATTTAACTGAAAAAAGGGTCACTGAATGCATCCATAAAACTATTTACAATCTGCATAACAGAGGTATCCTAAAACGCATACCTCTGAGTTTCAATCTTACACTGTATGGGCTTCTGTTCCAAGGACGTTCATCTGTCCCGGTTTATTTTTTTTAAGGTTTGTCTGTGGGTGTTTGTGTCGCTTATATTATTTTATTTTGGATAGCCTATTGGCCCTTTTGTGGGAGAGTGGCTGTCCTTTTGGCTTTCCCCTATTGATGTTTCCATTAGGGTGTGTTGTTTCATGTTTGTGTTTCTTTCCCTTTGGTGTCTCTGATGGGAGCTGTGGGTTAATTGTATCGATTCCTGATCATTGCCGCCACTTCTACTTTGAGCTCTTCTGCAGACTTGGCATTCACCGCAGAGGAGGGAAGACTATTCCACTGAGGAATAGTTCTCTATTCCACTGAGGAATAGTTCTAAGAAAGAAGGAGTTCTTCAGGGCATTGCTAGGCACCTTCTGCAACTACCTTATGAAACACTCACATGCTAAATCATAAAAAAGATTAAATAATTACCTTGGACAAGGCACTCTCTTCTGTCTCATCTGCAAAACCCATCTCTATCAGATTTTGGTTGGCATAGAACTGGCCTCCCTGAATAACCTGAATCAACTCAACTCGCAGAACGCCATGCACTATAGAGTATGGCTGAAATGTAGTAAACTCTATGTAACAAATAAACTATGAAGATATTCTTTCCTTTAAGAGTAGACCCCTTTTGCAGAGGGGCTGAGTTTAAAGGCAATGCTGAAAGCAAATGGGAAGTCCAGAAAGTTGTCTCCATTGGAAAAATGGTGACAATAGGGCAGGTTTATTCCTGCCTGACAACTACAGACAAGTAAACATCCAACCAAGAGTAATTTTATGCCAAACAGAAGCACCCACTATACTGCAGCTGAAAGACTTCTGCCACTTTATTGCATTAAAGACTTTTGCCACTTTATTGCACCTGAAAGACTTTTGCCACTATATTGCACCGGAAGGACTTTGCCTCTATATTGAACTTGAAAGGCTGCCACTATACTGCACACAAACACTCTTTGTCACTACACTGCACCTGAAAAGCTTTGTCACTTTATTGCACCATAAAGACTTTTGCCTCTTTATTGCATCTGAAAGACTTTTGTCACTATACTGCACCTGAAATACATTTGCCACTTTATTGCACCAGAAAGACTTTTGCCTCTATATTGCACCTGAAAGACTTTTGTCTCTATATTGCACCTGAAAGACTTTCGATACTATATTGCACCTGAAAGACTTCTGCTGCTATATTGCACCTGAAAGACTTTTGCCACTATATTGCACCTGAAAGACTGCCTCTATATTGCATTTGAAAGGCTGCTACTATACTGCACACTTAAGTCCTTTGTCACTACATTGCACCTGAAAGACTTTTGTCTCTATATTGCACCTGAAAGACTTTTGATACTATATTGCACCTGATAGACTTCTGCTGCTATATTGCACCTGAAAGACTTTTGCCACCAGGGCTCGAGAAAATGTCGGTTTTCCGGTTCTGAACCGATTTTGGGTTTACTGAACCGATTTTAACTGAAAAAGAAGTTTAAAAAATCGGTCCATAATTCAATAAAATTTTCAAAAAATCGGTTCAAAAATTTTCGCTAAATCATGGTTGTAAAAACAAGCTGACCGTTTGCCACTGATAATCCAAGCATGCGTACAAAAATCGCCTACAGCACAAGGTGTTAGACTGGTTCATTATCTAACTAGGTGAAAATCGGACAAGTCCACGTCGGGTTCTTTGATCTTATCGCAGCGAAATTTGACCTGTGTGTTAAAATTATTCAACCGTGAACAATGGCCTCAGGCGTTATCGGCATGCTAGCAGGGTGAGAAAATAAGGTCAATCAATGCAGGACATACGCTAGTTTGTTTACACAAGTCATTAATTTATGGCTTACTATAGAACCGGTATTTAAATATATAATTGTTTTGTTTTTTCACAGGGCGCAATTTTCAATACCCACCTGTCATGTCTGTTAAGACTTCCAAAGAAAATGCCTTTATTTTCACCCATTCTTAACGATATTTCTATTAAGAAATACGCTCCATTGAAACTAATAACATAAACCACGTGTGTATTATGCCCTTGAATGAATTAAAATGAAACCGCATGACGTCATTTTCCGATCACGTGCGATCAATATCGGTCGCTGTTTGTAGACAAAGCGATTTCTTTCAGGCTTGTGTGATCGCGGAATATGTATTTATATTCTTTAGAACTCGGTTCGGCCACGTAAGATTTTCAATGACTCGTTCGGCCATGTTTTGGTTTGAGAGTAAAGAAATGTTTTTCGATTTTTTAACCCGTTCAAAACAATTTTTTTTTTAGAAATCCGCTCTATTAAAATCAGTGACATAAAACTGATGTGTGTGTGTTACGTCCGTGACTGCATTAATGTGTATTGTGTAAAAGGAAACGGTACAACGTCATTTTCCGACCACGTGGCTGCAATCGGTCGCCATTTATAAACAAGAGGGCCCAGATGGCCCTGGTTCGCTCACCTGAACCAATGTATAACAAGTGGGCCCCGGGCAGGGTCAATTTTGGCCCCAGGCCTATAATTTGAACAATCTTGGTAGAGGTCCACAAGATGAAGCTTCATATTGAATATGAAAGACCTGGGCTTTCTGGTTTCAGAGAAGAAGATTTTAAAGGTTTACCCTGCATATAGAAGTCAATGTAAAACAAGATTTTCCCTATATAAGTCTATGTTAAACCAAAGGGCCCCGGAGCAGGGGCATTTTTGGCCCCAGGGTTATAATTTGAACAATCTTGGTAGAGGTCCACTAGCTGAAGCTTCATAACAAATATCAAAGACCTAAGCCTTGTGTTTCAGAGAAGATGATTTTTAAAGATTTTCCCTATATAAGTCTATGTAAAACCAAAGGGCCACATGGCGGAGGCATTTTTGGTCTCAGGGCTATAATTTGAACAATCTTTATAGAGGTCCACTAGCTGAAGCTTCATAACAAATATCGAAGACCTAAGCCTTGTGGTTTCAAAGAAGAAGATTTTTCAAAATTTTCCCTATATACGTCTATGTAAAACCAAAGGGCCCCGGAGGGGGGGCATTTTTGGCCCCAGGGCTATAATTTGAACAATCTTGGTAGAGGTCCACAAGATGAAGCTTCATAGCAAATATCAAAGACCTGGGCCTTGCAGTTTCAGAGAAGAAGATTTTTCAAGATTTTCCCTATATAAGTCTATGTAAAACAAAAGGGCCCTGGTGCGGGGGCATTTTTGGCCCCAGCACTATAATTTGAATAATCTTGGTAGGGGTCCACTAGATGAAGCTTCATACCAAATATCAAAGACCTGGGCCTTGCGGTTTCAGAGAAGAAGATTTTTCAAGATTTTCCCTATATAAGCCCATGTAAAACCAAAGGGCCCCCGTGCGGGGCATTTTTAGATCCAGCACTATAATTTGAACAATCTTGGTAGGGGTCCACCAGATAAAGCTTCATATCAAATATCAAAGACCTGGGCCTTGCGATTTCAGAGAAGAAGATTTTTAAAGATTTTCCCTATATAAGCCCATGTAAAACCAAAGGGCCCCCGTGCGGGGGCATTTTTGGCCCCAGCACTATAATTTGAACAATCTTGGTAGGGGTCCACTAAATGAAGCTTCATACCAAATATCAAAGACCTGGGCCTTGCGGTTTCAGAGAAGAAGATTTTTAAAGCTTTTCCCTATATAAGCCCATGTAAAACCAAAGGGCCCCCGTGCGGGGGCATTTTTAGCTCCAGCACTATAATTTGAACAATCTTGGTAGGGGTCCACTAGATGAAGCTTCATACCAAATATCAAAGACCTGGGCCTTGCGGTTTCAGAGAAGAAGATTTTTAAAGATTTTCCCTATATAAGCCCATGTAAAACCAAAGGGCCCCTGTGCGGGGGCATTTTTGGCCCCAGCACTATAATTTGAACAATCTTGGTAGGGGTCCACTAGATGAAGCTTCATACCAAATATCAAAGACCTGGGCCTTGCGGTTTCAGAGAAGAAGATTTTTTAAGTTTGCGGTGAAAAAAATCTATTTTTGGCTACTGTGACCTATATGTGCAACAGACCGGAACCATTTGAACAACTTTGAAAAAGGACCACCTAAGGATCATTCCTGTGAAGTTTGGTCAAAATACGATCAGTGGTTTAGGAGGAGATGTCGTTTGAAGAAAAGTTTACGGACGCACGGACGCATGGACAGACGCACGACGGACGACGGACAAAAAGTGATCCCAAAAGCTCACCTTGTCACTACGTGACAGGTGAGCTAACAAAGCAACTTGGGCAAAATAAAGATGTGTGAAATAAGAGAAATATTATATTTAGGTTTTGAAAAAGGGCAAAAAATATAGTGACCATCGAGCTGATCTTTGACTGCACCAAGCCAGCGGTCTTCAGGTGCTGAGTGACCCGGATATTGGGAAAATGAAAGTAGATGCAATCTGGTGTAGAAAATGAAAGTAGATGAAATCTGAACTATGTGAGCAATAATTACTGTTCATAATCGAGATATGGTGCTTATATTCGTTGACAAGTGTAAGAGCAATATTGGTGTGTCATTCGTTACGCTAATAACACATTTTGAAATTGCAAATCACCAAGGATATTTACGGAAATTACCGAAACCGATCGGCAAATTCCGTAATTTTTTGGCGAAATCTGGCTGGACCGATTTGGATTCTTCAGTTTTTCGAGCCCTGTTTGCCACTATATTGCATCTGAAAGACTCTTCCTCTATATTGTACTTGAAAGGCTGCCACTATACTGCACACTTGTCACTACATTGCACCTGAAAGACTTTTGCCTCTATAATGCACCTGAAAGACTTTTGCTTCTATATTGCATCTGAAAGACTTTTGCCACTATATTGCACCTGAATAACTTCATCATATAGAAGAAATTGATCTTTACATGGGTATACATTATTTTTCTTTTTTCGATCAAAAACCGATTTTGGGTATGCATTAGATTCACCTCACTCAGGTGGTTCTAACGAGCACCAATAATCTATGTTTGAAGTATTTGTAAGAAAAAGATTTTTGTATTCTTAAGAAAATAATCAGACATCTTTATATTGCATGGACATATTATCATAATGTGACACTTAAGACAGATATACATACATACCCTAGCAATTAGTCTGCACTGAGGATTCAAGGTCATTTGTTTGAAGACATTTGTAGCTTCTGAAGTCCATTTGCCATCTGGACACTTGATTGGAGAGGGGCGAATCCTGATCAACCGACATTCAAATGCCTGTAAAAATGATTCAGATATGATGTCTCAAGGCAATCATGTATTACCTTATGCAAAACGACTAGTTAAAGTTCCTACAGCCTCAATTGGAGCCAATCCATGTGAAAAAGAGTTCATAACTTTCTCCAGCTATGTTCTTCAAATGCAGTTGCACAGCAAAATACTGAAATGATCCTTATTACTGTGACAGATAGGCCTAAGCAAACAGTGCAGCCCCAGATCAGACTGCTCCTGAAGGAGCAGTCTGATCAGGGTCTACACTACTTACCATTCTGTCTGCAGCTTTTGTACTCATTGCTGGAGCATGAAACAAATCTGATAAAATTTAAGGAGAATTATTGCAGGTTGGTTGGTTGGTTGATTTGATGTTTAACGTCCCCATCAACACTGTATAGGTCATTTTGGAGACCTTGCTTCCAATTTTGTGGGACTTCTACCCGCAACTGAGATGAAATGACATCTCAAGCCCTTTCACCCAATGAAACCAATAGGGTTTATAAGCATGTGCGGTCAGACTCGCACCGCTTTGCCTGGGATCCTTAAAATGGTTTACCAGTACTCGTGTGTGGTCGGTTTCACCCGTGCATGGGTGTCCGAATTTTTAGGGTTTTATGGTACTAGGACTAAGCACATAACTTCTTGTATTAAGCTACCTCAAGGCCTCTTTGGGCCCCTGCCCAAGTGCCCTTCTTGAATTAGCAGAGAGGTGGGAATGACAGTACGAAGGATTTTATGATAGATCTCCAAGAAAGAATGCTGCGACACAGCTGGTATCAATCCCGCAACTTTCGGATCACCTGTTAGATGCGCATCTGACAGAGCTACCAAGACCGGCAGATGTAGAACCTAAGAAACTGTAGAGGTATTGTACTATCAAAGCAGCAAATCATCAGGTAACTGATTACACTGCACGGATGCGCAGGCTGATCTGCACCTGTTACCAAGGCAGGCAAATGTCCTATCCAGGCAGCAAACGCTAATGTGCTGATCAGACTGATTTGTTGTTCGAAAATGGCTAACACAGGTTTTCTCATGAGGTTGCTCATTTGCTCAATTACCTTACATGTAACTGAAAATGGTATGAGCCACATTACGCAAGAATGTGTCTTTGGACAAATGCTCAATGTTAGCCCATATCCTGCTGAATATTTGAATCAGCCACACCCATTTCTGACTATCAGCCAATCAGATAACTTGACAATGTATTTGTCCAGATTCACAAACTGAATGACAAACAGTGTTGATGCTGATCAGATGGCAGAAGCCATCTGATCTGGATCTGCACTGTTTACAAAGGTTGTGAACATTGAGGGTCACTGTTGAGGCCTAAATGGCTGAAACTAGCAGTGCGGCCAAGAAAACATGCACACTGTATACTTTTCAGTTCTGTGATGTAGTCCTTCTTCCAAAGGATAACCCTTTTATAGAACATATATGAGACATAAATAAGCCTTTACAATTACCTGGAATGGAACTTCAAGCAGCTGTGATGGTAACTCTCGTAACTCCTTCATAGACATTGTGCTGGTGTTGCCATAGTCTACATAGAATACCTGCAATTCCAAGATCTAATGTAAAATGTAAACCCCTTAAGCTTAAAATTTTTAAAATTAAATTCATGACGAGCAGTCAACATTTTTTTTTTTTTTTTTGGGGTGGGGTGGGGGTGGGGGTATTTCAGTCTTTTTTTTTTCAGACAAAATCAGAGATGACATTACATGTGAATTGTCTGCCGCCTTATACAATATGTCATTTGATTTACATGAATGTCAAATCTGATTTCCCCTGAAAAATAAGAAAAACAAAATGCATTTTGTCTGCTTCACAATTTTCCATAGCAATTTACAGGTTAACAGTTGAAAGGTTAACATCCAGTTGAAAGGTTAACATCATGTGATTTCAACTTTTCTTAAGTTCACACCGACTGTAAATTATACTCTGGTGCAGAAAAAGAAGAATACATTTGTTTTATCCATAATTGGAGAAACAATTCTTAACCTGATTTTGAAGTTTAAATGATTCCAGTTTTGAACCAGCAATGCAACAAATACTATGAAAAGAACTGGTGCACTGTCAACAATGTTTTCCTTCCTTACAAACATGGCTGAGACAAAACACAAAGGCAATGTATATATATCTTTTTGCTGCTGAACAGATGCATCTAACACCTTGTCCACTTTGATTGATTTGGAGTTTAACAGACTGGTCAAAACTAATTTAGGTCATATTATAATTGTGGGCAGGCCTACGAGGACTGTTCAAATATGAATGCAACTAAGCACATAAAAACGATTCTGTGATAGATTTCGATGAAAAATTTATTTTGTCCCCTCAAAGTATTCCCCTTTAACAGATATACAAACTTTCAGTCTTCTGATCCAATCATTGAATGCATTTTGGTAGTCTTTTCGAGGTATACTATGAAGGCACTGGAATATTGCAGAACCAAGGTGTTTGCGCTGTACAAATTTTCGACCAGAAAGGTATTATATCAGCCGCGGGAACAAAAATAAGTCACACAGGGCAAGGTCAGGGGAATACGGGGGGGGGGGGGGGGGGGGGGGGGGGGGGGGGGGGGGGGAGTTCAACAACCTATTCCTGCTTCACATAGTCTTGCACAATGAACGCCTTGTGTGATGACGCATTGTCATGTAGCAATCTGACATTGGCCAAACCAGCTGCGGGTCTTCGTTCTTTGAAATATTTCTTCAATTTTCGAAGAACTTTATTCTTGTAAAACTTCGCATTTACAGATTTGCCTTTAGGCACAGCAATCTGAATAGCAGGGCCCTGATTTGAAAAGAATATGGCATACATTACCTTCTTGACGCTCATGGTCCGCTTTGCAATGCATGGTCTTTTGCAATACTTTGTTGCCCATATTTTGTTCTGAATCTTTCGTTTTGGCTCAAAAAAGTGAACCCATGTCTCGTCACCTGTGACGACATTAGTGAAAGACCGTGCATTGTAATTTGGAAACTTTTTAAGCAACTTCTTGGCGCACTGATCGCGTGTCTTTTTCTGCTCATATGTCAACAGATGGGGAAACCATCTAGCACAGATCTTTCTCATTTTCAAATCCCGTTTCAGAATTGTATGAGCTGCTCCTAATGAGATGCCAACCATACTAGCTATTTGCCTAGTGGTGTATCGTGCGTCAGTAGCAACTATTTCTTTCACTCTAGCAACCATCTTGGCAGATGTTGCTCTTTTCGGCCGACGATCATGTGGTGCATCTTCTGTTGAACCCAGCCCACAGCTGAATTTCTCACACCAACGAAAAACTGTCAGAAAAGACATTTCATTATGCCCATAAACCGAACATATTTCATCAAAAATGTCTTTGCACCGTATACCAAGAATACAACGATTCTTAATATAGGACCGTATTTCAACGGCGTACTCTGACCTTCTTCCAACCATGTTTTGTATTAGTATACAAGAGTAGACAGTGTTTATCGAACGATATACATGGCTAAAGTGCACGGATTTTAACAGGTTTGGTATCAATGTATAGGTAAAATGTTTTTCTACGCTGTGATATTTATTTCCAGGTGATTTTTGCATTAGTGCATGAGAAAACGTTCTACTTGCATTCATATTTGAACAGTCCTCGTACAGTTAAACTGTTAACCAGAACATTGCAGTTTCTTTTGCCAGAAAGTGACAACAATTTCTACAGTCCCATACATGTACGGCAATCAAAGCTGGGCTGTATTATTTCACAGTAATAATACTTAATCCTCACAATGACCCCTAATGTCAAGGGCAATAACACAATCTTGGAAAGAGTCGATTTTTGTGCAGATTAACCACCCCTTTCAACCTTCACCTTACTAGTTCCGGATATATCCTTTTCTGAAAACAGTGTAGATCCAGAACAGCTGGCTTCCAAGAAGCCAGCTGATAGGGATCTATACTGTTTTCCAATGTGCTTCTTAATCCATGGTAAAATTATTTGTTTGTTTGATTTGAGGTTTAACATCCCCATCAACACTGTAAAGGTCATTTTGGAGATGTTGCTTCCAATTTTGTGGGACTTTTACCCGACATTGAGATGAAATGACTTCTCAAGGCCTGCCGCCCAATGAAACCAATAGGGTTTATAAGCATGGACGGACCGACTCACACTGCATTGCCTGGGCAGGCTTAGATTCTCTAAGCGGTTTACCAGTACTCATGTGCGGGTCGGTTTCAGCTCTGCGTGGAAGCATCAAGCCCCAATGGGCGGGGCTACCATGGTAAAATTAAAATCATGCAACACAAATGGATTAAAATGGGGGAGGAGTGTAGCATATCAAAATAATTAGCATGGTGAGGTTTAAGTTATGAAAATGAGTATACTGACCTCTACAAAATCGCTTTTTGCATCAATAACATTGATCTTTGCCCTATAGTACTCCAGGGTTTCATCCATGAAGGGGGCCACACAGAACATCCCAACTCTTACTGGCATTTTTATAGGCTGAAACAAGACAAGTGAAGATGATACATAGAGCAGGGCTTGAAACTTCTTCAGAATTTTCCTTGTTCTGCATGACTAAGGGCATGAAACTTTTTTTTCTATAATTTTAATAGGGACTAGGTTAACTTTTTATGTCCTTCAAAAAATCCAGTATTTTCCACATGTCATGGCAAGTGTAGGAGTGCAATTTTCCAACCCTGTAGACTACAATTTCTTGCACACCAGACAAGGAAATCCATGATTTTACCCTGGGATAGAAATTTATGTTCTGACCCTGGTGTTCCAACTCAGGCAACTAACATAAATGCGCTTCAATTCTATTCAACTGCCGGAACTACTTCCGCACTACTTTTATTTTGTAAAAATTATACATGTGCGAGCTGTCAAAACTAACCGGAGGTGTTGTGCAAGAAAAAGAATCCAATATGGGGTTCTGTTGTAGATGGGCGATTCCAACCCTCGGGATGACGGTGCTGAGCTGAACCTCGGCGTAGCCTCGGTTCCGCTCAGCACGGTCATCCCTCGGGTTGGAAACACTCATCTACAACAGAACCCCATATTGGATTCTTATATTCACATGAAATTTATGAAACAAGCCTTTGGTCAGTTTCATAAAATTACCATGTGTGAAATTCTTTTACCATATATAAGACTGTTGGTCCAGGATCAGCTATTTTGGACTGGGAACAGTAATGGTAAGCTTTGTCATGTATGTTAGACCTGCTGATTTTCTGAAGCCCATTTCGGCATTTTGTTTCTTCAGAGCTTAAAACAGAATTAGTCAATGTCATATATACAGTAAAATTCTGCTTTTCAGATCACCTAAAATTAAGAGTAACTCTAAGCTAGAAAGATATGTCAAAAGGAACATCTATAGCAGTTCAAAATGATTGGTCCCTTAGCCCATTTTATATCAGAAACTCCAAAACAGGTCAATGCAAACAGTGCAGGTACAGATCAGACACTGTAGAATGTGGTATAGGTATCTGATCAGGGCCTTCACTGTTAGCAATGTTCAAGCATTTTTAAATCAATTTCTATAACAGACTCAACCTGGAACCGCTTATTTCAAAATGGACACCTCCTATAGATAAGGTGGAAGAATCTATTCAGTAGAAAATAGGTAGGGTTATTCTGGGCCAACAAAACACAGTACCTGAAGACTTCTGCCCCTGTCTCTGTTGAGGAATTCTTGAACATTATACAGCTGCTGACAGTTTACATCCTCGTTGTACTGAGCCCAGAAATGACCACACTCTATCACCTGAAATAGGTCAGCAGGGTAAAATGGGTTTATTTAGGGGATAAATGTATTCTAGATAGTCATTTGGGGAGGTAAATCAACGGTTTTACTGTAGGAAATTTCATTTTTAGGGCACAGTGTCAACTGAGCCGTAAAAAAGGGAATTTGCAACCATAAACTGAGAGGATTTACTTCCCCAAATGCAAAATTTTCATTAGTTATCCCTATCCTAATACACTTTTTTGGTTGCTTTCTTAAGGGCATATGCTATGAAATACTTCCTACATTGAAAACTGTTTAAGAGTCTGTATATGTTCAGCAAGATATACTGGCTCACCACATATGAAATAAAAAACATATGTCACCGTGCTGAATCTTAAGTAATCTAAACAAGAAGGAAATCACCCCAAACTGTTTTCCCAGAAATATTAGAAAACAACCATGTTAGTAAAAAGCATGTCAAAAATGACTTTTGCCTAGCTTTTAAACATTTATTTCTGTCAGAATGATATATTAAAAGATACTGCTACCTAATTTTAGCCTATTTTTCAAGCTCAGAATTTTGTTTTGCAAAATCAATTTTGTCATCAACCAAAATATCTTTAAAAAATAATTCATTGTCTGCAATATTTTGGACCATACAGAAAAATGCAACATTGAAATTTTCATAAAACAAGGTTTTTTTTCTATGGGATGTTTTCAGTGAATATAAAATTAAAAGAAAACTAGGGGTCACCGTGCTAATTTCTGTTTTATTAGACAACCCGTTCCCCTACCCCCAGGTGAAATACATGGTAAAAATACATATACATTCTATGAAAAGATAGTGAATCACTGACAGATAACTTGGATTTTAATTTTAAAATGTAGCTGGCCATAATATGCATTACAGCAAATTGTTTAAGTAAGTCTGTAACAATTTTGGTTGATCTGATCTAGAGTAAATGCCGAAAAATTAACATTTTCAAAAGTCAATGTTACTGTTTTCTTGAAGTTTATAGCCAAGCTGAACATATTCAATAATGAAACTAGAGCTGCCGCCTAACAGGCGCCAATTATACCCCTGCATACGTTGTCAGACAAATTTTTACAAGTATTTGACCTTGAGGAAGGTCAACGTAAAGGTCAAGGTCAGGTTTGTGTATATCAATCTTAAGTACTAGTGGCAAGGTGTGTGGTGTGTGAATATTAAAGAAATCGGTCAAAGAATAAGGAAGTTATGAGCAATGTTAAAGTTTTTTGTAACGGACCGACGACAGACGACAAGCTGACTCCTATATACCCCCTTCAAACTTCGTTTGCGGGGGTATAACAATATATCTGTTCCACAAATTTCAACCATTTCCTTACCCAAGAACGGTAAAATGTTGGCTCTGGCATAACTTTCATTTTTGATGATCATACAAAAATGGCGAATTAGTAGCATTTGTCTTTAAGTGCATCTTCGCTCAAAGAGGCAAGCATTGTGTGCTGTGTAAAACCAAATACAAGCCAATGGAAAGTGACGTTACATGTGATGACCTCGGGTTTGCGACAGTATACCGCTGTTATCCAATCAGATGTCGCGTTACATATGCAAATGCATTAGAATCTTGTATTGGTAGTTTGTAAGTTGACCCAAACTTACTAAATGAATCTCAGTTATATTGACATGTGACTATCAGAGAATGGTATGAGTTGGACCAGCAAATGCATAAAAGCCCTATTGGTTTCATTGGGCAGCAGAGCTTGAGATGTCATTTCATCTCAATGTGGGGTAAATGTCCCACAAAATTGGAAGCAACATCTCCAAAATGACCTATATAGTGTTGACGGGGACATTAAACCTCAATTCAAAGAAACAACAAGAGCACCGCAAGCGGGTGCCAACGCTCGTCTGCAGTTTCTTTTAGAAAACAAATGTTCTAAGTCAAATCAAATTGCAAGATGGAGTTATAAAACTTGAGGGATTGTAGCTCTTGTGATGGTGAGTATGTGTATGAAGTTTCATGAAGGTAGGCCAAATACTTTTGGAAATATGGTCAAGGTTAAGTTTTTTGGTTAATTTTTCGAAAAATAGGTCAAAGTTCAAAGGTCAAGGTCACAGGTCAAAAAGCGTGGTATGACTGAAAAGGTCTTGTCCCAAGGAACATTCATGTGAAGTTGGAAGGCTCTGTTGTGAATAGTATTGAAATAAGAGACAAAAACAATTTAAAAAAAACGGAGAGAAAAGGGGAGATAATTCAATCAAATTGCAAGATGGAGTTATAAAACTTGTAGGGAATGTAGCTCTCGTGATGGTGAGTATGTGTATGAAGTTTCATGAAGGTAGGCCAAATACTTTTGGAAATATGGTCAAGGTTAAGGTTTTCGGTTAAATTTTCGAAAAATAGGTCAAAGTTCAAAGGTCAAGGTCACAGGTCAAAAAGCGTGGTATGACTGAAAAGGTCTTGTCCTAAGGAACATTCATGTGAAGTTGGAAGGCTCTGTTGTGAATAGTATTGAAATAAGAGACAAAAACAATTTAAAAAAAAACGGAGAGAAAAGGGGAGATAATTCAATCAATTGCAAGATGGAGTTATAAAACTTGTAGGGAATGTAGCTCTTGTGATGGTGAGTATGTGTATGAAGTTTCATGAAGGTAGGCCAAATACTTTTGGAAATATGGTCAAGGTTAAGGTTTTCGGTTAAATTTTCGAAAAATAGGTCAAAGTTCAAAGGTCAAGGTCACAGATCAAAAAGTGTGGTATCACTGAAAAGGTCTTGTCCCAAGGAACATTCATGTGAAGTTTGAAGGCTCTGTTAGGAATAGTATTAAAATGAGAGCAAGAAATGTGTTTCAGAAAAAAATTGGAAAAGGGGAGATAATTCAGCCAAAATCAACAATGTTGTTATGGTCCTTGGTCAAAATGTAGCTCTTGTGATGATGAGTGTGTGTATGAAGTTTCATGAGGCTAGGTCTAATACTTTTTAAGTTATAGCCAAGGTTAAGTTTTTTTGGAACGACGCAGGACGACGCAGGACGACACAGGACGACACAGGACGACTACGCAGACGCCGGAGTGATGACAATAGCTCGAAAGTTTTTTTTCAAAAAACAGACGAGCTAAAAACCACTGTATTGTGCATTTTTATTGCTGGAAAGTTAACATTTTGATGGCTGACAAGCTTATTAAGCTAAAACTACTCTGAACAGCTGGGCCCAGAACTTGAAAGTACTGAATAAATGCTGAAACTGGATCAATGTTTATCATCATGTCAAGTGCACTCAAACTTCAATGACTCAAAACTTTAATGACTCTGGCAACTATGGATGATTCAAACTCATGCTTTAGTCCCTAAAATTTCTTCTAATAGCCTCTGACAAGAATTATTTCCGGAAAATTTAGTGGGTATTTTCTTATTTTATCATGAAAAGGCATGCTGTGTGTACTCATTAGAAATCACCTCACCCAGGGGCCATCGGCCTAGTGGTTTAAAAATAAAACTCTTCATTTCAAGCAAAGTGGTTCAAAAACCTCTACATGTCAAGTGTTAGGGATATAGAATTGTTTTTAATTAGTTACAATACCTCTGTTATACATATGGAGACAATATCTTTAGCTGGGTCTGGGGGTGGGACCTGTGTCGCCTGCCTAGATGAGCCAGCCTCATGAACCATGTGGTTTGTAGTATTTCTGAAATATAAACTACACAAATTATCAGGGGCAAAACAAAATTAATAAAATGTCATGTGCAAATTGTGAATGCTCAGATCAGTCTGCACACCGAAGAGTCTGATCAGGACCTCCAGTCTTTATGAGTAATACCATAGTTACTGTAAAAATTTGCACAATATTGAGCCTTATGTTAGCACAAATTACTCATTATATAACCTGGCTGGCATCTGCACTATGGCAATTACTGTTGACCCAGATCAGACAGCTCCTTAAGGAACAGTCTGATCTCATTCAACACAGTTTCTTCAGGTTCATTTTTATGATATTTTGGTGTTAGGGTTAGGCCTTTAATTAAGGAGAATGGGAACACCTGGCAGATTTTTCTGCCGTTTTTTAAAGGGTGACAATTTTTGGGACTTCCTGTTCACTTTTCTACAAGCTCTGTCCCTCTGAAAAAGGGGTCCACTCTTAAAGGAAAGAATTTGCTCTTTAGGAGCAAATTCTTTCCTTTAAGAGTTGACCCCTTTGCCATGGGAGACAAAAATACTTTTGCAGGAGTTAACTCCTGAAGGTGTTCCCATTCCCCTTAAAAAGGGTTGCCCAGCTGGCCTAGCCAATTTTCCCTGGGGCAGTCTAAAACATAAATGTATACATACAGTTATGACAAGGTACAGAATTCACATGACGTTTTAATTTTGAAACACTTTTATAACTGATACTCATTCTCCAACACACTTTCATGCTCATATATGCACACAAGGGTCTCCGGACGTTAGCCCCCCAGGACGTTTGCCCCCCAATGACTTAATCTAAAAATGGACATTTGCCCCCCAGTTGAAAATGCAACCCGGACATTTGCCCCCCAGAGCTTATTTTTGGTATGGACATCTGCCCCCCAGTGCTTATTCTACAGGTGGACATTTGCCCCCCACTGCTTATTTCAGAAAGGGACATTTGCCCCCCAACCTGGCTAGAACCATCTCTAGATAGTTCTAACATGTTCCTACAATCTTTGTTTTTGGGCAGAAATTAAGAAAACTAGAGCTGTCAGTGAAACTGACTAGGGCCCCGGCAGCGCTATCAGAGGAGTAGGAAAATGTTGATGTTAAAAAAGACGTTTTTTTTTCCTTTCACCTCTAAGTATGACCTTGACCTTTGAGGTACGGACCTGGGTCTTGCGCGTGACACACTGTCACATTATGGTTAATATTTCTGCTAAGTAATATTTAAATCCATCCAGGTATAAGAAAGTTATAGATTGGACACAATAAAAAAGACGCTTTTTTGACCTTTTATCTCTAAGTATGACCTTGACCTTTGAGGTACGGCTGTGGGTCTTGCGTGTGACACTTCGTCACATTATGGTTAACATTTCTGCCAAGTAATATTTAAATCCATCCAGGAATAATAACAAAGTTATTAATTGGACACAGGAAAGACCCTTTTTTGACCTTTAACCTCTAAGTATGACCTTGACCTTTGAGGTACGGACCTGAGTCTTGCGCGCAACACTCCATCACATTAGGGTAAACATTTCTGCCAAGTAATATTTAAATCCATCCAGGAATAAGAAAGTTATGGAGGATAAAAAAATTTGTGGACGGACAGACAGACAGACGGACGGACAGAGTGATGCCAAGTAATATTTAAATCCATCCAGGAATAATAAAAAGTTATGGAGGATAAAAAAATTTGTGGACGGACAGACGGACGGACGGACAGACAGACAGACGGACGGACAGAGTGATTACTATAGGGCACCCACACTTTCAGTGCGGGGCCCTAATAATGCAAACTCTTGTATGCCTTACAAGGATATTCATTTTACAAACTTGTATATAGCTACATAATTTACATGATAATGTTTTGACCAAGAATTAACCAGCAGTGTATCCAGTGTAAAAACCACTTGAGTATAGGCGTCTGACATTGGACTGTCAGTGAGGCACAAACTCAATATAATGGTTCTGTAGCTGACTTGCTTAACCCTTATCCTGCTGAATAAATTAAGCATCTCCAATTGTTGACTATTAACCATCACATTATTGGTATATTTTTGTTAACTTAACAAATTGCATGAAAAACAGTATAGATCCCCATCATATTTGGCATCTGATCTGGATCCATAGTGCTTTCTAAGGTAGGGGTTGTCCATAACAGCAGGTTATTATGGGATTTATATTTACATAGATGGAGTAATTTATTGCTTAACATTTAGTATTTCTGATGATAATTAACCAATAAGTACATTTTTCCTCCTTTGTATTTGCCCTGGTCTATCTGGGGGGCAAATGTCCCTTTTTGAAATAAGCAGTGGGGGGCAAATGTCCACCTGTAAAATAAGCACTGGGGGGCAGATGTCCATACCAAAAATAAGCTCTGGGGGCAAATGTCCGGGTCGCATTTTCAACT
This sequence comes from Lucinisca nassula, assembly GCA_963580285.1. Classification (NCBI taxonomy): domain Eukaryota; kingdom Metazoa; phylum Mollusca; class Bivalvia; order Lucinida; family Lucinidae; genus Lucinisca; species Lucinisca nassula. Next base: position 118,814,525 of record OY757012.1, read on the forward strand.
GGGGGGCAAATGTCCATTTTTAGATTAATACATTGGGGGGCAAATGTCCTGGGGGGCAAATGTCCTGGAATCGCACACAAGCATACATATTTGATTTACCACAAGTTGAATGCCACACATTACAAAAGCTACTCACATTTTTTCTAGCAAAAATACCGAAGTGTCAGATACAGTACTTGTTAGACCAGCTATCCTCTTTGGGGCCATGAATATTTGTTTGCGATAGGGATAGTTCTATCCACTTACAGCTAACCACAATGCTATGTCAACAGGCATATAGGGTGTGTAAGATTATATGTTCTATATTCCATGAAATTACAGTTTGTTATGGAGCTTTACAGCCCAGTCAACACTATTTAGGTCATATCCAGCCAGACAGCTTCCTAAGCAGTCTTAAACATATTAAGCAGTTGACCAGTACAGTGCACATTCTTTTACCAGAAACTGCAACTGCCCTTCTTAAATCAACAAAAGGGACAGAATGACCGCAGAACAGATTTCATGGTCAATCACCTTAAAGGATGTTGCTGACACCTGCAGGTATCGAACTTGCAACCTATTCATCACCAGTCAGAAGCGCATCCATCTGAGCTACCGGGATCGGCATAAAATTGTTGTGTGTTGTGTGTATTCATTAGAATCGCCTCAATGAGGCAATTCTAATGTGTACACACAACAAACATTTTCTGGATAAAATTTCTATAAGCTGTCCCTAAATATTTCTCTGCAAGTAGTTTTCAGAATGTAAAGACTTCTATCAGTGGTCCTCAGCATATTGGGGCTTGGAGAAATAGATTGGGCTGCATGATACTTCCACTCAAAATGAAACCTACACGACTTGAGTACTGGTAAACCGCTTAGAGGGTTTAAGCCTGCCCAGGCAAAGTGGTGCAAGTCGACTGTCCGTGCATATAAACCCTTTTGGTTTGTTTGGGCGGTAGGGCTTGAGATGTCATTTCAACTCCATGTCGGGTAAAAGTCCCACAAAATCGGAAGCAACGTCTCCAAAATGACCTAAACAGTGTTGATGGGGACATTTGTTTTGTTTGTTTGATTTGATGTTTAAAGTCCCCATCAACACTGTATAGGTCATTTTGGTGACGTTGCTTCCAATTTTGTGGGACTTTTAACCGACATTGAGATGAAATGCCTTCTCAAGCCGTCGCCCAATGAAACCAATAGGGTTTATACAGACTAAATAAATTTAGTGTATACCGCGACAGAGGTAAGGGCAAGGATTATGGCTATGTAAAATCGATTTAAGCCCCCAGTGGAATTCTTTCCACTGACCGTTCCAAGGCGGTTCTTCTGTGGCAGTTTATTTATGTTGTTGTTTGTTACTTACTGTGTGTATCACTTGTGTCTTTTTATTTTGGATGGCCATTTGGCCATTTTGTGGGAAAGTAACTGTCCTTATGGCCTTCCGTTGTTTAGGTTTCCATTATGGTCTGGTCGCTTCATGTTTGTGTTTCTTTCCCTTTGGTGTCTTTGATGGGTGGAGTAAGTTAATTGTATCGATTCCTGATCTTTGTTTTACTTCTCCTTTTTATAAACATGGACAGACCGACTCGCACCGCTTTGCCTGGACAGACTTAGATCCTCTAAGTGGTTTACCAGTCCTTGTGTGCGGTCTGTTTCAGCTCTGCGTGGAAACATCATGCAGCCCATATATTTCTTCAAGCCCCGATGGGCGGGGGCCGTGATGGGGATGTAAAACCTCAATTCAAACAAACCAAAAAATTTTGTGTTCAGTTGTACTTTCATGAGCCAACTGTTGATCCTACCTGTTTGTGCGTAGTCGTCCAGACGGTAGACTAGCATCCTGGGTTTCTTGTAGTCTGTGGAGTTTTTCCCGTGCTTCATCTGTCGAAAACAGATCGAGCACTATTGGTAGTCTCAACTGCCTATTGAAGAAAAATACAGTTATGACAAATACTGCGGTATCACGAAATCTGCGGTATCACAAAATCTGCAGTATCATAAATTCTGCAGCATCATGAATTCTGCAGTATCATAAATTCTGCAGCATCATGAATCCTGAAGTATCATAAATTCTGCAGCATCATGAATTCTGCAGTATCATAAATTCTGCAGCATCATAAATTCTGCAGTATCATAAATTCTGCAGTATCATAAATTCTGCAGCATCATGAATTCTGCAGTATCATAAATTCTGCAGCATCATAAATTCTGCAGCATCATGAATTCTGCAGTATCATAAATTCTGCAGTATCATGAATCCTGCAGAATCAGAATCATAACCATAGATTGTGGGTACTTGTTAGAACAGCCCCAGTGTGGGTACTTGTTAGAACCACCCCAGTGAGGCGGTTCTAATGAACACACAATCTATATTTGGACTAGAATTAAGGAAAATATTGAACATTTTCATTTAGTCCTTATGAACATTAAAAACTAAGCACAGCCCATCTACCCCATTTCATGTTAGCATGGCAGACCTTGCCAAATATGAGCTAATATCAGATGGACCTTGAAAGATACAAGCATTACGATGACACATCTGTGTCCTAAAATGGTGTCTCTCTTTTCTCTAGAACTATCTATCTATCTTCATATACTGAGTCGGTCAAACTTGGCCATTACCTCAGTTGGGTGGTGCGCTAAATTTAGAATTTAGCAAAAAAAAAAAAAAAAAAAAAAAAAACACCCACTGGATGAGTTCTTAAAACTATTTACAATCTGCTTTCAGAGGTGTACTAAAACGCACACCTCTGGATCCCAATCTACACCATGCGGGCTTTGAACTCCTCTGCAGTTTTGGCATTTACCACAGAGGAGTAGTTCTAGGGAAGAAAGAATTCTTCAGGGCATCACTATAGGCCTGGTACCTACGATATTGACTGTTGTTTAGTTTTGATGCCCTTGTTTGAGTTGAAGTAGTCACAGGGGGTCAAGTATTTATCTTTATTAAGAGACACTGTGTCAGAGTGAATCTTATAAAAGAAGGTTAAAGAGGACTGCTCGCGACGGGCCTCCAAGGATGGCCACTCCAGCTCATCGAGCATATCACCAACACTGCTTCTGTTCCGCCATCGCCTGCAGGTCCATCGGGCAGCCGTTCTCTGAACCTTCTCAACCTGCTGAACCTGAGTTTTAACATGGGGGTGCCAAACAGGTGATGCATACTCTAATTGAGGTCTAACCAAGGTTTTGTATGCAACACCCTTTGTCTGCCTAGGTGCAAAAGCCAAATTACGTCTAAGAAACCCTAATGTCCTAGTTGCTTTAGAGGTAATCTCAGAAATATGTTGACCCCAATCAAGATTATCAGTAATGGTGATACCAAGATATTTTGCGGATTGGACATGTTCCAAAGTATGCTGATGTAATGAGTAGTTGAATTTAATCTGCTTGTCTGGAGGGTGCCGTGACACCCTCATTGAATGACATTTGGCCACATTGAACTTCATTTGCCAATCGGCCTCCCAACGTGCTAGGCTATCCAGGTCATCTTGTAAGATAAGACAATCATCAGCAAACAAACGAACAGATGACCTGATATTATCAGGAAGATCATTAATAAATATCAAGAAAAGGACCGGTCCAAGTACCGAACCTTGTGGGACACCGGACAAAACAGGGACTGGATCCGACGCTTGGCCGTCAAGTACAACTTGTTGAGTGCGTCCAGAGAGCCATGAGCTAACCCACTTAAGTGTGGATCCTCTAATCCCATAATGATCTAGTTTGTACAATAGCCTCCTGTGAGGTACCTTGTCGAAGGCCTTTGCAAAATCCATGATAATCAGGTCAGTCTGTGGCCACGATTAATGGCCCCATCCAGATTGCTCACTATGTCATGGTAGAATTGAACTAATTGAGTTTCACAAGACCTTCGACTTCGGAAACCATGCTGGCAGTCAGCAAGAATGCTTTCAAAGGCTAGGTGCTTGTTAATGTTGCTGACTAATATATGCTCCAGGGTTTTGCAACAGATGCATGTGAGCGACACCGGTCTGTAATTCGCAGCATCATATTTTTCTCCTTTCTTAAAGACCGGGGTTACGTTTGCTTGTCGCCAGTCATCTGGTACAGTGCCCCGAGCAAGTGATTCATTGAAAATAAAGGCCAGCAGGGGAGATATTTCAGCACTACATTCCTTAAGCACCCTGGCATGCAGACCGTCAGGCCCAGATGCCTTATGTATGTTGAGCTTGTCCAACAGTTTTGCGACCCCTTTGGGGTCAACTGTTATGTCCCCCAAACTAGCAATTTACAGATGAAAATTTTATATATTTTTCTTATTTCTAGTCCAAAGTTAGCTTGTTGGTGCTTGTAAGAACCGCCTTATTAAGTTGGTTCTAACGAGTACCCACAATCTCTTTTTGAGCAAAAATAAGAAAATAATGTCCCCAGATCTCACTAAACAAAGTGGGGTTAAGTGGGGTTTAGAGGGGTATTTATTATATGGTCTTGTTGACTTAATGAAAAGAAAATTTTGCTTCATCCAGTCACTGTAACTTTTTTCTTTTTTGATATGACGACTGTTCAAATATGAATGCAATCATCATCATCATCAACGGATTTTTGATTAACGTGCAGGTACAGGGGCAACGTCCACATAAGTGGGCCCCCTTCCAGGTAGCTGGCTTGCTGCACGCATGGCAGATCTTACACCAGATCTCCAGGCTTGTCTATCATGAGGATCGATAGCAGAGAGCTTCCATTCTCTGCAATCTCTTTCTGTTAGCTGCTTCCAGGTCATCTTGGGCCTTCCTGGCCCCCGCTTTCCACTTACCTGTATGTCACAGGCAGTCTTGATTGCACCGTTGGAGCGTTCCACATGTCCATACCAGCGAAGTCTTCTCTCTTTCAGGATGAGGTCCAGGTCCTCAATGCCAAGACGCTCCAGTAACTCACTGGACCTGATGGTGACAGTGTCCTGTGGCTTGACATTGCAGATCTGTCTGATCATTGCCCTGTCATTTCGCTGTAGACGTTGGAGGTTTGGCTTTGTCAATGGCCATGTCTCACTGGCATGGAGCATTGCGCTCCGCACACAAGAGCTATACACACGGCCACGTGTCTTGAACGAGAGGTGGCGGGAAGAGAGAACTGGTAGCAACTCCTTGAATTTCTTCCAGGCTGTTTTCACACGTGATGTAGTTGAAAGGTCGCAACCACCCCCTGCAGAGAGCATATCACCTAGGTAGCAGAAGGAAGCTACAACCTCCAGCTTGTCTGATCCGACTTGAACTTCCCTCTGTGGTCTGCCATCTAAGGGGCGTGCAGTTCCTTGGCACCGTGTACACCTGTACTCAGGGTCCTCTATCAAGCGTTTGAGCCCACTGCATTTCTTGTGCACCCAGAACTTGCAGCCATTACAAAAGATACTGTTGCTGCCAACTCCAGTGCGACATATAGCGCATGGGAACTGGCCTGTACTCTGCAAGAGGTCCAGACCTGTACCACAGATCATGATCTTTGTCTTTCCTGCATTCACTCTCAGCCCTTTCGCCTCCATTGCCTCTTTCCAAGTTAAGAGCCTCCTGACACATTCCTCAAGGGATTCAGCTATGATGACAAGGTCATCAGCATACAGGTCCTCCCAGGGGACTCCAGAGCGGAACTCGCATGACAAGGCTTCAAGCACAATGATGAAAAGCAGTGGGCTGAGAACAGAGCCTTGATGAACACCCACCTTCACCTCGAATTCTTCACTGTAACCATCACCAACGCGGACACGGCTCCGAGCATTTGCGTACATCCCTTGGACCAGTTTCACAATCCACTCGTCCACTCCAAGTTTTCTTAGTGCCCACCAGATGACTTTCCGAGGCACTCGATCAAATGCCTTCTCCAGGTCTACAAAAGCCATGTAGAGTCTCTTGTTGGCCGCCAGATACTTCTCTTGCAGCTGTCGGACAACAAAAATTGCATCTGTTGTGCCTCTTCCTGGGACGAAGCCAAACTGGGAATCGTCGATGGACACCAACTGCCTAATGAGGCCATCCACAATCCTCTCCAGGACTTTCATGACCTGTTCTGTCAGCTTGAGACCACGGTAGTTGCCCCGTTCCAATGCATCGCCCTTGCCCTTGTAGAGACAGACAATGAAACTCTGTTCCCAGTCAGAGGGTACCTTCCCATCACGGATGATTGCAGCTGCAAGGTCACGGATCATCGAGGCACCCGCATCACCTGCAGCTCTTATCATCTCCACCACTATGCCAGAGGGACCAGGTGCTTTGCCAGTCTTCATCTGAGAGATAGCCTTCTTAACCATATCAATAGTGATTGGGATGGGTGGCCCTTCCACTGGTGGCTCATCAGACAGGTGGTCTGGGTCCCAGTCGAACTCAACATTGAGTAGCCTTTGGTAGTGTTCTAACCAGGCCCTCTGCAAGTAGAATGTTTTCTCATGCACTAATGCGAATATCACCTGGAAATCAAAGCGTAGAAAAACATTTTACCTATACCACGACTGTTCAAATATGAATGCAACTAAACACATAAAAATGATTCCGTGACAGATTTCGATGAAAAATTTATTTTGTACCCTCAAAGTATTCCCCTTTAACAGATATACAAACTTTCAGTCTTCTGATCCAATCATTGAATGCATTTTGGTAGTCTTTTCGAGGTATACTATGAAGGCACTGGAATATTGCAGAACCAAGGTGTTTGCGCTGTACACATTTTCGACCAGAAAGGTATTTTTTTCAGCCGCGGGAACAAAAAAGTCACACGGGGCAAGGTCAGGGGAATATGGGGGGTGAGGGAGTTCAACAACCTTTTCCTGCTTCAGATAGTGTTCGGATTTTAACAGGTTTGGTATAGGGTTCGCCGGTCATCCGGGTACTTTCGCTTGTCACGTGATAGCAACGAGCACGCGGGTGAATACAAACGCCATTTTGAATAAGCAAATACATGTAGTGTAAATAAAACCCAAGTCACTAGCATATTTCTTACAATTTTGATAAAACATGCCAAAAATCTGGTCTCCGGACGTTAGCCCCCCAGGACGTTTGCCCCCCAATGACTTAATCTAAAAATGGACATTTGCCCCCCAGTTGAAAATGCGACCCGGACATTTGCCCCCCAGAGCTTATTTTTGGTATGGACATCTGCCCCCCAGTGCTTACTTTACAGGTGGACAATTGCCCCCCACTGCTTATTTCAGAAAGGGACATTTGCCCCCCAACCTGGCTAGACAAGGATATTCATTACACAGACTTGTATATAGCTACATAATTTACATGATAATGTTTTGGTTAAAGTTTTACAGCCCATTCAAGATCATTTCAACTCTTCAAGAATTAACCGTCAGTGTAACCAGTGTAAAAACCACTTGATTATAGGCATCTGACACTGGACCCTCAGTGAGGCACAAACTCAATTTATGGTTCTGTAGCTGACTTGCTTAACCCGTATCCTGCTGAATAAATTAAGCATCTCCAATTGTTGACTATTAACCATCACATTCTTGGTATATTTTTGTACCTAACAAATTGCATGACAAACAGTATGGCATCTGATCGGGATCCATACTGCTTTCTAACGTAGGGGTTGTCCATAACAGCAGGTTATTATGGGATTTATATTTATATAGATGGAGTAATTTATTGCTTAACATTTAATATTTCTGATGATAATAAACCAATAAATACATTGTTTTCCTCCTTTGTGTTAGCTCTGGTCTATCTGGGGGGCAAATGTCCCTTTCTGAAATCAGCAGTGGGGGGCAAATGTCCACCTGTAAAATAAGCACTGGGGGGCAGATGTCCATACCACAAATAAGCTCTGGGGGGCAAATATCTGGGTCACATTTTCAACTGGGGGGCAAATGTCCATTTTTAGATTAATTCATTGGGGGGCAAATGTCCTGGGGGGCGAATGTCCTGGAATCCAAAAATCTTTAGTGCAGGTGGTTGTACAAATCATCATTTACAACTGGATAAAAAGCTATCGTTCTATCAGTTCCCAAATGGAGAAAAACATCCAGAGAGACGGTCTCGGTGGATAAGGGCCTGCAGTCGCCAGAACGCTGATGGTTCAGACTGGATTCCTACATCAAAATATGTTTACATGTGTAGTGAACAATTTATAACAGGTAATTGATTCACAATACATTATTCTTTGGGCCATGCTTTGTTGATAATGAACTGAAATTGTCCTTTCTATTGGTAAAATTGTCTGTTGATTTCTCTCTAGCAACACGAATTCGGCACGAACTAGTGCTCGTATTTCTCCCTTTCAACAACATTTCTGCACTTACCGAGGCGATCCCTTGGAACATCACCACAGGTGTTGGATGGGTGACTAAATTTAGAAATTGATTGTAATTTACTTTAAAGTGTAGAAAAAAAACCTCCTTACTGGGTGTGCTAAAGAAGATGAACAGGGGTCCTAAAATGAATGCCTCTGATCTAAAGGTCAAAACAACAACAAGGTCTTTAGAATGTGTGCCTTGTAAATGAACTAACAAACTAGCCTGTCCCCCTAGCCTTGGCATAACCTCGGAATAGCTATTCCACCGCATAATAGCACGGTGGGAAATGTCTCTCGGTGCATGAAAGACAGGGTTGGTTGGTTGTAGCTAAGAACCATTTCTCGGTATAGATTTTTGTTTAATTTGGGGTTTTACATGCCTTTCAACCCAAAGTGTGGACCCCTTTATCGTATCTTACGACCTTGTTAGGCTAACAATGCTTTGAACAACTGGCCCTGGATAATTAAATAAGCAAGCTTAGCATTGATTTGAGTTTTTTACAGGCAAACAGTGTGGACTCAGATCAGAAAGCTCGACTGAGCAGTCTGATCTGTGTTTACACTATTTGCAAAAAATGACATGCAAACAGTGTGGACCCAGATCAAATGAGCAGTCTGGTCTGGATCCACACTGTTTTAAAGATTCCAGGACATTTGCCCCCCAATGAATTAATCTAAAAATGGACATTTGCCCCCCAGTTGAAAATGCGACCCGGACATTTGCCCCCCAGAGCTTATTTTTGGTATGGACATCTGCCCCCCAGTGCTTATTGTACAGGTGGACATTTGCCCCCCACTGCTTATTTCAGAAAGGGACATTTGCCCCCCCCCCCCCCCCAGATAGACCAGGGCTAGCACAAAGGAGGAAAACAATGTATTTATTGGTTTATTATCACCAGAAATACAAAATGTTAAGCAATACATTACTCCATCTATACAAATATGAATCCCATAATAACCTGCTGTTATGGAAAACCCCTACGTAAGAAAGCAGTATGGATCCCAATCATATGCCATATCTGATCGGGATCTATTCTCTTTATCATGCAATTTGTTAAGGTAACAAAAATATACCAAGAATGTGATGGTTAATAGTCAACAATTGGAGACGCTTAATTTATTTAGCAGGATAAGGGTTAAGCAAGTCAGCTACAGAACCATTTATTGAGTTTGTGCCTCAATGAGGGTCCAGTGTCAGACGCCTATACTCAAGTGGTTTTTACACTGGATACACTGAGGGTTAATTCTTTAAGAAATTGAAATGATCTTGAATGGGCTGTAAAACTTTAACCAAAACGTTATCATGTGAATTATGTAGCTATATACAAGTCTGTGTAATGAATATCCTTGTCTAGCCAGGTTGGGGGGCAAATGTCCCTTTCTGAAATAAGCAGTGGGGGGCAATTGTCCACCTGTAAAATAAGCACTGGGGGGCAGATGTCCATACCAAAAATAAGCTCTGGGGGGCAAATGTCCGGGTCGCATTTTCAACTGGGGGGCAAATGTCCATTTTTAGATTAATTCATTGGGGGGCAAAAGTCCTGGGGGGCTAACGTCCGGACACCTGTTTTAAAGCTACCAGCAGGCAACAATTTTTTTAACAGGCAAACAGTGTGTTATTTTGACAATAAACAGAATGTCAAACCTACCTTGACACTTGGATAGAGTATATTTCCCGAGTCCATGACACCTCCGAATACACAACACTTGACACTAGTCCATAGACATCGGTTATCAGGCAGCTGTTATTTCACTAAATGGAAATTTCCCGCCTCGTTATTCTTTACTTTTAATCATTTTTACTTACAGTAACATGCATTTTCAGGTTAAAAAAACGATTTTATTCAATGTAATTGATAGCGATCTAAAGGGTAATTGCCGGTCGCTCTGTTATTGTTTTCACCTCAAAAACTCGCGGCCTATCGGTTGCTACGGGCAGTGACGTCAAGCCGACGAACCCTATCAATGTATAGGTAAAATGTTTTTCTACGCTGTGATATTTATTTCCAGGTGATTTTGGCATTAGTGCATGAGAAAACGTTCTTTTTGTTTGATTTGAGGTTTAACGTCCCCGTCAACACTGTATAGGTCATTTTGGAGACGTTGCTTCCAATTTTGTGGGACTTTTACCCGACACTGAGATGAAATGACATCTCAAGCCCTGCCGCCCAATCAAAACCAATAGGGTTTATATGCATGGACGGTCCGATTCGCACCTCTTTGCCTGGGCAGGCTTAGATCCTCTAAGCAGATTACCAGTACTCATGTGCGGGTCGGTTTCAGCTCTGCGTGGAAGCATCATGCAGCCCATCTATTTCTTTACGTTCTACTTGCATTCATATTTGAACAGTCCTCGTACATTGATACCAAACCTGTTAAAATCCGTGCACTTTAGCCATGTATATCGTTCGATAAACACTGTCTACTCTTGTATACTAATACAAAACATGGTTGGAAGAAGGTCAGAGTACGCCGTTGAAATACGGTCCTATATTAAGAATCGTTGTAATCTTGGTATACAGTGCAAAGACATTTTTGATGAAATATGTTCAGTTTATGGGCATAATGAAATGTCTTTTCTGACAGTTTTTCGTTGGTGTAAGAAATTCAGCTGTGGGCTAGGCTCAACAGAAAATGCACCACATGATCGTCGGCCGAAAAGAGCAACATCTGCCAAGATGGTTGCTAGAGTGAAAGAAATAGTTGCTACCAATGCACGATACACCACTAGGCAAATAGCTAGTATGGTTGGCATCTCATTAGGAACAGCTCATACAATTCTGAAACGGGATTTGAAAATGAGAAAGCTCTGTGCTAGATGGATTCCTCATCTGTTGACAGATGAGCAGAAAAAGACACGCGTTCAGTGCGCCAAGAAGTTGCTTAAAAAGTTTCCAAATTACAATGCACGGTCTTTCGCTAATGTCGTCACAGGTGACGAGACATGGGTTCACTTTTTGAGCCAAAACGAAAGATTCAGAACAAAATATGGGAAACAAAGTATTGCAAAAGACCATGCATTGCAAAGCGGACCATGAGCGTCAAGAAGGTAATGTATGCCATATTCTTTTCAAATCAGGGTCCTGCTATTAAGGTTGCTGTGCATAAAGGCAAATCTGTAAATGCGAAGTTTTACAAGAATAAAGTTCTTCGAAAATTGAAGAAATATTTCAAAGAACGAAGACCCGCAACTAGTTTGGCCAATGTCAGATTGCTACATGACAATGCGTCATCGCACAAGGCGTTCATTGTGCAAGACTATCTGAAGCAGGAGAAGGTTGTTGAACTCCCTCACCCCCCGTATTCCCCTGACCTTGCCCCGTGTGACTTTTTTTTGTTCCCGCGGCTGAAAAATACCTTTCTGGTCGAAAATTTGTACAGCGCAAACACCTCGGTTCTGCAATATTCCAGTGCCTTCGTAGTATACCTCGAAAAGACTACCAAAATGCATTCAATGATTGGATCAGAAGACTGAGAGTTTGTATATCTGTTAAAGGGGAATACTTTGAGGAGACAAAATAAATTTTTAATCGAAATCTATCACAGAATCATTTTTATGTGCTTAGTTGCATTCATATTTGAACAGTCCTCGTACAGTGGAAATATTGTAATAACAGTATTAGGTAAAATACAGGTTTTGAATAAGACTATTATGCAATACCTTTCAACTCCTTGGAGTTACACAGACCAGTCAACACTGTCAAGGTCATGTTGAATCAGTCAGTTTATCTGCTAACCACATTATTCTTGGACATTGCCCTAGAAACTGACAACTTTTTTAATCAGTGGAAGGGAGAGAATGACTGTAGAAAATTTATTGATCAATCTCGACAAAAGAATTGTTGCAGATCCATTGGGGATTGAACGACAGGACATTTTGATCACCAGTCAAATGCAAATCCAATGCCAGCCTTGTAAATGTTCATTTTACTATATATTCTGGTATGGATATAACAAATTCTCAATGCAGGCCTCAACAACTCAGTCAGATGTGGATTAGGTCATGGATTTTGATGTGAAGCAGATTACTTTTCAGGAGGAAAAATATGAACCAATAGGCGTAGTTATTCAGTTTGTGACCAAATAAGATCATCCACCAACGATCGATCCCAATGGATCCAAGGCATTTTGGTAACTGGTAATACGCCTAAAATGAGTGATATTTATATTAATTTTTTCCTCAATGGGTGTGCATGATTAAACAATTCAGACATGGGAAACCTATTTTTGCTATTTTGTCAACATAACTTCTTTGTTCATCACGAAAACATGCCTATATAAGTTTGACCCCCTTAAACCCCACTTTTATATAGTAAAACTGGGGTTTACAGGGGTATACATTATTTTTCTTATTTCTGCTTAAAAACATAGATTGTGGTTACTCGTTAGAACCGCCTCACTGAGGCGGTTCTAACGACTACCCATAATCTATGTTTTCAGCAGAAATGTGTAAATATCAATCTTTTATCTGAAAATTTCAAAATTTTGGAGGTAAAATTTCCAATATATTTGAATAGGCATGTTTTCATAATGTTTTGTGTTTCTCATAGCCCATTTTAGCATTGGCACCACTCATATCCCTACCAATATCCAATCACACAAGAGCAGGAGAATCTTCCTAGCTACTTTTTTCAACAGGGGAAAAGAAATAATTTATAACTATGAAATCTCTTTTTTTTCTTTTCATGAAATTGTCGGACAAAAACAGAATAAAAATAAACAATTTTGTGTTTTGCAGTTAGGCAATTTATTTATATTACAGGTATAGCTCCTATCTACATATTATTGCACTATCTCTAATTGAGTTCGGGTATTCCTAGCTCGGGTTCGTAACTACCCATTTTACCGACTCTCGCCACAGATGGTCATTTTTCTGTTAGTCTATACATTTTTATGCCCCCGCCTGCCTTGGCAGGAGTGGGGCATATTGCGTTTCGCCGTGATGTTACGTCCGTACGTGCGTATGTCACGTTCGTCACCACCTCGGGCTGAAATGTCGAGCTCGACCTCTGGCTGAAACCTCGGGCTCGCATTGGAGCTCATAATTTTTTTACCTGTTGTGCTACAAAGTTGAAATTTGGTATGACATTTACTCAGACCAAGACCTATCAGTTCACGTTCAAGTTGACCCAAGGTCGTGCCCTTGGGTGGGCCCAGGGGTCAGATTGTGTAACAGGTCAAAATTGTCATATAGGAATTTGTATGCAAAACTGTCAAAATGTCTAATTATCTTGAAAATTAATCAGATTCAAACACCTAAATCATATATATTATTGTTCCTTATGATATGACACATTCCATGACACAGACTTTGGGTCCCAACGGTCACCCCTGGGCCATGCCCCGCCCCCTTTGCTTCATTAAAGTCCTTATATCTCAGAAACTATCCATATCCCCACCCCTTAACCATATGTATTATTGTTCCTTATGATAAGATGCATTGACTGATACAGACATTTGGTCCATCCCGACCCCCCCCCCCTGGGCCATGCCCCCACCCTTTGCTTCATTTAAGTCTTTATATCTCAGAAACTATCCATATCCCCACCCCTAAACCATATATATTATTGTTCCTTATGATATGACACATTCCATGACACAGACTTTGGGTCCCAACGGTCACCCCTGGGCCATGCCCCGCCCCCTTTGCTTCATTAAAGTCTTTATATCTCAGAAACTATCCATATCCCCACCCCTTAACCATATATATTATTGTTCCTTATGATAAGATGCATTGACTGATACAGACATTGGGTCCATCCCGACCCCCCCCCCCCTAGGCCATGCCCCCACCCTTTGCTTCATTTAAGTTTCTTTATTTATTCATTGATTTTTTTTTTTTTTTGTGGGGGGGGGGGGGGGTAATTTTATACATACATTTTTTTTTACGGTTGGTGGGGGTAAAAAAAAAATTTTATGGACTGTGGATGGGGTATTGAATTTATTCTTAAATAGGGGGCGGCGGGGTTCTCATTTTTTTTAAATTCATGGGTACTGGGGGTCAGGGAAAATTATATTTTACGGGTGGTGGGGTTTTTAAAAAAGTGCCTCCCACCCACCCCCCCTGACTAATTCTGGAATTGCCCTTAGGTGATCTAAGCCTGCCCAGAGACAAAGCAGTGTGAGTCGGACCGTCCATGCTTATAAACCCTATTGGTTTAATTGGGCGACAGGGCTTGAGATATCATTTCATCTCAATGTCGGGTAAAAGTCCTATACAAGAGGACCATGATGGTCCTGAATCGCTCACCTGAGTCTATTCATCACCTTGTTTTTGATCCCACATGACCCATATTCAAACATATTCAAGATTTTATAGAAACATTCTTGGCAAGTTTCACGATGCTTGAACCAAAAATGCAGTCTCAAGTATAATTTGACCAATTTTGTTTGTTTGATTTGAGGATTATACTATTTAGGTCATTTTGGAGACGTTGCTTCCAATTTTTTGGGACTTTTACCCGACACTGAGATGAAAGGTCCTTCCCTTCATATCTGACAGCATTTATATTTCTGCAGCCTGAAGGTTAATTTCAATCATTTCTAATCTGTAGCATGCTTATGGTGGGGAAATCATGAAATAAAAGTAGGTCGTGTGATGACAACGTTTTTTCTAAAACTAGCCAAAAGAACTTTGACCATGATCCAAACACCCTGAAAGTCTGAATTGCTTGAGATACTGTATTATCATACAGAATATTTGTTTAAAGTTATAATAACCCCTAAAAGGCGGGAAAACCCTGAAGGGGTAGCCTGGCAAACAGCATAGGCCCAGATCAGACGTCGCAGAACGTGGCATCTGATCAGGGTCTGCACTGTTTGCTAACAGCATTTTCTGTCAAATAAAATACCCCTCCTGTCCAAGGTATTACAAAAAGAGGACGATTCTGAGCAAAGTTTGATGATGATTGGACTAAAACTGTGGCCTCTAGCATGTTAACAAGGTTTTTCTATGATTTAACCTAATGACCTACTTTTTGACCCCACCTGACCCATATTCAAATTTGACTTAGATATTGTCAAGTTGATCATTCTGAGCAAGTTTGATGATGATACGACTAAAACTGTTGTCTCTAGAGTGTAAACAAGGTTTTTCCATGATTTGACCTAGTTTTGACCCGACATGACCCATACTCGAATTTGACCTAGATATTGTAGAGATGATCATTCTGAGCAAGTTTGATGATGACTTGACCAAAACTGTGGCCTCTAGAGTGTTAACAAGGTTTTTCTATGATTTGACCTACTGACCTACTTTTTGACCCGACATGGCACATATTCAAACTTGACTGAGATATTGTCAGGACGATCATTTTGAGCAAGTTTGAGGATGATTGGACCAAAACTGTGGCCTCTAGAGTGTTAACAAGGTTTTTCTATGATTTTACCTACTGACCTATTTTTTTGGCCAACATGACCCATAATGAAACTTGACCGAGATATTGTCAGGATGATCATTCTGAACAAGTTTGAGGATGATTGGACCAAACTGTGGCCTCTAGAGTGTTAACAAGGTTTTTCTGTGGTTTGACCTACTGACCTACTTTTTGACCCGAAATGACCCATATTCAAACATGACCGAGATATTGTCAGGATGAACATTCTGACCAAGCTTGAGGAAGATTGAACCAAAACTGTGGCCTCTAGTGTTAACAAGGTTTTTCTATGATTCAACCTACTGACCTACTTTTTGACCCGACATGACCCATATTCGAACTTGACCAAGATATTGTCAGGATGATCATTCTGAGCAAGTTTGAGGATGATTGGACCAAAACTGTGGCCTCTAGAGTGCTAACAAGGGTTTTCTGTGGTTTGACCAACTGACCTCCTTTTTGACCCGACATGACCCATATTCGAACTTGACCAAGATATTATCAAGATGATCATTCTGAGCAAGTTTGAGGATGATTGGACTAAAATTGTGGCCTCTAGAGTGTTAACAAGGTTTTCCTTTGATTTGACCTGGTGACCTACTGTTTGACCCGACATAACCCATATTCAATTATGACCGGCACATTGTCATGATGATCATTCTGACCAAGTTTGATGATGATTGGATCAAAACTATGGCCTCTAGAGTGTTAACAAGAGGACCATGATGGACCTGTATCGCTCACCTGAGTCTATTCATAACCTTGTTTTTGATCCCACATGACCCATATTCAAACATATTCAAGATTTCATAAAGGCAAACATTCTTGGCAAGTTTCATGAAGCTTGAACCAAAAATGCAGTCTCAAGTATGATTTGACCAATTTTGTTTGTTTGATTTGAGGTTTATACTATTTAGGTCATTTTGGAGACGTTGCTTCCAATTTTGTGGGACTTTTACTCGACATTGAGATGAAAGGTCCGCCCCTTCATGTCTGACAGCATTTATATTTCTGCAGCCTGAAGGTTGATTTCAATCATTTCTAATCTGTAGCATACTTATGGTGGGGAAATTATGAAATAAAAGTAGGTCGAGTGATGACAATATTTTTTCTAAAACTAGCCAAAAGAACTTTGACCATGATCCAAACACCCAGAAAAGCTGAATTGCTTGAGATACTGTATTATCATACAGAATATTTGTTTAAAGTTATAATAACCCCTAAAAGGCGGAAAACCCTGAAGGGGTAGCCTGGCAAACAGCATAGGCCCAGATCAGACGTAGCAAGAACGTGGCATCTGATCAGGGTCTGCACTGTTTGCTAACAGCATTTTCTGTCAAATAAAATACCCCTTCTGTCCAAGGTATCACAAAAAGAGGACAATTCTGAGCAAGTTTGATGATGATTGGACTAAAACTGTGGCCTCTAGAGTGTTAACAAGATTTTCTATGATTTGAACTAATTTTGACCCCACATGACCCATATTCGAATTTGACCTAGATATTGTATAGATGATCATTCTGAGCAAGTTTGATGATGACTTGACCAAAATTGTGACCTTTAGCGTGTTAACAAGGTTTTTTCTATGATTTTACCTACTGACCTTCTATTTAACCCGACATGGAACATATTCAAACTTGACTGAGATATTGTCAGGATGATCATTTTGAGCAAGTTTGAGGATGATTGGACCAAAACTGTGGCCTCTAGAGTGCTAACAAGGTTTTTCTATGATTTGACCTATTGACCTTTTTTTTTGGCCAACATGACCCATAATTGAACTTGACCGAGATATTGTCAGGATGATCATTCTGAGCAAGTTTGAGGATAATTGGACCAAAACTGTGGTCTCTAGAGTGTTAACAAGGTTTTTCTATGATTTGACCTACTGACCTACATTTTGACCCGACATGACCCATATTCGAACTTGACCAAGATACTGTCAGGATGATTATTCTTGGCAAGTTTGAGGATGACTGGACCAAAACTGTGGCCTCTAGAGTGCTAACAAGGGTTTTCTGTGGTTTGACCTATTGACCTACTTTTTGACCCGACATGACCCATATTCGAACTTGACCAAGATATTGTCAGGATGATCATTCTGAGCAAGTTTGAGGATGACTGGACCAAAACTGTGGCCTCTAGAGTGCTAACAAGGGTTTTCTGTGGTTTGACCAACTGACCTACTTTTTGACCCGACATGACCCATATTCGAACTTGACCAAGATATTATCAAGATGATCATCCTGAGCAAGTTTGAGGATGATTGGACCAAAATTGTGGCCTCTAGAGTGTTAACAAGGTTTTCCTTTGATTTGACCTGGTGACCTACTTTTTGACCCGACATGACCCATATTCGAACTTGACCGACATATTGTCATGATTATCATTCTGACCAAGTTTGATGATGATTGGATCAAAACTGTGGCCTCTAGAGTGTTAACAAGAAAAAGTATACGCACGACAGACGACAAACGACGCCGCCGAACATCTCACAGTCACAAAAGCTCACCATTACCTTCGGTCAGGTGAGCTAACAAGAAAAATTTACGCACGCACGACGAACGACGCTTGAGGACGCCGGACATCTCACAGTCACAAAAGCTCACCATGACCTTCAGTCAGGTGAGCTAAAAATAGGAAGCAATGTCTCCAAAATGACCTATACAGTGTTGACGGGGACGTTACACCTCAAATCACACAAACAAGTCAAACATAGTATCATAAAGGCATAGTACTGTGCAGTATAGTATAACCATTTTGTAGGAAACTTACTTCATTTTCAATGCCATATATACACCATTGTGGACCTTTGACCTCTCATTAGGTCGCCATGGAAACTCAATGTAGGCCCTGAAATAAAAAATAAATGGCTAAGGCTTCTGTTGTTACCTAGTCATTAAGACTCACAATGCTGAATATTTAAATATGCTACACTCCTTCGCCATCCTATGGCATTTATATTTCGCAATTAATTCGACACTCGTAATAAATTGTTAATGGCTAAACTTCTTAATCAGGGTTATCGGACCATAAACTACGCAAAGCCTTTTCAAAATTTTATAGACGTCATTCTGATTTAATTTCAAAATTCAATATTGGACTTATATCTCTTCTGCAACAAGGTCTATCGGAACCCCAATTTTATGGTGACTTAGTATATAAATTCAGAAAAATATATAACCGCAAGGACTTCAGTACCCAATTTCGTAAAATCATTCTTCGATATAAAAAGATTGGGTACAACATAAATGTTATACGACAGACTACATGCATGTTAGTTAACTCAATCAAGGTTGACAACTTTGCTTCCCTCAGTGGGTCAGGCCTCAGATTCTATGATGGTTCCAGCGTAAAGGCTCATGTTGGTTGGTATGTTGGTTCATGAAAGTCCTGGAGAGGATTGTGGATGGCCTCATTAGGCAGTTGGTGTCCATCGACAATTCCCAGTTTGGCTTCGTCCCAGGAAGAGGCACAACAGACGCAATTTTTGTTGTACGGCAGCTGCAAGAGAAGTATCTGGCGGGCAACAGGAGACTCTACATAGCTTTTGTAGACCTGGAGAAGGCATTTGATCGAGTGCCTAGGAAAGTCATCTGGTGGGCACTAAGAAAACTTGGAGTGAACGAGTGGATTGTGAAACTGGTCCAAGGGATGTAGGCTAATGCTCGGAGCCATGTCCGCATTGGTGATGGTTACAGTGAAGAATTCGAGGTGAAGGTGGGTGTTCATCAAGGCTCTGTTCTCAGCCCACTGCTTTTCATCATTGTGCTTGAAGCCTTGTCATGCGAGTTCCGGTCTGGAGTCCCCTGGGAGGACCTGTATGCTGATGACCTTGTCATCATAGCTGAATCCCTTGAGGAATGTGTCAGGAGGCTCTTAACTTGGAATGACGCAATGGAGGCGAAAGGGCTGAGAGTGAATGCAGGAAAGACAAAGATCATAATCTGTGGTACAGGTCTGGACCTCTTGCAGATTACAGGCCAGTTCCCATGCGCTGTATGTCGCACTGGAGTGGGCAGCAACAGTATCTTTTGTAATGGCTGCAAGTTCTGGGTGCACAAGAAATGCAGTGGGCTCAAACACTTGATAGAGGACCCTGATTACAGTTGTACACGGTGCAAAGGAACTGCACGACCCTTAGATGGCAGACCACAGAGGGAAGTCCAAGTCGGATCCGACAAGCTGGAGGTTGTAGCTTCCTTCTGCTACCTAGGTGATATGCTCTCTGCAGCGGGTGGTTGCGACCTTTCAACTGCATCACGTGTGAAAACAGCCTGGAAGAAATTCAAAGAGTTGCTACCAGTTCTCTCTTCCCGCCACCTCTCGTTCAAGACACGTGGCCGTGTGTATAGCTCTTGTGTGCGGAGCGCAATGCTCCATGCCAGTGAGACATGGACATTGACAAAGCCAAACCTCCAACGTCTACAGCGAAATGACAGGGCAATGATCAGACAGATCTGCAATGTCAAGCCACAGGACACTGTCACCATCAGGTCCAGTGAGTTACTTGAGCGTCTTGGCATTGAGGACCTGGACCTCATCCTGAAAGAGAGAAGACTTCGCTGGTATGGACATGTGGAACGCTCCAACGGTGCAGTCAAGACTGCCTGTGACATACAGGTAGGTGGAAAGCGGGGGCCAGGAAGGCCCAAGATGACCTGCAAGCAGCTAACAGCAAGAGATTGCAGAGAATGGAAGCTCTCTGCTATCGATCCTCATGATAGACAAGCCTGGAGATCTGGTGTAAGATCTGCCATGGGTGCAGCAAGCCAGCTACCTGGAAGGGGGCCCACTTATGTGGACGCTGCCCCTGTACCTGCATGTTGATCAAAAATACGTTGATGATGATGATGATGGTACCTGATGCTCTGTCTCTGGTCGGGCCCATCAGAGTCTAACTGTTGGTTTTCTTTTGCTCCAGCATTTCAGTGGTTTCTTGGTGTCAAGTCCTCACCGTTGTTTAATCTCTGTGGCTGTTTGATTTTTGTGTTCAAGGAGATGTTACACTGATGAGTTAGGAGGCCTTCATGCGGACTGAAAAATTATTTGTCTTAATCGTGACGGAAGTTAGGGCGAGGATTGTGGCCACGTAAAATTGATTAAAGCCCTCCAGTGGAATTTGTTTCCGCTGACCGTTCCAAGGAGGTTCTTCTGTCACTGTTTTTTTTTTTTGTTATGGTTTGTCTTTGGGTGTTTGTGTCGCTTATATTATTTTATTTTGGATAGCCTATTGGCCATTTTGTGGGAAAGTAACTGTCCTTTTGGCTTTCCGCTGTTGATGTTTCCATTAAGGTCTGTTGTTTCATGTTTGTGTTTCTTTTCCTTTGGTGTCTCTGATGGGAGCCCTGGGTTAATTGTATGGATTCCTGATCATTGCCTCCACTTCTATTTATGACATAGTGCAGTCTTCGAACTTATCTTGGCATTTATTGGAAAAAATGTGATCAAATTATCTGTGTCAAGTTGTTGAAAACCAATGATGTTTTTAGTTAACATAGCCTTAAAACTTTGATAATTTGATATGGCAAATGCCTTTTTTGCTGAAAAAAAAAGTGAATAGCTTTTGCAAAAGCTGTTCACATTTTTTTTATGCAAAACTATAAGACTATTAAATATTGTACTTGACATAACAGTTAACCCATAAATGCCAATCATGACACTTGTCGTCTGCTGGTGACCTTAAAAGTATTTTTTTGCAAACAGTGTAGGCTCAGATCAGTTTGCTCCTGCAGGAGCAGTCTGATCTGGGCCCACACAGTTTGCCTGTATGCAAAAATATTTTTAAAAAGTTTGCAAAAAGATTCAGCAGACGACATTTTTAGATTTAGTTTTTTGACCACTGAGCTAATGATGCTTTGAACAACTAGGCCCTGAAGAACTGCTATAGCTAGGCTTATACTGTACTTTTATACTTCGTAGGACCAGTGCAAAGGAGCTCGAAGTTCTGTCAGGAATACATGTCAAAATAACCCAAATCAGATAGTCACTATCCGATTTGGACAATTTTGACATGTCTTCCTGACAGAACTTCAAGCTCCTGTGGAGCAGTGTATGGATAACCTGTTTACTTCTAATAAAATTTTAATGATGGACATCTAAGTTTATCAAACTATAATTCCCCCCAAAGAGCCTTCGGCTCAACGGAACAATATAAATCAAAATAATTCTTTACAAAGAAGCCCCCATGAAAAAAGAGGCCAATAACTTCATCTCAAAGTGATCCCATTGATGCAGGGGTAAATATTCATAAATAAAATTCCAGCACATTATAAATTCCTTACATTACATAAGAATGTGTAAAACTAGAGCTGTCAGTGAAACTGACTAGGGCCCCGGCAGGGCTATCAGAAATTTGTGGATGGACAGACAGATGGACAGACAGACAGACGGACGGACAGAGTGATTACTATAGGACACCCACACTTTCAGTGCGGG
The DNA here is from genome assembly GCA_963580285.1 of Lucinisca nassula. NCBI lineage: Eukaryota > Metazoa > Mollusca > Bivalvia > Lucinida > Lucinidae > Lucinisca > Lucinisca nassula. The sequence goes on from OY757012.1 coordinate 118,836,571, forward strand.
GCCCTAATTACATGTTCACATATTGTTCACAAATGAACTAAGAAAGCCAAATATTTCTGGTGCTCAGATTTCAGGATCAATGTAAAAGTTTACCTTGTTTCTTCAAATGTAGCCTTTGGATGGTGTTCACATTGACCAAACTGGTCCTCTAAATCTTGCTTGTACAAAGCTCCCTGATTGGCTGGCAATCCTTTCACCTGAAAAGCCAATGAATGTTGTGGAAATTATTGCTATTTTATTTATTTTTTTTTTTTTTCATTTTTTTTTTCAAGTAATGACAGATTCTACTGATTCTATTTGTCATTCATGGGGCTGGTATGGCTGTTTTTAAAGTCACATCCAACTTTCACTACTACTGAAATACGAGTCCACACAAAAATGAAGTCCTACTTATGATCAATGTTTTGGCAAAGTTTCACTCAAATAATATTTATTTGATATTTTTAGAATATTTTCTTGAATTTTTAGATGTTCTTTTGCAAAGCATGTGGATCAAGGTAACACAACTTCACATCTCATGCAAACTGTCTCCAAAGGAGACAATTTGCATGAAATGTAAAATCCTGGAGACAATCTACCTGATAACCAGCCAAGCTTAACAAACTTTTTAACGGTCAATCTAGCAACTACAGTATCCAATAATGTGGTATTTTTGTTGATAAAAATGTGACTCTTGTGATTTCAACTTGAGCAATGCATAAACCCACAAGGTCATCAGCAACCAAATGCTGAAAGAAAGGATGTTTAAGGAACTATTTTATTAAAAGTGAAATCAATAAATTTTCACTGAAGACTCATTCAAAATTATTGTCTCCATTATCAAAACAGGGGGCATTTGCTTCAGACAATCAACTTAAGCATAGAACTAATTTGTGGAAGTACAGTACAGTTAATCAGTCAATATATAAAGCTACTGTTCAGAGTCATGCAGAATTCTTTTATAATGAGATTTATAATATCCCTACTAGAATGCAGAGGACCCTCATCATGAAATCTATTCTCTAACCTTTTGCCGTTACCATGTTATAACAAGACTTCACTGTGCTTTAAATCTCCAAAAAGGTGGAGTTTAAAATCACAGTCAACGCTATTAATGTTATGTCAAGCCTGTCAGTACACCTAAGCCCATTATCCTGGGCAGGATAATATGAGCCCCGCCAAGCGAATTTGTGTCTTCGCGCATTCCGTCATGACAAATTTTAACTGTGCATGCCCAGCCATTTAGGGGGGCCAGGGATATGGCTTTCTGTCTGAAGGTTCCTCTTGATTCGCTGCTTGTATGAGCGGGCAGCGAAAGATCTGGCGAGACTGCGCGAATGCGCAGGCTTGCCTGAACCTTCGCTGCTCGCATAGGCAATAAGTACCAAAATCGCTTGACGGGGCCCATATGTAAGCGCTGTTAACCAGTACCATGCACATTCTTTTTCCAGAATCTGTAAACTGCCCTGATAACCAGTCAAGCACGCATCCGACTGAGCTAACAAGGCTGTCTCAAGGTGGATAGAACTGTGTAAGTGTGTTTGAGTTTTACATCCCACCAACATGTACAGTTAAGGTCATACGGAGACAGGACCTCAGTTTAAAGACTCATCCTAAAGTATCTAAGGATAGAATTGAGATAATTTTTCGTATTTCCCCATCAAAAACATTTCCCCATAAAAAACATTTCATGCAAATTGTCTCCATAGGAGACAATTTGCATGAAATGTCAAATCCTGTTTTCTGGGAATATAAGAAACTTATATTTCAAAATGTTGTCTGCTGAAACAAATACCAAGCATGCAGAGCATTAAAGAATGGGGCACAAGAGGTTAGGCCATCATTCTGTTTTCATGTGGCTTAGTAACCCAACAACAAGCACTCTTGTTGAGGGCTGTAGTGCAGTGGTAAAGTATCGGACTCGGGATCGAGAGGTACCGGGTTCTATCCCCACAAGTGGCAAGTATTGTTTCCTTGAACACTGGTTTCTACCCAGGAAAAGACGGCCATATGGAAGATTTGTACTAGTTTACTAAATGTGTTACACTCTATAAATAAGGTTGATTATTACTTTTTTTATTATAATTATCTATTATGTACTTTTCATTTTCTTTTTTTTTTAATTTTCAATATTTGTCGGCTTCAGTTAGTTTGTTAGCCCTCTTGTCATGTCAGGTTGACATCAAACAATTAACCACTGTTCTGCTGAATATTTTAATATTCCACACCCACTACTGATTGTCAACCAATCAGATTACTTGGAGCAAATTATTGCAACAAATTCGCAAACTGAATGACAAACAATGTAGATCCTGATCAGATGGCTTCTGATCAGGATCTATATTGTTTGCAAGGTAAGAGTGAGTGAGTGAGTGTTTGAGTTTTACGTCCCACCAACAGCGAAGGTCATCCGGAGACGGGACCTTGGTTTAAAGATTGCAAGGTAAGACATATCCGGGATAAGCAGGACAAGTGTTAAGAATGTTACCATCACAGTGTTTAGAGGATCTCGTCCTGAAAGGGACTTCAGTGATTCCATCTCGTCGATCTCACCACGAACGAAGTAGTTGGGGTAAAAAGCACCAGCAATGACAACCTTTAAATAAAAACGACAACTAGGAACAAAGTAGTTGGGGTAAAAAGTACCAGCAATGACAACCTTAAAATAAAGACAGAGACAACTAGAAATATTTTCAGAAGAAAACTATGTTCCTACCCCCACCATAAATATGACCATAAAGCTACTTAAACTTGAAAATGAGATCAAGGTCACCAAAGTAGACTTATTTAGCCGAAACTAGCTAGTCTGGTCCAGAAAAACTTGTACACTCCATTTTTTTCAGTTCTATCATGTATTCCTTGCTTCCAAAGGATAAGCCTTTTATAGAACATATTTAAGGGGAATGGAAACACCTCAGGGGAGGCAACTACTGCAAAAGTATTTTTGTCTCCAATGTCAATAGGGGTCAACTCTTAAAGGAAAGAATTTGCTCCTGAGGAACAGACCCCTTTGTCTTAGGGACTGAGCCTATAGAAAGCAAACAGAAAATCCCAAAAGTTGTCTCCCTTTGAAAAATGGCAGAAAAATGTGTCATTCCCCTTAAGTTTTTGTTATGTTGCCATGATATACTGTACCAAGTCTGACCAGAATTTTTTAATTGGCTCAGAGATACGGCGCAAACAAGCAAATATTGAACAAGATGACCTGTGACCTTGAAAATTAGTTCCAGATTTAATCAATTGGTTCAGAAGATATAGTGCAGGCAAGGTAAAATCTGACAATCTTTGCACTTGTGTGACCTTGAAAACAAGCCAACGTTGCCAAAATCTAATCAAGCCTTTGGAAGGCTGCAGTGATATATTAAAATACTAGTTTGAAGACAATTTGTAACTGTTTAGGAAATAGGGTGCAGAAAAGCTATTATTGGCCCAAATTTGAGTTTTGGAAGCCTAGGTGACCTTGACAAATGATGTCAAGGTCACCAAACTCTAATCAAGACTTTGGTAGGTTGCAATGATATATTCTACTAAATTTGACCACAAATCATCAATTCTTTCAGATGATATGGTGCAGACAAGCTGTTTTGGGCCCAAATTTGACATTTTTTTTTAGCCTGTGCCCTAGAAAATGAGGTCACGGCTACCAAAAGGAAATCACCATTTACCTCTATCCTAGTGAAAACACAATGCATGTTTGTTAAGAATCCATCAATTGGTTCAGGAGACAAACATCCAATGCTGACACAAATGTCCATGCTGGTGCAAACAGGACCTGCACCAAAAACAACACTTCTGCCTCCCCTTGGGTGAGCGGTCATAATAATATTTGATCTGTTCATAAATTTCAATACACTGCAACCTCGTTATAACGCGGGTGGTGGGGTCCAAGAACCCCAACCGCGTTAGTGGTGATCACCGCGTTATAAATTTGGGGGCGCCGACAAACGTCATATCGTCGTCGAGCAATGTGTACCCCACCCACCAATAGTATGAAATTTCAAAATGTTAATTTCAGTGTATTTGTTGTTGAAAAAGATCAATAAAAAGTGTTCTAATATTACTGGTTGTTTATCTTTTTAATCCCATTTATTATCCTTGTCAGACATATGAATCATTTTCCCATATTCACCGTAAGTTCGGTCCAAATGAATGACACCGCTAAATGTGTAGTATTGGCTTTTTTATCTGAACTATTGTGTATTGGAGATATAGCCGTGGGGTTTAGTGCACCGACTTTACAAGGTTAAGCAATGACGTGTCACACCAGCCAGGTAACGTGACCACTGGCAAAAAAAAAATATTTTTTTTTATATATATATATCGTCTGCTCAGAATAGCGTTATAGACAAAGAATTTAAATAAGGGATAATTTCATATCGGAAACATTCAATTAAGTTTCTTGTTAGAAACATACATTTTTCCTTTTATGTTGTGGGTACTGGTACTTGTTAGAATCGCCTTGGCAACATACTTTATGGAGAAATAACACTTCTAATACATTGGCGCAGCAGCCCCCGCTAATCAGGGCTTGGAGAAATAGATTGGGAATAGCAATTCTAATACACATGTACATTTTGCACAGCGCCCCCCGCCCACAGGGCTTGGAGAAATAGATTGGGAATAGCACTTCCAATACATTTGCGCAGCGCCCCCCCTCACCCGCCCCTGCCCATCGGAACTGAAAAAAAATGGATTAAGAATATCAATTCTAGTACGTTTGCACAGCGGCCCCCGCCCATCAGGGCTTGGAGAAATAGAATGGGAATAGCACTTCAATACATTTGCGCAGCGGCCCCCGCCCATCGGGGCTTGAAGAAATAGATAAGAAATATCAATTCTAATACATTTGCACAGCGGCCCCCGCCCATCAGGGCTTGGAGAAATAGAATGGGAATAGCACTTCAATACATTTGCGCAGCGGCCCCCGTCCATCGGGGCTTGAAGAAATTGATAAGAAATATGAATTCTAATACATTTGCACAGCGGCCCCGCCCATCAGGACTTGGAGAAATAGAATGGGAATAGTACTTCAATACATTTGCGCAGCGGCCCCCGCCCATCGGGGCTTGAAGAAATTGATTAGGAATACTAATTCTAATACATTTGCGCAGTGCCCCCGCCCATCAGGGCTTGGAGAAATAGAAAAAGAAACACCACACTAAAAACCGCAGAACCGCAGTTTTTTAAACCTTTTTTTTTTATGAACACAATGTACAAATCTTAAAAACAAACATATAATAAATGGCAATATGAGAATAAAATGTAATGAAAAGAAATTGCTCAACTTTTTGACACTGAAATGTGTTCGCTAATTCAACATTATCAAAGCGCTAGTGAATTTGTTTGTTCTAACGCTTATCACTCAGTTTTGACACCATCGGTAATTGTTTGAACTATCATGTAAATGTGGTAGTTTGATTGACAATTACCGTTACATGTGTTCACGCTTGTAGGTCAACAGGTAGAATAAGTGCAGAGGACCGTTAATCCACTTGATTGACTGAAATATTTACCGCTTTTTTTCTCACAGGTTTGAAACCAATACACAGTAGTTTTTACCATAATTCATGGGGCAAAAAGTCTTTTTTGCCTTAAATGATGAAAAAAAAACGGGAGCCATGGAACAACCGCGTTATACTGATTTCTGTGCTTAAACGATCAGCCCTATAACGAGATTGCAGTGTATGAATATACCGCACTTTTCCCCGGCAGGCTAACCAGTGCAGTGTGCATTTTTTTGCCAGAAACTGACAACTGCCCTTCTTGATTAAGAAAGGATAACAAAAGAATGACTGCTGACAGTTCTGGCTGAATTAGTTGAACTTGGTTGGTCTGGGGTTTAATGGCCCAATCAACACCATCAAGGTGATGTTGAACCAATCTGTAAAACTAATCACACTTTTGGGCAGGCTCACACCTAAGTCATCATGTGAGCAAGTCCGTGAAATGACCCACCTTTATATAGAGAAAACTGAGGTTTACAGGGGTATGATTTTTCTTATTTCTGCTGCAAGACATAGATTGTGGGTTCTCGTTAGAACCACCTCAATGAGGCGGTTCTAACGAGCACCCACAACCTATGTTTGCAGTATAAATAAGAAAAATATCACAAACTTCATCATAAAAGTAGCCATTTTGGAGATGTGAAAAAATACACTATCCCACGGGTGTTTTATCGTAATGTGGATAATCAGAAAAAGGCACAATTTTTCACAAGAACCTTGAATCAGCAGAAGGGAGAGAAAATATTTCAAGGTAGATCAATCACTTAGATAGAATTTTGCAGAAATCCAGCTTACTTTGAGCAATAGCTTTTCCTGGTCCTGAGTCAGTCTCTTCTTGTAGTGGGGCGGGTTCCTCGGTCGGTGAATATTGAACTTCTCAAGCCTCTTCTCTACATCCTTTATCAACTCGGAGATCTAGTAAACAGGTATAGTGGACAGATATTAACACATTTTGCAGCAGAAACCCCAAAACGGGTAGCCTGGCAAACAGTGCAGGCCCAGATCAGACGCCGCAGAATGCGGCGTCTAATCAGGGCCTTCACTGTTTGCAGAAGGTTCAGCCATTTTCCAAATATAATGATAAATAGTAATAGAGCCTTGTAGGACAGATCAACTCACATCACATGAACAAGTCTGTGATTTGTTTTGTTTGATTTGAGGTTTAACATCCCCGTCAACACAGTAAAGGTCATTTTTGAGACGTTGCTTCCAATTTTGTGGGACCTTTACCCGACATTGAGATGAAATGACATCTCAAGCCCTGTTGCCCAATGAAACCAAAAGGGTTTATAAGCATGGACGGTCGGACTCGTACGCACCGCTTTGCCTGGGTAGGTTTAGATCCTCTAAGCGGTTTACCAGTACTCGTGTGCGGGTAGGATTCAATTCTTCGTGGAAGCATCATGCAGCCCATATATTTCTTCAAGCCCGATGGGCAGGGGCCAACAAGTCCGTGAAATGAACATCCCCTAAACCCCATTTTATATAGAGACAAGAGCACTGCATGGTGGTGCCAACGCTCGGCTGTACCCCCTTTTCAGAATAAACAACTGGTCCGAGTTTCAAGAAATTTGTTGAGTAATGACAGAGATGTTACAAAAAGTCCAGGTTTTTGCACGATGAGCTATGACAATGCCTCGTCGTTTTCTTCGAAAACAGCCGAGCTAAAAATTGGTGTTTACTGCGTACATATTATTTTTCTTATTTCTGCTCGAAGACAAAGGCTGTGGGTACTCGTTAGAACCGCCTCATTGAGGCGGTTCAAACGAGCACACACAAACTATGTTTGGGGATTTAATAAGAAACATATCACGAGCTTTCATCAGAAAAGTAACCATTTTTGAGATATGAAAGGATTCATAAAGCACACAGGTATGTTATCATAATGATCTGGGTCCACACTGTTTGTTTAAGTATCTGTACTGGTCTGAAATGGTTAATTTCTTGTGTTCTTAATATTGTCATTTTGTCATTGCTGACTTATTAACAGATATGCTAACCCTTTCATCCCTTGTTTTTGTTAACCCTTTGATTATGCAGTCCCTTTCATTTTTGAATTAGGACATGTCCATGCTTGTAAATTTTAGGTCAAAATTTTGCATTTTGCATGTGTGTATGTGTGTGCATGCATGTGTTTGTATATGTATGTGAACATATGTCCCACCAACATCTACATAGGTATGTTATCGAATGATCTGGATCCAAACTTTTTGTTTAAGTATCTGTACTGGTCACATGGAGATACTGTAATGATCCTAAGTATTGGGACAGATAGGCCTAAGCAAACAGTGCAGATCCAGATCAGACTGCTCCTGAAGGAGCAGTCTGATCAGGGTCTACATTGTTTGCCATTAGATCATGAAACAAATTTTAGGAGACATATAGCAAATCCTAAAGGTGACTGAATTTTTAGGATTTTTACGGTAGAAACTCTTGATTTAAAGACTCGCCAAAAAGTCTGGAAAAGACAGGATCAAACCCATGACCCCTGGTCTATGAGTTGCAGGTAAATAGCTTAATCATTAAACCATGGAGGCCTCTCCTTTACACTAAATTTCTACTGTTCCAATTTCAAAACTTAATGCCATCAATGCTTTTCCTACCTCCTTGAGTCTCCTGATCTGTAGGTAGTACTGTCTGCCATACCCCATCTCCCCACCCCCACCACTCCTCTTGAATGCTCCTGTCTCCCTCTTGTTCAGCCAGGCTTTGTAGGCATTCAGTATGGCTATAGGGTCACTGAGTGATCCATCTGACCAGCCCAACTTGTGCCTGAAATGTACATTTCAGTGGTATATCAGGATACAGAGTTTATAGAAAAGCAAACAGGAAGACCTAAAAGTTGTCTCCTTTTGAAAAATGGAGAAAAAATCTGCCAGGTGAATCCATTACACTTCAGGGCTGAGTAAACCAAACAGGAACCAAACAGGAAACCCTGAAAGTTGCCTCCCTTGTAAAAATTATGAAAACATCTTAAACTCTGATATCTCAAACTACACCACAACCTCTTTATAACACTATTAATGGGGTCCAAAGCAGAAATCATGTTAGTTGAACAACAGTGTTATATTCAAGCAAAATGTATAGATTATATAGAAAAATGACCATTTATGGTCATTTTTCTATATAATCTATATATTTTGGGGATCCATCTTGAAACCATGTTATATCCAAAACCGTGTTATATCGAACTGCATTATAATGAGGTTGTGGTGTACTGTTTAAATGAACATTTTGCATTAAGCATTAATTTGCTATTTATTCCTTACATTCTTTTTACTTCAAACAACTGTTTTCTAAAAGAAATTCCAGTCCCAGAGCTTGATGTAATGTATCCGATTATCAATCAGATGTGCATGCAGTTAACCCACAAGGCCTGGTGTGATAATAAATGAAACAGGGCACAGCATTTTCTACAATTTACATGTGCACCCAGCGAAAACTTGTTGTGTGTTCTAAGGATGCAGAAAGAGAAGTCTCTGGTCAGACTATATGGATGCACAGGCTGATCTGATTCTTTGCTGGATGCCCATGTAATTGAAAGGAAATGCTGAGCCCCAGCTCATATATATTTTTTGTGAGCTGCTTACCTATAAGCTTCCAATTTCTTATTGAAAGGTCTTGCAAATATACTCTTAAGAGACATGGCTGCTCCTAGAAAGAAGAAAAAAAAAACAACAACAATTTCAGATGTTTTAAAAGCTATGTATTGCAATTAGATGTATATAAAGTGGAACTTCAAACATCGACGGCTCTTTTACCTTGCCTAATTCGAACCAGCATTTGTGACACTAGAACGTTCTTCCAATAACTCCAGATATCCATATATTTTGATATTTTAGGGAGATTTTCCTGATTTAATCTTTAAAATCGCCTCAAGGAGGCGATTCTAATGGATATATACAACATACCTGTTTAGCTATGCTGTGTGTACTCATTAAAATTGCCTCAAGGAAGCGATTCTAATGGGTATATACAACATACCTGTTTCTTAAAGTAGATCGTAAATATATCTATTATGCCCCATGACCTGCCACTATAGATAAACTTCTGTAGTCCAAACTACCACTACCTCAAACAAATTTCCATGGTCCCAAAGGTATTGGATTTATTGTATTTCATCTGTAACAAATACATTGCATGTAAAACATATTCATACAGCAGTCTATTCTCAAGAGGTTATTAACCATTTCATCACTGAGTTTCTAAAGTGGACTCTTCTGTCTTTGAATACACAAATTCCAATTATTCCACTAATATTACAGAGTTATGGCCCTTGTGCACTGCACTTCTGCACAGTATCGTTTACAAGTGTTCGAAGTTCAATTAAACTAAAGCGGTTTTCGAGTTACTCAGATCAGTCAGCACACTTTAACAGGTCCATGTAATGAACACTCTAAACCCCACTTAATATAAAGAAAATCGGGGTTTACGGGGGTAATTATTAGTCTCCTTATTTCTTCTCCAAGACCTTGGTTGTGGGTACTTGTTAGAACCGCCGCCTCAATGAGGTGGTTCTAACGAGCACTCACAACCTATGTATGGATTATAAATTAGAAAGTCTCGCATATTTTCATCAGAAAAGTAACTATTTTGGAGATATGAAACAAGAAAGATGTGTTTGTGAAACACGAACCCCGGGCAAGGCCTTTTAGTTTCAAAGTTGGTCACACATCAAGGTCAAGCTCACAGGTCAAATTTTTTGCATGAATGTAAAGCTCTTGTCACAAGGAACCTACATGCCAAATATGAATGTTCTACTCAAACGGTTCAAAAGTTATGACCAACCTTAAAGTTGTCCACATACAAACAAACAAACAGACGGACAGGGCAAAAACAATATGTCCCCGCTATCGCGACCGGATATGTAAACCATGTTGTGATAATTGGAGGATGGTTTTCCTTATTTATCCATATAAACCTATGCTGTGGGTACTCGTTAGAACCGCCTCGATGAGGCGATTCTAATGAATATCCACAATATGAGGCGATTCTAATGAATATCCACAACATAGGTTTTTATGGAGAACTGACAAAAACTATCATTCAATTATCACAAAATACTGACTTTATCTGTTAAGTATATGGATAGCCAATGACCGAGCTTCTTGGGGTTGATAGAGATGACCTGATCAACAGGATGTGCTGGCAAATTTGAGTGCTTGCTGAGTGCACATTTTCGCTTGTTGCCACGCATGCATCATACAATTGCTGAGAACATGATCATGATACACAGGTTAATAGGATACAAGAGTGGCTGCTGGTTTTTAATATGCTGGGAGACATGTTTTAGCTTCTGCAAGCCACATATATACAAATACTGAGAACACTGTCATGATAAAGACCAATAGGTATTAAGCAAGTGCCTGAAAGTAAGTCAAAATGGGCTTAAAATAGGGGCTTGCTTAATACAGATGGCCACTATGACAAGGTTCTATGGTACACCAAAACCTCTTTACAAGACTGTTAACTATAACATTGTCCTCTATATAACATGGTTTTGGATAAAACAGTTTAAAGATAAACCCCAAAAATATATAGATCATATAGAAAAAAAGACCATATATGGTCTTTTTTTCTATATTATCTATATGTTTTTGTTTGTATATGAACAGTTGGTTAACCAACATGGTTTCTACACTGGACCCAGACGAAAGTGTTACAAAGAGGTTGAGATGTAAATCCCAGCAGGGAAGTAGTCGTACCAATAATGAGACATTCCTCCAGCAAGCCAAACACATGGCCAAGCAGGATCAGCTTGCCTATCTTGATGTCTATAGGAAGTGCTGCCAGGACACGACCAACAAATGTCAGCTCACCATCATGACGGTTTCCAACGTGTGTGGCAATAGTGGACAGGGCTCCAGCCTAAAAAAGAAAATTGACCAGATCATGAGAAACAGGTACCATAATGATCCTAAGTATTAGGACAGATATGCCTAAGCAAACAGTGCAGACCCAGATCAGACTGCTCCTGAAGGAGCAGTCTGATCAAGGTCTACACTGTTTGCCATTCTGCCTGCACCTTTTGGACTCCTTGCTGGATCATGGAACAAATTAGTTAAAATTTTAGGAGAATTACAGCAAGGCCTCAAGGTGTCCCAATTTCTAGGATTTTTACGTTACTTGTCAACAGACAACCAGCAAGGACTCAGATGAGTCTGCCATAAATGCAATACTGCCATGGCCACTGAAGTATTAAAGAACTTTAGCGTAAAATGTTAACATAGAAGTTCTAAGTCTGTGATCGTGACCTTAAGGTCATGGGCCTGGATGGGGGTTACGCTGAATGAAACTATCATTATACCACAAATGTACCAAATCCATCATATGGTTTGGAAAATATGAGCTCTTAAAAAATTTCAACATAAATATAAACTCCAAAATCGATGCTGACACTGACGGTAGTGCAATAGCTCTTGCTGGACTTAGTCCAGAAGAGCTAAAAATCTATGTGCAGACTTCAGATTAAAACTGTGCTAGAACAGAGATATATTACTCACCTCTTTCAGTAACAATACATTCCTCTCAATATCATCCAGGTTAGGGGGTGACAGTGCCAGGGCTAGAATAGCCTTGGGTTCCCCAAGATCGAGAACCTTCACTTGGAGTATCAGCTTGTCAAGTGGGCATCTCTGAAATAGATGACCAAAGATGACCTTACATGTTTAATTCAAACGAGCCACGTCATGAAAAATCCTGTTTTTGCCATTTGCAAACATTAAAGGTGCAGATCAGACTGTGCAGATGTGCAGTATGATCTGCAGTTTTGTGTTTGCGGCTCGGACAATATAATACCTCTAGTGGCTATATATCTAAAATACCAATCCTTTCGATATTGATCAATGCAGTTGAGCAGACCAGTTTGTATCTTAACTGGTCAAAAATATAGAAAACATGTTTTCTCCTGTTACGGTTCATATAACAATTCTTTTCATATTATTCAAACAAGTTTCGTGGCAAGCAGGTGCCCATTGTGCAATACTAACAACCTCGTTTGTAAACATATATTTAAAAGTTTGATCAATGGATATTGCAAATGTTCTACTATTTTTGCTGAAAAAATGTGAGTAGCTTTTGCAAATGCAAAAGCTACTCACATTTTTTCAGCAGAAATACCAGTGTGTTAGATATTGTACTTGCTAGAACAGTTAAGTTTGACCATAACTTTACAATGTTTTGAACAACTGGGCAAGAAAATGGAATTTGAGCCAGAGCACAGCATTTCCTACAATTTACATGTGCATCCAGCAAAGACTCAGATCAGCCTGCACATCCATGCAGTCTAATTAGAGTCTTGGTTGTGTGCTCTAAGGATAGCTAAGGGTCCAATGCTCCTTCAGGCAGCAAGAGAAGAATCTGGTCAGCCTATATGGATAGGAAGACTGATCTGATTCTTCACTGGGTGCACATGTAAGTTGCAAGAAATGCTGTGCCCCAGCTCATTTATTAATATGAGCTGACACACAAGAAAAGGACTCTGAGCATTCTCTGATTTCTGTTCTTCAAATATTAACCCATTGTTAACTTGTGAACTCTTCCATTGCTACACATTGGACAAGTCCATTTGTCATATAAGGGGTGTCAGGCCTATTTTTTTCATTTTATTCTATTTTTGACGGAACATTCTGTTAGCAAATAGTGTAGGCCCGGATGCGCTGTCTCATCTGGGCCTGCACTGTTTGCCAAGGTACCCCTTTTGGGGTTTCCCGCATGCAATAGGTTTACCAATAGGGTTAAATATATGACTTCTTGCATATAGCTATCTCAAGCTTTATTCTATATGTCTGCAAGCAGCCAAGGCTCTGTGGAGACTTACTTATACAGGTAGACATTACAATAACACACCTGTGCAGCATAGTGAATTTCTTCACATCTCCAAAATTGCTACTTTTCTGATGAAAATATGTGACAAATTTTCTTATTGATACAGCAAACATTGGTTCTGGTGCTCCTTAGAACCGCTTCATTGACTCATTGATGAGGTTCTAAAAAGTACACACAACCTATGTCTTGGAGCAGAAATAAGAACAAGAGTTGTCAGAAGACAACATAGCTCGCCTTTGGGGGCCTAAGATGGATGAGGGCAAGTTATCAAAAAAATTTTCTTCTGTAAAACAGCCCAATAGACTGCAGCAAATGAAAGAGAACCAAAATGTACCCCTAATCATCCTGTTTATAAGCCTTTCCACTGCAAAAAAAAATTTAAAAAAAATCAAAAAAAAATCTATATTTGATAAAAAAAATTCTACAAACTACCATATAATAACAAGGCATCACAGACGATACAAATCCCCTCGAGCAAGACAAATTAAAAAAAGCCAAGCCTAGCATTTGTGTAAACTTACATTATATCCATCAATAAATGTAGGTACTTAAGAGTGATGACAAAGTTTTTCTAAAAATAGCCACATGCAGTGACCTTGACTTTGAGCCCCAGACCCTGAAAGTTGAACTTCATACCCAACATTTTTATAAAGTTATCTTAAAATCCATCAATAAATCTGGACTCTACAGCAATGATCAAGTTTTTCTAAAAAATAGCCACAGTGACCTTGACCTTCAGCCCCTGACCTGGAAAGTCAAAGTCACTCAAGATATCATCATACCAAACATTTGTGTCAAGGTATATTAAAATCCATCAATAAATGAAGGCGCAAGAGCGATGACAAAGTTTTTCTAAAAATAGCCACAGTGACCTTGACCTTCAGCCCCAGACACTGAAAGTCGAACTTGCTCAAGATATCATCATTGCCAACATTTTTGTGAAGTAATATTAAAATCCATCCATAAATGTAGGCACTAGAGCGATCACAAAGTTTTTTCTAAAAAATAGCCACAGTGACCTTGACCTTCAGCCCCGGAACCTGAAAGTCAAACTTGCTAGAGATATCATCATACCCAACATTTGTGTGAAGTTATATTAAAATCCATCAATAAATTCAGGTGCAAGAACGATGACAATGTTTTTTCTAAAAATAGCCACAGTGACCTTGACCCCGTGACCCTGAAAGTAGTGACCTTGACCTTAGGCACCCGACCCTGAAAGCCAAAGTCACTCGAGATATCATTATACCCAACATTTGGGTGAAGTTATATTAAAATCCATCAATAAATGAAGGCGCTAGAGCGATGACAATGTTTTTCTAAAAATAGCCACAGTGACCTTGACCTTGAGCCCCAGACTCCGCTATGTTTTTAAAAAGAAAAAAAATAGAAAAAAGACTAGATCTGCAGTCGATGGTAAACCATCGCAAAAACCCGCTTTTTGTATTAATAACACTAATGACTATGTATTAGCTAGCCAAAACTACATGTAAGTTAAAAAAGGTTGCAAAGAACATTCTCACTGATAAGCGAAGTTTCAGAAGTGTAACATTTATAGTTTAGAAGATTTGGCAAAATCATACTTTTCGACCTTTGACCTTGGGGTTATGTTGAATCCACCTAAAGTATCCCAATTTATTCTATATTCCAACAGCCATTCAATAACCAAGTTTCAGAAGTGTAACTCCAATAGTTTAGAAGATATGGCAAAGTCATACTTCTTGACTTTTGACCTTGGGGTCGAGGTCACACCAAAAGTAGCCCAACATATTCTATATTCCAAGGACCATCCAATAAGCAAAGTTTCAGAAGTGTAACTCCAATAGTTTAGGAGATATGGCAAATCATAATTTTTGACCTTTGACCTTGGGGTCATGTTGAGGTCAAGGTCACACCAAAAGTATCCAAGTTTATTCTATATTCCAAGGGCCATCCAGTAACCAAAGTTTCAGAAGTGTAACTCTAATAATTTAGAAGATATGGCAAAATCAAACTTTTTGATCTTTGACCTTGGGGTCAAGGTCACACCAAAAGTAACCTGACATATTCTATATTCCAAGGACCATCCAATAAGCAAGGTTTCAGAAGTGTAACTCCAATAGTTTAGGAGATATGGCAAATCATAATTTTTGACCTTTGACCTTGGGGTCATGTTGAGGTCAAGGTCACAAAAAAGTTGCCCACTGCCATCTACATTCCATGTACTATCCACGTGCAAAGTTTCAAAAGTGTAACTTCAGTGGTTGCAGTGGAGATCCAATCACAAGAAACGTGACGGACAGACGGACAGACAGACAGACGGACGGACGGACAGACGGACTGACGCCGGATCGAACTGTGGTACGAAAACAATATACCCGATTTTTCTTCGAAAAAAGGGGTATAAAAAGAAAAGAAAAAAAAAAACGTTCCTCCCCCGGGATTTGAACTCACGCAGCTTGCAGGTAAACTTTAACACAGAGAAGTAAGGGAGGTAATACAGAGGAAAATATTAACTTCTCAAAAAGTCCAATTTAAGCCAAAAAACCTGAAAAATGAAGTACAATGATAATGTTAAGTATTGTTTTTTTAGCAATTATTAATTATATATTCAAAATAAAGTTGTAAAACATCACATATAAGAGCTTGCAGGTAAACTTTAACCAAATGCGGACGCCGACGCCGGACGCCCGGGGGTATGGCAATAGCTCCCCCTTACTTTCGTAAGGCGAGCTAAAAATAATTTATACCCCCGTAAACCACAATTTTTTATATATACAGTGGTGTTTAAGGGTTTTCATTTCATGGTCTTGTTCACGTGTTGCAAATTTAAATCCATGCTTTTCGCTACAAAGGTCTCTAATCTCCAGGCATGTCATAGTGTGATTTTCATGCTTTTGTAAGAGATAGATGTAATCACTCTTTTCCTTGGATACCATAGAACTACCATGAAGTGAGATTTAGAGGGGGTTTGGTTGAAGCCTCCTTTTGGTCCAAATGGTTTTTTTTTTCATGGGGGCATTTAACCCCTTCATCCATACAGACTGGTACAGATACCTATTCAAACAGTGTAGATCTAGATTGTTATAATGAGCAGTCTTATCAGGATCTATAATGTTTTCCATCCAGTTATGATTTCACTAAACCCCACATTTACAAGAATGGAATTGTCTGAATTAAAAGATGTAAAAGTCTACCATAGAAACTCATGAGTGAAAGATAATTTTTTTTAGCTAAAATGAAAACCCTTACTGCAATGTTGGACCTCCTTTTCCAAAATCCTGGATCCACCCATGCCACTCCATATTCTTTCACCAGTAACTGAGTTGTCTTTCTCCAATCAGCAGTTGTCTTTTATCAAAAGAAGGGAGGGAATGACTACATACAATATTTTATGATCAGAAAAATCCAACTGTGTAGCCGGAATCTACACACAAGCTATAGTACAAACCCTACCTGCATTTCTGGCAGTCCATATTCTGGTATACTCTTCTCATAGAAAGTTCTTGTTACAAGTCTGTATACACGGCCATTGGAGACACGCCCAGCTCGACCTGACACGAGAATAAATTTTACACATTTTTGCTGCTGAAGTATTCATTTGCTTTTTACATGGTTTTATTTTCATATTATACGTACTGTATTTACCTTAAGTATTCGGACACCTAAACTCCTTACCATACTTGCTCTAAAATTTAAACAAGTACTATTTTATACCCGACGTTGAGCTTAAAAATAGCTTGATGAGTGGCAAACAGTGTATACCCTGATGAGACGCCGCATTCTGCAGCATCTCATCAGGGTCTACACTGTTTGCTTGGCCCTGTTTGTCGGAAAATATATGGCATATACGGTATATCATCTATGCATTCTGACAAGGCTGTTGAAATAGCGAAATTCTGTGCCAAGCTCAACTTGTACAAATAAAACTTAACTTGTGCCTGTGAAAAAACTTAAGATAAATCTCTTATGTTTTGTTTTTTAGAAACAAAAAGGAAGAAATGGCTCTGGGAATACATACATTGAGGAAAGTGGGGTTTATGGGTGCATTCATTACTTTCCTAATTTCTACTCAAAAACATAGATTGTGGGAACTTGTTAGAATCGCCTCATTGCAGCTTTTCTAAGGGGCACCCACAATCTATATTTCTGTATTAAGACTAGAAATAAGAAAAAAAATCAGAAATTGCATCTGAAAAAATTTAAAAGAAAGACCCAGGGAGCACCACAATGGCAAGACGCAGCCCAATGAAAAATGCTAATTCTAGAGATAGAACAGTTTTGTTTGTTTGATTTGAGGTTTAACATCCCCGTCAACACTGTAAAGGTCATTTTGGAGACGTTGCTTCCAATTTTGTGGGACTTTTACCCGACATTGAGAGCCGGCCTCGGTGGCTCAGTCGGATGCGCGGTTGACTGGTGATCAGGAGGTCGCAGGTTCGACTCCCGCCGGGGTCGGCAACATTCTTTCGTGGAGATTGATCATGAAATCTTTTCTACGGTCATTCTCTCCCTTCCGCTGATTCAAGAAGGGCAGTTGTCAGTTTCTGGCAAAAGAATGTGCACTGTACTGGTTAACCGCTTACGTATAAGCATGCCCAGGAAAGTGTTGATAGGTAAACTGACCGGCTCAAAAATGACCTAAATAGTGTTGACTGGGCCGTTAAACTCCAATACAAACAAAACAAACAAAACCCGACATTGAGATGAAATTACATCTCAAGCCCTGTCGCCCAATGAAACCAATAGGGTTTATTAGCATGGACGGTCCGCCTCGCACCGCGGTTCCTGGACAGGCTTAGATCCTCTAAGCGGTTTACCAGTACTAGTGTGCGGGCCGGATTCAGCTCTGCGTGGAAGCATCGTGCAGCCCATATATTTCTTCAAGCCCCTATGGGCGGGGGCGGTAGAGATAGAACAGATGCCATTTTATCACATGGGTATGTTATTGTAGTGAAATCAGGACTAATCTTACCTTTCCTCTGTGTACAGTTGGCTTTTGATGCCCAGTGTAGCTGCAGACTGGTGTAGTTTGTCTCAAAATCACAGACCAAATTCTTTGTCAGGCAGAAGTCAATCACTAGAACAACAGTAACATATATACACCACAATCTCATTATATAATAACACGGTTCATAACAACACGGTTATGGATAGAACATATTTCAAGACAGATCCCAAAAATGTATAGGTTATATAGAAAAATGTCAATATATGGTCATTTTTCTATATAATCTATACACTTTTCAAAAATGTATAGGTTATATAGAAAAATGACCTCAAAAATGTATAGGTTATATAGAAAAATAACCATATATGGTCATTTTTCTATATAATCTATACATTTTTGTTGGATATAACACAGTTGTTTAACTAACATGATTTCAATAGGGTTATAAAGAGGTTGGGGTTTACCACATTTACCCTAAATATTCAAACACCTCGACACCTCAACTCCTTACTGTTCTTGTTCTAAAATTTGAACAAGTGCAATTTACAACCCAATGTTGTGTCTAAAAATAGCGGGATGTGTGGCAAACAGTGTTGACCCTGAGATGCTGCTTTCTATGGCATCTCATCTGGGTCTTCACTGTCTGCTCAGGCCTGTCTGTCAGAAAACACACAATAAAGCTGGTAGTCAATGATTTAACACAAAGTCAATTATTATCCCTGAGACATTCAATTTTCACTTTTATAAGATTCAGTAAAATGAAAAATTTTGTTACATGATTGACTTATTTTATCATCAAAATAAGGAAGTTCATGTAATATACGAGGGTAGGCTGAAAAGTTCTGAACTTGACCAAGATCCAATGGTTTGTCCATGCTGAAAGTGCCTTATTTTTCAACATAGTCTCCCTTCCTGTCCACACACTTCCTCCAGCGATGCTGGAGTCCTTGGATCCCAGTGGCATAGAAGGACTCATCTTGGCCCCTGAAAAACTCCTCCACAGCAGCTATCACCTCCTCGTCTGACCGATAATGCTGCCCAGCCAAGTGCTTTTTCATGTTTGGAAACAGGAAACAATCAGATGGAGCTAGATCAGGTGAATACGGAGGGTGATCGACAAGTGTGAAGCCACAGTCATGCACAGCAGCCATTGCGACAACCGATTTATGAGCAGGCGCATTGTCCTGATGGAACAAGACCCCTTTTGTCAATTTTCTGGGTTGTTTAGCCTTAATTGCTTTTTGCAATTGTTTTAGCAGATCTGCATAACACTCCCCATTAATTGTTCTGCCCTTTTGAAGGTAATCTATGCATATTATACCCTTGGCATCCCAGAACACTGATGCCATCACCTTCCCTGCAGAGGAGACGACCTTTGCCTTCTTTGGAGGGGGTGAGCCAGGGTGCTTCCATTGCATGGATTGTCTTTTGGTCTCTGGCTCAAAGTGATGAACCCAAAACTCATCCTGAGTGACAAAACCATCTTGGTCTGCTTCAAAAATAGCCAAGTTGGCTTGTGACAGGTTCAGTCTGGTCAACTTTTGGTCAGGCATCAAAAGCCGTGGCACACATCTGGCGGAAACCTTCGACATTCCTAATTCACTGTGAAGAATGTTCTCTACTCGTTCACGGGAGATGCCAACAGTGTTAGCTAACCAGTAATTTTTTTACCCCTGCGTCCTGCGTCCAGGACGCACAAATAGGGCTGAGGACGCACGATCATAAAATATGTGCGTCCGTCGGACGCAAAAAAATCCAACTTTCGTTTTCACTGCTGTAAATATCGGCGGAAGTGATAAAATACTGCACTTTTACCAAACCTTCAACTGCCCAACAAGTCACTGAAAAATCGATTCAGGTACAATTTAATGATCTAACCACAAGACGAGAATCCCCTCCATCCAAAATGAGCCCAAACTTTCACACAAGCAAGTTCAATGCGAACATCAAAGTTTTCCGCCATCCAAATCGCCGCCCACAAACCAACTCTTCCATTTTTCTGCACATGATCGGTAAATGTGTCAAATGACGCAATCCAATGCCAGCAACCCCGCACGTGTTTAATGCCATTGTTTTATTTTAATGGGCTGTATCCCGTTCTTAAAAAATTGTTTGGAACCGATAAAAAAATATTTTCTCGATAGCTAAATTGTTGTGAATGGAGGTGGATAGAAAACAACGCTTTGCACAGCCCCCGAATTATCCCCAGCAGCTCCAACTACAGCGTTTCGACCTAGCCAAGCCGAGCGTCTGCTATTTGGCGCCAAAACATAACCATTCACGATCCGTTTTTATAATGCATGCATCTACCGTTAGATGTAGCTAATTGTCTGAGGAGCGAGTAAATCATTTTCACATTGATTGTGGATTAAATTTTATGATTGGGGAATAAACACAAATTAGAGACATAACTTGACCATATTTTCACACCTCGTTCAAGTTGGCTTATCGCCAGAAATGAAAGACACGCACCGCAGGGCAATCATGTTTACTTCGCAATTATATGACAGGGATTAACAATAGTGTCATAATTGAACTGTTACAAATACACAGACGGTTTGTCTCTGAATTGTCGACAAAGCAGGACAGTGCAGCACAATTATTGTGATTTACTTGCTCTAGTTTTACTGTATTTAAGGACTCAGAAGACTGACAGATGTCGACGGTTTTTTTTGCACTTGCCCCGACCGGGCATCCTAATCTCAAATTGCACCTGCCTGGCGCGATTTCGGACTTGATTTTTGATTTTTATTGTACCGGGCGGTCGGGCAATGGATTTGTCAGCCCCTGAACCTAGATAGCTGGTGTTCCAATCAGGGGAGGAAACGTTTGTCGATAATGGTTCGGAATATTATCTCCATTGTGCATGAAGCAAATTTCACACACATGTTGCTGAGCGCATTTATCGAAAACGAAAGTAGAAAACATTACGGAAAATAGACTAAAAAACGTACACTTTAGCAGGATTTCTTTGGGCTAGTAAACAACACAAGTTAATGATTGATTCTGTTCATTGCAAATAAAAGATACTAGACCGCATTATTTTTAACTATGAATAATGGCATTTTATACTGAACCGATTTTTTTTTTACTTCCTTTTATTTCCCGCCAAATATTGGGACTCATACTTTCAGATTTGGCACGCACAGTTTTTTGGTTTAGTGAGTCCCAGGACGCATAGTTGAAAATTTGTAAAAAAATCACTGGCTAACTCGTTCACAGTTAAACGCCTGTCATCCAGCACGGCCCTGTGCACTTGGCTGATGGTTTCCTCAGTTGTTGCCGTTGTGGGTCGTCCACACCGGTCATCATCTTCAAGGCTGTCCTTGCCCATCTTAAAATTTGCTGCCCACCTTTTCACGGTTGCATACAAAGGAGCATCATCTCCTAATGTAGCAACCATATCGGCATGAATGTCCTTAGGAGCTAACCCCTTTTTATGGAGGTACTTGATGACACCACGATGCCAGATTTTGTCCATTTTCACAAAAACGTGCTAGTATCAATTTTCAAAGTCTAGAATTTCTACGTTATTGCAGGTAAACTTGAAACTCATTTGAGTCAAATCAAGTAATAAAGGTTTGGATTTAATGAATACAAAATTTCCTGGCTGTTTGATGCCTGCTTCTTGGTCACGCTCAGAACTTTTCAGCCTACCCTTGTACATGAGCTTGTAAACCCCACTTTTGTAGACAAAAGTGTGGAGTACAAATATATTCATATTTTTCCACATTCTTGCTCAAAAACATCAAATGAGGGTATTCTTTAGAACCACCTCAGTGAGGCAGTTATAAAGACTACCCGGAATCATGTTTGCAGCAGAAATGAAGCAAATCTCACAACTTTTTTGTCAGAAGAAGGTCATTTACAATCACATGGGTGTGTTCTACATAGCAACAGATTATAAGGTAAGTATTTTGTGATAACTGAAGAATAGTTTTCCTTATTTAGCCATATAAACCTATGTTGTGGGTACTCATTAGAACTGCCTCAATGAGGTTAAATAATGACTGGCCCCTGTCGTTAACAAATGTCAACTAGAGCTGCCGCCTAACGGGCGCCAATTATACCCCCGCATGCGTTGTCAGACAAATTTTTACAAGTATTTGACCTTGAGGAAGGTCAACGTAAAGGTCAAGGTCAGGTTTGTGTATATCAATCTTAAGTACTAGTGGCAAGGTGTGTGGTGTGTGAATATTAAAGAAATTGGTCAAAGAATAAGGAAGTTATGAGCAATGTTAAAGTTTTTTGTAACGGACCGACGACGACGACAGACGACAAGCTGACTCCTATATACCCCCTTCAAACTTCGTTTGCGGGGGTATAATTACACATTCTCTCATATTGTGACTCACAAACTTGTTAGCCCTTTTAACCCATTGTATACTAGTGCTATACATGTATGTTAGTTTGTTTTTTAGATTTTTTTTTGGTTTTGGGTTTTACGGCCCTTTCAAGATTATTTCACTCATATCGAGCCGATCGTTAATCAAAGGTGGGCGAAAACCGGAGTACCCGGAGAAAAACCACCTGACCTTCCGTTGCAGAACTTGGCGTCTCACACGTGACCCGAGCGAGGCTCGAACCCACGGCGGTGAGAGACCTAATGACTACGAGTCAGTGCTCTTATCCATTAGGCCACGGAGGCCCGTCTCATGTATGTTGGACAAGTCCATTTGTCATATAAGGGCTGGTAGGCCTATTCTATTCTATAACTTACAGAAAATTCTGTTAGCAAATACAGTAGAACTTCGACGGCTCGAACACCGATGGCTCGTTTACCATGGATGTGTCAAACCCATTCTTGAGCCCCTAGCGAAATCCTGTACATAAGAAATAGTGGGGGATAATTTAGGAGATTTTCGTAATTTATTTTGCAAATGTATGCTGCGTGTACTCTTTAGAATTGCCTCGATGAGGACACCGAAAAGATGACTAAAAGTATCTCGTTATGCCTCCTGACAGTAACCTCAGTGGCTCGAACTACCCCTGTCTCGAACAGATTTTCGAGGTCCCAAAGGTGTTCGAGCCATTGAAGTTCAACTGTAGTGGGGGCCCACACTGCAGAATCCATGCTGCATTCTGCAGCATCTGATCTGGGCCTGCACTGTTTGCCAATTACCTGTTTTGGGGTTTCAAGTAAAACCATGGGTTAAAAACCATCTAGCAGAGAAAACTGAATAAATAACTTACCATACTTAATGTCTGGTACTGTGATGGAACTTTCAGCAATATTGGTTGCCAAGATCACCTTTCTCCAGCCCGGCTCTGCAATGTTGAACACCTGCGCCTGTTCTTCCATCGTTACCTTGGAGTGTAGGGGCATAATTCTCAACCTTGTGAAAAAAATATCTAACAATGTATTTATTCTTTGTATTGTATTGTGAAATGAAAGCATTTTCTGAATGCAAATAACACTGGTGGAGTCATAACAACAGATAAGGGGGGAATTAGGTTGTTTTTTTTTGTATTTTTTTGTAACGTTTTTTTCTTCTTTATGGTTTTGCTTTTACGGCCCTTTCAAGATAATTTCACTTATTTTGAGCCAATCGCTAATCTGAGGTGGGCAAAATCCAGAGTACCCAGAGAAAAACAACCTGACCTGTCTTTGCAGAATATGGCGTCTCACATGTGACCGGAGCCAGGCTCGAACCACAGCGGTGAGAGACCTAATCATTAAGAGTCAGTGCTCTTACCCACTAGGCCATGGACGCCTGGTAACTGAAGGCTAATTTTCCTTATACTATATACAGTCGACGCTCGATATCTTGAACCTCACAGGACCGGATAAAAAGTTCGAGTTATCCGTAGTACAAGATAACCAAAGTGTGACGTCACATGCATGTCGGAGCCCATTATTTGCCGTGATATTCTTGGTATTCTTAGTTATTCTAGAGTAATAGCACTAACATGCACAGCCTTTTAAGTTTTTAAAATTCGTTTATGAAAGTAATGGAGCGTGTCGAAGTACAGCAATTATAAAAGATTTCTCAAGTGTTTTGTTGTCTTTTAAATTCCTGCAAATTAGGGTATCCAAATAAGCTAAAAATAGACATGTACTTAAATGGGATGGTTCCCAGCTTGTGAATGCAATGCTGAGCAGTACGTGCTATACGTCATACGGTAGTCCCTCGTATTGATTTAAACATTTTAGGTCCTGCCTAGAAAGCTGGTCATGAGCCATCTTTTTAGGATCTACACTGTTTGTATGTGCATCGGGGCAAGGGACAATACTCAATTTTGACACTAATGGTGAGTACTTAAAACAACCGGTCATACCTAATTGTCAGAGCCGCCTTTTATCACGGGAAATCATTGGAAACGAGAAGGTGTTAAGATCAAAGGTTGAGCACCGCGTGTCAGTCTGTATTACACGCACGTGATTTTCGTAATAGCGGTAAAGGTATTGTTTGTGCTAATTTTAACGCACCTGGACAATTTGGAAAATTAAAAACATTGTGAGTATTGATGAACTGTTTTGTAAAGGTCTATTATTATTTTCTTTAACTGAAAGACCGGCGGCATTGTTTTTTTTGTTTTTTTTTTCCCTTCTTTACCTCATGAATATCTGTTCGAGATAAGCAGTAGTAAAAACAGTGAAAAATATATTTAGGGACTGAAAATGATTGGCGAGATAGCCGAAGTGTCGACTTAAAAGTAGTTCGACACATGCAAAGTTGAAATACAATAAATATATGGTGGAAATATTCGGGACTTAGAAATCGGTTTGACATAAGTGATAGGGTCGAGATAGGCGAGGTCGAGATAACGAAAGTCAACTGTATAAACCTATTTTTTGGGTATTCATTAGAACCATCTCTCTGAATACCCACATCATTGGTTTTATAGAGAATTGACAAAAACTATTATTCAATTATTACTAAACACCAACCTTATCTGTTTCTATAAGAACATAAAACACAAGAATATAATTGCTTAGGGGTGGGGATCTGTACGGTTCCTGAGATATAAGGCCATTTTGGCAGTGGAGGGGTTGGGGCATGGCCCTGCGGAACACCAGGAAAGCCCAAGATTGATGTCACTGAATGTGTCTTATCACAAGGACCAAGAAATATATGGTTTAGAGGTGGGGATCTTAACAGATTCTGAGATATGAGGCCCTTTTATGAAATGGACATAAAACACACACGGACAGGAATTAAGAGATACTAGTGGTTGAATTCCACTGCAATTTTGTGATTAATCATAAGCTTATAAAACTGCTACGTATTACATGGTTTCGGATTAACATCAATACCTCATTATAACACTATTAATCATAATGGGGTCCAAAGCTGAAACTGTGTTAGTCAAACAACTGAACTGTGATATATCCAAACAAAAATGTATAGATTATATAGAAAAATGACCATTTATGGTCATTTCTCTATATAATCTATACATTTTTAGGACCCATCTTGAAACCATGTTGTATTGAAAACCGTATTATAATGAACAGTGTTATAATAAGGATATGGTGTAATAGAACTGGAAGCTTCTTTTATCTCATTGAGGCCATTCAACAAGTTCCAAAACCATATGTTGCTGACATGAACAAAAGAAGTAATCCCTTAACCCATTTTGGACCGGAAACTGGTAATTGGCAAAGAGTGCAGGCCCAGATCAGATGCCACAGAATGTGGCGTCTGATCAGGGCCTACACGTTTGCAAAAAGTTCAGCCATTTTCCAAATAAATAATAAATTTTGAAGAAAACACACCATGACATCCCTAAATTTTGAGATGGACTCCTGCTATATATATGGAGGAAGATTCCATTTGGTACAAAAAGGGTTAATTATCCTTTTTACTCATCCTTATCTGGAGCTATGTTACATGTCCACTCAATGATGGAAGTGTCTATTAACCCACTGTATACTTCTGGACTCTTCCACTGCTATATGTTGGACAAGTTCATTTGTCATATAAGGGGCAGCAGGCCTATTTTATTCGTTTTTATTCTATTTTTGACAGAAAATTCTGTTAGCAAATAGTGCAGGCCCTGGCTAAACTGTAACTTACTGATGGCTCTGTGGCAATTTCTTCAGCTCAATGTTAATGTCTGTAATCTCACCCTCACCTGAAAACAACCGACACACAATTCCAGATAATGCGGTATAATGAGATTTTTTTTTTTTGGTTTTGGTTTTATGCACTGGCGACTGACCACCAGTGGATGCATATGCCTATAATCTTATTAAAACATGGTAGACAACGGTTTTTACCACAACCAATTTCAACAGGTTTTTTTTCCGTCAAGTCCAGATCTACCCGATTTGTCACTTAGCGGTTTTATAGTTTGGATACCTAAAATCATACCACGAAACTAAGAATCTCTCAGAACATTGAGAACGCAGGTATTTTTGGCGAAATATGACTTGCTTTTTATGACACGAAAAACTACCATTTCACTCCGTTACTCTCCGTAACTCTTTTTCGCGGAGGTAGTATCCAAGGTAAAATACATTACTTACCGTTTGTTTCGAAGAATCTGATTGGTCGTGACGTCAGTTTACCGCGCTCTGTCAAAATAAAGTTCGACGAATTACCGGAGGCTGTTATTTGCGTGTGGAGGACCCTTGTTCTACCAGCTTGATTGTAATGGAAATAAAACCGCAAATGACAATAAGTGACTTTCCAGCATTTATTTCAGCAAAACACAGCATAAAGCTGACTAGATATTGTAGGTATTCGCTGAATACCCATAATCGCATTGCAACCATCTGATTCAGATTATGTTCGGTGCAGTATTTTACCCTCTTCAATAACAAGAGGCCCAAGAGGGCCTGTCGCTCCACCGGCTAACTTCAGACAATTGTCATATTTATTACATTAACCAATGGTATACTAGTGGACTCTTCTATTGCTATATGTTGGACCAGTCCATTTGTCATATAAGGGGTGTCAGGCCTATTTTTTTTTCTATTTTTGATGGAAAATTCTGTTAGCAAATAGTGCAGGCACTGATCAGACATGGTGTTCTGTGGGGTCTGATCTGGGCCAGCACTGTTTGCCAAGGTACCCATTTAGGGTTTTCCCGCATGCAATGGGTAAAAAAGAAACAAGTGATCCACCCAAGGAATGTCCATTCTATATTTTTTGGACCCCAGAGCCATGGTTGGCAGGATTTATGTGAGTGACCATTTGGCATTGCTCCGTTCTAAATATCTAAAGCTCTGGGCCTTATGGTTTCAGAGAAGAAGACTTTTTTTAAGTTTTTCCTATTATAAGTCTATGGGAACTAATATGCCTCTGGGCGTGACCAATTTTTTACCCCAGGGCATTGTTGACAGGATTTATTTGAGTGACCACTTGACGTTGCTGCATACTTAATATCTAAGCTCTGGGCACTGATGGTTTCAGAGAAGATTTTTGTCAGTTTTTCCCAGTATAAGTCTATGGGAGCTTATGGGCCTCAGGGTGTGGCCAATTTGGACCCCAGGGGCATAGTTGGCAGGATTTATGCAGATGAATACTTCAAGTTGCTACATCTAAGCTCTTGGCCTTATGATTTCAGAAGAGAAAAGTTTCAAGATTTTGTCATTATTAGTCTATGGGAGCTACTAAGCACCGGGGCGTTGCCAATTTGGACTCAAGAGTCATAGTTCGCAGGACTTAGTAGGTGACCACATAACTTTGCTACATACTACAGTTCAACCTGTATTAAGCAAGTGCCTAAGGGATAGTCAAAATATGCTTGCTTAAGACAGGTTCTTGCTTAATACAGGTGAAATTTAACACATCTGCCTTTCTTGGGAACTGAATGCCTGCTTGCTTAAGACAGGTTGCTTGCTTAATAGAGGTGGCCACTAAGACAGGTTTTACTGTAAATGTCTTAGCTTTAGGCTTTATGGTTTCAGAGAAGAAGTTTTTCCGTTTATTGGTCTATGGAAGCTAATGAGCCAAAGGTGGTGGCCATGGCGGCCATGTTTTTTGTCTGATCAAAATTTCTTCAATGAATCTGACAATGGTAGACACAAGGTACATTCATGAAAATTAAGAACGAAATCCATTTAGCGGTTTTGGAGGAGAAGATTAAAAAAAAAAAAAAGATCCCTTTATGAGTCTATGGAAGCTAATTAGCCAATGGGCGTGTCCATGGCGGCCATGTTTTTTGTCTGATCAAAATTGTTTCAAGGAATCTGACAGAGGTCCACCCAAGGAACATTCATGCAAAGTAAGAATGAAATCCATTACGTTGAGCGGTTTTGGAGGAGAAGGTTTTTAAAACTTTTCCCCATATAAGTCTTTGAAAGCTAATGAGCCAAGGGGCATGGCCATGGCAGTCATGTGGGGCAGGGCCATGGTGGCCATGTTTTTTGCCTGATCCGAATTTCTTCAAGGAATCTGACAGAGGTCCACCCAAGGAACATTCATGCAAAATAAGAATAAAATCCATTGAGCGGTTTTGGAGGAGAAGATTTTTAAATATTTTTTTTTTGCTTTCGATGCCATTTTGTTCTGCATGCAACAAAATTCTTTGAAGGAATTCAGAAGAGGACTATGTGAGAAACATTCCTGTGAAGTTTGGTTACAATCGACCAAGTAGTTAAGGAGGAAATGTTTAAAGAAAAAAGTTAACGCACGGATGCACAACCGCACAGACGCACAACAGACACAGGGCCATAACATATAACATAAGACCCGCCGGTCTTTGGCCAGTGGAGCTAAAAAATGAACAGATTTATGTTTTTATTTCTTTATTTATTTATTTTTTCCTTTCCTCCGTCGGATTCGGTATGCCTACCTTTTCAACTAAGTATTTTTAACCCTCAGGGATCTGGAGAACTGTTGACACTGTAGTATAATTAGGTCTAATAAATCAATCTCCCTCAGTATTTTGAATTTATTTTGAAACAACAAGTCGTATAAATAGAGTTTGTGTTGAAAACATCAGTTCTATCAACAGTGTGATGGGCATGTGAAATTTCTGATGTTTTGAATTTTAGAATGACAATTTGTAGGTGGACCTCTATAGATATGTGATAGTCAGCAAAATTGGAGGAGATTAATTCAGATACAGGAAGGTACTTTTAAATAAATAAATAAATAAATAAACAAGAACTTTTGAAGAAGAGAAGACTTTTTTAACAGTACACTACATGTTATATAGTGAAAATAAACCCCGCCCACTGCAGCCATGTTTTATGTCGGATCAAAATTTCTTCAAGGAATCTGACAGAGGTCCACCCAAGGAACATGCATGCCAAATAACTATGAAATAAAACAAGAACTTTTGCAGAAAATATTTTCAGCATTACACTATATGTTATATAGTGAAAATAAGCCTCGCCCATGGTGGCCATGTTTTTTTGTAAGATCAAATTTTTTTCAAGGAATCTGACAACAGTCCACCCAAGGACAATTCATGCAAATTACAATGAAATCCCACAAGTACTTTTGCAGAAAATGATTTTTTAGCATTACGTTATATGTTAAATAGTGAAAATAAGCCCCGCCCATGGCGGCCATGTTTTTTGTCGGATCAAAATTTCTTCAAGGAATCTAAAAGAGGTCCACCCAAGGAACATTCATGCAAAATAAAAACAAGGCATCTCATGCGATACAAATCCCCTCGCACTAGACAACTTCGTGTGTGGAAAACACTGAAATGGCAAAAGTCCAACTTGCTTGAGATATTATCATATGCAACATTTGTGTAAAGTTTGTTTAAAAATCCTCCAATAAATGTACATTCTAGAGTGATGACGTTTCTCTAAAAATAGCCATAGTGACCTTGATTTGAGGCCATGACCATGAAAGTAGATCTTGCTCAAGATATTATCATAAGCATCTTTTGTGTGAAGTTATATTAAAATCTGTTAATAAATGTAGGCGGTAGAGCGATGACAAAGTTTTTCTAAAGATAGCCACAGTGACCTTGACTTTGAGGTCATGACCTTGAAAGTCGAAGTATGTCGAGATATTATCATAAGAAACATTTGTGTGAAGTTCTATTACAATCCATCATTAAATGTAGGCGCTAGAGCGATGACAAAGTTTTTCTAAAAATAGCCACAGTGACCTTGACCTTGAAAGTCTAAATAGCTCGAGATATTGTCATAAGGAACATTTGTGTGAAGTTATATTGAAATTTGTGAAAAAATGTAGTCACTAGAGCAATGACAAAGTTTTTCTAAAAATAGCCACAGTGACCTTGACCTTGAAAGTCAAACTCGCTCGAGGTATTGTCATAAGGAACATTTGTGTGAAGTTATATTGAAATGGGTGAAGAAATGTAAGCGCTAGAGCCATGACAAAGTTTTTCTAAAAATAGCCACAGTGACCATGACCTTGAAAGTGGAACTCACTAGAGATATTGTTATAAGGAACATTTGTGTGAAGTAATATTGAAATTGGTGAAAAAAATGTAAGTGCCAGAGCAATGACAAAGTATTTCTAAAAATAGCCACAGTGACCTTGACCTTGAAAGTCAAACTCGTTCGAGGTATTGTCATAAGCAACATTTGTGTGAAGTTATATTGAAATCAGTGAAGAAATGTAGGCGCTAGAGCGATAACAAAGTTTTCTAAAAATAGCCATAGTGACCTTGACCTTGAAAGTCGAAATGGTGAGATATTGTCATAAGGAACATTTGTGTGAAGTTATATTGAAATCGATGAAGAAATGTAAGCGCTAGAGGGATGACGAAGTTTTTCTAAAAATAGACACAGTGACCTTGACCTTGAAAGTGGAACTCGCTAGAGATATTGTCATAAGGAACATTTGTATGAAGTTATATTGAAATTGGTGAAGAAATGTAAACGCTGGAGCGATGACAAAGTTTTTCTAAAAAATAGCCACAGTGACCTTGACCTTGAGGCCTTGACATTGATAGTCGAACCCGCTTGAGATATTGTCATAAGGAACATTTGTGTGAAGTTATATTGAAATCAGTGAAGAAATGTAAACGCTGGAGCGATGACAAAGTTTTTCTAAAAAATAGCCACAGTGACCTTGACCTTGACCTTGAGGCCTTGACATTGATAGTCGAACCCGCTTGAGATATTGTCATAAGGAACATTTTTTGTGAAGTTATATTGAAATCAGTGAAGAAATGTAAACGCTGGAGCGATGACAAAGTTTTTCTGAAAAATAGCCACAGTGACCCTGACCTTGAGGCCATGAGTTGGAAAGTCGAACTCGCTGGAGATATTTTTATAAGGAACATTTGTGTGAAGTTATATTGAAATTGGTGAAGAAATGTAGGCGCTAGAGCGATGCTCGCTAAAGATATTGTCATAAGGAACATTTGTGTGAAGTTATATTGAAATCAGTGAAGAAATGTAGGAGCTAGAGCGATGACAAAGTTTTTCTAAAAATAGCCACTGTGACCTTGACCTTGAAGCCATGACCTTGAAAGTGGAACTCGCTCAAGATATTTTTATAAGGATCATTTGTGTGAAGTTATATTGAAATTGGTGAAGAAATCTAAGCGCTAGAGCGACGACAATGTTTTTCTAAAAATAGCCACAGTGACCTTGACCTTGAGGTCATGACCTTGAAAGTCCAACTCGCTCGAGATATTTTTATAAGGATCATTTGTTTGAAGTTATATTGAAATTGGGGGAGAAATGTAGGCGCTAGAGCCATGACAAAGTTTTTCAAAAAATAGCCAGAGTGACCTTGACCTTGAGGTCATGACCTTGAAAGTCGATCTTGCTCCAGATATTGTCGTGAGGAACATTTGTGTGAAGTTATATTAAAATCGGTCAAGAAATGTAGGCGCTAGAGCGATGACAAAAGTACGTACGTACGTACGTGGCGCTAGAGCGATGACAAAAGTACGTACTTACGTACGTACAGGACAAATGCTATATCCCCCCTCACAACTATGTTGTGCGAGGGGATAATGAAATCCAACAGGTGGGTTTGGAGGAGAAGATGTTTAAAGATTTTTAATTTTTTGTGTGGTTTTGTTGCCATGGCAACCAGAGTTCTGGGTGTAACAAAATTCTTTGAAGGAATTTAGAAGAGGACTAAGTAAGGAACATTCCTGTGAAGTTTGGTTACAATTGGCCCAGTAGTTTAGGAGAAGAAGATGTTTTAGCATTACACTATATGTTTAAATAGGGAAAATAAGCCCCGCCCATGGCGGCCATGTTTTTTGTCGGATCAAAATTTCTTCAAGGAATCTGAAAGGGGTCCATCCAAGGAACATTCATGCAAAATAAAAATGAAATCCAACAGGTGGTTTTGGAGGAGAAGATTTTTAAAGATTTTTAATATTTTGTGCTGTTTTGTTGCCATGGCAACCAGAGTTCTGGGTGTAACAAAATTCTATGAAGGAATTTAGAAGAGGACTAAGTAAGGAACATTCCTGTGAAGTTTGGTTACAATGGGCCCAATAGTTTAGCCCCGCCCATGGCGGCCATGTTTTTTGTCGGATCAAAATTTCTTCAAGGAATCTGAAAGAGGTCAACCCAAGGAACAGTCATGCAAAATAAAAATGAAATCCAACAGGTGGTTTTGGAGTAGAGGATTTTTAAAGATTTTTATTTTTTTTCGGTTTTGTTGCCATGGCAACCAGAGTTCTGGGTGTAACAAAATTCTTTGAAGGAATTTAGAAGAGGACTATGTAAGGAACATTCCTGTGAAGTTTGGTTACAATTGGCCCAGTAGTTTAGGAGGAGAAGATGTTTAAAGAAAAAGTTAACACACGGACGCACGACGGACACAGGGCCATGACAATAGCCCCGCTGGCCTTCGGCCAGTGGAGCTAAAAAAAAATATATGAAGGGAACCAACCAGTAACGGAGTGAAACGGTAGTATTTTTGTGTCAGAAAAAGCAAGTCATATTTCGCCAAAAAAAACTGCGTTCCCAATGTTCTGAGAGATTCTTAGTTTCGTGGGATGATTTTAGGTATCCAAACTATAAAACCGCTAAGTGACAAATCGGATAGATCTGGACTTGACGGAAAAAAAACCTGTTGAAATTGGTTGTGGTAAAAACCGTTGTCTACCATGTTTTAATAAGATTATAGGCATATGCATCCACTGGTGGTCAGTCGCCAGTGGTTTTATGACCCTTTCAAGACTACTTCAAACCAATTGTCAATCAAAGGTGGTGAAAACCAAAGTACCTGAAGAAAACCCACCTGTACTTCTGTTGCAGCACTTTGCATCTCACATGTGAGTATCCGAAATATATGTTTTCATGCAAAAATAAGGAAAATAATATTTGGATACCCCCTCTTATCTAGGGCTATGCTGTTAGAAGAAAATATGTTTTGAAAGTGTTGCATCCCCCGAAAGCATACTCTTTCTCTTAATACCTTGTCAGTAATACCTGAACATAAATGACATCTATTTTTTCATTGTAAGCCTGTCACGAAAAAATAAATGACCATATATGTTAAGGTATTAGTATTAGCAATAAGACAGAGGGCTATCCATTGAAGTCTGAACACTGAAAAGGGAAGTTCAGCCCAACTTTTTTTCTAACAACACTGTCCGTTAATTGATTGTGTTGGGGTTTACTGACACGATAACCCTAGTGGGTCATTTTGTGAAGTCTCCAAGAGAAAGGGAGAAAAGAGATAGAAGAGATAGTTGAGATGAAAGTAAGGGACAGGGAGGAAAGAGGAAAATAAATGGAAGTGTAGAAACAGAAGACATAACAACATTCCCCCTCTACCCATACCTGCTGCAAGGACAGCCGGCTTTGCCAAACTGTAAGCCAAAATTAGTTAGATGCCCCAGTGAACTCTGTGCTTAACGTAAAATACAGTTTTGGATATAACAAGGTTAACAGATGGATCCCAAAATGTATAGATCATATAAATGACCATAAATGGTCATTTTTGTTTATCATTTTTACATATTTGTTTGGACTTAACACACCTGTTAACCATGGTTTTGGCTTTGGACCCCAATAATAGTGTTATAAGAGGTTACGGTGTTGTACAAATAGTGACAACATTAAGGATTGCCTTTTTCACTTGTCAAGATAACATACACGTTGTTTGTTTCATGGTCCTGCAAGGAGACGGAATGGCATTTGCTTAGGCCTATCTGTCCCAATACGTAGGATCATTATAGTACGCAAACAGAATGGCAAACAGTACAGACCCTGATCAGACTGCTCCTTCATGAGCAGTCTGATCTGAGTCTGCCATGTTTGCTTAGGCCTATCTGTCCTAATACTTAGGATCATTATGGTAATGCATAAAATTGGGATTCTTCATATGAAAAATTGCCATCTTTTTTTCTTATTTCTGCTTTAAACATAGATTGTGGATACTCATTAGAAACCCTCATTGAGGCAGTTCAAATGTGTACCCACAGTCAATGTTTTTGAGCATGAATGAAGCTGATAATGTTAACCCCCCCGTAAACCCAACTTTTCTCTTTGTAAAGTGGAGTTTATGTGGGGAAGTCCTCTATTTCATGGACTAGTTACCAGATGTGAAAAGCTTCACTGTTACATCTGTATTCTTAACCCATTAGTACCAGAAACCCCAAAACAGGTAGCTTGGCAAACAGTGGAGGCCCAGATCAGACGCCGCAGAACACGGCGTCTGATCAGGGCCTCCACTGTTTGCTATAAGTTCAGTCATTTTTCAAGTAGATTTTGATGAAAACACAACCTGACACTCCTAAATTTTGAAATGGACCCCTGCTATATATAAGGAGGAAGATTCCATTTGGTACAAAAAGGGTTAAACTAAAATGTGTGACATACCTGGCAAAAACACTAGAACAGTTCCTCTGATGGGAGCAAACCCAGATGGTGCCAGCCTGGAGAGGATAATTATAGGTCAAAATAAGAAGTATCAAATGCATACATTTTGTACAACAATAACTTTCAGGATGCATCTGATAAAATTCACTTTAACTCTTATTGTACATCAAATTAACAAAGGGCCTGGATGTGCTTTAGTGTATTTTGATTTCTGTTGACTGCACTGAAACTGCATAAAGTCGAACTTCAATGGCTCGAACACCTCTGGGACCACGAAAATCTGTTCGAGACACTTCAATAGCTTCTGACATTACCTTTGTAACTATGAAAGGTTGTTCTGGCCACTGTTGGTTAATCATTCTTTGTTTGATTGGACTGAGGTTTCACATATCCATTAACACGATTTAGGTAACTTTGGAGATGTTGCTTCCAAATTTGTGTGGAGCTTGAACCAGACATTGGGATGAAATGTCATCTCAAGCCCTGCCACACAATGAAACCAATAGGGTATATATGGATGGACAGTCCGACTTGCCCCAGTTTGCCTTGGCAGGCTTATACCTGAGTGGTTTACCAGTACTTACGTGTGGTCGGTTTCAGCTCTGCATGGAAGGACCATGCAACCAAATCTATTTCTCCTAGCACTGAGGGATGGGAGCCCATTGTGGGTTGATCATAATGCTAGGTAAGGGGGCAAAATTGGGGGTAAACAGAAGATACCTTTATATTATCTATAAACTACATGCGTGAGTGAGTGTTTGTGTTTTACGTCTCACCAACAGCTAAGGTCATATGGAGACGGGACCTCGGTTTAAAGGCTCATTCGAAAGTCTGGAGAAGCCCGGGATCAATCCTGCGACCCCTGGTTTACAAGGCAAGTGGCACAACCACTACACCACGGAGGCTTCTAATATAAACTACATGAAGTGATTCTAATAATACGTACACATACAGCACACCTTCAAGCTAATTTAAGACAAGAGGGCCATGATGGCCCTGGATCGCTCATCTGATCCATATCGTACAAATGACATTGTGGATAATATATGGAGTAGAGGGTTTGAGCAATTTTGGTTGACCCCAAGGAACATTTCTGCGAAACTATTTCAAAATCAGTCTGGCTGGAGAAGAAGTCATTTTGAGGTTTGTATTTTGTGGTTTGAGATTTTTAAGCTCTGGTGGCCATCATGCTCAGTGAAGCAAAATATTTTGAGCAACTTTGTTAGAGGGTCAACACATTCCTATAAAACCGCTTCCTGTTTTTCTATTTTTAGTTCTTGCAACCATATTGTTCAGCAGAGAGGAAGAATTTGAGCAAGTTTAAAAAGATGGTTACCCCAAAAACATTCCTTTGAAATCATTTATATGAGCACAATGGTTTAAGCAATTGTGGTAGAAGGTCACCCAAGTTACATTCCTGTGAAATTATTTCAAATCCATTCACTGGTTAAGGAACAGATGTCATTTAAAAGTTTTTCTATTTTTAACTCTGGTGGCCATCTTGTTCATCTGAGTGGAACGGTTTGTGCAATTTTGGTAGACCAAGGAGCATTCCTGTGAAATTATTTCCAAATCCGTCCACTGGTTAAGGAAAGAAGGTCACCAAAGGAACATTCCTGTGAAATAATTTCAAAATCAAATCACTGGTTAAGGAACAGATGTCATTTAAAAGTTTTTCTATTTTTAGCTCTGGTGGCCATCTTGTTCATCCAAGTGGAATGGTTTGAGCAATTTTGGTAGAGGGTCTACCAAGGAACAGTGAAACTATTTCCAAATCTGTCCACTGGTTAAGGAGAGAAAGCCTTTTAAAGGTTTTTCTACTTTTAGCTCTGGCCATAAATGGTCATTTTTCTATATAATCTACACATTTTTGTCTGGATATAACTCGGTTGTACAAGTTATCACGGTTTCTGCTTTGGACACCATTCATAAATTAATGAGTTATAAAGAGGTTGTGATGTAATGCTTTGAACAGCTGTTCCTTGAAGTCTTCTTACCCTTGTTCTTTCTCTTCAAACTTGTCAAACTGTTCTATAAGTTTGATACACAGTTCTTTTGCTTCTGGAGAGATCTCTGGGCTACATTCATCAACATGGGGGACCTGCAATGCAAACACAAACATGCCATTAATAAGTCTGGGTATTGAATACCTCTCTAATTCTCACAATATATATAGAAAGCTGGGTTTACATTACTTTTCTTATTTCTGCTTCATGACATAGGTAGTGGGTACTCATTAGAACTGCCTTATTGAGGCAGTTCTAATTAGTGGAGCAAATAGCTAGAGCTATCTTTCAAGGAGGTGGTCTACGGAGGGTAACATTTGTTATTATACCTCAAAATGTTCCTATGGGTCTCTAGTTTACAAATCAAGTGTTTGACACCTTGTCAAACCTGGCATAACTCTGGTATTCAAGATGGCGTCCAAGATGGTCGCCAAACACCGAAAATTGACTTTGAAGCAAACGTATGGGTTAAATCTTTCTGATATGGAAGTTTTATGGACCAGTGTGACTCTCAGAAGCTGTAAAAATGACAATTTTGAATAACTGAAGGTTTCTAGGGGTTATAGCTAAATAAATAGTCACAAAATTTACTAAAATGCAGCCAAAACGGCCTCCAGAAGAGTCAATATCACTTCTGGATACCAATATGGATACAATCTATTCTTTAATAGCCATTGAGTCATAAGTTAAGCTAGTCAGCATCTTGATCCGTATTATGTAATTTTGTGTAGTTGAGTAAGACACATTTCTTTGCCCATTTCATGCCTCAAGTACAAACACGGACTCAAAATTGTATGGTACTTAAGAGAAGCTCAGGTAAAAATGATCATTAAACAGCCCTGGCATGTATGTTTTTTATTTCTCAATGGATCAAAGTTGCAATTACATTTCTGCTAAGATTTTCCATCTATGATAAAAATTTTGCAGTTACAGTTTTTTGGGGGGAATGCATCTTCTCATGTCTGTGTTTGCTGGTATTGGTCATATCTATGGGGATGCAGGGTTGAAACAGCTTCTTTCTGAATCTGATGTGTATGCAGCAGATTCTATCTGGAAAAGATTTTGACCGCGCTCTGATGGCATTTAGGTTTGTTGATGAAGTGCTCCATGACAGACTTCTGAAACAGTTCAGTGAATGGTATATTGAGAATGATAAGGACATTGATGACAACTTAAAGCAGGATTTGTTGAAGCTTAGAGATACAATCAGAGGAGGTAGCAAAGAAAACGCTGAACTTGTCAAAGTGATATGTGGCACACTACAGGAGAATGTTATATCTCTTTTGGAAGAGTTTAAGACAGAAGGTTCAAGTAACTCACCTACTTTCAAATTCTGGATTGATTATCTAGACAAAGTCTCTGTACCACTGAAACTGTACTTGTCGTCATCCAGAACAGGGGATTGGGAAACCCATCAGTATGCTAAACAAAGCTTGTTGCCATTTTTGTTTGCATCAAATAGAACAATATATTCAAGGTATATGACAGTTGAACAGCTACAAATGAAGCGACTTCCAGATGAAGTTCTAAGAGGGTTCAATGATGGCTTATTCGTAGCAAAATTAACTGAAGGCTGTTTCAACTCTGTATGGATGGATTATGTGCTAGAAACCACTGAAAACAAATCATTAAGAGGTTCAGGAGGTATAATAGGTATGACTCTGAAAGGCAATGCATTAGCAAGGTGGCTTTTATCACGACCAATAACTGCAAAATACCCCATGGAATTTCATATGAAAATGTATGTTTGAATTCTGAAAACCTGAGTGAACAAGGCAAACTTAAAACACACCATACAGATTCTAAAGCCCAGTGTGCCAGGTATAATGAGAATGTGAATAAAATTGCTAAGAAATTCGACAGTGGCTGTTTATAGATCCTTTCGATGTAAAACACTACCCTGATCGCTTGGTAAATATTGCAACAGGTGTTGAAGCTTCACTGGAAGTTGAACAGAGTCTTATAGGTTGTTTGGTCAAAGGGGAAGAAATGATGAAGAAGTTTGTTGAAGAAAGATTGATCATTGGTGCAAATGATGACACGCAAAAGAGTTTCTTCGACACGCTTCAAAAATGTAACATCAAAACAATGACTGATACAAGTAAAGGTACTCAAGTAAGATCTAAAGTGGTCCAAATTGATGCAGACGTGATGTTTCAGAGGTTACTGGCAATAAATTCATACAAGAATGTACCAGCAGAGAGGGTATTTTCTTTTGAAAACACTCCTGTTCCAGTCAGTCTCTTTGATGACAGTGGAAAGATGCTGACTTCAAAGAAAAGCGACTTTTTGTCAAAACTTGAAGGGTTGCTGGATGAGAAGATCGTATCACTGGATTCAGCTGACTGTGTTATATTCGATGGCTTGGCTATACTACAGATGTTAGATGCGCCAAAATCTCCTACAACTTATAAAGATATGGCCACAGGTTATTTTCAACATGTTATTCACAAAGCTAGAAATGTTTCTAAATCAGTGAAATCCATTCATATAGTGTTTGATCGCTATCTAGAAGACAGTTTGAAGAAACATACATGAATGAAAAGAGGTGACAAAGGCTCTGCTAGGAATGTACATATAGTAGGTGAGCAGTGTGTTCCTTCAGTTTGGAAAAGTTTCCTATTCAATGGATCCAATAAGGACCGACTGGTGAGGTACTATTCTGGCTTCATTCAAGAAAATGCCAGTTTGTTCATAAAGGATGATGAAGTGCTTTATGATACAGATGAAGAAAGAGTGTTGAAAATAACAACAGACAATGTAGTTACAGTGGAAGAACTAAGATCGAATCAAGAAGAGGCTGATACCAGAATGGTTTTGCATGCTGCTTATGCAGCTGATAACGGAGCAAAGTCTGTTGTTGTCTACAGTCCTGACACAAATGTTCTAGTCCTCTTATTACATCATCGTGCAAACTTACATTGTGCTCAGCTCCACTTGTTCACCGGTCATTCAGGCAAACATACTGACCTTTCAAGGTTTATCCCAGTACATGAATTATCAAATACTCTGTCAGAGAATGAACTGAAGATCATCCTGGCAATATATTGTTTGACTGGATGCGACACAACTAGTGCTCTGTATGGTAAAGGTAAAAAGACAGCATTTAAACTTTTAGTGCAGAGTTCAGTACAATATGCAGATCTGAACAATCTAGGTGATGAGTTAGACTTAACAGATGCTCAAAAGAGAGCATGTTGTTGCTTCATTGGCTCACTCTATGGGAAAAAGGACTGTACCTCTATAAACACATTACGTGCAGAGAAAGCAAAGTCATTGAAACCCAAGAATGTACCTCCCACCGAAAACAGTTTTGTCCTTCACTGTCTGCGATGTGCGTATCAGCTGTTTATCTGGAGGAATGCTCTGAAACCTGTTCATGAACTTAAATCACCTTCCGAATTTGGATTTGAGTATGATACTGAAGTAAAATATTGGCAGCCACTTATGATGACACAGCCAGTGGCTGCTCCCGAGTTACTGAATGATGTTGTCTGTGATTGTGAAGATGTTTGTGATGAAACATGCACATGCTCCTGTAGCGGACAGCCTTGTACTATAGCGTGTTCATGTAAAGCTGCAGTCCCAACAGATGAAGATGATGATGCTTCAATGTGCACAAATGTCCATACAATACTTTCAGCCATGTTTACACAGAGTTATGATAGTGGTTCAGACTCAAAAAATTAAAGACTGAACTGTCTGCAATATGTTTAAAACAAACAAGTCGAGCAAATTACAATGAATGTTTTTCCATGTGATCCACAACTTGATGTTGTGTTAAAGTACATGCTTTATTGGTAATATGCAAAGCTTAAAAAGGTGTGGTAATCTTCTCTGATTGTCATCAGCCATACTAAATACAGAATTTACTAGATAAGTATGTTAAAGCTTTGTAAAATTGTTAAAAATGTTGAAACCGAATGTGTTTTGTTTTCATACGAGGCAATAAAATGGGCTACCTTTGGGGTTACCAGAGTAAAATATACAATATTTATCAAAAT
The DNA here is from genome assembly GCA_963580285.1 of Lucinisca nassula. NCBI lineage: Eukaryota > Metazoa > Mollusca > Bivalvia > Lucinida > Lucinidae > Lucinisca > Lucinisca nassula. The sequence continues at coordinate 118,877,505 of OY757012.1, forward strand.
ATTAGTGTGATAAGGAATTTATGGCATGTATTTAAGTATTTTAATAATTTCCAATAACTTTGAGCCATTAATCATGTTTAAAAGACACATTGTGGCTAATTTTGTAAAAAATTGTCAATTTGGCGGCCATGTTGGACGCCATCTTGAATTACAGGGTTATGCCAGCTTTGACATGGTGTCAAACACTTGATTTGAAAACTACAGACCCATACGAACATTTTGATATATAATAACAAATGTTACCCTCCATAGACCACTTACTCACATTTCTAGACAAGTTATTGACTCTCATTTGCTCCACTAAATGAGCATAACAAACATAGGTTAACCTGTGGGTACTCATTAGAACTGTCTTAATGAGGGGGTTCTAATAAGCCCAAACAACCTACTTTCAAGGTATAAGTAAGGAAAAAAAATCAAAAAATTTTCATCAGAAAAATAACTGTTTTGAAAGTTTTCCCTATGCTACATGGATGTGATACTGAAATGGGATAACACGGGGTGCAATATAACGATATCTTCCATGGCCCAATTTGTTTAATGGCCAAATAAACACTATTTAGGTCATGTTCAGCTGGTCACTTTACATAACCACATTTCGGCAGCATTCTTTTGTGGAGATTGATTCAAGAAGGGCCGTTGTCATTTTCTGGCGAAAGAATGTGCACTATACTGGTTAACTGCTTACGTATAAGCCTGTCCAGTAAGAGTGGATAGGTAAACTGACCGGCTCAAAAATGACCCAAATAGTGTTGACTGAGCCTTTAAACTCCAATACAAACAAAACAGGCGTTACCACATTTTCCTTCGGCAGGATTTACCACTATAGAACATATTGTTCCACCAGAAACTGACAAATGCCAATTTGGAATCAGTGGAAGGGAGAAAATAACCATAGAATTTATTTCATGCCCTATCTCAATAAGAGAATGTTGATGGGCCTGGTGGGGATCAACATTTTGCCAAGCCAGTATTTCTGGGTTAAAAATGCCACCATAAAAACACTATGCAGTAGCTCAATCCCCATTTTGATATTGAAACAGGAATGCCTATTAAATCTACTGTATTTACTGTACTTTTTCAGACAGATAGGCTTGAGCAAACAGTGTAGACCCAGATGAGACATTCTGTGGCATCTAATCAGAGTCTGCAGTGTTTGGCACTCTTCATTTTTTAGACAAAACATCTGGCGGTAAATTGTACTTATTCCAATTTTAGAACAAGCATCGTAAGGAACAGACATAGCCCCACATAAGAGGGGGTATCCACATACTATTTTTCTTGTTTCTGCAAGAAAATATATGCTGTGGGTACTCATTAGAAGCGCCTCATGAGCAGATTAGTAGTACCCACAACATATATTTTCCAGGCTCTATTTAGAAGTGCCTCACTGAGGCGCTTCTAATGAGTACCCACAACATGTTTTCACTGAGGCGCTTCTAATGAGTACCCACAACATATGTTTTCACGCAGAAATAAGAACAATATCAGTACTTTTCGGATGAAAAAAGCACGTTATCAGGAGCTCTGGAACTGAGGTGTTAGAATATATAGGGTAAATATGGTAACAATGTTCACAAGGCTAATGACCAGTGCCATTTTGTCAGTAAACTGCAACATATTGGTAGTTCACATAAAATTGTAAAAGAAATCGAGTACACACGTTGAAATTTCTAGCATCATTGTTTGTTTGTTTGATTTGAGGTTTAACGTCCCTGTCAACACTGTATAGATCATTTTGGAGATGTTGCTTCCAATTTTGTTGGACTTTTACCTGACATTGAGATGAAATGACATCTCAAGCCCTGTCGCCCAATGAAACCAATAGGGTTTATAAGCATGGACGGGCCGACTTGGACCGCTTTGCCTGGGCAGGCTTAGATCCTCTAAGCGATTTACCAGTACTTTCGTGTGCAGGTCAGTTTAAGCTCTGTGTGGAAGCATCATGCAGCCCATATATTTCTTCAAGCCACGATGGGTAGGGGCCGTTTTAGCATCATTATTTGGATCAATGATGAGGCCGCTGATCTTTTGCTTTGTTTCAGCACAACTTCAGATAAGGAGAAAAAAGAGGGTAAATTAGGGACGATTTTCTTCATTACTTGTTATAAACATCTTGTAGGAGGTTGCTACCTATGGTGCCGGTACTTGTTAGAGCCCCCTCATTGAGGTGATTCTAACAAGTACCCCCACCATATGTTTCTAACAAAGATTAAGTAAAATTATTGCTTAATACGCCTCATTAGTTTTAATGACATTGTTACTTTTGAATAATTGACCCCTGTATGCTATTAAAGGACACATTTATGCGACATTTCTCAAACATTTACCTCGCCAAGTGCTTGTAAGTTCTCAGTATAGTACTCCATCACTTTGAAAGGTTTACCCTCCACACTAACTATAGGGGCAGGTTCCAGCTGGTCTCTGACTGGCAGGGCAAAGTAGTTGGCAAACATGTCCGAGTCAAAGGTGGCTGACATGAGAATCACTCTTGTGTGACGAGAGTTGGTCCGCAACAGTTTCCTCACAACGAGCAAGGAGAAATCTGTATCCTGATCTCTTTCATGAACCTGACACACATAAATAATTTACATAATAATAGTTAAAGTAAGAATTTTGTGATAATTGAAGGATAGTTTTTCTCAACTCTCCATAAAAACCTATGTTGTTGGTATTCATTAGAACCGCCTCACCCAGGCGGTTCTAATGAGTACCCACAACATATGTTTATATGGAGAACTAAGGAAAACTATCCATCAATTGTCACAAAATACTTACCTTATGTGTTGTTATGAATTTAGCATAACAAACTCGTCCATGCATTTCATGCAATAAATACCCTTATAAAACACTTTATATAGAGAAAAGTAGTGTTTACAGGAGTGTAGATTCATTTCGTGATTTTTGCTTAAAAAAAGAGTGATGGCACTCATTAGAACTGCCTCATTAAGGTAACTGTAATGAGCACCAACAATCTCTGTTTGGAGCATAAGCCAACAATCACAAATTTTTATCTGAAAATTGTCATTAATAAAGACAGTAGAGACAGAATGATATTGCATATGTTATCAAAATGGTACGTTAAAGTAACTGATGGAGTGCAAGAACACCACAAAGCCTATAAAATGATCTGGCTAACTGACAATCATGGTCTATTCAGTTAGTTGTGGCCTTGTTACATCATGAACACTGAAAAATGTTTTTTATTTTTATTTTTACCTCTGCACTTTATTTTTAGAGAATCTGTGCATTATTTAAGAAGATTAGGTGCTGATTGTGAAAGAATGATATTAACTAACATAAGCAGACAGACATAATGCTGTTAAAGCTGTTAATCCTGACATCAACTGAAAGTTATGCTGACATACAAAGATGTTTATCACTTGACACTGTTTAACGATAATGACACATGGTTATCTATCTTTCATTAGTGTATGCAGACACCTGGGCCCAGATGTTCAAAGCATCATTAGCTTAACAAGCTTGTTACTGGCCATAATTTTAACTGTTCTGACAAGTACAATATCTAATACTCAGGTATTTTTGCTGAAAAAATGCAAGTCACTTTTGTAAATTGCTTTTGAAAACAGATGTCCCCCACCATATACACCTTTCAAACCAAGCTTAATTTAACAGCACAGCTGTGACTTTGAAAATGAGGTCAAGGTCATGGAAATCTTCACCCTGACCAAATGTTATATCCATGCAAATTTAATTAAAATCCACCCAGTAGTTCACGAGATATAGTGCAGACAACCTAAATCTGACCTATTTAGCATGGTTGTGTCCTTGAAAATATTCATCCTGTCCCAATGTTATATCCATGAAAATTTGATTGTGTTTGAATTTTACATCCCACCAACAGTTTAAAGCCTCTTCCGAAAGTCTGGAGAAGCCCATGATCTAACCACAAATTTGATTAATATCCACCGGTAGTTCATGATATACTGCAAACAACTTAATTTGGCCTAAATATGACCTATTTAGCACAGCTGTGACCTTGAAAATAAGGTCAAGGTCACCAAAACTTAATTAGATCTTCATCCTGTCCCAGTGTTATATCTGTGCAAATCTGACTAAAATCCACCAAATAGTTCATTTGATATACGCAATACAACCTAAATTTGCCCTAACAAGTGTTGTTTTTACACAGAAATGGGTTGTGTTGATTGTAGAAAGCATTACCATCAGGTGTTTTAGATAAAATTCAAACTATTTTTAGATTCATCTATTCCTCTCATATTTCTTGCTTGTTTATTTGGATGTTTTGGTGTTTAATGGACCATGGCCAATCAGCACTAACAAGGTCATGTTGACCCTCTCATTTTTCCAAGCCATGTATTTCCTGAGCATGCTTGGTCCTCCTTAATGGTTTACAAGTACAGAACACATCCCTTAACCAATAAATGACAATAGTTAACCAGAGTCCCATTATAACATTTTTGTTCATAAAAAAAAAAACTTGATTATAGCACACAAAAATATATAAAATATATAGAAAAATGACCATGGTCATTTTTTTTATATAATCTATACATTTTTGGGATCCATCATTAAACTGTGTAACATATTTAAAGAGTCCTGCTATAATGAAGTGTTATAATTAGGTCTTTGTACTACTAACCTCATCTAATATGACATGGGTGTAGGCATGCATGTTCTTTTCGTTGATGAGTTTATTCAGGAGGATTCCTGTAGTGCAGTACAGAATTCTAGTGTCCTCATTCGCTACTCTGTCTAGAGCAACCTGTCAAATATGAAACAAAGTCCTGTGTCATTATTCGCTACTCAGTCCAGAACAAACTCTCAGATAACATAATCTCTTCTTTCCTGCAAAAGTTCCCGGAGAAAAACCACCTGACCTTCAGTTGCAGAACTTGGCGTCTCAAATGTGGTCCAAACAAGGCTCCAACCACAGCGATGGGAGACATAATAATTAAGAGTCAGTGCTCTTACCCACTAGGCCATGGAGAGCCATTATTTAAGGAATGCTCGGACTCGAACCACCCTGCCTGCGCTGGCTAAGACCGTCTATGCAGTTACCAGTACTTGAATGTTCAGTGGGCTTTAGCTCTGCGTGGAAGAAAATTGGTGATTATTAATGATATTTTTTTTTTATTCCTGCTGAAAACATAGGTTGTTGGTGCTCAAAGCCACCTCAATCAAAACGGTTCAAACAGGTTCCCACAGTCGATGATTTTGAGCAACAATAAGGCAAATTGTAAACTCCTCTTTCCTGTATTCAGTAAAGTGGGGTGTTCATTACACAGAATTGCTAACTTGATGATAGTATAAGAATCTTATATGGGTTTGAGGGATGGATGGAAAATCCGTCCCAGAGGATCTCTGTTCAGCATCACGAGGCTTGCCGAGTGATGCCGGACAGTGATCACGAGGGACAGATCTTTCTATCCACCCCTCACACCCATAAAGGATTCTTTTTCTTGCATACCTACCATTTCTTAGAGCGGATTTTTAATGCTGTAGTCACTTCAGTTACCTAAGTCCACCATATTGTGATGACACTACAGGAATGTTTAGTGACGTCACGTAACATGCTGTGACGTCAACCTTAACAACCTTTGCATATTAGGTCGTATTCAACCAGTGCATTTATCAAACACGCAAGAATATTCGATTTTGGGTAAGAACACTAGGGTTAGAGCAGAATTTCTATCCAAAGCTAAAACTATGGATTTCCTTTTCTGGTGTGCAAGAAAGAATAGCCTTGAATCCTTGTTAGTATCATTTATGTTTGCATGCTACCTGATACTATATTTACCCAAAGTATTCAGACACCTCAACTCCTACCATACTTGGTGTAAAATTTGAACAAGTACAATTTATCACCAGATGTTGTCTCTAAGAAAACTGAATGGGTGACAAACAGGGTAAACCCTGATGAGACACCGCATTCTGTGACATCTCATCTTGGCTCATGCTGTTTGCTCAGGCTTATCTGTCAGAATACATACGGTAAATACAATATAGTAGTTTTTCTATGTAATTTCTTCCAAAGCATATAGAAAATTGGCATCGAAATCGCATTATACACATGTAGTCATTTTTTTGCAAAATTACTGTATCATGACTTTTAAATATCAAACTTTGTAACTGGGGCTGCTGACGGGCATACAACTCATATTGGCTAACAGTTGAACAAGGCCTGCTGTCCTTGCAGCAGGTTAAGGTTAGAGGGGGAATTTTGTTATTGCTTCAGATTCTACATTTCAATTCATTTTCCTCCTCTCCTGTCCCTCACTTTCATCTCCTGTGCTATCTCTTCTATCTCTTTTCTCCCTTTCTCTGGGAGACGACACAAAATGACCCACATGCGTTGCTGTGTCTAAACCCAATTGCAATCAATCAATCAAACTTTGCTAGATGATTCAGTAAAAGTGTCTCAGATATTTTACAACAAAATCATATATGTAAAGCCAATTACTGTGCATTGTATAACTCGTCAGTGCATCACGTGAACAAGTCCATGAAATGAAGACCCCCCTAAACCCCACTTTATATAGAGAAAACTAGGGTTTAAAAGGGTATACATTATTTTCCTTATTTCTGCTCCAAGGCATAGGTTGTGGGTACTCGTTAGAACCGCCTCAATGAGGCGGTTCTAACAAGCACCCACGACCTATGTTTGCAGTATTTATAAGAAAAATATCAGGGATTTTCATAAGAAAAGTAGCCATTTTGGAGCTGAGAAAAATGCACTATATCCCACGGGTGTGTTATCGTAATGGAAATGGGCTGTCACTGACACTGATATCAAGACTTGTCTCAAACACTGATATCTCAAACTACAAATTTTGCTCAATTTTGTTTTCATTTTAATCTATGACTTCAGCTCCTTTTAATCTCGAACTGCTGTTATCTCTTCCCCTAAATTCCGGTCCATTAAACTTGCAAATAATGAAAATGACTGTGCTAAAAATGATGCTAAACAGAGAAGTGCAATAGTGAGATACATGTATTTGACTTTAAAACACTTCTCTAATTGAAAATATGCATATATACAGATGCTGCCCTCAATGCTGGCCTGAATGAAGTAGTTCTTCCTGTATTCTGTTTGTTTGTAGTGGGGTTAAACGGCCCAGTCAACACTATTTTATACCATTTTTGAGCCGGTCAGTTTACCTATCCACACTTTGCCTGGGCAGGCTTATACGTAGACCGGTTAACCAGTACAATGCACATTATTTCCCCAGAAACTGACAATTGCCCTTCTTGAATTAATGACCGTAGAAAAGATTTCATGATCAATTTCTACGAAAGAATGTTGCCAACCCCAGCAGGTATCGAACCCGCTTCCTCCTGATCACCAGTCAGGCCTTCCTGTATTTATAGCCCCAGATAAGGAAGTAATAAGGGGAATGGGAACACCTAACACAATTTTCCGCCATTTTTCGAAGGGAAACACCTTTCGCGACTTCCTGTTCCCTTTTCTGTAAGCCCACTCCCTCGGAAAAAGGGGTCTACTCTTAAAGGAAAGACTTTGTTCATTTAAGAGTTGATCCTTATTGACATGGGAGATAAAAACACTTTTGCAGGAGTTGCTTCCCCTGAAGGTGTTCCCATCCCCCTTAAAAAGGATAATTAAGTGCTAATTTCTAACATATTTTATGGGTTCTTGTTAGGGCAACATATGGGCCCCGTCAAGCGATTTTGGTACTTAACGCCTATGCGAGCAGCGAAGGTTCAGGTGAGCCTGTGCATCCGCGCAGTCTCGCCAGAACCTTCGCTGCTAGCTCATACAAGCAGTGAAGCAAGATGAACCTTCAGACAGAAAGCCATATCCCTGGCCCCTCTGAATGGCTGGGCATGCGCAGTTAAAATTTGTCATGACGGAATGCTCGAAGACACAAATTCGCTTGGCAAGGCTCATATGTTTCTAACAATAAAGAAGAAAACTTATCCCTTTATTATCCTCATTACTCCCTCTTACCTAGAGATGTGGATTTTGAAAAAAGTGAACTCCATTACCTGGTAGCCACAAACAGTGCCGACCTGCCAGCCGCGTTCCTGACATACTCTCCTGGCAATACTGATGGCAGCTATTCTCCTTGGCTGTGTCACTATGATGTTACAATACTTGTGCATACTGGCGTACTGGTCCAGGATATACTGTGCCACCTGTGTGGTCTTACCGCTACCTGTGGCTCCCTGGATTACGGTCACCTGGTTTGTCTCAATAGTTGATATAATCTGAGATAAATATAGAGCAAAGTACACCTCAACCCCGTTATAGCACGGTTCTCGGGGTCCAATCAGAAGACCGTGTTAGTTAACCGAACCGTGCTATAACGATCGTCATTGACCTGGTCAATGACCCGGAAAAAGTTCGTCTGCCACAGTTTGTTTACCTTTGATTTGTGTTGTTGCAATGTTTTTCAGGCTATTTTATCGTTTGTTCTTTTGTTTGTTTTGCTTTTAGATGTTGCATTTATTGCTTTAAATTCGTTGCATGATTGTTTAATTAAAATAAATTTGTGAAAAACAGCGATTCATACGTTTGTGTTTGATTTCTATTCCAATATGTCCATGTGTAATCCCGGTGTGTATTTTTAGATGGGCCGTGGTTCCCGGTGACTGGTTCCCATTTGCATAAGCTATTGCAATGCACAAGGGAAAAAACTCTATCTGACTATATTTTTCCCTTCCACAGTTAACTTTCTTACTGCAATTGAATAAGTAAACGGGCATCCCCGCCTATCGGGCCTTGGAGAAATAGATTGGGAACGGTCCGCAAATGAGTACTGGTAAACTGCTAAGGTCTAACCCTGCCCAGGCAAGTGATGCCAGAATATCTTCCCAGTGCAAGGATAGCATGAGACGCCTGAGCAAGGCCGCACAAAAGTCGGTGCAACGTTAATTCGTTGTAAACATCGATGTTAAAACGACGTTGCATACGGGAGCAAATTCTTTCCTTTCTATGTCTTTTTTTTTTTCTTCTGCAGATACGGTAGACTATGCAAACGGGAAAGGTTTTGCGCTGAGGTTCGCTGCGTCGGCGCTTCGCTGCGTCAGGGCAGATTCTTTTCCAACGTTAATGCGTTACATCGGTGTTAAAATGATGTTGCATACGGGAGCAAATTCTTTCCTTTCATGGGTCAATAATCTATGTTTTTTTTTTTCTCTCTTTTTTTCTCCCGCAGATAGACTATGCAAACGGGAAAGGTTTTGCACTGAGGTTTGCTGCGTTGGTGCAGATTCTTTTCCAACACAATTTCTTTTCACGGGAGCAAATTCTTTCTCAAATAAGAAATCCCCTAGCGCATGGAGGGCACATGATGTCTCAGCAAGGTCGCACCAACGTCGATGCAATGTCAAATCATAGCATCAGCATTGATTTGACGTTGTGTGTATACACCTCGCCCAGGGATGCAATGTTCTTCCTATGATAGTAGACCCCTCTAGACGGCACATTGGGGTACAAATGGTAGTGATTGCTTTATCAGTTCTTTCCTTTGCAATGTCGCATCAACGTCGAAGAAAATCACCATGTTTCATCGACCTTAATATGGCATTGCATACACAGTATGTGCCCGTTTGGTTAGACAGGGTATAGATGTGATCTAATGCGCACTTTTTCATCCTTCTTGTACTTTACCAAGCATGGGCATAGCGTTGTGCCTATTGAAGTGTTAACCCGTAAAGTGCCAATCACACCAATTGTTGTCTGCTCTTGTCGTCTGCTGGTTAATTTAAAAATCATTGTTGCAAAGTGCGGATCCATATCAGACTACCTGCCTGATCTGGGCCCACCCTGTTTGCCACATGTATGCAAAAAATTTCTTTGAAATGTTTGCAGGGTTTTGTTTACTTAATTAAATTATCGATGTGCATGAGCAAATGACCAAATTTTGATGAGCAGCCTCCATCTAGCAGAAGTGTTTACCCTTTGATCTTTCAGCTGGATATTAGCCACGAGTTTTCACACGTCATTAGTAAAACATTTAAAGACCATGTGAAGAAGTTGTTTATTGCATGTTTTACTGATATACAATAACGGTGTTAAATTGGATACTTGACAAGTGATTAAGTCGACATTAAGATTTAACGCTAACTACCGTGTTAACACGCCTGGATTTCTTCTAACTACCGTGTTAACTCACTAGGATTTCTTTTTTTGCCGAAGCAAAAAAGGAAGGTTGGAGAAAATTTGGGGTCCAAACAACAACCGTGTTATATCCGAATTTGTGTTGTAACCAACCGTGCTATAACGGGGCTGAGGTGTACTCAAATGTGCAACTCACATATGACACCTAGAATTGGCAATTTTTCACGGTGTATTAATCTTCATGAATTTTGCAATAATCACAAAACTGAGTCCTACCATTACTACAGAGGAACCTCATCATAACGACGGTATAATATATGTTCCCCAATATTTTGCCATTATAAAGAATTTTCCGCTATAAAAATCGATATCAGGAGTTGTAAATAGCAAATAAACCAATTGTTCCAAAATACACGTACATATGTTGTGAACATTTGTTTCTTGGTGAATTAAATATGATATACTTCTACATGTATATCTCCATAAATCTGCCTCATCCTGAGCCAAGGTTTCCACCCACTTATCCTGCTGAAGACAATAACCCCTAACTGCAAACAGTGTAGATCCAGATCAGATGGCTTCTTCAGAAGCCATCTGATCAGTATCTGCACTGTTTGCCATTCAGTTTTTCCCATTCTAATGAACAGAATATATAGAGTAATTTGATTGGTTGATAGTCAGAAATGGGTGTGACAAAATTAAATACTCAGCAGGACAAGGGCTAAATACAATATCCTTGACTGTCTCCATTAATCCCCGAGCAGAATACGGACTATACACACCCTGTCATTGGTGCCGGGGCTACACTGCATTGTGCAAGACGTTTAGACATGTGTCCCTAAGAAGGACCGTTTGATGAGGAAGGAACAGCCTACCAGTGATGCCAGCAAAGAACAGTTGAAGCAGATGATCATCCGATGCTAGCCTTTCCTTTGCCGGAACTCTGACCCTTTCAAAGGCCTCCTCAGTCAGACAGATACTGGCTATGGAACAGAATTTGCAGGTCGGAACTAACCACATTCCATAGCCACGAATGATAGGCCAACGTTTTTTTGGGAGTCAGTTGAAATAACTGTAACCTACAGACCACTTTCGTCTTTATAGCAACATGTCTGAGGCAAGAGGGGTGCATTAGCTCCAATGTATCTCTCCATGCAAAAGCCTTTTAGAAAGTGGGGAAACTAATCCTGGACATGGTCTAGTGGTATCCCCTTTGTGCATATAGCACCTGATTACCTTAAGATCTCCATTAATCTGTCTCATCTTGAGCCAAGGATTTATCCACTGAAACTTTCGCTATAATAAGTTTGGTTGTCAAATTGGATATCAGGGGCCAGTTGTTCAAAACTAATGACATCATTAGTTAACGTATCGTTAAAACTTTGATCATTTACTATGAAAAATATACCAATATTTTTGCTGCAAAAATGTGAGTACCGTAAAAATTCGGCTATAAGACGAGGATTTTTCCCTCCAAAATGAGCAAAAAAAAATGACCCCGTCTTATAGCCGAGGTCATGGACTGCAGGCTTTTTTCCGGCAACGTCCGACGAAGACCAGACATACGGAAAAAGCCGATCGGTGATTTTTGAATTGATATAAATCGCCGCCCACAAACCACCGCTACGATTTTTCTGCACGCGATCGGTAAATGACGTAATCCGACGCCATTACCGCCACATGTGTTAAATGTCAATGTGTGTATCTCTTTCATAAAAAAAAAAAAATGTTTCGAACCGGTAAAAAGTATTTTCCCGATAGCTAAGCGGTTGTGAATAGAGGTGGATAGAAAATCAATGCTTTGCACAGCTCCCGAATTATCCCCAGAAGCTCCGTGTCAATAACCAACAACAGCGTTCGACTTTTCCCGTCAACGTCTGCTATTTGGCGCCAAAACATAACCATTCATGAGATCATAGAATAGTCTGATTTTATAATGCAAACATTTACCGTTAGATGTAGCTAATAGTCTGAGGAGCAATTAAATCATTTTCACATTGATTGCGGATTAAATTTTATGACTGGAGGATAAACGCAAATTAGAGACATAACTTGACCATATTTTCACACCTTATCGACACGCACCGCAGGGTGGCAATTATAGGACAGGGATTAACAATAGTGTCATACTTGAACCGTAATAAATACACAGATGGTTTGTCTCTGAATTGACAGCGATTTACTTACTGGTCTAGTTCAACCGAGCGTCATAAGGTCAAAGTGCACCTGCCCGGCATTATTTCGGTCTTGTCCCGGACGGCCGGGAAATGGATTTGTCAGCCCCCGTCGTCTATTAAATAGGAGTCTGTATAGCCTAAGCCAGCAAAGCATGTACCGGGCCGACAGCGATACGACGTATCGGCCCGATGTTTGCCGCTATTTTGTGCGGCCAAACAAGCCATGTTAGGGGTAAGTAGAGGGGTTTTCTAACAAAAAGGCCGATTTCTCACATCTAACTGGCATCTGGCGGTAGCAGATAGGCTCCGACAGATATGGCAAAAATTTGACCCGCCTTAGAAAAGCTGAAAAGGGGGTCCCGTCTTATAGCCGAATTTTTACGGCAGCTTTTGCTTATGCAAAAAGCTACTCACATTTTTTCAGCAAAAATAACAAAATTATAGATATTGTACTTGCTTGAACAGTTAACAATTTGATCACTAACGAGCTCGTCAAGCTAAACATGCTTTGAATAACTGGGCCCAGTACTATAAAGAGGGCTGTCAGTATTTACCATATCTTTGAAGTTGGAGATAGGGAGCCTGGTATCGTAGTCGTGTGAGAAGTCATACTGGTTGTACACCTCTGTGGCATTGTCAGGAGCCAGGTCCAGCGGCAAGGCTGAAGCGCCAATAGAACTGTCCAACTCTAGAGCCTCAAGATGGCTGCTAATCTCTGACTGGATGTCGCCGGCAAACTGGGGAAGGAAATAGTAATTATATAGTGACAAAGCTAGGGGCACAGCTTCAGGTAAGGGGACAGAGTGGTGAGCATGGGTGTAACATGTCTACTGTATTATATATTGTATGTTTTTGGCTTCTGAACCCTCATCATGCTAAACCCTGATATACAGTGTATTATATAGTTATATAGGACTATCCAAGAAGCCAGCTGATCAGGATCTGTACTGTTTTCCATAAGGCTTCTAAAGCTATAGTAAATTTGATATCATGCAACATAACTGGCTAATAACCAGGGGCCAGTTGTTCAAAACTAACGACGTCATTAGTTAACGTATCGTTAAAACTTTGATCATTAAATATGGCAAATATGCTAATATTTTTGCTGAAAAAATGTGAGCAGTTTTTGCAGATGCAAAAGCTGCTCACATTTTTTCAGCAAAAATGCCAAAATTTTCGATATTGTACTTGCTAGAACAGTTAACAATATGACCGCTAACGAGCTCGTTAAGCTAACGATGCTTTTAACAACTGGCCCCAGGAGTGTAGCATATTGAAATATTCAGCATGATGAGGGTTATAATGTATCTCTGCCCCCACCCCCACCCCACCCCCCTATCGGGGCCTAAAGAAATAGATAGGCTGCATGATGCTTCCACGCAGAGCTGCTTCCGACCCGTCACATGAGTACTGGTAAACCGCTTAGAGAATCTAAGCCTGCCCAGGAAAAGCGGTGCGAGTCGGACCGTCCATGCTAATAAACCCTATTGGTTTCTTTGGGCGACAGGGCTTGAGGTGTCATTTCATCTCAATGTCACGTAAAAGTCCCCCAAAATTGGAAGCAACATCTCCAAAATGACCTATACAGTGCCGACGGGGCAGTTAAACCTCAAACCAAACAAATAAAAAATAATGTATCCCAAACTGTATCATCACGGGTTCCCTTGTGTGTTTTTATTTATTGTAGAAGAATGAGAGAATAATATAAAGTTTCGGCGATGCTAAGCAATTTTAAAATGATTTACTTTTCTAAGTCTGCCGAAACAAATATTGAAAAAATCATTGATGAAAGTAGGCAACCGTAACAAAATCGAACACAGGGTAATCTGACTTCAGTTTTATGTCAGCACACATGTATAAAAGCAGTATTTTTGTAAGTTTTTGCCTAGAATGAAATCCTTTGGTGCATATTCTGGGTATGCCAGCCCTAATTCATCATTTAGATGTAAAAAATTATCAATCCATGTACAGTGAAGGGATAATGCCGCATATTTTCAGACAGAGTAGCTCCCACATAATTGCGGCAGCTCCCGAAACACGCTCTAGTTCCCAAGAGTCTATCAGATATGGAGTCTGTCACATCTGGCCATTACCTCAGTTAGGCGGTTCGCTAAATTTAGCAAAATAAAATCAATGGATGAGTTCTTAAATGATAAAGACGAAAAATCTCATCTGCAACTACCAAACTGATTTTTCGCCCCTTCCCATGGGGGCTCGGAGAAATAGATTGGTGCTTCCACGCAGAGCTGAAGCCGACCGCACATGATTAATGGTAAACCTCTTAGAGGACTGAGCCTGCTCAGATAAAGTGGTGTGAGTCAGACTCTCCAAAGATAATGTCTTTAGGTTTCTTTGGGTGGCAGGGCTTGAGATGTCATTTCATCTCAATGTCGGGTAAAATCCCACAAAAATGGAAGCAACGTCTCCAAAATGACCTACACAGTGTTGACTGGGACGTTAAACCCCAATCAAACAAACAAAATCCTCCTATGTGACCACTTCTCTGAAAACAAAATTCCGGGCTATTCTCCAAACACCGACGGAAATTCAATTTTATGACTCAAATTACTCTACTTGTAACCAGTTTTCGCCCCTTTTTTGGCAATATTAACAAAAGAAAATTGCAACAATGCCCTTAGAAGGTAGAAAACACATTTTTTTAAGTTATGGGCTATCAAATATTTTTCCGGGCTTTAGGGCTGTTTGTTGTATTTCCAGGACAGCCGGTGATTTTACAGACTGATAGTCGCTCTGTGGACCCCCCTCCCCCCACCCCACCCCAAACCCTATTTGTTTCTTCTTGAAACATCAGGGCAGAAAAAGGCTCTGGATTGTTTCTTTTTTCAATTTGTGTAGGTATTGTGAAAAAGGATTTTTTAAGTTATGGTAGCGTGAGGTTTGGTACGGTGGGTCTGGGTGATGCATTATTGTTTACGGTAGGGCATCATGATAAATTAATCATGAATCATTAGTTTTACCAGTTTATTTATTAAAATTTTCTAGAACAACTATAGACTTTGGCCTAAAGAAAAGGAGTGTGGTAGCTCAGTGGTTAGTGTACTTGCCTATGGTGCTAAAGGCCCCCGGTTCGATTCCCGGCAGAGTTAGTAAAACTGTGGTGTCAGAACATGTTTCACTTGCAGGGATGAATGCCACAAAGTACACCATCCTTCAAACCGGGCCGTTAATTGGAAGCCCCCTGTGCAGGGAGAATCATCCCATGTGCAGGTGAAAGATCCTTACCATAATTAAATGGTTACTGTGTAGGCTTTCATCATGCAAATCTGGAGTGTATGTTATTTACACCTGCTGAAAATGCCCGAAAGGGCGTAGCCAGGATAGACAGATAGTGAGTGAGTGTTAAGAGTTTTACGTCCCACCAACAGCTAAGGTCATACGGAGACGGAACCTCGGTTTAAAGACTCATCCGAAAGTCTGGAGAAGCCCAGGATCAATCCTGTGATCCCTAGTTTACAATGCGAGTAGCTTAACCACTACACCACAGATAGATAGATAGATAGATAGATGGATGGGTGGGTGGGTGGGTGGGTAGGGTGGGTGGGTGGGTGGGTGGTAGGTAGGTAGGTAGGTAGGTAGATAGATAACAGAGGCTTCTGATAGATAGATAGATATATAGATAGATAGATAGATAGATAGATAGATAGATAGATAGGTAGATAGATAGATAGATAGATAGATAGATAGATAGATAGATAGATAGATAGATAGATAGATAGATAGATAGATAGATAGATAGATAGATAGATAGATAGATAGATAGATAGATAGATAGATAGATAGATAGATAACAGAGGCTTCTGATAGATAGATAGATATATAGATAGATAGATAGATAGATAGATAGATAGATAGATAGATAGATAGATAGATAGATAGATAGATAGATAGATAGATAGATAACGGACACAATACCATAAGAACTCTTATTTCCCCAGTACTTTTAGATGCTGCAATACAGGATTATCTATATTACTGAGAGGTTACCGCGGAGCTGGTATTCAAGAGATTTTAAACCGCAGATTAACTATGAATGAAAGTAAAATCTTCCCAAATGCCATTTTCTACAAATTTATACATCCAGTCAACGATTTCTAATAAACGTTTATGATTTCTGACAAGTAGAAGTATGAAAATCTTGCATAATTTGTCAAAGGTGTTTGAACCGTACTTGAATAAAATGGGCATTAATCTCATAATTTATCCCAATAAAATAACTAATTAATTACCAGAAAGAGTTTTAAAATGATAACCTTTGATAATTGTAAGAATTTTAATCTCTTTGGCTGCAAAAAATGAATATTTTGAATTCTGATGTATATCTCTATCAAATCATGACATAGACTTTTAACCCCGAACTTAAAAAGACAACTCTCAACCAGTAACGGGGTTAAAAGTCGGTTTAAGGATAGAGTAGGAATACATGAAATTCAAACTATTTACATTTTGCAGCCAAACACATTAAAATTCTTACAAGTACCAGAAACGTTCTCATAATTTATTAGTTATTTCATTTAGATAACTATTGAGATTAATGCCGATTTTATTCAAGTATCGTGCAGATATTATTGATGATATATTCAAGATTTACATACTTTAACATATCAGAAATCATTAAATGTTATTAGAAACCGTTGACTGGATGTATAACTTAGTAGAATATGACAATTTGAGGAGGATATTTCTTTTCTTCACAGTTATATCACGGTTTAAAATTTCTAAAATTCCCGTTGTTTTCTAATGATTACGGCCCGCAGTTCTCATCGGTGAATATAGACCAGGTGTGTGACATCACAGAATTTCGCTCTATTAGACAATTTCTTTGCCTTAAAAACCTGTTATATTTCATTCTTATAACAATGAGTCATTTATGTGATGCTAGCGGTTGCCTGGTGGTTTAAATCGACATATAATCTAATCTAGAAAATTTCTCTCAAGGCGATGAAATGATAGACTCGTGGGAACTACAGCATGTTTTGGGAGTTGGCGCGATGATGGGGGAGCTACTCCGCCTGAAAATTTTAGCATCACTCCTTCACAGTTCATGAACTGATGAAACTTTTTAAATCTAAATGATTTATTAGGGCCGACATACCCAGAATTTGTGCCAAAATATCTTGTTCTAAGCAAAAACATACAAAACAGTTGCATCATTCATTCCTGTTGAGATAAAACTATAGTATAGTCAGAGAACCCTGTGGTCGATTTTGTTACGGTCACCTACTTTCATCAACGAATTTTTCGATATTTTTTTAGGCCTGCTTTGAAAGTTAAATCATTTTAACATTGCTTAGCATCTCCAAAATTTTATATTATTCAATAAATCAAAACATACAAGGGTACCTACCTTTGTTTACCATTTCTAGGTCCTAGGAACTATCGCGAGAGTTACCGGATGTGTCATGGGAGCAAAATTACGTTGATGCCGTTTCGCGATAGCTCCCCTGATGTCCACCCATGTCATAGCTCCTGATTAAGAGGAGAAATGAGGGTTAGCTAATTTGGATAATTTTCCTTATCACTTGTTAACCCTTAAAATGCCAATCACAACAACTGATGTATGCATTGTCGTCTGCTGTAACTTTAAGTCATTGTTGCAAACAGTGTGGAACCAGATCAGACTGCTCCTTCTGATATCGGTCCACACTGTTTGCCTGTATGGAAAAATATGTTTGAAAAGTTTGCAAGAAGATTCAGCTGACGACAAAGACAGACAACAGTTTTAACCCTTGTCCTGCTGAGCCCGGATATGCCTTATTTTCCAAACAATGAAGATCCAGATCTGACGAAGCCATCTGATCAGGATCTACATTGTTTGGCATTCAGATTGTGAATTTGGTGCAATAATTTGCATTAAATAATCCAATTGGTTGATAACCGGTAGTGGGTGTGGCATATATGAATATTCAGCAGGACAAGGGTTAAGAAGTTTTTCTCGGCAGATTAACCCTTTTTGTACCAAGTGGAACCTTCCTCCTTATATATAGCAGGAGATCATTTCAAAATTTAGGGGTGTCAGGTTGTGTTTTCATCAAAATTTATTTGGAAAATGACTGAACTTTTAGCAAACAGTGGAGGCC
This sequence comes from Lucinisca nassula, assembly GCA_963580285.1. NCBI lineage: Eukaryota > Metazoa > Mollusca > Bivalvia > Lucinida > Lucinidae > Lucinisca > Lucinisca nassula. Next base: position 118,895,846 of record OY757012.1, read on the forward strand.
CTGATCAGACGTCGAGACGTCGCATTCTGCGACGTCTAATCTGGGCCTACACTGTTTGCCAGGATAAAGTAGTCGCAGATAGGATTGACTAGGCGGAGCTATTCAGGTATTGTCAATATATGTCAAATTCGCTGAGTCCACCAGAAGATTCGGTAGAGTGCCTTTCGCATGCTTTCTACAAGCGGACGAAATGGTCATATACGCCACAGCTATGCTTGTGTTACAGTTGAATTCACACAATCGAGTGACTTGGTTAACCCTTTTGTCAATGGAATATTCCTAAGGCCAGTACAAACGATAGCTCCGCCTAGTCAATCTTATCCGCGACTACTATACCTGTTTTGGGGCTTATGGTACTCAAAGGGTTAAGGGTTAAAACATTCTATGGGCGACGAGGTGATTCTAACAAACACCTACAACATACCGGTTTGATCTTATGACATTTATCGTATGAGTTTGCATCTGAGAATGTAATATTTAATGTCATTGTATTAAATTAGGTAATCCACTAGTGAAGTAAATATGCAAATTAATTAGATACATCCGGAAATGTTACACATACGATGTCCTTAATGATGTTGCATTTACTAATGGCAGAATATTGACATTTTGTAAAAAAAAAATTGTGAATAAAATGCGTTTAAAATGCCATGTGATAAATAGAATCTTGCATCCATGCTCATGTATCATTAAATCTTATATCCTTAAACTCATTGAGGAAAAACCTTGCATTTTATCCCTTTTCCTCAACTTGTTTAATAAATTTAATAATACATGAACACTTATGCAAAATCCTCTATCTAATGAAAAAGTAAACCATATTAACTCTTATCATGCAGTTCACGACAACCCCTATCTTTGGAAACAGTGAAGATCCAGATCAGATGGCTTCTGAAGAAGCCATCTGATCAGGATCTACACTGTTTGGTATTCAGTTTATGAATTTGTAGCAGTAAATTACATCAAGTAATTTGATTGGTTGATAGACAGAAATGGGTGTGGCTTAAATGAATATTCAGCATGAGAAGGGTTAAAGTCAGCTTACCTAACACGGAAGAAGCTGGAGGGAGAAATTATCTATCAACAAGCTCAATCTTCTCCCAGTTTTTCCGATGTCAGAGAGAAAAGTCACAATGTATAGAATTAAAGAGGAAAACACAGAAGTCAACCAAATGCTTCTCCATGTTTTTCATAGAGGGAGAAATCACTTCTCCCTTTATTTCCAGGCCAGCCGTTTATCCACGCTTAGACAGGTATTTACTGGGCAGGATTCATAAGAAATTAATTTTAAATAGTTCAGTGCACTTTCTTTGGTCAGAAACTGAAGAATGCCTTACGCATACCAAAAACGAACAGCATATTTTTTTTTTCTTTTTGATTTTGATTTCACAGCCATTTAAAGATTATTTAACTTATTTCAAGCTGAACTTTAATCAGAGGTGGGCGGAATACCTGGAAAAAAACAACCTGACCTTCTGTTATAGATCTTTGTGTCTCACACGTGGCCCTAGCAAGAATAAATTATACATTTTTAGGGGTTTTGGTTCAACAGCCCTTTCAAGATTATTTCACTTATTTCGAGCCAAACATTAATCAGAGGTTTGCAAAAACTGGAGTGACTGAAGAAAAACTACCGGACTTTCCATTGCCGAACTTGGTGTTTCACATGTGACCCAAGCAAGGCTCAAACCACAGCTATGAGAGACCTAATGATTAATTTAAGAGACAGTGCTCTTACCACAAGGCCACAGGAACACCCCCATCAACCCTTTTTGTACCAAATGGAATCTTCCTCCTTACATATAGTAGGAGTTCATTTCAAAATTTAGGGGTGTCAGGTTGTGTTTTCTTCAAAATTGATTTGGAAAATGGCTGAACTTCCAGAAATAGTGTCGGCCCTGATGAGACGCCGCATTCTGCGGTGTCTCCTCTGGGCCTGCACTGTTTGCCAAGGTACCCCTTTTGAGGTTTCCGGGATAGTTCGAACAAATTGACCTGAGACTGGTGAACTCTATTAACATAATTTTACACCTGACTAACTGCATATATATATTTATCTTTGTTGTTTTCCAAAGATTGCAATATTGTTATACGAGGGGTGTTCTCGAAGTTCACGGAATAAGTCTATAACTTTTATGAATACGTTTATTTTTAAGAAAACTCTTATAAATATACCACTAACTGCTGACCGGAGCACGCCAAAGTGACAAACGACGTCAACATTACGTGGCGACGTCAAACTTCAGTTCGCGGTTCACTTTCTCGACATAGTCACCATGCGTGGCCACACATTTCCTGTGCCTATAAACCCACTTTTGATAAATGTCACTGCTGTAATTTGCTATAATTTTTTGAGTCTCAAATGAGGTGTCAAAGTGTTTTCCGCATAAATTTTCTTATCTTCTGGGAAAACTCATCGTGGTGAGGTCGGGGCTGTACGGTGGATATTGCAACACTTCGAATCCAAGTAGAGAAATTTCCAGGTTTCCAGATAAACAAGTGATGGTAATAATGTCATATTTTGGGAAAATGACATCGAGACGTCATGTTATTACCATGTAGCTGTGCGCCAATTTTGATAGCGTCATAATGGTAAAGCTTAGTTATATCTACCAATGCGTATTTACCATTATTTACTTATTTTGACGTGCTCCGCCAACGCAGCCCGTCGTTTCCATAGATACATACAATTCAAATATTATTAGGAGAAATAATATTTTTACGTTGCAGCTGCATAAGAAATAGATCAGATTCTCTTACCAGAGACTTTCAGCCTAAAATCTTTATAAATAAATGAATAACAGCCACATTCCGTGAACTTCGAGAACAACCCTCGTACAATACATAGAGGTCGGTAGATGGACCGCTATTCATGTGATGCCGAAAATTCACGAGAAGTTTACGAAAGCCGACGTATCAGGCAATAGCATTCACTAATTTATTCCTTGCATAAAGGTCAGTCTCAGGTCAAATTGTTCGCACTATACAAAATTGGTTAAATTATAAGTTTGTTTGTTTTGAGGTTTAACGTCCCCATGAACACTGTAAAGGTCATTTTGGAGATGTTGCTTCCAATTTTGCGGGACTTTACCCGACATTGAGATAAAATGACATCCCAAGCCCTGCCACCCAATGAAACTGGTAGGATTTATAAGCATGGACAGTCTGACTCGCACCACTTTGCTTGGGCAGGCTTAGATCCTGTAAGCAGTTTACCAGTACTCATGTGCTGTCGCTTTCAGCTCTGCGTGGAAGAATCATGCAGCCCATCAATTTCTTCAAGCCCTGATGGGCGGGGGCCGGAATTTATAAAGAGCTAGGTTGAACTTACAAAAGCACTTTTGCTGATCAGTTGCTCTTCTTCCTTCTCCTGGTACTCTGTAGCATAGTCATGGCCACCATGGAACTTGGGGTGTCTGAAACAGTCAATTACACAGCTCCAGATAACAAGTAACAAGGGATAAAGTACAGAGGACCCTCGCTATAACAATACTATACTTGTATCAGGGCCTGACAAATCAAAAACATTTCCGCTTGCCCACCGGGCAAGTAAAACATTTTTGCACTTGCCCAGCTCAAAATCCTTCTTGCCCAGGATTTTGGAACTCAAAATGGGGGGTGGGTGCGGGGGGATAGTGGTGACGATGATGACAACCAACATTTATAAATATAATCCAAGGCTTCTATCTAGATTTAAGCACAACAACTTTCCATTAAGGTCTAGTTATTTCATGTTTGTGTTTCCATTTGGTGTCTCTGATGGGAGCTGTGAGTTAATTGTATTGATCCCTGATCATTGCCTTCACTTCTATTTATTTCCCTCCGTGCTGAAATACGGTAGAAAATACTGAAGTTGTCACATCAATAACGGTACTTTTTCAAGTTAATTGCTGATTTAACACCATAACCGATTAGCAATTTAAGATACGGCTTTTCCCCCCCCGTTATATTTTTAGAACCGGAAGTACGTCACGAAAAAAGCTCTTATAAACCAGGTCTAGGACACCATCCGATAATGGCCAAGAATAACCAACTCAGTATATAAAGATAGGTAGTTTTGAAGCATAATCAAGGATTTACCTGGATCCACCCATAAAAATTCCTGAGGCCCTTAAGCCAGGGGTCCAGGGGCAACGCTCTTTCATTCTACTGATACTGCGTCGGTCACATTTGACCATTACCGCAGGTGAACATTACATACACTCCAGGTTTGCAGGATGAAAGCCTACATAGTAATCATGGTATTACAGTAGGGATCTTTAACCTGCACAGGGAGTGGTTCTCCCTGCACAGGGGGCCTCCAGTTAACGTCCCAATCCGAAGGACTGTGCACTTTATGAAATTCATCCCTGCAAATGATGCCAATGGAGCATGTTTGGAAACCGTAACTTTATTGCCCCTGCCGGGGATCGAACCCGGGACCTCTAGCAACGAGGCAAGTGCACTAACCACTGAGCTATCACGCTCCATCAGAATCACGCTCGGTAGGGACGGCAGGAACTAAGGGCACACGGCCGGAGCACACCCCACAGTTCTGCTTAGGGCAATCTCAGTTAACTTCATGATCAACCTTGCAAGTGATACAAACTTACTACCTTTTGTAATGAGGAACTTCTGCAACTTTGGGGACAGCAGGTTTCAATGTTTCAGGATCAATATATCTTCCTCCGGTTGAGCTACGTGCAATGCTCTGAACCTTGACAGTCTTCTTTCCAATTCTAAACCAGTCGTCTATTTGATCTGGCGTTATTTCAGCAGTTAACCGACTCATGGTTGCAATTCTTTCTTCAGAAAATGGTAAAATCAAGCGAGCGAACAGTAGCCCAGACAGTAAAAATAGCGAATATTAGGAAATGGTTGCTCCCTTGAATTGTACTTACATACGAATACACAAACAAAAATCAATAAAAAATCAATCGGAATACCGATAAATTAGTCACATTTTAAGTTATTTAAAGCTTTATTTATTTATTTTTTCTGAAATAATCAACATACTGGAATTATATTTAATTAAATACAGAAACAGATAAATAGCAATTAAAGACCCACCCGTATATTATTACAAGTATCAGCTTTCTCAAAAGCTATTTAAACTGTTGAAAGACGAATATACCCACAACTGGCCCTAAATAGGGGATGTGACAGAACCACACCCCTATTTCGATGTAGCCATGGTATCTATCTCTTCGATCAACATAAAGGGTTCCAGAAAATAAGGGGCTGAGTATCGGAGAAAATATTTAGAAAATTCAACATTTGACAAAATCTCGAATTCACGTTCCCGCAAGACATATTAACCCCCAATCTGCCCCATAACCAGGGGATGTGACACAACCACACCCCTTTTTCAATTTAGTCAGGGTTTCTATCTACTCGATAAACATAAAAGTTTCCAGAAAATAACGGGCTGGGTATCGGAGAAGACATTTTTGAAAATTCAACATGTGACAAAACCTTGATTTTAACGGTCATGTGAGACATACTTACCCCCTAGTGGCCCCTAACCAGGGGATGTGACAGAACCACATCCCCGTTTCGATGTAGCCAGGGTACCTATCTATTCGATAAACGTAAAGGTTTGCAGAAAATAAGGGGCTGGGTATCAGAGAAAACAAATTAAAATTTGAGCATGTGACAAACTTTCGATTTTACAGTTTCCGTAAGACATAATTACCCCTACTGGCCCCTAACCAGGGGATGTGACAGAACCACACCCCTATTTCGATGTAGCCAGGGTATCTATCTCTTCGATCAACATAAAGGGTTCCAGAAAATAAGGGGCTGAGTATCGGAGAAAATATTTAGAAAATTCAACATTTGACAAAATCTCGATTTCACGTTCCCGCAAGACATATTAACCCTCAATCTGCCCTATAACAAGGGGATGTGACACAACCACACCCCTATTTCAATTTAGCCAGGGTTTCTATGTACTCGATAAACATAAAAGTTTCCAGAAAATAAGGGGCTGAGTATCGGAGAAGACATTTTTGAAAATTCAACATGTGACAAAACCTTGATTTTAACGGTCATGTGAGACATATTTACCCCCTATTGGTCCCTAACCAGAGGATGTGACAGAACCACATCCCCTATTCGATGTAGCCAGGGTACCTATCTATTCGATAGACGTAAAGGTTTGCAGCAAATAAGGGGCTTGGTATCAGAGAAAACAAATTGAAAATTGAGCATGTGTCAAACTTTCGATTTTACAGTTTCCGTAAGACATAATTACCCCCTAATGGCCCCTAACTAGGGGATGTGACAGAACCACACCCCTATTTCGATGAAGCCAGAGTATCTATCTCTTCGATCAACATAAAGGGTTCCAGAAAATAAGGGGCTGAGTATCGGAGAAAATATTTAGAAAATTCAACATTTGACAAAATCTCGATTTCACGTTCCCGCAAGACATATTAACCCCCAATCTGCCCCATAACCAGGGGATGTGACACAACCACACCCCTATTTCAATTTAGCAAGTGTTTCTATCTACTCGATAAACATAAAGGTTTCCAGAAAATAAGGGGCTGGGTATCGGAGAAGACATTTTGAAAATTCAACATGTGACAAAACCTTGATTTTAACGGTCATGTGAGACATATTTACCCCCTATTGGCCCCTAACCAGAGGATGTGACAGAACCACATCCCCTATTCGATGTAGCCAGGGCACCTATCTATTCGATAGACGTAAAGGTTTGCAGAAAATAAGGGGCTGAGTATCAGAGAAAACAAATTAAAAATTGAGCATGTGACAAACTTTCGATTTTACAGTTTCCGTAAGACATAATTACCCCCTACTGGCCCCTAACTAGGGGATGTGACAGAACCACACCCCTATTTCGATGTAGCCAGAGTATCTTTCTCTTCGATCAACATAAAGGGTTCCAGAAAATAAGGGGCTGAGTATCGGAGAAAATATTTAGAAAATTCAACATTTGACAAAATCTCGATTTCACGTGCCCGCAAGACATATTAACCCCAAATCTGCCCCATTACCAGGGAATGTGACACAACCACACCCCTATTTCAATTTAGCATGGGTTTCTATCTACTCGATAAACATAAAGGTTTCCAGAAATTAAGGGGCTGGGTATCGGAGAAGACATTTTGAAAATTCAACATGTGACAAAACCTTGATTTTACCGGTCATGTGAGACATAGTTACCCCCTATTGGCCCCTAACCAGGGGATGTGACAGAACCACATCCCCAATTCGATGTAGCTATGGTACCTATCTATTCGATAATCGTAAAGGTTTGCAGAAAATAAGGGGCTTGGTATCAGAGAAAACAAATTAAAAATTGAGCATGTGACAAACGTTCGATTTTTCCGTTCCCGTAAGACATAATTACCCCCTACTGGCCCCTAATTAGGGGATGTGACAGAACCACACCCCTATTTCGATGTAGCCAGGGTATCTATCTCTTCGATCAACATAAAGAATTCCAGAAAATAAGGGGCTGAGTATCGGAGAAAATATTTAGAAAATTCAACATTTGACAAAATCTCGATTTCACGTGCCCGCATGACATATTAACCCTCAATCTGCCCTATAACCAGGGGATGTGACACAACCACACCCCTATTTCAATTTAGCCAGGGTTTCTATCTACTCGATAAACATAAAGAATTCCAGAAAATAAGGGGCTGGGTATCGGAGAAGACATTTTGAAAATTCAACATGTGACAAAACCTTGATTTTAACGGTCATGTGAGACATATTTACCCCCTATTGGCCCCTAACCAGGGGATGTGACAGAACCACATCCCCGTTTCGATGTAGCCATGGTACCTATCTATTCGATAAACGTAAAGGTTTGCAGAAAATAAGGGGCTGGGTATCAGAGAAAACAAATTAAAAATTGAGCAAACTTTCGATTTTACCGTTCCCGTAAGACATAATTATCCCCTACTGGCCCCTAACTAGGGGATGTGACAGAACCACACCCCTATTTCAATTTAGCAAGGGTTTCTATCTACTCGATAAACCTAAAGGTTTCCAGAAAATAAGGGGCTGAGTATCGGAGAAGACATTTTTGAAAATTCAACATGTGACAAAACCTTGATTTTAACGGTCATGTGAGACATATTTACCCCCTATTGGTCCCTAACCAGAGGATGTGACAGAACCACATCCCCTATTCGATGTAGCCAGGGTACCTATCTATTCGATAGACGTAAAGGTTTGCAGCAAATAAGGGGCTTGGTATCAGAGAAAACAAATTAAAAATTGAGCATGTGACAAACTTTCGATTTTACAGTTTCCGTAAGACATAATTACCCCCTACTGGCCCCTAACCAGGGGATGTGACAGAACCACACCCCTATTTCGATGTAGCCAGGGTATCTATCTCTTCGATCAACATAAAGAGTTCCAGAAAATAAGGGGCTGAGTATCGGAGAAAATATTTAGAAAATTCAACATTTGACAAAATCTCGATTTCACGTGCCCGCAAGACATATTAACCCCCAATCTGCCCTATAACCAGGGGATGTGACACAACCACACCCCTATTTCAATTTAGCCAGGGTTCCTATCTACTCGATAAACATAAAGGTTTCCAGAAAATAAGGGGCTGGGTATCGGAGAAGACATTTTTGAAAATTCAACATGTGACAAAACCTTGATTTTAACGGTCCTGTGAGACATAGTTACCCCCTAGTGGCCCCTAACAAGGGGATGTGACAGAACCACATCCCCGTTTCGATGTAGCCAGGGTACCTATCTATTCGATAAACGTAAAGGTTTGCAGAAAATAAGGGGCTGGGTATCAGAGAAAACAAATTAAAATTTGAGCATGTGACAACATTTCGATTTTACAGTTTCCGTAAGACATAATAACCCCTACTGGCCCCTAACTAGGGGATGTGACAGAACCACACCCCTATTTCGATGTAGCCAGGGTATCTTTCTCTTCGATCAACATAAAGGGTTCCAGAAAATAAGGGGCTGAGTATCGGAGAAAATATTTAGAAAATTCATCATTTGACAAAATCTCGATTTCACGTTCCCGCAAGACATATTAACCCCGAATCTGCCCCATAACCAGGGGATGTGACACAACAATACCCCTATTTCAATTTAGCAAGGGTTTCTATGTACTCGATAAACATAAAGGTTTCCAGAAAATAAGGGGCTGGGTATCGGTCTATCGGAGAAGACATTTTGAAAATTCAACATGTGACAAAACCTTGATTTTAACGGTCATGTGAGACATATTTACCCGCTATTGGCCCTTAACCAGGGGATGTGACAGAACTACATCCCCAATTGGATATAGCTAGGGTACCTATCTATTCGATAATCGTAAAGGTTTGCAGAAAATAAGGGGCTTGGTATCAGAGAAAATAAATTAAAATTGGGCATGTGACAAACTTTCGATTTTACCGTTCCCGTAAGACATAATTACCCCCTACTGGCCCCTAATAAGGGGATGTGACACAACCACATCCCTATTTCAATTTAGCCAGGGTTTCTATCTACTCGATAAACCTAAAGGTTTCCAGAAAATAAGGGGCTGAGTATCAGAGAAGACATTTTTGAAAATTCAACATGTGACAAAACCTTGATTTTAACGGTCATGTGAGACATAGTTACCCCCTAGTGGCCCCTAACCAGGGGATGTGACAGAACCACATCCCCGTTTCGATGTAGCCAGGGTAACTATCTATTCGATAAACGTAAAGGTTTGCAGAAAATAAGGGGCTGGGTATCAGAGAAAACAAATCAAAAAATTTGAGCATGTGACAAACTTTCGATTTTACAGTTTCCGTAAGACATAATTACCCCTACTGGCCCCTAACCAGGGGATGTGACAGAACCACACCCCTATTTCGATGTAGCCAGGGTATCTATCTCTTCGATCAACATAAAGGGTTCCAGAAAATAAGGGGCTGAGTATCGGAGAAAATATTTAGAAAATTCAACATTTGACAAAATCTCGATTTCACGTTCCCGCAAGACATATTAACCCCCAATCTGCCCCATAACCAGGGGATGTGACACAACAATACCCCTATTTCAATTTAGCAAGGGTTTCTATGTACTCGATAAACATAAAGGTTTCCAGAAAATAAGGGGCTGGGTATCGGAGAAGACATTTTGAAAATTCAACATGTGGCAAAACCTTGATTTTAACGGTCATGTGAGACATATTTACCCCCTATTGGCCCCTAACCAGGGGATGTGACAGAACCACATCCCCTATTTGATGTAGCCAGGGTACCTATCTATTCGATAAACGTAAATGTTTGCAGAAAATAAGGGGCTGGGTATCAGAGAAAACAAATTAAAAATTGAACATGTGACAAACTTTCGATTTTACAGTTTCCGTAAGACATAATTACCCCCTACTGGCCCCTAATTAGGGGATATGACAGAACCACACCCCTATTTCGTTGTAGCCAGGGTATCGATCTCTTCGATCAACATAAAGAGTTCCAGAAAATAAGGGGCTGAGTATCGGAGAAAATATTTAAAAAATTCAACATTTGACAAAATCTCGATTTCACGTGCCCGCAAGACATATTAACCCCCAATCTGCCCTATAACCAGGGGATGTGACACAACCACACCCCTATTTCAATTTAGCCAGGGTTTCTATCTACTCGATAAACATAAAAGTTTCCAGAAAATAAGGGGCTGGGTATCGGAGAAGACATTTTGAAAATTCAACATGTGACAAAACCTTGATTTTAACGGTCATGTGAGACATATTTACCCCCTATTGGCCCCTAACCAGAGGATGTGACAGAACCACATCCCCTATTCGATGTAGCCAGGGCACCTATCTATTCGATAAACGTAAAGGTTTGCAGAAAATAAGGGGCTGGGTATCAGAGAAAACAAATTAAAAATTGAGCATGTGACAAACTTTCGATTTTACAGTTTCCGTAAGACATAATTACCCCCTAATGGCCCCTAACTAGGGGATGTGACAGAACCACACCCCTATTTCGATGTAGCCAGAGTATCTTTCTCTTCGATCAACATAAAGGGTTCCAGAAAATAAGGGGCTGAGTATCGGAGAAAATATTTAGAAAATTCAACATTTGACAAAATCTCGATTTCACGTGCCCGCAAGACATATTAACCCCAAATCTGCCCCATTACCAGGGGATGTGACACAACCACACCCCTATTTCAATTTAGCAAGGGTTTCTATCTACTCGATAAACATAAAGGTTTCCAGAAATTAAGGGGCTGGGTATCGGAGAAGACATTTTGAAAATTCAACATGTGACAAAACCTTGATTTTACCGGTCATGTGAGACATAGTTACCCCCTATTGGCCCCTAACCAGGGGATGTGACAGAACCACATCCCCAATTCGATGTAGCTATGGTACCTATCTATTCGATAATCGTAAAGGTTTGCAGAAAATAAGGGGCTTGGTATCAGAGAAAACAAATTAAAAATTGAGCATGTGACAAACGTTCGATTTTTCCGTTCCCGTAAGACATAATTACCCCCTACTGGCCCCTAATTAGGGGATGTGACAGAACCACACCCCTATTTCGATGTAGCCAGGGTATCTATCTCTTCGATCAACATAAAGAATTCCAGAAAATAAGGGGCTGAGTATCGGAGAAAATATTTAGAATATTCAACATTTGACAAAATCTCGATTTCACGTTCCTGCAAGACATATTAACCCCCAATCTGCCCTATAACCAGGGGATATGACACAACCACACCCCTATTTCAAATTAGCCAGGGTTTCTATCTACTCGATAAACATAAAGGTTTCCAGAAAATAAGGGACTGGCTATCGGAGAAGACATTTTGAAAATTCAACATGTGACAAAACCTTGATTTTAACGGTCATGTGAGACATATTTACCCCCTATTGGCCCCTAACCAGAGGATGTGACAGAACCACATCCCCTATTCGATGTAGCCAGGGTACCTATCTATTCGATAAACGTAAAGGTTTGCAGAAAATAAGGGGCTGGGTATCAGAGAAAACAAATTAAAAATTGAGCAAACTTTCGATTTTACAGTTCCCGCAAGACATAATTACCCCCTACTGGCCCCTAACTAAGGGATGTGACAGAACCACACCCCTATTTCGATGTAGCCAGGGTATCTATCTCTTCGATCAACATAAAGGCTTCCAGAAAATATGGGGCTGAGTATCGAAGAAAATAATTTGAAAATTCAACATTTGACAAAATCTCGATTCCACGTTCCCGCAAGACATATTAACCCCCAACTGCCCCATAACCAGGGGATGTGACACAACCACACCCCTATTTCAATTTAGTCAGGGTTTCTATCAACTCGATAAACATAAAGGTTTCTAGAAAATAAGGGGCTGGGTATTGGAGAAGACATTTTGAATATTCAACATTATATTCAATAATTACGTTCCGGAAGACATATTAACCCCCAATCTGCCCCAAAACCAGGGGATGTGACACAACCATACCCCTATTTCCATGTAGCCAGGGTTGCTATCTATTCGATAAAAATGAAGGTTTACAGAAAATAAGGGGCTGTGTATCGGAGAGACATTTGAAAATTCATCTTGTGACAAAATCTTGAATTTACCGTTCCCGTAAGACATATTTACCCAACCCCGCATTGGCCCTTAATCAGGGGATGTGACAGAACCACATCCCTATTTCGATGTAGCCAGGGTACCTGTCTATTCGATATACATAAAGGTTTGCAGAAAATAAGGGGCTGAGTATCAGAGAAAACATACAGAAAATTCAACATGCGACAAAATCCCGATGTAACTGTTCACGTATGACATATTTACCATCAATTGGCCCCTACCAGGGGATGTTGCCAGGATACGAATCTACTCGATAAACACAAGAGTTTCCAGAAAATAAGGAGCTGAATTCGCAGGAAACATATCAATTTCTTTATATACTTGTATCAATGCAGTCCTTACTGTCTGCACCTTACTGTATGCAGTGATTTCTAAACGATAACTCTTGCATAACTGTTTATATCTACAAATGCAACGGCATTTTTACAATGACCAATACAAAGCTTCAACAACAACTTATACATATCAGCTCCCTATTTGCTCCTAACCGGGCGATGTGACACAACCGCACCCATATAACGATGTAGACAGGGTATCTATCTATTTGATCAACATAAAGGTTTCCAGAAAATAAGGGGCTGAGTATCGATTAAAAGATATTGAAAATTCAACATGTTATAAAATCTCGATTTCACCGTTTCCGTAAGACATATCAACTCCCTATTGGCCCCTAACCAGGGGATGTGACATAACCGCACCCCTATAACGATGCAGCCAGGGTATCTATCTATTTGATAAACATAAAGGTTTCCAGAAAATAAGGGGCTGAGTATCGATTAAAAGATATTGAAAATTCAACTTGTGATAAAATCTCGATTTCACCGTGCCCGTAAGACATATCAACTCCCTATTGGCCCCTAACCGGGGGATGTGACACAACCGCACCCCTACAACGATGTAGCCAGGGTATCTATCTATTTGATAAACATTAAGGTTTCCAGAAAATAAGGAGTTGAGTATCGATTAAAAGATATTGAAAATTCAACATGTGATAAAATCTCGATTTATTTCACCGTTCCCGTAAGACATATCAGCTCCCTATTGGCCCCTAACTGGGGAATGTGACACAACCGCACCCATATAACGATGTAGCCAGGGTATCTATCTATTTGATAAACATTCAGGTTTCCAGAAAATAAGGGGTCGAATATCGATTAAAAGATATTGAATATTCAACATGTGATCAAATCTCGAGTTCACCGTTCCCGTAAGACATATCAACTACCTATTGGCCCCTAACCGGGGGATGTGACACAACCTCACCCCTATAACGATGTAGCTAGGGCATCTATCTATTTGATAAACATAAAGGTTTCCAGAAAATAAGGGGCTGAGTATCGATTAAAAGATATTGAAAATTCAACATGTGATAAAATTTCGATTTCACGGTTCCCGTAAGACATATCAACTCCCTATTGGCCCCTAACCGGGGGATGTGACACAACCGCACCCCTATAACGATGTAGCCAGGGTATCTATCTATTTGATAAACATTCAGGTTTCAAGAAAATAAGGGGTCGAGTATCGATTAAAAGATATTGAATATTCAACATGTGATCAAATCTCGATTTCACCGTTCCCGTAAGACGTATCAGCTCCCTATTGGCCCCTAACCGGGGGATGTGACACAACCTCACCCATATAACGATGTAGCCAGGGTATCTATCTATTTGATAAACATAAAGGTTTCCAGAAAATAAGGGGTCGAGTATCGATTAAAAGATATTGAATATTCAACATGTGATAAAATCTCGATTTCACCGTTCCCGTAAGACATATCAACTACCTACTGGCCCCTAACCGGAGGATGTGACACAACCTCACCCCTATAACGATGTAGCTAGGGCATCTATCTATTTGATAAACATAAAGGTTTCCAGAAAATAAGGGGCTGAATATCGATTAAAAGATATTGAAAATTCAACATGTGATAAAATTTCGATTTCACGGTTCCCGTAAGACATATCAACTACCTACTGGCCCCTAACCGGGGGATTGACACAACCTCACCCCTATAACGATGTAGCTAGTGCATATATCTATTTGATAAACATAAAGGTTTCCAGAAAATAAGGGGCTGAGTATCACCGTTCCCGTAAGACATATCAACTCCCTATTGGCCCCTAACCGGGGGATGTGACACAACCGCACCCCTATAACGATGTAGCCAGGGTATCTATCTATTTGATAAACATAAAGGTTTCCAGAAAATAAGGGGCTGAGTATCGATTAAAAGATATTGAAAATTCAACTTGTGATAAAATCTCGATTTCACCGTGCCCGTAAGACATATCAACTCCCTATTGGCCCCTAACCGGGGGATGTGACACAACCGCACCCCTACAACGATGTAGCCAGGGTATCTATCTATTTGATAAACATTAAGGTTTCCAGAAAATAAGGAGTTGAGTATCGATTAAAAGATATTGAAAATTCAACATGTGATAAAATCTCGATTTATTTCACCGTTCCCGTAAGACATATCAGCTCCCTATTGGCCCCTAACTGGGGGATGTGACACAACCGCACCCATATAACGATGTAGCCAGGGTATCTATCTATTTGATAAACATTCAGGTTTCCAGAAAATAAGGGGTCGAATATCGATTAAAAGATATTGAATATTCAACATGTGATCAAATCTCGAGTTCACCGTTCCCGTAAGACATATCAACTACCTATTGGCCCCTAACCGGGGGATGTGACACAACCTCACCCCTATAACGATGTAGCTAGGGCATCTATCTATTTGATAAACATAAAGGTTTCCAGAAAATAAGGGGCTGAGTATCGATTAAAAGATATAGAAAATTCAACATGTGATAAAATTTCAATTTCACCGTTCCCGTAAGACTAATCAACTCCCTATTGGCCCATAACCGGGGGATGTGACACGACCGCACCCCTATACCGATGTAGCCAGGGTATCTATCTATTTGATAAACATTCAGGTTTCCAGAAAATAAGGGGTCGAGTATCGATTAAAAGATATTGAATATTCAACATGTGATCAAATCTCGATTTCACCGTTCCCGTAAGACGTATCAGCTCCCTATTGGCCCCTAACCGGGGGATGTGACACAACCTCACCCCTATAACGATGTAGCCAGGGTATCTATCTATTTGATAAACAGAAAGGTTTCCAGAAAATAAGGGGCTGAGTATCGATTAAAAGATATTGAAAATTCAACTTGTGATAAAATCTCGATTTCACCGTGCCCGTAAGACATATCAACTCCCTATTGGCCCCTAACCGGGGGATGTGACACAACCGCACCCCTACAACGATGTAGCCAGGGTATCTATCTATTTGATAAACATTAAGGTTTCCAGAAAATAAGGAGTTGAGTATCGATTAAAAGATATTGAAAATTCAACATGTGATAAAATCTCGATTTATTTCACCGTTCCCGTAAGACATATCAGCTCCCTATTGGCCCCTAACTGGGGGATGTGACACAACCGCACCCATATAACGATGTAGCCAGGGTATCTATCTATTTGATAAACATTCAGGTTTCCAGAAAATAAGGGGTCGAATATCGATTAAAAGATATTGAATATTCAACATGTGATCAAATCTCGAGTTCACCGTTCCCGTAAGACATATCAACTACCTATTGGCCCCTAACCGGGGGATGTGACACAACCTCACCCCTATAACGATGTAGCTAGGGCATCTATCTATTTGATAAACATAAAGGTTTCCAGAAAATAAGGGGCTGAGTATCGATTAAAAGATATAGAAAATTCAACATGTGATAAAATTTCAATTTCACCGTTCCCGTAAGACTAATCAACTCCCTATTGGCCCATAACCGGGGGATGTGACACAACCGCACCCCTATACCGATGTAGCCAGGGTATCTATCTATTTGATAAACATTCAGGTTTCCAGAAAATAAGGGGTCGAGTATCGATTAAAAGATATTGAATATTCAACATGTGATCAAATCTCGATTTCACCGTTCCCGTAAGACGTATCAGCTCCCTATTGGCCCCTAACCGGGGGATGTGACACAACCTCACCCCTATAACGATGTAGCCAGGGTATCTATCTATTTGATAAACAGAAAGGTTTCCAGAAAATAAGGGGCTGAGTATCGATTAAAAGATATTGAAAATTCAACTTGTGATAAAATCTCGATTTCACCGTGCCCGTAAGACATATCAACTCCCTATTGGCCCCTAACCGGGGGATGTGACACAACCGCACCCCTACAACGATGTAGCCAGGGTATCTATCTATTTGATAAACATTAAGGTTTCCAGAAAATAAGGAGTTGAGTATCGATTAAAAGATATTGAAAATTCAACATGTGATAAAATCTCGATTTATTTCACCGTTCCCGTAAGACATATCAGCTCCCTATTGGCCCCTAACTGGGGGATGTGACACAACCGCACCCATATAACGATGTAGCCAGGGTATCTATCTATTTGATAAACATTCAGGTTTCCAGAAAATAAGGGGTCGAATATCGATTAAAAGATATTGAATATTCAACATGTGATCAAATCTCGAGTTCACCGTTCCCGTAAGACATATCAACTACCTATTGGCCCCTAACCGGGGGATGTGACACAACCTCACCCCTATAACGATGTAGCTAGGGCATCTATCTATTTGATAAACATAAAGGTTTCCAGAAAATAAGGGGCTGAGTATCGATTAAAAGATATTGAAAATTCAACATGTGATAAAATTTCGATTTCACCGTTCCCGTAAGACTAATCAACTCCCTATTGGCCCATAACCGGGGGATGTGACACAACCGCACCCCTATACCGATGTAGCCAGGGTATCTATCTATTTGATAAACATTCAGGTTTCCAGAAAATAAGGGGTCGAGTATCGATTAAAAGATATTGAATATTCAACATGTGATCAAATCTCGATTTCACCGTTCCCGTAAGACGTATCAGCTCCCTTTTGTCCCCTAACCGGTGGATGTGACACAACCTCACCCCTATAACGATGTAGCCAGGGTATCTATCTATTTGATAAACAGAAAGGTTTCCAGAAAATAAGGGGCTGAGTATCGATTAAAAGATATTGAAAATTCAACTTGTGATAAAATCTAGATTTCAACGTTCCCGTAAGACATATCAACTCCCTATTGGCCCCTAACCGGGGGATGTGACACAACCGCACCCCTACAACGATGTAGCCAGGGTATCTATCTATTTGATAAACATTAAGGTTTCCAGAAAATAAGGGGCTGAGTATCGATTAAAAGATATTGAAAATTCAACATGTGATAAAATCTCGATTTCACCGTTCCCGTAAGACATATCAGCTCCATATTGGCCCCTAACTGGGGGATGTGACACAACCGCACCCATATAACGATGTAGCCAGGGTATCTATCTATTTGATAAACATTCAGGTTTCCAGAAAATAAGGGGTCGAGTATCGATTAAAAGATATTGAATATTCAACATGTGATCAAATCTCGATTTCACCGTTCCCGTAAGACATATCAACTACCTACTGGCCCCTAACCGGGGGATGTGACACAACCTCACCCCTATAACGATGTAGCTAGGGCATCTATCTATTTGATAAACATAAAGGTTTCCAGAAAATAAGGGGCTGAGTATCGATTAAAAGATATTAAAAATTCAACATGTGATAAAATTTCGATTTCACGGTTCCCGTAAGACATATCAACTCCCTATTGGCCCATAACCAGGGGATGTGACACAACCGCACCCCTATAACGATGTAGCCAGGGAATCTATCTATTTGATAAACATTCAGGTTTCCAGAAAATAAGGGGTCGAGTATCGATTAAAAGAAAATGAATATTCAACATGTGATCAAATCTCGATTTCACCGTTCCCGTAAGACATATCAGCTCCATATTGGCCCCTAACCGGGGGATGTGACACAACCTCACCCCTATAACGATGTAGCCAGGGTATCTATCTATTTGATAAAACATAAAGGTTTCCAGAAAATAAGGGGCTGAGTATCGATTAAAAGATATTGAAAATTAAATTTGTGATAAAATCTCGATTTCACCGTTCCCGTAAGACATATCAGCTCCCTATTGGCCCCTAACCGGGCGATGTGACACAACCGCACCCATATAACGATGTAGCCAGGGCATCTATCTATTTGATAAACATAAAGGTTTCCAGAAAATAAGGGGCTGAGTATCGATTAAAAGATATTGAAAATTCAACATTTGATAAAATTTCGATTTCACCGTTCCCGTAAGACATATCAACTCCCTACTGGCCCTTAACCGGGGGATGTGACACAACCGCACCCCTATAACGATGTAGCCAGGGTATCTATCTATTTAATAAACATTCAGGTTTCCAGAAAATAAGGGGTCGAGTATCGATTAAAAGATATTGAATATTCAACGTGATCAAATCTCGATTTCACCGTTCCCGTAAGACGTATCAGCTCCCTATTGGCCCCTAACCGGGGGATGTGACACAACCTCACCCCTATAACGATGTAGCCAGGGTATCTATCTATTTGATAAACATAAAGGTTTCCAGAAAATAAGGGGCTGAGTATCGATTAAAAGATATTGAACAATCAACATGTGATAAAAACTCGATTTCACCGTTCCCGTAAGACATATCAACTCCCTATTGGCCCCTAACCGGGGGATGTGACACAACCTCAACCCTATAACGATGTACAAAGGGTATCTATCTATTTGATAAACATAAAGGTTTCCAGAAAATAAGGGGCTGAGTATCGATTAAAAGATATTGAATATTCAACATGTGATAAAATCTCGATTTCACCGTTCCCGTAAGACATATCAGCTCCATATTGGCCCCTAACCGGGGGATGTGACACAAACGCACCCATATAACGATGTAGCCAGGGTATCTATCTATTTGATAAACATAAAGGTTTCCAGAAAATAAGGGGTCGAGTATCGATTAAAAGATATAGAAAATTCAACTTGTGATAAAGTCTAGATTTTACCATTCCCGTAAGACATATCAGCTCCATATTGGCCCCTAACTGGGGGATGTGACACAACCGCACCCCTATAACGATGTAGCCAGGGTATCTATCTATTTGATAAACATAAAGGTTTCCAGAAAATAAGGGGATGAGTATCGATTAAAAGATATTGAAAATTAAACATGTGATAAAATCTCGATTTCACCGTTCCCGTAAGACATATCAACTACCTATTGGCCCCTAACCGGGGGATGTGACACAACCGCACTCCTATAACGATGTAGCCAGGGTAGCTATCTACTCGATAAACATGAAGGTTTGCATAAAATAAGGGGCTGAGTATTGGAGAAGACAATTTGAAAATTCATCTTGTGACAAAATCTTGAATTTACCGTTCCCGTAAGACATTTTTACCCAACCCCACAAAGGCCCTTAATCAGGGGATGTGACAGAACCACACCCCTATTTCGATGTAGCCAGGGTACCTGTCTATTCGATAAACATAAAGGTTTGAAGAAAATAAGGGGCTGAGTATCAGAGAAAACATACAGAAAATTCAGCATGAGACAAAATCCCGATGTTATTGTTCGCGACTTCGCGTATGACAAATTACCATCATTTGGCCCCTAACCGGGAGATGTTGTCAGGATACCAATCTACTCGATAAACACAAGGGTTTCCAGAAAATAAGGAGCTGAAAATCGCAGGAAACATATCAATTTCTTTATATACTTGTATCAATGCAGTCCTTACTGTCTGCACCTTACTGTATGCAGTGATTTATAAACGATAACTCTTGCATAACTGTTTATATCTACAAATGCAACGGCATTTTTAATACAAAGCTTCAACAACAACAACTTATACTTCTACGACCACTTCTATAACCATAACATTACTTCTTCTTTCATTACCACTACTCCCTAACCTGAGAGAGAGAGAGAGAGAGAGAGAGAGAGAGAGAGAGAGAGAGAGAGAGAGAGAGAGAGAGAGAGAGAGAGAGAGAGAGAGAGTTTTAGTGTTTTTTGTTGTTGTTTTTTTTCCCAACAACAGCTGAAGTCCTACGGAGACGGGACCTCAGTTTGTTTAAACAATATTTATTAATGATAATCTTCAATACATACATACATGCAAACATGTACAATAATGAACGGGACCTCGGTTTTAAAACTCATCCGAAAGTATGTAGTAGCCTGGGATCGAACTCAGGATAGCGCGTGTATGCTTAACCACTACACCTCAAAGGCTTCTGAGAGAGAGAGAGAGAGAGAGAGAGAGAGAGAGAGAGAGAGAGAGAGAGAGAGAGAGAGAGAGAGGTTCACAAACATGTAAATTCAACAAGGAAAACTCAACCTGTGCAAAAAGATTTTCTTCGATGAACTGGCCTCGGTCGATAGCTCAGTCGGATGCGCGTCTGACTGGTGATCATGAGAGCGTGGGCTCGATACCTGCCGGGGTCGGCAACATTCTTTCGTGGAGATTGATCTCCCTTCACCTGATTCAAGAAGGGCGGTTGTCCGTTCCGATCCCGGAAGAAAAATTTATCCCTATTGGCCCCTAACTGAGGGATGTGACACTACCGCATCCCTATAACGATGTGGCGAGGGTATATATCTATTTGATAAACATAAAGGTGAAGGAATGGACTATAAGTGGCCATTACAGTGGGCATTGGGACTATAGGTGGCCCAGCAATGAACAGGACTATAGGTTGTCTGACAATCACACTACAGAGAGGAACGGGACTACAGGTGGTCTGGCAATGACACTTCAGAGAGGAACAGGACTATATCGGTGGTCTGATAATGACACTACAGAGACAGAAAGGACTTTAGGTGTCTTGCAATGGCAGTACAGACAAGAAATGGACTTATGGTGGTCTGGCAATGACACTACATTGAGAAACGGGACTATGCAGGTCTGGCATTGACACTACAGAGGGTAACGGGACATTAGGAGGTCTGAAAATGACACAACAGAAAGGAACGGGACTATAGGTGGTCTGTCAATAACACTACACATTGTTTGTTTGTTTGTTTGTATTGGAGTTTAACGGCCCAGTCAACACTATTTTAGGTCATTTTTGAGCCGGTCAGTTACCTATCCACACTTTCTTGGGCAGGCTTATACGTAAGCGGTTAACCAGTTCAGTGAACATTCTTACGCCAGAAACTGACAACTGCCCTTCTTGAATCAGCGGAAGGGAGATAATGACCGTAGAAAAGATAATACTACACATGGAAAAGGGACTTGAGGTGGTCACCCTTCTGTTGTCCTACCCTTCTGTTGTCCTCTTATGAGGTTTAGAAGTATCGGAAGAAAGAAAGAAAGTGTCATTGTCAGACCATCTTATATCTCGTTCCTCTCTGCAGTGTCATCGTCAGACCATCTAATGTCCCGTTCCTCCATGTAGTGTCATTGTCAGACCATCTAATGTCCCGTTTCTCTCTGTAATGTCATTGTCAGACCATCTAATATCTCGTTCCTCCATGTAGTGTCATTGTCAGACCATCTAAAATCCCGTTCCTCCATATAGTGTCATTGTCGGACCATCTAATGTCCCGTTCCTCAATGTAGTGTCATTGTCAGACCATCTAATATCCCGTTCCTCTTTGTAGTGTCATTGTCAGACCATCTAATATCTCGTTCCTCCATGTAGTGTCATTGTCAGACCATCTAATGTCCCTTTTCTCTCTGTAGTATCATTGTCAGACCATCTAATATCCCGTTTCTCTCTGTAGTGTCATTGTCAGACCATCTAATATCCCGTTCCTCTATGTAGTGTCATTGTCAGACCATCTAATATACCGTTTCTCTGTGTAGTGTCATTATCAGACCTTCTAATGTCCCGTTCCTCTCTGTAGTGCCATTGTCAGACCATCTAATATCCCGTTCCTCCATGTAATGTCATTGTCAGACCATATAATGTCCCGTTTTTCTCTGTAGTGTCATTGTCAGACGATCTGATGTCCCGTTCCTCCACGTATTGTCATTGTCAGGTCATCTAATATCCCGTTCCTCCATGTAGTGTCATTGTCAGACCATCTAATATCCCGTTCCTCTCTGTAGTGTCATTGTCAGATCATATAATATCCCGTTCCTTTCTGTAGTGTCATTGCTAGACCATCTAATATCCCGTTCCTCCAAGTAATGTCACTGTCAGACCACCCAATGTCCCGTTCCTCTCTGCAGTGTCATTGTCAGACCATCTAATATCCCGTTTCTCCATGTAGTGTCATTGTCAGACCATCTAATGTCCCGTTTCTCCATGTAGTGTCATTGTCAGACCATCTAATATCCCGTTCCTCTCTGTGGTGTCATTGTCAGACCATCTAATGTCCCGTTCGTCCATGTAGTGTCATTGTCAGACCATCTTATGTCCCGTTCCTCCATGTAGTGTCATTGTCATACCATCTAATGTCCCGTTTATCTCTGTAGTGTCATTGTCAGACCATCTAATGTCCCGTTCCTCTCTATAGTGTCATTGTCAGACCATCTAATATCCCGTTCCTCTCTGTAGTGTCATTGTAATACCATCTAATATCCCGTTCCTCCAAGTAATGTCATTGTCAGACCATCAAATCTACCGTTCCTCTCTGTAGTGTCATTGTCACACCATCTAGTACCCCGTTCTTCCAAGTAGTGTCATTGTCAGACCACCTAATATCCCTTGCCTCTCTATAGTGTCATTGTCATACCATCTAATATCTCGTTCCTCCATGAAGTGTCATTGTCAGACCATCTGATGTCCCGTTCCTGTCTGTAGTGTCATTGTCAGACCATCTAATATCCCGTTCCTCCATGTAGTGTCATTGTCAGACCATCTAATATCCCGTTCTTCTCTGTAGTGTCATTGTCAGATCATATAATATCCCGTTCCTTTCTGCAGTGTCATTGCTAGACCATCTAATATCCCGTTCCTCCAAGTAATGTCATTGTCAGACCATCCAATGTCCCGTTCCTCTCTGCAGTGTCATTGTCAGACCATCTAATATCCCGTTCCTCCATGTAGTGTCATTGTCAGACCATCTAATGTCCCGTTCCTCCATGTAGTGTCATTGTCAGACCATCTGATGTCCCGTTCCTATCTGTAGTGTCATTGTCAGACCATCTAATATCCCGTTCCTCCATGTAGTGTCATTGTCAGACCATCTAATGTCCCGTTCATCCATGTAGTGTCATTGTCAGACCATCTTATGTCCCGTTCCTCCATGTAGTGTCATTGTCAGACCATCTAATGTCCCGTTTATCTCTGTAGTGTCATTGTCAGACCATCTGATGTCCAGTTCCAGTTCCTCTCTGTGGTGTCATTGTCAGACCATCTAATGTCCCGTTCCTCTCTGTAGTGTCATTGCCAGACCATCTAATATCCCGTTCCTCCAAGTAATGTCATTGTCAGACCATCAAATCTCCCGTTCCTATCTGTAGTGTCATTGTCAGACCATCTAATACCCCGTTCTTCCAAGTAGTGTCATTGTCAGACCATCTAATATCCCGTGCCTCTCTGTAGTGTCATTGTCATACCATCTAATATCTCGTTCCTCCATGAAGTGTCATTGTCAGACCATCTGATGTCCCGTTCCTATCTGTAGTGTCATTGTCAGACCATCTAATGTCCCGTTCGTCCATGTAGTGTCATTGTCAGACCATCTAATATCCCGTTCCTCTCTGTAGTGTCATTGTCAGATCATATAATATCCCGTTCCTTTCTGTAGTGTCATTGCTAAACCATCTAATATCCCGTTCCTCCAAGTAATGTCATTGTCAGACCACCCAATGTCCCGTTCCACTCTGTAGTGTCATTGTCAGACCATCTAATATCCCGTTTCTCCATGTAGTGTCATTGTCAGACCATCTAAAGTCCCGTTCCTCCATGTAGTGTCATTGTCAGACGATCTGATCTCCCGTTCCTGTCTGTAGTGTCATTGTCAGACTATCTAATATCCCGTTACTCTCTGTAGTGTCATTGTCAGACCATCTAATATCCAGTTCCTCTCCGTAGTGTCATTGCTAGACCATCTACTATCCCGTTCCTCCAAGTAATGTCATTGTCAGACCACCCAATGTCCCGTTCCTCTCTGTAGTGTCATTGTCAGACCATCTAATATCCCGTTTCTCCATGTAGTGTCATTGTCAGACCATCTAATGTCCCGTTCCTCCATGTAGTGTCATTGTCAGACCATCTGATCTCCCGTTCCTGTCTGTAGTGTCATTGTCAGACCATCTAATATCCCGTTACTCTCGGTAGTGTCATTGTCAGACCATCTAATATCCCGTTACTCTCTGTAGTGTCATTGTCAGACCATCTAATATCCCGTTCCTCTCCGTAGTGTCATTGTCAGACCATCTAACGTCCCGTTCCTCTCTGTAGTGTCATTGTCAGACCATCTTATGTCCCGTTTCTCTCTGTAGTGTCATTGTCAGACCATCTAATATCCCGTTCCTCTATGCAGTGTCATTGTCAGACCATCTAATGTCACGTTCCTCCATGTAGTGTCATTGTAAGACCATCTAATATCTCGTTTCTCCATGTAGTATCATTGTCAGACCATCTAATGTCCCGTGCCTCTCTGTAGTGTCATTGTCATACCATCTAATATCTCGTTCCTCCATGAAGTGTCATTGTCAGACCATCTGATGTCCCGTTCCTATCTGTAGTGTCATTGTCAGACCATCTTATATCCCGTTTCTCCATGTAGTGTCATTGTCAGACCATCTAATGTCCCGTTCC
The DNA here is from genome assembly GCA_963580285.1 of Lucinisca nassula. Lineage (NCBI taxonomy): Eukaryota > Metazoa > Mollusca > Bivalvia > Lucinida > Lucinidae > Lucinisca > Lucinisca nassula. The sequence continues at coordinate 118,921,088 of OY757012.1, forward strand.
TCCATGTAGTGTCATTGTCAGACCATCTGATCTCCCGTTCCTGTCTGTATTGTCATTGTCAGACCATCTAATATCCCGTTACTCTCGGTAGTGTCATTGTCAGACCATCTAATATCCCGTTCCTCTCCGTAGTGTCATTGTCAGACCATCTAATGTCCCGTTCGTCCATGTAGTGTCATTGTCAGATCATCTTATGTCCCGTTTCTCTCTGTAGTGTCATTGTCAGACCATCTAATATCCCGTTCCTCTATGTAGTGTCATTGTCAGACCATCTAATGTCCCGTTCCTCCATGTAGTGTCATTGTCAGACCATCTAATATCACGTTTCTCCATGTAGTATCATTGTCAGACCCTCTAATGTCCCGTTCCTCTCTGTAATGTCATTGTCAAACCATATAATGTCCCGTTTTTCTCTGTAGTGTCATTGTCAGACCATCTGATGTCCCGTTCCTCCACGTATTGACATTGTAAGCCCATCTAATATCCCGTTTCTCCATGTAGTGTCATTGTCAGACCATCTGATATCCCGTTCCTCTCTGTAGTGTCATTGTCAGATCATATAATATCCCGTTCCTTTCTGTAGTGTCATTGCTAGACCATCTAATACCCCGTTCCTCCAAGTAATGTCATTGTCAGACCACCCAATGTCCCGTTCCTCTCTGCAGTGTCATTGTCAGACCATCTAATGTCCCGTTCCTCCATGTAGTGTCATTGTCAGACCATCTGATGTCCCGTTCCTATCTGTAGTGTCATTGTCAGACCATCTAATATCCCGTTCCTCCATGTAGTGTCATTGTCAGACAATCTAATGTCCCGTTCGTCCATGTAGTGTCATTGTCAGACCATCTGATGTCCCGTTCCTATCTGTAGTGTCATTGTCAGACCATCTTATATCCCGTTCCTCCATGTAGTGCCATTGTCAGACCATCTAATGTCCCGTTCGTCCATGCAGTGTCATTGTCAGACCATCTTATGTCCCGTTCCTCCATGTACTGTCATTGTCAGACCATCTAATGTCCCGTTTATCTCTGTAGTGTCATTGTCAGACCATCTAATGTCCAGTTCCTCTCTGTGGTGTCATTGTCAGACAATCTAATGTCCCGTTCCTCTCTGTAGTGTCATTGTCAGACCATCTAATATCCCGTTCCTCCAAGTAATGTCATTGTCAGACCATCAAATCTCCCGTTCCTCTCTGTAGTGTCATTGTCAGACCAACTAATACCCCGTTCTTCCAAGTAGTGTCATTGTCAGACCATCTGATATCCCGTGCCTCTCTGTAGTGTCATTGTCATACCATCTAATATCTCGTTCCTCCATGAAGTGTCATTGTCAGACCATCTGATGTCCCGTTCCTATCTGTAGTGTCATTGTCAGACCATCTAATGTCCAGTTCGTCCATGTAGTGTCATTGTCAGACCATCTAATATCCCGTTCCTCTCTGTAGTGTCATTGTCAGATCATATAATATCCCGTTCCTTTCTGTAGTGTCATTGCTAGACCATCTACTATCCCGTTCCTCCAAGTAATGTCATTGTCAGACCACCCAATGTCCCGTTCCTCTCTGTAGTGTCATAGTCAGACCATCTAATATCCCGTTTCTCCATGTAGTGTCATTGTCAGAACATCTAATGTCCCGTTCCTCCATGTAGTGTCATTGTCAGACCATCTGATCTCCCGTTCCTGTCTGTAGTGTCATTGTCAGACCATCTAATATCCCGTTACTCTCTGTAGTATCATTGTCAGACCATCTAATATCCCGTTCCTCTCCGTAGTGTCATTGTCAGACCATCTAACGTCCCGTTCCTCTCTGTAGTGTCATTGTCAGACCATCTTATGTCCCGTTTCTCTCTGTAGTGTCATTGTCAGACCATCTAATATCCCGTTCCTCTATGTAGTGTCATTGTCAGACCATCTAATGTCACGTTCCTCCATGTAGTGTCATTGTCAGACCATCTAATATCTCGTTTCTCCATGTAGTATCATTGTCAGACCATCTAATGTCCCGTGCCTCTCTGTAGAGTCATTGTCATACCATCTAATATCTCGTTTCTCCATGTAGTATCATTGTCAGACCATCTAATGTCCCGTTCCTCCATGTAATATCATTGTCAGACCATATAATGTCCCGTTTTTCTCTGTAGTGTCATTGTCAGACCATCTAATATCCCGTTCCTCCAAGTAATGTCATTGTCAGACCACCCAATGTCCCGTTCCTCTCTGCAGTGTCATTGTCAGACCACCTAATATCCCGTTACTCTCTGTAGTGTCATTGTCAGACCATCTAATATCCCGTTCCTCTCCGTTGTGTCATTGTCAGACCATCTTATGTCCCGCTCCTCTATGTAGTGTCATTGTCAGACCATCTAATGTCTCGTTCCTCCATGTAGTGTCATTGTCAGACCATCTAATATCCAGTTCCTCTCCGTAGTGTCATTGTCAGACCATCTAACGTCCCGTTCCTCTCTGTAGTGTCATTGTCAGACCATCTTATGTCCCGTTTCTCTCTGTAGTGTCATTGTCAGGCCATCTAATATCCCGTTCCTCTATGTAGTGTCATTGTCAGACCATCTAATATCTGGTTTCTCCATGTAGTATCATTGTCAGACCATCTAATGTCCCGTTCCTCCATGTAATGTCATTGTCAGACCATATAATGTCCCGTTTTTCTCTATAGTGTCATTGTCAGACCATCTAATGTCCCGTTCCTCCATATAGTGTCATTGTCAGACCATCTGATCTCCCGTTCCTGTCTGTAGTGTCATTGTCAGACCACCTAATATCCCGTTACTCTCTGTAGTGTCATTGTCAGACCATCTAATATCCCGTTCCTCTCCGTTGTGTCATTGTCAGACCATCTTATGTCCCGTTCCTCTATGTAGTGTCATTGTCAGACCATCTAATGTCTCGTTCCTCCATGTAGTGTCATTGTCAGACCATCTAATATCTCGTTTCTCCATGTAGTATCATTGTCAGACCATCTAATGTCCCGTTCCTCCATGTAATATCATTGTCAGACCATATAATGTCCCGTTTTTCTCTGTAGTGTCATTGTCAGACCATCTAATATCCCGTTCCTCCAAGTAATGTCATTGTCAGACCACCCAATGTCCCGTTCCTCTCTGCAGTGTCATTGTCAGACCACCTAATATCCCGTTACTCTCTGTAGTGTCATTGTCAGACCATCTAATATCCCGTTCCTCTCCGTTGTGTCATTGTCAGACCATCTTATGTCCCGTTCCTCTATGTAGTGTCATTGTCAGACCATCTAATGTCTCGTTCCTCCATGTAGTGTCATTGTCAGACCATCTAATATCTCGTTCCTCCATGTAGTGTCATTGTCAGGCCATCTAATATCCCGTTCCTCCATGTAGTGTCATTGTCAGACCATCTAATATCCCGTTCCTCTCTGTAGTGTCATTGTCAGATCATATAATATCCCGTTCCTTTCTGTAGTGTCATTGCTAGACCATCTAATATCCCGTTCCTCCACGTATTGTCATTGTCAGACCACCCAACGTCCCGTTCCTCTCTGCAGTGTCTTTTTCAGACCATCTAATATCCCGTTTCTCCATGTAGTGTCATTGTCAGACCATCTAATGTCCCGTTCCTCCATGTAGTGTCATTGTCAGACCATCTAATATCCCGTTCCTCTCTGTAGTGTCATTGTCAGACCATCTAATGTCCCGTTCGTCCATGTAGTGTCATTTTCAGACCATCTTATGTCCCGTTCCTCCATGTAGTGTCATTGTCAGACCATCTAATGTCCCGTTTATCTCTGTAGTGTCATTGTCAGACCATCTAATGTCCCGTTCCTCTTTGTAGTGTCATTGTCAGACCATCTAATGTCCCGTTCCTCTCTGTAGTGTCATTGTCATACCATCTAATATCCCGTTCCTCCAAGTAATGTCATTGTCAGACCATCAAATCTCCCGTTCCTCTCTGTAGTGTCATTGTCACACCATCTAATACCCCGTTCTTCCAAGTAGTGTCATTGTCAGACCATCTGATATCCCGTGCCTCTCTGTAGTGTCATTGTCATACCATCTAATATCTCGATCCTCCATGAAGTGTCATTGTCAGACCATCTGATGTCCCGTTCCTATCTGTAGTGTCATTGTCAGACCATCTAATATCCCGTTCCTCCATGTAGTGTCATTGTTAGACCATCTAATATCCCGTTCTTCTCTGTAGTGTCATTGCCAGATCATATAATATCCCGTTCCTTTCTGTAGTGTCATTGCTAGACCATCTAATATCCCGTTCCTCCAAGTAATGTCATTGTCAGACCATCCAATGTCCCATTCCTCTCTGTAGTGTCATTGTCAGACCATCTAATATCCCGTTCCTCCATGTAGTGTCATTGTCAGACCATCTAATGTCCCGTTCCTCCATGTAGTGTCATTGTCAGACCATCTGATGTCCCGTTCCTATCTGTATTGTCATTGTCAGACCATCTAATATCCCGACCGTCCATGTAGTGTCATTGTCAGACCATCTTATGTCCCGTTCGTCCATGTAGTGTCATTGTCAGACCATCTTATGTCCCGTTCCTCCATGTAGTGTCATTGTCAGACCATCTAATGTCCCGTTTATCTCTGTAGTGTCATTGTCAGACCATCTAATGTCCCGTTCCTCTCTGTGGTGTCATTGTCAGACCATCTAATGTCCCGTTCCTCTCTGTAGTGTCATTGTCAGACCATCAAATCTCCCGTTCCTCTCTGTAGTGTCATTGTCAGACCAACTAATACCCCGTTCTTCCAAGTAGTGTCATTGTCAGACCATCTAATGTCCCGTTCCTCTCTGTGGTGTCATTGTCAGACCATCTAATATCCCGTTCCTCCAAGTAATGTCATTGTCAGACCATCAAATCTCCCGTTCCTCTCTGTAGTGTCATTGTCAGACCAACTAATACCCCGTTCTTCCAAGTAGTGTCATTGTCAGACCATCTGATATCCCGTGCCTCTCTGTAGTGTCATTGTCATACCATCTAATATCTCGTTCCTCCATGAAGTGTCATTGTCAGACCATCTGATGTCCCGTTCCTATCTGTAGTGTCATTGTCAGACCATCTAATGTCCAGTTCGTCCATGTAGTGTCATTGTCAGACCATCTAATATCCCGTTCCTCTCTGTAGTGTCATTGTCAGATCATATAATATCCCGTTCCTTTCTGTAGTGTCATTGCTAGACCATCTACTATCCCGTTCCTCCAAGTAATGTCATTGTCAGACCACCCAATGTCCCGTTCCTCTCTGTAGTGTCATAGTCAGACCATCTAATATCCCGTTTCTCCATGTAGTGTCATTGTCAGAACATCTAATGTCCCGTTCCTCCATGTAGTGTCATTGTCAGACCATCTGATGTCCCGTTCCTATCTGTAGTGTCATTGTCAGACCATCTAATATCCCGTTACTCTCTGTAGTATCATTGTCAGACCATCTAATATCCCGTTCCTCTCCGTAGTGTCATTGTCAGACCATCTAACGTCCCGTTCCTCTCTGTAGTGTCATTGTCAGACCATCTTATGTCCCGTTTCTCTCTGTAGTGTCATTGTCAGACCATCTAATATCCCGTTCCTCTATGTAGTGTCATTGTCAGACCATCTAATGTCACGTTCCTCCATGTAGTGTCATTGTCAGACCATCTAATATCTCGTTTCTCCATGTAGTATCATTGTCAGACCATCTAATGTCCCGTGCCTCTCTGTAGTGTCATTGTCATACCATCTAATATCTCGTTCCTCCATGAAGTGTCATTGTCAGACTATCTAATGTCCCGTTCCTCTCTGTAGTGTCATTGTCAGACCATCTAATATCCCGTTTCTCCATGTAGTGTCATTGTCAGACCATCTAATGTCCCGTTCCTCCATGTAGTGTCATTGTCAGACCATCTGATCTCCCGTTCCTGTCTGTAGTGTCATTGTCAGACCATCTAATATCCCGTTACTCTCTGTAGTGTCATTGTCAGACCATCTAATATCCCGTTCCTCTCCGTAGTGTCATTGTCAGACCATCTAATGTCCCGTTCGTCCATGTAGTGTCATTGTCAGACCATCTTATGTCCCGTTTCTCTCTGTAGTGTCATTGTCAGACCATCTAATATCCCGTTCCTCTATGTAGTGTCATTGTCAGACCATCTAATGTCCCGTTCCTCCATGTAGTGTCATTGTCAGACCATCTAATATCTCGTTTCTCCATGTAGTATCATTGTCAGACCATCTAATGTCCCGTTCCTCCATGTAATGTCATTGTCAAACCATATAATGTCCCGTTTTTCTCTGTAGTGTCATTGTCAGACCATCTGATGTCCCGTTCCTCCACGTATTGTCATTGTCAGGTCATCTAATATCCCGTTTCTCCATGTAGTGTCATTGTCAGACCATCTAATATCCCGTTCCTCTCTGTAGTGTCATTGTCAGATCATATAATATCCCGTTCCTCTCCGTAGTGTCATTGTCAGACCATCTAATATCCCGTTTCTCCATGTAGAGTCATTGTAAGACCATCTAATATCCCGTTCCTCTCTGTAGTGTCATTGTCAGACAATCTAATGTCCCCTTCCTCCATGTAGTGTCATTGTCAGACCATCTAATATCCCGTTCCTCTCTGTAGTGTCATTGTCAGACAATCTAATGTCCCGTTCGTCCATGTAGTGTCATTGTCAGACCATCTTATGTCCCGTTCCTCCATGCAGTGTCATTGTCAGACCATCTAATTTCCCGTTTATCTCTGTAGTGTCATTGTCAGACCATCTAATGTCCCGTTCCTCTCTGTAGTGTCATTGTCAGACCATCTAATGTCCCGTTCCTCTCTGTAGTGTCATTGTCATACCATCTAATATCCCGTTCCTCCAAGTAATGTCATTGTCAGACCATCAAATCTCCCGTTCCTCTCTGTAGTGTCATTCTCACACCATCTAATACCCCGTTCTTCCAAGTAGTGTCATTGTCGGACCATCTAATATCCCGTGCCTCTCTGTAGTGTCATTGTCATACCATCTGGTATCTCGTTCCTCCATGAAGTGTCATTGTCAGACCATCTGATGTCCCGTTCCTAGCTGTAGTGTCATTGTCAGACCATCTTTTATCCCGTTCCTCCATGTAGTGTCATTGTCAGACCATCTAATATCCCGTTCTTCTCTGTAGTGTCATTGTCAGATCATATAATATCCCGTTCCTTTCTGTAGTGTCAATGCTAGACCATCTAATATCACGTTCCTCCAAGTAATGTCATTGTCAGACCATCCAATGTCCCGTTCCTCTCTGTAGTGTCATTGTCAGACCATCTTATATCCCTTCCCTCCATGTAGTGTCATTGTCAGACCATCTAATGTCCCGTTCCTCCATGTGGTGTCATTGTCAGACAATCTGATGTCCCGTTCCTATCTGTAGTGTCATTGTCAGACCATCTAATATCCCGTTCCTCCATGTAGTGTCATTGTCAGACCATCTAATGTCCCGTTCGTCCATGTAGTGTCATTGTCAGACCATCTAATATCCCGTTCCTCTCTGTAGTGTCATTGTCAGATCATATAATATCCCGTTCCTTTCTGTAGTGTCATTGCTAGACCATCTACTATCACGTTCCTCCAAGTAATGTCATTGTCAGACCATCTTATGTCCCGTTTCTCTCTGTAGTGTCATTGTCAGACCTTCTAATATCCCGTTCCTCTATGTAGTGTCATTGTCAGACCATCTAATGTCCCGTTCCTCCATGTAGTGTCATTGTCAGACCATTTAATATCTCCTTTCTCCATGTAGTATCATTGTCAGACCATCTAATGTCCCGTTCCTCCATGTAATGTCATTGTCAGACCATATAATGTCCCATTTTTCTCTGTAGTGTCATTGTCAGACCATCTGATGTCCCGTTCCTCCACGTATTGTCATTGTCAGGCCATCTTATATCCCGTTCCTCCATGTAGTGTCATTGTCAGACCATCTAATATCCCGTTCCTCTCTGTAGTGTCATTGTCAGATCATATAATATCCCGTTCCTTTCTGTAGTGTCATTGCTAGACCATCTAATATCCCGTTCCTCCAAGTAATGTCATTGTCAGACCACCCAATGTCCCGTTCCTATCTGCAGTGTCATTGCCAGACCATCTAATATCCCGTTTCTCCATGTAGTGTCATTGTCAGACCATCTAATGTCCCGTTCGTCCATGTAGTGTCATTGTCAGACCATCTTATGTCCCGTTCCTCTCTGTAGTGTCATTGTCAGACCATCTAATATCCCGTTCCTCCAAGTAATGTCATTGTCAGACAATCAAATCTCCCGTTCCTCTCTGTAGTGTCATTGTCAGACCATCTAATACCCCGTTCTTCCAAGTAGTGTCATTGTCAGACCATCTAATATCCCGTGCGACTCTGTAGTGTCATTGTCAAATCATATAATATCTCGTTCCTCCATGAAGTGTCATTGTCCGACCATCTGATGTCCCGTTCCTATCTGTAGTGTCATTGTCAGACCATCTAATATCCCGTTCCTCCATGTAGTGTCATTGTCAGACCATTTATATTCCCGATCCTCTCTGTAGTGTCATTGTCAGATCATATAATATCCCGTTCCTTTCTGTAGTGTCATTGCTAAACCATCTAATATCCCGTTCCTCCAAGTAATGTCATTGTCAGACCACCCAATGTCCCGTTCCACTCTGTAGTGTCATTGTCAGACCATCTTATATCCCGTTTCTCCATGTAGTGTCATTGTCAGACCATCTAAAGTCCCGTTCCTCCATGTAGTGTCATTGTCAGACCATCTGATCTCCCGTTCCTGTCTGTAGTGTCATTGTCAGACTATCTAATATCCCGTTACTCTCTGTAGTGTCATTGTCAGACCATCTAATATCCAGTTCCTCTCCGTAGTGTCATTGTCAGACCATCTAACGTCCCGTTCCTCTCTGTAGTGTCATTGTCAGACCATCTTATGTCCCGTTTTTCTCTGTAGTGTCATTGTCAGGCCATCTAATATCCCGTTCCTCTATGTAGTGTCATTGTCAGACCATCTAATATCTGGTTTCTCCATGTAGTATCATTGTAAGACCATCTAATGTCCCGTTCCTCCATGTAATGTCATTGTCAGACCATATAATGTCCCGTTTTTCTCTATAGTGTCATTGTCAGACCATCTAATGTCCCGTTCCTCCATATAGTGTCATTGTCAGACCATCTGATCTCCCGTTCCTGTCTGTAGTGTCATTGTCAGACCACCTAATATCCCGTTACTCTCTGTAGTGTCATTGTCAGACCATCTAATATCCCGTTCCTCTCCGTTGTGTCATTGTCAGACCATCTTATGTCCCGTTCCTCTATGTAGTGTCATTGTCAGACCATCTAATGTCTCGTTCCTCCATGTAGTGTCATTGTCAGACCATCTAATATCTCGTTTCTCCATGTAGTATCATTGTCAGACCATCTAATGTCCCGTTACTCCATGTAATGTCATTGTCAGACCATATAATGTCCTGTTTTTCTCTGTAGTGTCATTGTCAGACCATCTGATGTCCCGTTCCTCCACGTATTGTCATTGTCAGGCCATCTAATATCCCGTTCCTCCATGTAGTGTCATTGTCAGACCATCTAATATCCCGTTCCTCTCTGTAGTGTCATTGTCAGATCATATAATATCCCGTTCCTTTCTGTAGTGTCATTGCTAGACCATCTAATATCCCGTTCCTCCAAGTAATGTCATTGTCAGACCACCCAACGTCCCGTTCCTCTCTGCAGTGTCATTTTCAGACCATCTAATATCCCGTTTCTCCATGTAGTGTCATTGTCAGACCATCTAATGTCCCGTTCCTCCATGTAGTGTCATTGTCAGACCATCTAATATCCCGTTCCTCTCTGTAGTGTCATTGTCAGAACATCTAATGTCCCGTTCGTCCATGTAGTGTCATTGTCAGACCATCTTATGTCCCGTTCCTCCATGTAGTGTCATTGTCAGACCATCTAATGTCCCGTTTATCTCTGTAGTGTCATTGTCAGACCATCTAATGTCCCGTTCCTCTTTGTAGTGTCATTGTCAGACCATCTAATGTCCCGTTCCTCTCTGTAGTGTCATTGTCATACCATCTAATATCCCGTTCCTCCAAGTAATGTCATTGTCAGACCATCAAATCTCCCGTTCCTCTCTGTAGTGTCATTGTCACACCATCTAATACCCCGTTCTTCCAAGTAGTGTCATTGTCAGACCATCTGATATCCCGTGCCTCTCTGTAGTGTCATTGTCATACCATCTAATATCTCGATCCTCCATGAGGTGTCATTGTCAGACCATCTGATGTCCCGTTCCTATCTGTAGTGTCATTGTCAGACCATCTAATATCCCGTTCCTCCATGTAGTGTCATTGTTAGACCATCTAATATCCCGTTCTTCTCTGTAGTGTCATTGCCAGATCATATAATATCCCGTTCCTTTCTGTAGTGTCATTGCTAGACCATCTAATATCCCGTTCCTCCAAGTAATGTCATTGTCAGACCATCCAATGTCCCATTCCTCTCTGTAGTGTCATTGTCAGACCATCTAATATCCCGTTCCTCCATGTAGTGTCATTGTCAGACCATCTAATGTCCCGTTCCTCTCTGTGGTGTCATTGTCAGACCATCTAATGTCCCGTTCCTCTCTGTAGTGTCATTGTCAGACCATCTAATATCCCGTTCCTCCAAGTAATGTCATTGTCAGACCATCTCCCGTTCCTCTCTGTAGTGTCATTGTCAGACCATCTAATACCCCGTTCTTCCAAGTAGTGTCATTGTCAGACCATCTAATATCCCGTGCCTCTCTGTAGTGTCATTGTCATACCATCTAATATCTCGTTCCTCCATGAAGTGTCATTGTCAGACCATCTGATGTCCCGTTCCTATCTGTAGTGTCATTGTCAGACCATCTAATATCGCGTTCCTCCATGTAGTGTCATTGTCAGACCATCTAATATCCCGTTCCTCTCTGTAGTGTCATTGTCAGATCATATAATATCCCGTTCCTTTCTGTAGTGTCATTGCTAGACCATCTAATATCCCGTTCCTTCAAGTAATGTCATTGTCAGACCACCCAATGTCCCGTTCCTCTCTGTAGTGTCATTGTCAGACCATCTAATATCCCGTTTCTCCATGTAGTGTCATTGTCAGACCATCTAATGTCCCGTTCCTCCATGTAGTGTCATTGTCAGACCATCTGATCTCCCGTTCCTGTCTGTAGTGTCATTGTCAGACCATCTAATATCCCGTTACTCTCTGTAGTGTCATTGTCAGACCATCTAATATCCCGTTCCTCTCCGTAGTGTCATTGTCAGACCATCTAACGTCCCGTTCCTCTCTGTAGTGTCATTGTCAGACCATCTTATGTCCCGTTTCTCTCTGTAGTGTCATTGTCAGACCATCTAATATCCCGTTCCTCTATGTAGTGTCATTGTCAGACCATCTAATGTCCCGTTCCTCCATGTAGTGTCATTGTCAGACCATCTAATATCTCGTTTCTCCATGTAGTATCATTGTCAGACCATCTAATGTCCCGTTCCTCCATGTAATGTCATTGTCAGACCATCTAATGTCCCGTTTTTCTCTGTAGTGTCGTCAGACCATCTGATGTCCCGTTCCTCCTCGTATTGTCATTGTCAGGCCATCTAAAGTCCCGTTCCTGTCTGTAGTGTCATTGTCAGACCATTTAATGTCCGTTCCTCCAAGTAGTGTCATTCCAGACCATCTTATGTCCCTTTCCCTTCTGTAGTGTCATAGTCAGACCACCTTTAGACCTTTTCCCCTTTTTAGTGTCATTGCTTGGCCACCTAAACTCCCGTTCCTCTATGTTGTGTCATTGTTAGACTATCTCATATCCCGTTCCTCGCTGTAATGTCTTGTGAGACCAACAATGTTCCCGTTCCTCGCGACATGCCAGAACGCAGAAAGTAGCAGAGAAGAAAGCAGCGATATGTATGTCATTCACCAGATAAGCCTTCTGCTTTCTGTCTCATGTACACTATATCATTTAATTGACATGCAGGTGGGAAGTTTGTGGAACTAATAAGTCTGTACTCGTTATTTTGCTCAAAGTATTAATTATTACTGGATAGTTTGAAGGGTTGGGGGTTGGGGCGTTGCTATTGTTGCTGTTGTTGCTGTTTTTACTATCATGTCATGTAAGGTGTATCTTAGACCAAAGGAGTTGGAGTGCAGAACATGCTATTTCTCTGCTACTGCAAAGTCATTATCTTACGGGCAAGAAGATAGAATTTAGTATAATTGGCCAGCCCACTCTGAGGCTCGAGCTGCCTTTCAAGCAAAAGAAAAAATAGGTTTTGATGTAGCCTTGCCCACGGTTTATAAATGAAATGAAAAGGTCCATAAGTTTCTTTTTTATATTTAGTTTTACGGTTCTTTCAAGATTATTCCACTTATTTTGAGTCCGCCGTTAATCAGAGGTGGACGATATCAGGAGAACCCGGAATTAAACCTGAACTTCCGTTGCAGTACTTCCCGATTTTTGTTTTACATTAATTATCAGGAATACTTTGGAAATACATTAAAAAACTCATTTATCATATATCATTCCACTTATCCAAAACGGATTATATAAAGTGCCATCAGAATCGAACTTAAGGTGTAATAACTTCTGAGTATCAAATTAACAAAAAAAAAAAATGGTTAATTTACGGGTAGACTATATAAATTTGACAACACTTAGCTTAAATTGTCATAACATGTGGCAAGGAAAAACCTGGTATTCTATGCTATGTATGTGACACGAGAGATTGTTCTGTTCTGTTATATATAGTATCATGCCTATATGTTGATTCGTAAAACATTATTCTATTGAAATAAATATGTTTAATCCAATTCTCACATCTCTGGTACATGTATTGGCATCAAATGGCACAAAAGAACTTACATTCCCATAAAATATCGTTGTCAGAATTGACAGTTTTATCATCAAAGATTATTTTATTTAAGAATCGTAGCCAGATTTTCTTTACAGAAACTCAACTTTAAGCGTAAAATGTTTTGTTTTTGAACCGATTTTCAAATCACAGAAACACGATTATATTTTATTATTAAAGACACTAATCATGTATTTAGTTTATACCGCAACTCAAAACAATCAAGAGATTTCGCAATAATTAAGCAAATTTAAGCAAATAAGATAGCAGACAGCGCTGCATGTTAAACGACATCCAGTGCTATGGCGCGCACACGTTGTATAACGTGACGTCAAATAGTGCTAAGTTTCTGACGTCACCGCGCCACGCAGACGTTGGAAACAACATGGACGCTCGAATAAATGTTTCTCAGCGCTTTAAATTCTGTATGAAAATCTGCAAATAAATAGTTTATTTTAGCTTTAGAAATTATTTTCGAGGTTGAGACGCAACCACAGTAGCAATGCGCAATTATTCCAACGGACCATTCAAACCAGGAAAGCCCGAGAAGGTAAGAATGTAGCTTGCATTTCTGAAAAATTGTTTAAATAAATATTGCAAAGTTTATAACTTGCTATTTGGTTGTTTTTTCGTATATAAAAGGTTGCATGTTATTGTTTACATTTGCAAATTAGTGACCTCAAAAGTAGATCCGGTCTATAAACGGTCACTAGACGTATTTTTGGTCAGTAGAAGGTATTATCACGTATTCAGTACTATATTTAACATGATAACCCATGTTTTGCATGTGTGATAATTAGAGATTATCACATGGGATTTTGGTTATCGCCCGATGTATCAACCCGAGACCCCATTATCTGCCCGAAGGCTTTAGCCTGAGGGCAGATAATGGTCGAGGGTTGATACAGAGGGCGATAACCAAAACCCCATGTTATAATTTGTTTATCACATATTCAGATCCTATTCTTACTGTGTTTGACGTTCTTAAATTGAAAAAAAAAATGTGATAAAAAGCGTGATTCAAGCAAAAAAGCGCGTAATGTCACGCCTAACTATTCGCGTTACGTCATGTAATTGGCAACGTCACAATAACGTCATGAGTGGGCTGATAACCGCTGTCCGTTCAAAATACACTGTTTCCGGTTATCAGACCGGGCGGGCTGATAACCGGAAATGGAAACAAGCATTATCACGCATGCAAAACATGGGTTATCATGTTAAATATAGTACTGAATACGTGATAATGCTTGTTTCCATTTCCGGTTATCAGCCCACCCGGTCTGATAACCGGAAACAGTATATTTTGAACGGACAGCGGTTATCAGCCCACTCATGACGTTATTGTGACGTTGCCAATTACATGACGTAACGCGAATAGTTAGGCGTGACGTTACGCGCTTTTTTGCTTGAATCACGCTTTTTATCACATTTGTTTTTCAATTTATGAACGTCAAACACAGTAAGAATAGGATCTGAATATGTGATAAACAAATTATAACATGGGGTTTTGGTTATCGCCCTCTGTATCAACCCTCGACCATTATCTGCCCTCAGGCTAAAGCCTTCGGGCAGATAATGGGGTCTCGGGTTGATACATCGGGCGATAACCAAAATCCAATGTGATAATCTCTAATTATCACATATTCAGTACTATATTTAACACGATAACCCATGTTTTGCATGTGTGATATATAGAATATTACACGGTTGTTTTGATATCGGCCCTGGTCTCGGCCCGAGTTGCCTGTCTCAGCCCGAGCCGGAACGGCGAGGGCTGAGACAGGCTGAGGGCCGAGACCAGGGTCGATATCAAACCAACCGTGTTATATTCTTTTTATCATATACTTATTTCCGTAAAAAATATTCTAGGATATAGTAATTCTAAGATAAAGTAAGTACATGATTAGTGTCTTTAATTATAAGCCTTAGATAATTTTATAGTGGCGAGCTTCAGCGATCCCCTATAAAATTAGCGCAGATCTATATTTTATTATTAAAGACACTAATCATGTACATATATTTGGTTTATACCGCAGTTCAAAACAATCAAGGGGTTTTGCAATAATTTCACAAATTTAAGCAAACATAGACAGCAGACAAGTTGACATATAAAACGACATTCAGTGCCATGGCGCGCACAAGTACATGTAGTTTAACGTGACGTCAACGAGTGCAAAGTTTCTTACGTCATCGCGCCACAGAGACAAAGGAAACAACATGGACGCTCAAATAAAAGTTTCTAAGCGCTTTACATTCTGAATGAAAATCTGCAGAGAAATAGTTAATTTTAGCTTTAGAAATTATTTTCGAGATTCAGGCGCAACCGCAGTAGCAGTGCGCAATTATTCCAAAGGACCATTGAAACTAGGAAAGTCGGAGAAGGTAAGAATTTAGCTGAAATCTATATAAAAATAACAAACAAAAAAAAAAAAAAAAAAAAGGAATGAAAAACAATGTTTTTGGCTTCTCCAGCTATTTATTATTGTCATTTGTTCATTTTTATGTCATTTCTCATGTATTATATTTGCAGGGCCGACAGGTTGTCTCAAGGGCGGGACAGACATCTGTCCCGGCCCTCTAAAGTCTGTCCCGGCCCTCGAGTCAGCTAGTTAGACTGTGTAGGCGAGATGTCTGCCACTAACAAAGTGAGATAGGGGGTGCAAAATCTGTTGTCTCAAGGGCAATACAAGAATAAGTATATGATAAAATGCTTGTTTCCATTTCCGGTTATCAGCCCGCCCGGTCTGATAACCGGAAACAGTGTATTTTGAACGGACAGCGGTTATCAGCCCACTCATAACGTTATTGTGACGTTGCCAATTACATGATGTAACGCGAATAGTTAGGCGTGACGTTACGCGCTTTTTTGCTTGAATCACGCTTTTTATCACTTTTTTTTTCAATTTATGAACGTCAAACACAGTAAGAATAGGATCTGAATATGTGATAAACAAATTATAACATGGGGTTTTGGCCGGATTGGGAAATTTTACCAAGAGGAGATGTTTCGAGATCTCGTGATCCGGACCTGACAGTGGCGGTGTACGATGAAAAGAGGAAGACCATCAATCGAGCTCTCCAGAGACGTCTTGGTCGGTGGTTCATACACTTCTTTATCGCCAGTGCATTCCGGCCCACCCCTCTTGTGAATGCGGGTCCATCGCCATTGTACAGCAGGGATTTGGTCCATCTCTCAGAGAAGCGAGGTCTAAAGGAGTATCGGAAGGGCATCAAGCGAGCTTTCCTACAGTCGGAGTAGGACTTCACTCCATCCACAAATGGCCCTTTTCAGGGCCCACAAATATTTCCAAAGAGAACCTTTATAATGTAATCACTTACGACCCTCGACCAATGCATCAGTTCATTACCCCCTCCACACACACCCACCAGCACGCCTATTCCGGCTTGGAGATTTTTTTTCATGGTGCTTCCACGCAGAGCTTAAACTGACCTCACGTGAGTACTGGTAAACCACTTAGACGGACTGAGCCTGTCCAGCAGAAATGGCGCGTCAGACCAACAAATGCATATAAGCCCATTTGGCTTCATGGACGACAGGCTTAAGATGTCATTTCATCGTAATATTGGGTGAAGTCACACAAATATTGGAAGCAACGTCTCTAAGCACGGCGCACATGCCTAAAATGTCCACGAGGGCGTATGGCAGTAAAAAAGAAAAGTAAAGTGTGTTGACAGGAAAGTTAAACTTCAATTCAAACAAAGCAATGCGTTCAATCGCACACACGCAGGCTAATCCCACCCATTTTACCACGCAAAGCACTCTGTGACATTCCCTCGAAGGGGTCTCGAGTTTAAGCAGTAAATCCGGCTTATTTCGATTACACCGTATTTCTTTTTTTTTTTTTTTTTTTTTTTTTTTTTTTTTAACATACTCAGCCTTTTGTTTTCTACGAACACAGTAGCAGATATACCCCAGCTATATTAAAATACAGGTGTGGTTATGTCACTTCACCGGGTAAGGTGCACTTTGGGGTGGGGGGGGGGGGGGGTGAAGTGAATGTGCCTTACGGGAACGGAAATCAAGATTTATCACATGTTTAAATTTCAAAGTTTATTCTCCGATAGCCAGCCCCTTGCTACCCGGCTAGCACGCGATAGCGGGCCGACAGCGAAACGACGTTACCACGTCGTATCGCTGTCGACCCGACGCTGCCCCTGAAATTCTTTGCTGGCTGGATATTTCTGGAAACTGTTATAAATTTCGAGTATGTAGATACACTAGCAGCACGGAAATAGGGATGCGATTCTGCTACATTTCATGGAAGGGACACCATAGGGGTTCAAAGTGTCTCGAGTAAGCAGTTCGTAGAAAATCTGGACTACATTACGTGAACACAAATGCTAATCACCTTTACCCGGCCGGGGATCGAACCCGGTCCACCAGATCGACAGGCCAACACTCCCGCAAGGCAGTACAAGTGTGCTATATACCTATACCCTATGACATATATTTGAACTTTTATCATACATTCATGGCCCCCGCCCATACGGGCTTGAAGAAATATATGGGCTGCACGATGCTTCCACGCAGAGCTGATTCCGGCCCGCACGCTAGTACTGGTAAACCGCTTAGAGGATCTAAGCCTGTCCAGGAACCGCGATGCGAGGCGGGCCGTCCGTGCTTATAAACCCTATTGGTTTCATTTGGCGACAGGGCTTGAGGTGTCATTTCATCTCAGTGTCGGGTAAAAGTCCCACAAAATTGGAAGCAATGTCTCCAAAATGACATTTACGGTGTTGATGGGGACGTTAAGAACCGCACCCACAGCATATGTTTCGAGCATTTGTAAGAAAAAAACGGATTTTTATCAGAAAAAGTAGCGCACTGATGAGTTATCTTAATGATATTTAATATACCGATTTTCTTTTTCTTTTTTTTTCTTTTTTAAGATAATCACAACTGGAAAACTTTATATGTTTATTGAGGATTTAAAAATCCTAGCTACATTGAAATATGGGCGTGGTCGTGTCAAATCCCCTGATTAGGGGCGCATTCGAGGTAAATATGACTTACGGGAACTGTAAAATCGACATTTTGTCGCATGTTGAATTTTCAATTTACGAGAGAGAGAGAGAGAGAGAGAGAGAGAGAGAGAGAGAGAGAGAGAGAGAGAGAGAGAGAGAGAGAGAGAGAGAGAGAGAGAGAGAGAGAGAGAGAGAGAGAGAGAGAGAGAGAGAGAGAGAGAGAGATTTGTTCAAGAAGGAATACTCAACCTGTATAGAACGATTTTCTTCGATGAACAGGCCTCGGTAGCTAACTCAGATGCGCGTCTGACTGGTTGATCACCAGGAGGACGCGGGTTCAATACCTGCCGAGGTCGTCAACATTCCATTGTGGAGATTGATCATGAAATCTTTTCTACGGTCATTATCTCCCTTCCGCTGATTCAAGAAGGGCAGTTGTCAGTTTCTGGTGAGAAGAATGCGCACTGTACTGGTTAGCCGCTTACGTATTTATAAGCCTGCTCAGGAAAGGTGTGAATAGGTAAACTGACATGCTCAACAATTGACTGGGCCGTTAAAACAAATTCCATGAACTGGCCCACAAACAAAGTGGAAAAGAGACGCCGAAATGGAGGAGGCAAGAAGGAAGAAGGGTTTGGGGGGCGGAAACGGCTGAGGAGAGGAAAGCAGGGAGGGAGGGGAGAAAACAATGCTCTGTAACCATCTCTGTAGCGCTTTGGTTATAAAGCCTTGTAATAGGTCAAGACGTCTTCATTCCCACTCCCCTTTCTACCTTCCCTGTTCCATTTCTCGTCCCTACTATCCCTTGTACTCGACTCCTGAAAGGTCAAAAGCCTGTAGGTTTATAGTGCTGAAGTTTTACACAAATTCAGGGCCGTTGGTTAGATCCTTTGTACAGATATTTTCTCATTGTGTTGGCCAAGTTCTGCAACGGAACGTCAGTTATTTTATCTCCGGGTACTCCGGTTTTCGCCCACCTCTGATTAACGATCGGCTCGATATGAGTGAAATAATCTTGAAAGGGCCGTAAAACCAAAAAAAAAAAAAAAAAAAAATCTCATTCTGTTAATCGTTGTAAAAGTGCAGTTGCATCTGTAGTTATTAACTTATAAGTACATTTCACTCATTATATAGCAATGAAATGTAAATCAAATAGATGATTTCAATTAATACGCTAACACCGTTGAAATAGGGGTGTGCTTATGTCACATTCTCTTTAAAGGGTCCCATTTCGGGTGGAAATGTCCAACGGCCGGGAACGACCAGACTGAGATTCTGTCACATGTTGATTTTCAATAGTTGTCTCCGATTTCCACCCCCTTATTTTCCGAAAACTGTTATAATCATCGATTAAGGAGATAGACAAGTTGCTTTGAAACTGGGAGCATGACTGGAATTCTATGAAAATTAAGATGGGAGTCTCTCAAGAAAAGGAGAAGAGACAGTAGGCTCATACTCTTACACAAAGGTCTAAAGGGTGCTGCCAGCATTCCAACAGATGACCTTGTTCCCCCGGCTAGGCACTGTAGAAAACACCATTCAATGACGTTTCAGACCCTTACTGCAAGAACGGATATTTATAAAGAATCGTTTTTCCCCCGAACCATTAGAGATTGGAATGCCCTTCCCGATTCTATTATTTTGACGGCTGAAGGTGCTGAGGATTGTGTAGCTAAGTTTACATCTTTGGTTAGAGCTAGGGACTAACTTCCCATATCACAGGTCCTGGTGTATGAATGTCATTTGACGTGTCACCAGTAACAATTCTGATTCTGATTCTGATTCACGGAAAGGGGTGGCTATATTAAAATAGGGGTGTGAATGTTTCACATCCTCGGGTGAGGTAACAATTGGCGGTAAATATGTCTTCCACGAAGGGTAAATTCCAGATAGTGTCACATGTTTAATCTACAATACTTTTTCTCAGAACTTCATTCCTTTTCTTTTTTTTCTCGAAACTCAATTTTTATCGAATATATGGATACCCTGCCTACATCGAAATAGGCTTAAGATTGTGTCACACCACCTGCTTAGGGGCAAAATTGGGGGTACATATGTCTTGCGGGTACGGTAAAATCTAGATCTTGTCACGTTGAATTTCCAACATACTTTTCAGATACTCAGCCCCTTATTTTCTAGAAACCTTTATGTTTATCGAGTAGATAGATACCCTGGCTATATCAGAATATGGGTGCGATTGTGTCACATCCCCTAGTTAGGACCAATTAGGGGTCACATTGACCGGTTAGGGGCAAATGAGGGGTAAATATGTCTTGCGGAAACGGTAAAAATCGAGATAATATCACATATTGAATTTTTAATTTGTTTCCTCCGATATCCAGCCCCTTATTTTCTTGAATCCTTTATGTTTATCGAGTAGATAGATACCCTATCTATATCTATTTTAAGTATGGTTGAGGTTGTGTCACATGCCTTTGTTAGGTGCGACTTTGGTGGGGGTGGGGGGGGGGGGGGGGGGGGCGGTAAAGTTGAAATTTTTTCATATGTTGAATTTTCAGTATGTTTTCTCTGATACTCAGTCCCTTATTTTCTGGACACCTTTATGCTGCTTATCGAGTAGAAAACTACCCTAGCTTTACTAAAAGGCGGGACATGGTCGTGCCACATCCCCTGGTGGTAAATATATGTTTTGCGGGAGATCGAAAAATCGAACTTTTGTCACGTTGAATTTTCAACGTTTTCTCTGATACCCAGCCCATTATTTTCCGGATTTTTTTTATGTTATTTGAGAAGGCAGATACCCTAGCTGTATTAAGATAGTGATGTGGTTGTGTCACATCCCCTGGTTAGGGGCAAAAGGGGGGGGGGGTTAATACGTCTTACCGAGCGGTAAAATCGAGCTTTGTCACGTTGAATCTTCATTATGTTGTATCCGATACTCAGCCCCTTATTTTCTGGAACCTTTATGTCTATCGAGTAGATGAATTCCCTAGCTAGACACAATAAAATATGGGTATGGTTATGTCACACCCCGTGGTAAGGGGCTGTATTTGTTCACATGTTGAATTTTCAGTATGTTTTCTTCGATATCCAGCCCCTTATTTTCTGGGAAATGTTATAATTATCGGTGCATACATTTACCGGAAAGCACCAAAATACCGGAAAGCAAACCAAAATACCGGAAAGCACATATAAATACCAAAAAGCACTTATATATACTGGAAAACATTAGAAAATTGTATTTAAATGCAATATTTAACATATCTGGAACAGCTATGTTTCCTCTCTGGACATATAACTTGCGATTTTATTGCAATGGTAAGTATGCCTATGGTGAAAATAATGCATACTGGAGGGAGACCTTTTTTTCTTCAACCCAGTCGACACACAATGTTTAAACATCGCTGAATAAACGTCAATTCATTGTCGTGAAGTTCGATTCAACGTTGTTTTGACGTTGTGTGCACACTGGGTAAATGTTTTAGGTTGTTGGCCCACTGGGTCAGTGTTTTACGTTATGTCGACCCATCAACAAGCGACAAGCATTGTTGGATATATTGTATCATTGTCTATTAGATTTGTATTTCACCAGTGTGCAAAATACTGTGAAATGAGGCGTGTACCGTTTCCTAATGTTGAGAAGCCCTGCCGGGTAGGGGCGATAAGTTTCACAGACTTTTACACTATGGTGAAAATTATGCATACTAGAGAGAGGCCTTTTTATATGCCCACTGGAAAAGTGCATCAGTCAACATCAATTATGTTAAGTAAAAACAATCCGTACATTGTTGTATGGTTTGTTTGTTCTATTCGAGGTTTAATGTCCCCGTTAACACTGTTTATGTCATTCTGGAGACGTTGCTTCCAAGTTTATATGCATGGACGGTCTGATTCGCACCACTTTGCCTGGGCTGCCCCAGCCCTTCTAAGCGGTCGGTTTCAGCTCTGCGCGGAAGCACCATAAAGCCCAGTCTATTTCTTCAAGAGCCCAGATGGGCGGGGTGATGTACAATCCTCGACACTACTACCTGAAAACAATTACTTGTATGTTTGTATATTTGTAAGTATGTTGTTCATTCTTCCTGATTTTTATACTTTATTCAAAGAAGTATCTTTGCAACAGAATAAAACACTGGATAAAATCTGAATTTTTTTCTCTGTATTTCATATATAATAAAGATGAACACTGCTTCTATAATGCATGTAACATCACTTTAATATGCCATTGTCATTACATTGTACCTATACATTGTTTTCAACGGGTCTCGGTGGCCTAGTGGTTAGGAGCGCTGACTCTTTCTCAATAGGTCACTCATCGCTGTGGTTCGCGCCCCCGCACAGTTCACTTGCGGCAAGAGAGTCTCTAAGAGACAAGTTCTGTTTGGTTTTTCTCTGAGTTCCACTCACTTAATTGGTGGTTATCATCCCGTTCAAAAAACACAAGTACAAAGTGCTTTTTGGTATTTATATGTGCTTTCCGGTATTTTGGTTTGCTTTCCGGTATTTTGGTGCTTTCCGGTAAATGTATGCACCCTATAATTATCGATTAAGTAGAAACAAGCTGTATGGAAATAGGGATGTGATTGTGTCACATTCCCTGGAAGGGCTCCCATATGGGTTCAAACTGTGTCAAATAAGTAGAAGATTATGACTGTTTTTAATATAACATATTGCAATATTTTTTGCTCGATTCACTTGTTCATCCCATAATTTCTACAAACAAGTATGTTTGTTGTCTTTTTGTCATTTTGTTTGTTCAAATGGCGTTTTGATTGTTGTGAATAAGTTTATGTCGTTCGAAAATGGCAAAATGTACCCTTAAGTATAGGTTATATGATTTTTTGTGAAAGCGGGTTCTTGTTAGAGGAACATTCTGTTTATCTGTTGCAGTCTTTTATTTCTTAATCTAAAACCAGCATTTTTGCATTTATATAAATAAACGAATCGCTTTTCCAATCACGAGTAGAGTATAATTTAGCCATTATTTGGCACTAAGCAACTACGAACTCGAACTGGGCCGAAATTGTTTGTCGCGATTCGAATGCAAGGGAGTAATTATTATTCTCACTACCGTACGGAAAAAGTTACTGTTCGCGGTCTTGATTTCGGTTCAGAAAATTCACATGTTTCTGAAAACGAAAATCAACATCAAAAGAACATCAAACGTCGTTCTTGATAAGCGGAGATATACATACTCCGGTTATAGAGGTAGTGCTACCAAGTACGAATCCGGGACGTTTCGGCCCTGAGTCGTTTCGGCCGGGTCGTTTCGGCCTGAGTCGTTTCGGCCTAAATTTGGACCTGGGTCGTTTCGGCCTATTTCGGTGGGTCGTTTCGGCCCTGGGTCGTTTCGGCCTGGGTCGTTTCGGCCCGATTTTATTAGATAGCATTTTTCCTGTATAAAAGATTATTATTTAAATTTGGAATATTATTTAAACGCCTTGCCACGATATGTTATGGTTATGCTAGCCCAAATAAAGTGTTTTTAATTTATTCAGCAGGATAACGGTTATATACTTTTCTTTCTACAATGATTGAATTTGGTAACACAATCAGCAGGCAAAATCACATACATACATACATACATACATACATACATACATACATACATACATACATACATACATACATACATACATACATCCCATCCCATCCCATCCCATCCCATCCCATCCCATCATCCCATCCCATCCCATGCATGCATACATACATACATACATACATACATACATACATACATACATACATACATACATACATACATACATACATACATACATCCCATCCCATCCCATCCCATCCCATCCCATCCCATCATCCCATCCCATCCCATGCATGCATACATACATACATACATACATACATACATACATACATACATACATACATACATACATACATACATACATACATACATACATACATACATACATACATACATACATTTATCGCCCCCCCCCCCGCCCGCGCCCCCCCCCCCCGCCCATCGGGGCTTGAAGAAATTGATGGGGTATATGATGCTTCCATGCAGAGCTGAAACAGACCGCACACCAATACTGGTAAACCGCTTAGAGGCTCTAAGCCTGCCCAGGCAGAGCGGTGTGAGTTTGCCAGCTCATGTTTATAAACCCTATTGGTTTCATTGGGCGACAGGACTTGAGATGTCATTTCATCTCAATGTCGGGTAAAAGTCCCGCAAAATTGGAAGCAGCGTCTCCAAAATGACTTATACAGTGTTGACGGGGACGTTAAACCCCAAATGAAACAAACAAATCGCCCTCGCCAATTAGGGCTTATAGAATAGATTGGGCTGCACCATGCTTCCACGCAGGGTTGAAACCGACCGCACATGAGTACACATAAATAAAGAATAATAATAAAAAAATAAAAATTGTATTAAATAATAATTAAAATACCTGTTCCATAAAGGCGATGCTGCCAACGGTCACACACGTCACACGTAACGGCATAGCGTCGGCCATTTACTTCCTTGGCACATGAGATGCACAATTCAGTCATTTTGAAATTTACTTCGACAATCTTTATAAGCGATTTCAAAGATAAGTGATGGGGTGGTGTCTCGAAGCACCTTATATACATTGGTTGCCGACATTTAAAAGACTTCAGTGAAACAAATTTTAAAGCATATCAATTACAACATTATTTTTTTTTTTTTTTTGTAAATTAACAGAACCGCCAATTTCTGCCGAACTCAAAGGGCTGCTAATTAAAGACGCTCGCATTTAACGTGTGTTTTCAAACTGTAACGTTAACGCAATTACACCGCCACATAGTTGATCAATTATATACAAAAATAAGGGGATTAGCTAACTCCATCCAAAGTGATTAACGGGTGATTTATTAAAGGGCCATTATCATGTGATGATATAATTACTTCTTAAAAAGCCAAGAACTTTAAAGTCAGTAAATAAATAAATATATAACAATTGGGGTGTCATGGTGGCTGCAGAAGGTTAATAGTTTTGAAGACCATGATTAGACTGCACACTTCTCTTGCGCAGGATTGTCTGAGTCTTTTTCTTTGGTGGGTAATGACAAAATTATATAGGCGTATTTTCGTCATGTTGTATGTCGCCGTGTCTGCAGAATGTTCCCAGAGATTTTTAAGGTTTGTGAAGTTCGTCTCAATGGTATGACTAGACTGCACACAAGCGCCCAGTGGTCTATTTCACGTACCACATACAGACATGCATGGTGTGAATCCATTCTAAGGGTTTTTTTTCTAAATAGCCCTGGGCGGCAAAAGGCTTCTGCAATTAGCAGATACTGATCACACGGCACTACCTTGCAGGATTTACTAGTATCAAAGGCACGCACATTTTAAGAACAGCATGCGAAATATTTGCGAAATGTAGCCTAATTATTATATATCAGAGCCTCCATCTATCGTTGTTATACCTTCAAATACTAAATAACTTATAAATCTGTTCATTGTGATCAGAGTCTGCGCAGTTTGAAAAAGCCCTCTTTTTTGAGCTATTAATATCTGAACACTGTAATTATTTTATATGATCAGCCTGCATCTGATACCTTCAAAGACCTTATAACCTATAAATATGTTCATTGTGATCAGAGTATACACAGTTTGAAAAACCCCTCTGTTTTCTGACCTATTGAAGTGTTAACGAGAGAAGATAGCAAAAGCACAGGCTAATCTTCGACAAACAATATATATATATATATACATATAAATAAAGTGATAAAAAAATCGGGCCGAAACGACCCACCAATATGGCCGAAACGACCCACCCCCGAAATTAGGCCGAAACGACCCAGGCCGAAACGACCCGACCGAAACGACTCAGGGCCGAAACGACCCAGGGACCGAAACGACTTAGGACCGAAACGACCCGCGACCCCAAGTACCGACGTTGGGCTGTGACAATACGAATACTTATCTTATCTTATCTTATCTTCTGGTTTTACGAAACTTTATTTGCAAATCACATACATAACATACATGAAATGCGCCCATAAAAGGCAGAAGCATGAAAGAAAATAATAATAATAACAACAATAATAATAATAATAATAATAAAAAAAAATAAAAAAAAATCACATACAAATTATTGCAACGGACACAATCGTACATTACGGAAATGAACGACTATGACCGACCGTTCAAGAAAATCGATATTAAGTAGGTAGCACACCAGCAAATTGCCACCCCATGCGCCTGGACTCCTGTCATATGAGAAGACATATAGAAGTAGTTCGATCATGAACTATGGTTAACCAGGTTCCGGGTCATTTCGGCCCATAACAAAATCGACCCATGTCAAAATCGGCCCATAAATGACTTCAATGCTGTTATAGGGACCAATTTTCAGCCAAAATATAGAACAATGAAATACATAGTTAATTTATGATAAAATACATATACACAATTTATTTTTACCCCTTTTCCCCGCTCGGCATTTGTATCATTATTTTTTTCAATAATTACCTCCCTCAGATGTGAGTCTCCTCGCAATGCAAACTTTGTAATGGAATAGATATGGAATAAAATAATATAAAAGAGGGTCTGTTTATTTTGAAAAAAAAATGTCTATTTATGAACTTGGAAATTGTAGTTCTGGGGTCATTGTTTATTTTTTTTATATTGTTGGCACATGCCGTTATGCAAAATGTTCAATAATCACTTTACGTTGTTACTTTTATCGACACGTGCCTTAAAGTGACGAACAGAACGATTATCATATTACTCAAACCTCAGTCATTATTGGGGCCCGTGCCAATCATCCATTAGTTTATGTTTGTAATGCGGGTCTTTAATACTTTCTTTGTTTCTTGCTTTCGGTTTCGTTTTATGAATGTTATTGGGCAGGGGCACATCTATAGCTATTTTTGGGCATAGCGCCGGGGCCCAATTTGCGAAGACTCACATTATATATAGTCTGTGTATCCCCGCAGTCGGATTTGTGTGTAACTATGAATCATAAAGTATCCAAAGCTTCCTCATGCCTTCAGCGATTATGACCAAACTGTGCGGCTGAGCAAGTCGAGCTGTGTATGCTGGGCTCGTGAAAAAGTCAAAGCTTCCTCCTACGAACGACCATCACCATTCTGTGTGGCTGAACAAGCTGATCTGTGTATGCTGGGCGAATTGTAGAAATTGCTGGGCCCTTGCATACTTATTTACTTTGTGTTTCAATCAACTGGCAAATGTTAATGCACAAAAACCTGTGGATGAGTCCTGTAATAAAATGGAAGATTTTCTACTGAAAACTAATCAAGCGGTATTATTTTCTTGGACTTGTTAACATGATGTGATTTTTATCAGTTGAGGAAAGAATATTAATTACTCAAACCGAACATATTTTTCACTTTATCCCATTGTTCGACTTACATGCTACTGATTTGGCCCTGCAAGCAAACCAGTTATATGCAAACATAATAATTATACCACCATTAAAATTTTGGATCGAAAATGCTATGGGCCGATTTTGCCATAGGTCGATTTTGTCATGGGACCGGTTAACCATGGGTAAGCAAATTTTAGTTATTTATGTTTAAACTATGTAAAATTGTTCTTTTTATGTCAGTTAATTAGCTTATTGTACTTAATTTTATGTAGCATGTTTTTTTTTTTTTTTTTTTTATCGAGGGGCATAGATTTTTTGACATCTACTTAGTTTACTTAGATTACTTATACTGCTGTAGTGCCAGGTAAGTAAACTGAGTAACCTAAGTAGAATACTGTAAACTTGCTTATTTTACTTAAAGTGTTGATGTGAAGATCAGTAACGTAAGTAAAATGAGTAGAATTCAATTAACAGCGAAATCAGAGACTCCAGGACACCAGGTCAGCCTCAGCTCAGCTTACTTTACTTATCTGACAATGATGACTGATAAGTAATCTAAGTAAAGTAAGTAAATACCGCAAGACTGCTTATTTCGCTCATTTCTGGACGAAAATTGGATAAATTGTGTAAGTATACGACACAGAATGCATGGATAGCGCTTTTAGATGAATTTCAGGACTCGGAGTATGAAGTATAAGCCCAAAATTTGATCGAACTCAGTATGGTTGAATAGCGGGAAAGTCGTGACGTCTTTCTGGTGCAACCAGACTAAAACGTTGGTTTCTCTGGTAAACAGTGTACAAGATGGCGGCAAATAATAATAATAATAATAATAATAATAATAATAATAATAATAATAATAAAAATCTGTTGGTCCAAGGGAAAATACACATGTTATGTGTTGTTAAAGCATGTTTATTTCTCTCTTCTCATACTGAGTCGGTCATATTTGGCCATTACCTTAGTTTTACCTTATTTGTAAAAAGGTGCAAATATTTGGCCATTAGTTATTTGTAAAAAGGTGCAAAATATACACCGTATGAAAGACGGAATCGGCACTGCTGTTTCTGCAGTGTTCAAAATGGTGATCGTAGTTCAAAAATTCGAATTGTGCCAAGGGGCCTGCCATGTTTGTTTTCTTTCTTTTTACTGATACTGCGATCGGTCACATTTGACGGCCCATGAGCAATTCCGCACATAACAAAATCGGCCAATTAATCTTCGGAGTCAAAAGAAAGCCAAGAATGTTAAGTTAAAATATATTGGATTTTATTGATTAGATGTTTGCCGGTCAGAAAATATTTACATTGTTATGTACAAACCAATGACAGGATTTGTGAATAAATGCTTAACAGGCACTGAATTTGTTTCATGTATTGTACCCGGTGGACACAAATCCTGCCATTATGAGTAAAACGACAACCTCCTCACACGAGGAGGCCGCCAGCATAAGACAGTCATTATAAATCTCCTATAAAGGATATAACCTTTAAACGCCCTGGAGTGCAATTTAACCCATATATGACAATGGAATATTCCATCCAGTAAGTTTGGAGTGGACCATTTCCAATTATAGGGGTGTCAGGTTTGTTATTGCTTGTAGGAAATTTTACAAAAATGAGTGTTCTTTAAGCAAATAGTGAAGACACAGATCAGACGCCGCGTTTTGCGGCGTCTGATCTGTGTCTGCACTGTTTGCCAATGTCCCAGAAAAGGGCCGCGAGGCATATATGGGTTAAAGGTCAACCAAATCGTACCACCTTTAGAGCATCTATTGGGTGGCTGAGGGTGGGTAAAACATTGAATGTATATCAAGGTCCATTTTTCATAATGGTGGTCCTTCAGCTAGTAGCCTAATAATGACAAAGGATGGAATAATTTCGGCATTTGGCGCGTGAGACGAGCAAAGCCAATCAAATTACTTTGATTATGATGGTTTTCCAACAAGCCACCAATGAAATACGTTATAAGAGATTCATAATGACGTCAGAAGGCGCGATTGTGTAATAACTGGCCAATCAATGGGTTCATAAAAATAACCCAGTATAGGATTCCCTGACAGAACCGAACAGAACGAATAAGACAGAACAGCGGGGAATAAGACAGTTCGCCGAACCCTCAACTTAATTATCAGTTATGTAACATAACTCCACCATGACAAAATCGGCCCATACAATATCGGCCCATAGCAATTTGGGCCCACAATTTTAATGATGGTATAATTACTATGTTTGTATAAACTGGTTTGCTTGCACGACCAAATCAGTAGCAAGTAAATCGAAAGAAGGGATAAAGTGAAAAATGTGTTTAGTTTGAGAAATCAATATTATTTCCTGAATGATAATGGAATCACATCATGTTAACAAGTCACTGAAAATAATATCCCTCTAATACCAAATTTAAATAGAGATTTAAAAGAGTATACTGTTATTTTGCTTATTTCTGCTCCAAGATAGGTTGTGGGTATTCATTAGAACCGCCACAATGAGGTGGTTCTAAAGAGCATCCACAATGTATCTTCGGGTATAAATAAGACAAATATCACATTTTATGTCAGAAAATTAGTCATTTGGAGAAAATGAAAGAATGCATTATGTCAAACGGATGTGTTATCGTACTGACATAGTAAAGAGAATGCGTTCTAAAGAATTTTGAAAATGTTTAACGGTTTATGTTCTTGGATTGTTTTCACTGCAGGCAGTGGTTAGAAAACTGACATCAAGCGTTGCTCACAGTCACATTGGGCTTAAGCAAAAAAGTGAGCAAGGGCCCAGCAATTTCTACAATTCGCCACGCATACACAGAACAGTCTGCTTAGCTGCACTGTATGGACATGATTGCTGAAGGCAAGAGAAATAGTTACAGTGCCGAGCATACACAGATCAGCTTGCTAGTCGCACAGTATGGTCATGATCGCTGTAGGCATGAGGAAGCTTTGGCTACTTCACGATTCATAGTTACAGTGCACATCGAAGACACAAATCAGACTGCGCGAATGCGCCGTGCCCCTGCCCAATAACATTCAAATAATGAAAACGAAAGCATGAAACAAAGACAGAATTAAAGACACGCATTAGAGACATACACTTAATGACTTATGGATGATTGCACGTGCCCCAATAAGGGCTGAGGTTTGAGTAATATGGTACTTGTTCTATTTGTTACTTTATGGCATGCGTCGATACAGGTTACAACGTAAAGTGATTATTGATCATTTGCATACCGACATGTGCCACCAATACAAATCTGTATATATGTAGCTCAATGAAATAACATATCTTAGTTTTTAGTTTATACTAATCTATTTTAGTTCGATTGCGATGGAAGCTGCAAGCTTATTTAATCGCTCTCGAACACTCATCCCGGATGTTTTCACGCGCAGCCACAATATATATGTTGTTTAGTATTTTGTACACTTGAATAACGTCCGCCCTAATTCTTCTGTACTCCAGCTTTGGGAGACCTAATTTCCTAAGCCTTTCAGGTTATGTAAGATTTTTACACGAATTTAGTTGCTCGTCGTTCTACATTTTCTAGAGCAATCCTATCTTTCTTATATATCGGAGACCAGATGACTGTCGCATATTCCACGTGCAGACGAACTAATCAGAATCAGAATTGTTACTGGTGACACGTCAGAAGACATTCAGACACCAGGATTTATATAAGGATTTATATAAGTTCAAAAACATTTCTGTGTCCATAAAGGTAAAGGTTCTAAAAATGATACCCAGGTTTCTGTTGGCAATGTTTATTTTAGAATTTATATGCTCCTTAAAGTTCAGCTTACTATCAAATACAACACCTATGTCCTTTTCGTTGTTAACTTTCTCTATTGCGTGGGTACCATCATTTGTATTCATGGTGTAAACAAACCCCGTTTCATTTTGGTCTACATGTAATTGATGACGTTTTTTTCTGATTATACAACATTTCCCAGTCTGATGGTCATTGCCCCGCATTGCTGATTCTTCTTTGTAATGGGTGTACATCATCGATGCATGCTATAGTTTTAAAAATTTCGGCATCGTCAGTAATTCTATCACTTCCGGGAGGTCATTAATAGATACGAGGAAAAGAACTGGCCCTAAAACACTTCCCTGTGGGATTCCACTGGTTACATTTCTCGATTCCGAACTTGAATCATTTGTTGTAACTCTCTGTTTGCAATTGTTAAGAAATGCCTCTATCCATCTGCATACCCGACCCTTCACACCATTAGCACACAATTTAACAAGGAAGCGTTTATGAGGCACAGGTCATTGTATAAACGATATTTCTATACAACCAGAGGAAACAATTTACTATGATGTAAATTCTACAGCTAGGTCTAAAATTATTAAACGTCATGAAACTGAATCAAAATAGATTAAATTATTACAGTCACCTTTTCCATTGGACTTTAATGACAACATTTATCATGAAGGTAATATATCTAAAATGCCCGATTTTGATATTTTCTCGCTTCTGTACTGTCGAAAGCAAACAAGAGGGTCATGATGGCCCTGGATCGCTCACCTGATCCATAGAGAAACAAGTGGGCCCCGGGGAGATCCATTATTGACCCCAGGGTTATAATGTGCATAATGTTGAGGGAGGTCTAAAAAGGTGAAGCTTCATACCAAATATCAACAAAGGCTATAATTTGAGCAATCTTGGCAAAGGTCCACTAGATGAAGCTACACACCAAATATCAAAGACCTTGGCCTTGCGGTTTCAGAGAAGAAGATTTTTTTAAAGATTTTCCCTACATAAGCCTATGTAAAACCAAAGGGCCCCAGGGCGGGGGCATTTTTGGCCCCAGCACCACATAAGCCTATGTAAAACCAAATGGCCCTGGGGTGGGGGCATTTTTGGCCTCAGGCTATAATTTAAACAATCTTGGTAGAGGTCCACTAGATGAAGCTCCATACCAAATATCAAAGACATGGGCCTTGCAGTTTCAGAGAAGAAGATTTTTAAAGATTTCCCTATATAAGTCTATGTAAAACCAAAGGGTATCGGGTCGGGGGCATTTTTGGTCCCATGGCTATAATTTGAACAATCTTCATAGAGGTCCACTAGATGAAATTTCACACCAAATATCAAAGACCCAGACCATGTGGTTTCATAGAAGAAGATTTTTAAAGATTTTCCCTATATAAGTCTTTGTAAAACCAAAGGGCCAGGCGGGGGCATTTTTGGCACCAGCACTAAAATTTGAACAATCTTGGTAGAGATCTACTAGATGAAGCTTCATACCAAATATCAAAGACCTAGGCCTTGTCGTTTCTGAGTAGAAGATTTTCCCTATATAAGTCTATGTAAAACCAAAGGGCCCCGGAGCGGGGGCATTTTTAGCCCCAGGGCTATAATTTGAACAATCTTGGTAGAGGTCCGCAAGATGAAGCTTCATACCAAATATCAAAGACCTGGGCCTTGCAGTTTCAGAAAAGAATTTTTTTTAAAGATTTTCCCGATATAAGCCTATGTTAAACCAAAGGGCCCCAGGGCGAGGCATTTTTGGCCCAAGCACTATAATTTGAACAATCTTGTTAGGGGTCCACTAGATGAAGCTTCATACCATATAGCAAAGACCTGGCCTTGCGGTTTCAGAGAAGAAGATTTTTAAAGATTTTCCCTATATAAGCCCATGTTAAAACAAAGGGCCCTGGGGTGGGGGCATTTTTGCCCCAGCACTATAATTTGAACAATCTTGGTAGTGGTCCACTAAATGAAGATACATACCAAATATCGAAGACCTGGGCCTTGTGGTTTCAGAGAAGAAGATTTTTAAAGATTTTCCCTATATAAGCCCATGTAAAACCAAAGGGCCCTGGGGCGGGGACATTTTTGGCCCCAGCACTATAATTTGAACAATCTTGGTAGGGGTCCACTAAATGAAGCTTCATACCAAATATCAATGACCTGGGCCTTGTGGTTTCAGAGAAGATGATTTTTAAAGATTTTCCATATATATGTTAAAACAAAGGGCCCTGGGGTGGGGGCATTTTTGGCTCCAGCACTATAATTTGAACAATCTTGGTAGGGATCCACTAGATGAAGCTTCATACCAAATATCAAAGACCTGGGCCTTGTGGTTTCAGAGAAGAAGATTTTTAAGTTTTCAGTGAAAAACATCTATTTTTGGCTCCTGTGACCTATATGTGCAACGGACCGGAACAATTTGAACAACTTTGAAAGGGGTCCACTTAAGGATCATTCCTGTGAAGTTTGGTCAAAATCTGATCAGTGGTTAAGGAGGAGATGTTGTTTGAAGAAATTGTTTACGCACGGATGACAGACAAAAAGTGATCCTAATATAAAACACAAGAGGGCCATGATGGCCCTGGATCGCTCACCTGATCCATAGTGTAACAAGTGGGCCCAAGAGAGGGCCATTATTGGCCCCAGGGCTTTAATGTGCATAATGTTGAGGGAGGTCTTAAAGGTGAAGCTTCATACCAAACATCAACAAAGACTATAATTTGAACAATCTTGGCAAAGGTCCACAAGATGAAGCTACACATCAAATATCAAAGACCTGGGCCTAGCGGTTTCAGAGAAGAAGATTTTTGAAAGATTTTGCCTATATAAGCCTATGTAAAACCAAAGGGCCCCGGGACGGGGGCATTTTTTGCCCCAGCACTATAATTTGAACAATCTTGGTAGGGGTCCACTAGATGAAGCTTCATACCAAATATCAAAGACCTGGGCCTTACGGTTTCGGAGAAGAAGATTTTTAAAGCTCTTCCCTATATAAGCCCATGTAAAACCAAAGGGCCCTGGAGCGGGGGCATATTTGGCCCCAGCACTATAATTTGAACAATCTTGGTAGGGGTCCACTAGATGAAGCTTCATACCAAATATCAAAGACCTGGGCCTTGCGGTTTCAGAGAAGAAGATTTTTAAAGATTTTCCCTATATAAGCCCATGTAAAACCAAAGGGCCCCGAAGCGGGGGCATTTTTGGCTCCAGCACTATAATTTGAACAATCTTGGTAGGGGTCCACTAGATGAAGCTTCATACCAAATATCAAAGACCTGGGCCTTACGGTTTCAGAGAAGAAGATTTTTAAAGATTTTCCCTATATAAGCCCATGTAAAACCAAAGGGCCCCGGAGCGGGGGCATTTTTGGCCCCAGCACTATAATTTGAACAATTTTGGTAGGGGTCCACCAGATGAAGCTTCATACCAAATATCAAAGACCTGGGCCTTGTGGTTTCAGAGAAGAAGATTTTTTAAGTTTTTGGTGAAAAAAATCTGTTTTTGGCTCCTATGACCTAGATGTGCAACGGACCGGAACCATTTGAACAACTTTGGAAGGGGACCACCTAAGGATCATTCCTGTGAAGTTTGGTCAAAATCCGATCAGTGGTTTAGGAGGAGATGTCGTTTAAAGAATTGTTTACGGACGGACGGACGCACGGACGGACGGACGCACGCACGGACGACGGACGACGGACGAAAAGTGATCCCAAAAGCTCACCTCGTCACTACGTGACGGTGAGCTAAAAACTAGATCGCACAGCACCAGAAAAATGGCAATTATTAATGTAAATTACGTGCTTTTAAAAGAAACAATACCTGGATGAAGTGACTTTCCATAGTATTATTGAATCATGGACGCCACTCAATGCTTGCTTTTCTAAGTTCATTACCCATTTCTGAATTACAGATTCTGGACTCCGAGGCGATTAAATTCTACAATAGTTTTCGTCAGTTTTAGGATGCTGCTCTTTTAACTAGAGGTTATACTCAGAATGCTCCGCGTTCTTTCATCGATTCTGAAATTAATCGCAAACTTCATTACATCAAAATATCCTTCATTAATAAGGGTTTCGATTTTATAGATTTACCTAGTATCATTCGTGACAGCTCTGTGATTTCATCGATTCCTGCTTATTTTCAAAATACTGGCAACCATAATTTGCTATAAATACAATAAACCTGTTAGATCTATCATTTTAATTTCAATAAACTTGTTTTTGATCTTGATATTTACACTAACACTCCTGATATCTGTGATTGTAAAAATTCAGTGCATTGCTATTCTGCTGCTGGTCATATTATTACTGGCAATTTAAAACATATTCCTGATTCTAGGATACGTAGTATGTGTGTGTGTGAATTCGGGTTTAACGTCGCTTTCAACAATTTTTCAGTCATATCACGACGGTGTCTGGTTGCGACAGGGAGCTCAATGCTCACGTTTATAGTGCTGCCTCACTGAAGTATCATGTCCCAGACACATTACATGATACCACACCCAGTCACATTATCCTGACACTGGATCGACCAGTCCTAGCTCTACCCCGTAAATCTGAGTGCCAAGCGAGGAGCAGCTAGTACCATTTTTAACGACTTTGGTATGTCGCGGCCCGGGATCGAACCCGAGACCTCCCGTTCCCCGGAGCGGACACTCTACCAACTGAGCTATCGGGGCCGGTAGGATACGTAGTATGATTTCTAAAGGACCGAAATATCGATTTCCTTCTAAAACTGATTTCAATAAATGTAGAGATGAGATCGCTGCTGCCTTGAAAGAATTTGGTAATCGACGGTGTAAACGAGAGTATGTTGAGCATAAAGCTCTTAAAGAATGGAAACTTAGCATTCTGAAATTAGTGAACAACCGCATTTCTTTTTATTCTCAAAATACGAACTTATTACCTCCTATATCTAAGACGTCTTTACGTCACCTTAAACTAGGTATTCAAGAATTTCATAAGAATTTTGTTTTGGCTCCAGCAGATAAGGCTGCTAACAATGTGGTCGTTGTTTGACGGCTTCACTATGTTAACACTCTTCAGCAAGAACTTGGTGGTACTAAGGCCTATGAGCTGCAGCCTTTAGCTGTAGAGAGGGCTTTAGTTGATGACCACATTTGTCATTCAGCCATCCAGTTTGCAATTGCTGTCTGTGTTACCGAAGGACAAGACAAGCTTCCTACATTATATTGGTTATCTAAACTAAATAAAAGAACATACACAGCACGTTTTATTGCAAATTCAAGCTCTTGTACCACCACTGAAACCTCTAAATTATTAACTTCATGTTTTACTGCCATTAAAACATAAATGATTCACAATAATGTGATAAAATATTACGGCAAAGTCTTCGAAAGATCGGGTAGAAATGTGTTTTGGTCTATAAAAAATTCTAATAAAGTTTTAGATAAACTGAAATCCAGACGTTTTCGTGCTTCAAGTCTACTACACTTCTTCATAATCTTATGAAAGAAAAACTTAATGATTTAATTGAATGGACAGTTCATAGGTAAGACTCCCTCTATCTTGCACGTAATGTAAGAAATTCTTTTTTCACTTCTGAAGAGCATAAAAATTATACTTTATGGTCATGTAAAAAAGTGTGTGAAGCTCTCACCTTTCTACTTGACAATATTTACATTAGACCTGGTACTAAGTTATTTAGACAATTTATGGTTATTCCGATGGTTACTAATTGCGCACCCCTTGTGGCTGATCTGTTTTTGTTTGATTATGAGAGAGACTTCATGATGTCCCTTTCTGCTTAAAACCAATCTGAAATCATTTTAGCTCGACTTCTAGATATTTCGATGATTTATTAAATATTGACAATACCAATTTCGGTGGTTTAATCATTCAAATTTACCCCCCAACCAGAACTTCAGTTGAATAAAGCGAATTTATCTGATACTGAGGCTCCGTTTTTTGAATTTACATCTGTCTATTGTAGATGGGTTGTTTCTTGCAAAATTTATGATAATCGCGATGACTTGGATTTTGAGATTGTAAATTTTCCTTTTCTGGATGATGATATTCCTCGTGCTCCATCCTATGACGTTTATATTTCGCAATTAATTCGATTTGCCAGAGTATGTAGTCATGTAACTGACTTCAACACCCGTAATAAATTTTTAACTGCTAAACTTCATAATCAGGGTTATCGGTACCATAAACTACGCAAAGCCTTTTCAAAATTTTATATATTCAGAAATATGTATAACCACAATGACTTCAGCACCCATTTTCGTAAAATCACTATTCGATATAAAAAGATTGGGTACAGCATAAATGTTAAACGACAGACTGCATGCATGGTAGTTAACCCACTCACGGTTGACAACTTTGCTTCCCTCTTTAATTGCACGCCAGTGGGTCCGCCTCAGATTCTATGACGGTTCCAGCGTAAAAGACTTAACTGTTGGTTTTCTTTTGCTCCAGCATTTCAGTGGTTTCTTGCTGTCGAGTCCCCACCGTTGTCTCACCTCTGTGGTTGTTTGATTATTTGTGTTCTCGGAGATGTTGCACTGATGAGTTAGGATGCCTTCATGCGGGCTGAACAAATTATTTGTCTAAATCGCGACGGAAGTACGGGCGAGGATTGTGGTCACGTAAAATCGATTTAACCCCCCCCCCCCCCCCCACCAGTGGAATTCGTTTCCGCTGACCGTTCCAAGGCGGTTCTTCTGTCGCGGTTTATTTTTGTTATGGTTTGTCTTTGGGTGTTTGTGTCGCTTATGTTATTTTATTTTGGATAGCCTTTTGGCCATTTTGTAGGAAAGTAACTGTCCTTTTGGCTTTCCGCTGTTGGTGTTTTCATTAGCGTCTGTTGTTTCATGTTTGTGCTTCTTTCCAATTGGTGTCTTCGATGGAAGCTGTGGGTTAATTGTATCGATTCCTGATCATTGCCTCCACTTCTGATTTGACGTCATCAAAATGATTACTGCTTTGAAGGTGTGGGGAGCGGAAGGCGCTCCCTTTAATTAGTTCCCGTGTTGGGTTATGCATAGGGGTCTGTTGTTTCATGTTTGTGTGTCTTTCCCTTAAGTGTCTATGATGGGAGTTGTGGGTTGATTGTATCGATTCCTGATCATTGCCTCCACTTCTATTTTACTTAGTGTTAGAGAGATCTTATTCTATGAAATATTGGTTGAAACCTGATGCGCTGTCTCTAGTCGGGTCCATCGGAGTCTAATTGTTGGTTTCCTTTTGCTCCAGCATGTCAGTGTTTTCTTGCTGTCGAGTCCTCACCGTTGTTTCGTCTCTGTGGTTGTTTAATTTTTTGTGTTCACGAAGATGTTGCACTAATGAGTTAGGAGGCCATCATGCGGACTGAACAAATAATATGTCTAAATTGCGGCGGAAGTAAGAGCGAGGATTGTGGCCACGTAAAATTTGTTTTAAGCGCACACTGTGGAATTCGTTTCACTGACCGTTCCAAGGCAGTTCTTCTGTCGCGGTTTATTTTTGTTATGGTTTGTCTTTGAGTGTTTGTATCGCTTGTATTATTTTGTTTTTGTTTGGATAGCCAATTGGCCATTTTGTGGGAAAGTAACTGTCCTTTTGACTTTCCGCTATTGGTGTTTCCATTAGGGTCTGTTGTTTCATGTTTGTGCTGCTTTCCCTTTGGTGCCTCTGAAGGGAGCTGTGAGTTAATTGTATCGATTCCTGATCATTGCCTCCACTTCTGTTTTGACGTCATCAAAAATGATTACTGCTTTGAAGGTGTGGGGAGCGGAAGGGCGCTCCCTTTAATTATTTCCCGTGTTGGGTTATGCATAGCTTATAGATTTATAACCAATTTCTGACAACTGCGTTACGGAGTCGACTCTTTAGCTCTAGGGTTAGAGCATTGGTATTTCACCAGAGCGGCCCAGGTTAGAATCCCATCATTGGCTGGTATTTTTCGAGCTATACTCCTTTCCTTTATTACGTCTTCACTGCAGCTGGTGCTGTGCCGTGTGGCGGCCGTATAAAGTCTCCCCGTACATCCATCATAGTGCAGGTTATATTTTCTGGCCCTTCGGGATCATGGAGTTCATTTAGAATCATTTTGAAAATAGAGTTCTGCTTAAGCCGGTGCTAGGGGGCGTGACCGGTGTAGCACATTTCAGTACTGGTCATGAACAGATTCAATAAAACCGAGTCTGCTATTTTCGTTTATTTGGTGTATATTTTGCTTCCAAATGATCTAGGTATTCACAACTTATTTATCTTCACTGCAGCTGGTGCTGTGCCGTGTGGCGGCCGTAAAAAATCTCCCCGTACATCCATCATAGTGCAGATTATATTTTCTGGCCCTTTGGGATCATGGAGTTCATTTAGAATCATTTTGAAAATAGAGTTCTGCTTAAGCCGGTGCTAGGGGGCGTGGCCGGTGTAGCACATTTCAGTACGTGTCATGAACAGACTCAATGAAACCGAGTCTGTTATTTTCGTTTATTTGGTGTATTCTTTGCTTCCAAAGGATCTAGGTATTCACAACTTATTTCATATTGTAAAATAGAAGTGAAGGCAATGATCAGGAATCGATACAATAAACCCACACCTCCCATCAGAGACACCAAATGGAAAGAAACACAAACATGAAACAGCAAACCCTAATGGAAACATCAATAGCCAAAAGGTCAGTTACTTTCCCACAAAATGGCCAAAATGGCTATCCAAAACAAAATAATATAAGCGATACAAACACTCAAAGACAAACCATAACAAAAATAAACCGCGACAGAAGAACTGCCCTGGAACGGTCAGTGACACGAATTCCACTGTGGGGCTTAGATCGATTTTACGTGGCCACAATCCTCGCCCTTACTTCCGTCGCGATTTAGACAAATAATTTGTTCAGTCCGCATGAAGGCCTCCTAATTCATCAGTGCAACATCTCCGAGAACACACAAAATCAAACAAGCACAGAGATGAAACAACGGTGAGGAGTCGACAGCAAGAAACCACTGAAATGCTGGAGCAAAAAAAAACAAAAAAAAAAAAAACAACAGTTAGACTCCGATGGGCCCGTATGAAGCCAGATATGTATACAACGATTACGATTTTACCAGCAGTGTTACGGAAATGCTCCGAGTCTTGCACAGTTGGCACTGATCAGTCACCTGGCAGAAATTAGAAATCTCAACTTCCTAAAACCATATTTCTGGCACAGAGTCTCTTAATAAAGATAAATACTCGGTCCCAGTTATAGGTTAAACTCAAACAAGAGCATCAAAATTAATCACCACACAAATTTTATAACGATGCCTGAAAACTATTTTTCCGAGAACTATTCCTCGGTGCAATATAGCTTTCCCGCTTCTTTGGTGGATGCAAATACTTCAGAAGAGTACAATGTCCGTATGGAATAGAATGGGACTCAGAGGCGTGCGTTTAAGCATACCTCTGTTAAAATGATGGTAATATAGAAGTGGAGGCAATGATCAGGAATCGATACAATCAACCCACACCTCCCATCAGAGACACCAAAGGGAAAAGCACACAAACATGAAACAACAAAGACTAACGGAAACACCAACAGCGGAAAGCCAAAAGAACAGTTACTTTCCCACAAAATGGCCAATAGGCTATCCAAAATAAAATAACATAAGCTACACAAACACCCAAAGACAAACCATAACAAAAATAACCGCGACATAAGAACCGCCTTGGAACGGTCAGCGGAGACGAATTCCACTGGGGTTGGGGGGGGGGGGGGGGCTTAAATCGGTTTTTCGTGGCCACAATCCTCGCCCTTACTTCCGTCGCGATTAAGACAAATAATTTGTTCAGTCCGCATGAAGGCTTTATAGATTCATCTAGTGACTTTTCTGTTACATTCTCAATTAAGCCACCCGCTTAACTGAGATAATGGCCAAATGTGACCGACACAGTAGCAGATAGATAGATAGATAGATAGATAGATAGATAGATAGATAGATAGATAGATAGATAGATAGATAGATAGATAGATAGATAGATAGATAGATAGATAGATAGATAGATAGATAGATAGATAGATAGATAGATAGATAGATAGATAGATAGATAGATAGATAGATAGATAGATAGATAGATAGATAGATAGATAGATAGATAGATAGATAGATAGATAGATAGATAGATAGATAGATAGATAGATAGATAGATAGATAGATAGATAGATAGATAGATAGATAGATAGATAGATAGATAGATAGATAGATAGATAGATAGATAGATAGATAGATAGATAGATAGATAGATAGATAGATAGATAGATAGATAGATAGATAGATAGATAGATAGATAGATAGATAATTCACGGACATAATACCATAAGAACATTTATTTCCCCAGTACTTTTAGATACTGCAATTTTCTCGTGTCAACGCCACCTCCGGCGTAGTCGAGTTTACTCCTGGACTAGCCAGCATCAAATTTCAAGTCTCAGAATGTTTTTTATGTTTTAATCTTAGTAAATGTAGTTTGTTTTATTATTCATACCTATCACGTTATCTCATTTATTTTCGCTTAACCAAAGACGTATACGTCCTTCGCTTGTTCTAGCTGTACGCCGACAGCACCTCCAAGATATTATCTGCAATTGATTGTTGGGAGTAAAGTAGAAGTTGAGGCAATGATCAGGAATCGATACAATTAACCCATAGCTCCCATCAGAGACACCAAATGGAAAGAAACACAAACATGAAACAACAGACCCTAATGGAAACATCAATAGCGGAAAGCCAAAAGGACAATTACTTTCCCACAAAATGACCAATAGGCTATCCAAAATAAAATAATATAGCGACACAAACACCCAAAGACAAACCATAACAAACATAAACCGCGACAGAAGAACCGCCTTGGTGTTCCGGTCAGCATAAACAAATTCCACTGGGGGGGGCTTACATCGATTTTACGTCGCCACAATCCTCGCCCCTTATTTCCGTCGCGATTAAGACAAATAATTTGTTCAGTCCGCATGAAGGCCTCCTAACTCATCAGTGCAACATCTCCGTGAACACAAAAATAAAACAAAAAGCACAGAGATGACACAACGGTGAGGACTCGACAGCAAGAAACCACTGAAATGCTGGAGCAAAAGAAAACCAACAGTTAGACTCCGATGGGCCCGACCAGAGACAGAACATCAGGTACCAACCAACATAAGCCTTTACGTTGGAACCGTCATAGAATCTGAGGCCTGACCCACCGGCGTGCAATTAAAGAGGGAAGCAAAGTTGTCAACCGTGATTGGGTTAACTACCATGCATGCAGTCCGTCGTATAACATTTATGTTGTACCCAATCTTATTATAACGAAGAATGATTTTACGAAATTGGGTGCTGAAGTCATTGCGGTTATATATTTTTCTGAATTTATATACTATGTCACCATAAAATTCGAGTTCCGAGAGACCTTGTTGCAGATGAGATTTAACTTCGATGAGGCGGTTCTAACGAGTACCTACAATCTATATTTTGAGCAGAAATAAGAAAAATATCACGATTTTTCATCTTAAAAACTTCGTTTTTGTCGGCGGTAAAGTTTACAATGTATTTGTATAGGCGTGTTTTCGTAATGGACATGCTATGTTTTAAGGTTTTTGCAGGTCGTAAATTGTTTAAAGACATGGATATATTGTGGCCCTGTGACACGAAATTATTAACATTATCCATAATCTATGTTTAAAGGTTTATTGTGGGTTAATTTTATCGATTTCTGATCATTGTCTTCACTTCTATTATGTTAGTATTATCGTTCAAAGACATAGACATTTCCGTTTTTACATCTGCAAAAAGTCCATAAGAATATTCCAAGATACGAAACTGGGATTTTTTCTTATTTCTGCTCATTTGAAAACAAATAATTCATTTCGTTATTTTTATGTTATTTTACTTATTTTATTTTACTGTCAGACCCCTATTGCACAGATAACCATACTAGGCATAGTTCATTGATTTATTAATAATTATTTATGTGTCTCAAACGTTAATCTGTTTATCTATTTAATATAAGGATCTTATAATGGTACACCCGGGTAATAATCAGGCTTCTTTAAATTGTCATCCCCACTTATCAGCAGACAAGTGTTAAAAGTATCTAACGAAATTTTGGCCTCATTATGTGTAACATAATTAAGTCAGTATATTAATTACTTCATAAAATTAAATGAAATAGAGTTGGCAAGAAATATTCTTTAAATGTTATTGATAGAGAAAACGGGCTTGGTGTTTATATTGATTTATAATATTTCCAATATATATATATATATACTGTATATATGCAAAATACATTTTCTAGGTAAATTGCGATAACACGCTCATACGCTATTATGGGGTCTTCAATTTCTCTATATCTACCATTTTTCATATGAAAATGTTCGACATTTTCTTATGTCTAGCTCAAATACAGAACTGCCTCAATGAGGCAGTTCTAACGAGTACCCACAATCGATTTGAGCAAAAAATATAATGAACAACCTCGTAAACCACAATCTCTCTATAAACTGTGAGGTTTACAATGTCAGTCTGAATCGATAATATTTCTAAAATGTTTATATGCAGAACACAGTTTCTAGGTACATTTTTAACAACAGTTTGGTCTATCCGTGTGTGTGTCTGTCTGTCCGTCTGTCTGTCAGTCTGAAAAAAATAATATATATGTCCGACTAATTCATTTGTGTATATTGTATATATCATTCATTTAGTCAGAATCAGAACATATTTAACGTCACTACACTGGTGTCTGGGAATGTGTAGCGGCCGTAAAAAGTCTCCCTGTCCTACATCGTAGTGTAGTTTATATTTTCTTGTCCTTTGGGATCATTGATTCCATTGGGGAATTTTAAAAATATTTGAGGGTCACTGATGAGGCCTAATTGGCCGAAACTAGCTAGTCTGGCCCAGAAAGCATTAACACTCCATATTGTTCAGTTCTGTGGTGTATTCTTTGCTTCCAACGGGTAATCCTTTCTAGAACATATTTAACGTCACCACAGCTGGTGTCTGGGAATGTGTGGCGG
Source organism: Lucinisca nassula (assembly GCA_963580285.1). NCBI lineage: Eukaryota > Metazoa > Mollusca > Bivalvia > Lucinida > Lucinidae > Lucinisca > Lucinisca nassula. The sequence goes on from OY757012.1 coordinate 118,964,976, forward strand.
CCGTAAAAAGTCTCCCTGCCCTACATCATAGTGTAGTTTATATTTTCTTGTCCTTTGGGATCATTGATTCCATTGTGGAATTGTGAAAATATTTGAGGGTCACTGATGAGGCCTAATTGGCCGAAACTAGCTAGTCTGACCCAGAAAACATTAACACTCCATACTGTCCAGTTCTGTGGTGTATTCTTTGCTTCCAACGGATAACCCTTTCTAGAACATTGTTACTGGTGATACGTCAAATGACATTCATACATTGTGGCCACGTAAAATCGATTTAAGTCCCCCCCCCCCCCCCCCAGTGGAAACGTTTCCACTGACCGTTCCAAGGCGGTTCTTCTGTGGCGGTTTATTTATGCTGCTGTTTGTTACTTGCTGTGTGTATCACTTGTGTCTTTTTATTTTGGATGGCCATATAGCCATTTTGTAGGAAAGTGACTGCCCTTATGTGCCTTCCTTTGTTTAGGTTTCCATTATGGTCTGGTTGCTTAATGTTTGTGTTTCTTTCCCTTTGGTGTCTTTGATGGGTGGAGTAAGTTAAATGTATCGATTCCTGATCTTTGTTTTACTTCTACTTTACTAATTGGCCGAAACTAGCTAGTCTGGCCCAGAAAACATTAACACTCCATATTGTCCAGTTCTGCGGTGTATTCTTTGCTGCCAACGGATAACCCTTTCTAGAACATATTTAACGTCAGTATAGCTGGTGTTTGCGAATGTGTGGCGGCCGTAAAAAGTCTCCCTGCCCTACATCATAGTGTAGTTTATATTTTCTTGTCCTTTGGGATCATTGATTCCATTGTGGAATTTTGAAAATATTGGAGGGTCACTGATGAGGCCTAATTGGCCGAAACTAGCTTGTCTGGCCCAGAAAACATTAACACTCCATATTGTCCAGTTCTGTGATGCATTCTTTGCTTCCAGCGGATAACCCTTTCTAGAACATTATTACTGGTGATACGTCAAATGACATTCATACACCAGAACCTGTGATATGGGAAGTTATTCCCTGGCTCTAACGAAAGAGGTGAACTTAGCTACACAATCCCCAGCACCTTCAGCTGTCGAAATAATCGAACAGGGAAGTGCATTACAATCTCAAATGGTTCGGGGGAAGAAATGATTCTTTATAAATGCCATTTTTGCAGTAAGGGTCTGACACGCCATTGAGTGGTAAATTCTACCGTGCCTAGCTTGGGGAACACTGCCATCTGTTGGAATGCTGGTAGCAAACTTTAGACCTTTGTATAAGAGTATGAGCCTACTGTCTCATCTACCTTTCTTGAGAGACTCCCATCTTAATTTTCTTAGAATTCCAGTCAAGCTCCCAGTTTCAAAGCAGTAATTGCTTGTTACAAATCTAGCAGCTCTATTCTGAACTTTTTCAATTTCTTCATAAAAGACCCCTCCACTTGGGTCCCAGGTGCAACTAATATATTCTAAGCTTGGGCGAACAAGTCCCTTATATGTTGTCTCCTTCACATCGTGAGGACACTGATGAAGATTTCACCCCCAGGAACCCAAGTATTCTACTCGCCTTTGTACACAAGTTGCTAATGTGCGTATTCCATATCAAATATTGTATATGTGTATATGTCAGAAGGTAATCTAGTATGATATAAAATATAATTCAAAGCACTGAGAGTACTTATGGGTCGATTATCTGAGTGTTTGTTGGGAAAACAGTCCTGAACTGAGAATTTAACCTGGATTTTGACCCAGCAGTACTCTCAATGCTTTGATTTATATTTATATCATACTAGATTTACACTATATTATATATATTGGCTACATATGCGTCTGTATTTCGTGCTTCATTTTATAAAAGTACAGATACTCAGCAAACAAGCCCTTATTGGCACAGTATAACAATGCTTATGAGCAACCATGCTATTATTGACCTTAGTACTATAATATTTTGAAAAAATCCACCCTCAAATGCGAAACCGTTGTGCGAACCGAAGGGGAGAGAATTAACAAAGGGATATCTATCTATCTATCTATCTATCTATCTATCTATCTATCTATCTATCTATCTATCTATCTATCTATCTATCTATCTATCTATCTATCTATCTATCTATCTATCTATCTATCTATCTATCTATCTATCTATCTATCTATCTATCTATCTATCTATCTATCTATCTATCTATCTATCTATCTATCTATCTATCTATCTATCTATCTATCTATCTATCTATCTATCTATCTATCTATCTATCTATCTATCTATCTATCTATCTATCTATCTATCTATCTATCTATCTATCTATCTTCATATACTGAGTCGGTAATATTTGCCCATTACCTCAGTTGGGTGGGTTGCTAAATTTAGAATTTAGCTTTAAAAAAGAGGAGAGGGCACTGGATGAGTCCTTAAAACTATTTACAATCTGATTAACAGAGGTATACTCAAACGCATACCTCTGAGTCCCAATCTACACTGTACGGACTTTGAACTCCTCTGTGGACTTGGCATCTACCACAGATGCTTTAGGGCATCACTATAGGCCAGATACCTACGATATTTTGTGTCTACTTTTGATGCCCTTGTTTGAGTTGAAGCTGTCACAGGGGTCAATTATTTATCTTTATCCAGAGACACTACATCAGAGTGTATCTTATAGAAGAAGGTTAAAGAGGACTGCTCACGATATGCCTCAAGGGGCGGCGACTCCAACTCGCTGAGCATGTTACCGACGCTACTCTTATTTCGCCATCGCCTACATGTCCATCGAGCTGCTGTCCTCTGAACCTTCTCAACCTGCTGAATCTGAGTTTTAACATGGTGATGCCAAATGGGTGATACATATTTAAGTTGAGGGCGAACAAACGTTTTATATCCAATATGTTCTATAAAAGGGTTATCCTTTGGAAGCAAGGAATACCACACAGAACTGAAAATATGGAGTGTATATGTTTTCTGGGCCAGACTAGCTAGTTTCGGCCAATTAGGCCTCATCAGTGACCCTCAGATATTTTCAAAATTCCACAATGGAATCGATGATCCCAAAGGACAAGAAAATATAATCTACACTATGATTTATTTGTTTGATTTGAGGTTTAACGTCCGCGTCAACACTGTAAAGGACATTTTGGAGACGTTGCTTCCAATTTTGTGGGACTTTTACCCGACATTGAGATGAAATGACTTCTCAAGCCCTGTCGCCCAATGAAACCAATAGGGTTTATTAGCATGGACGGTCCGCCTCGCACCGCGGTTCCTGGACAGGCTTAGATCCTCTAAGCGGTTAACCAGTACTAGTGTGCGGGCCGGATTCAGCTCTGCGTGGAAGCATCATGCAGCCCATATATTTCTTCAAGCCCCTATGGGCGGGAGCCTAATCTACACTATGATGTAGGGCAGGGAGACGTTGATGTAGGGCAGGGAGACGTTTTACCGCCGCCACACATTCCCACACACCAGCTGTAGTGAAGTTAAATATGTTCTATAAAAGGGTTATCCTTTGGAAGCAAGGAATACCACACAGAACTGAAAATATGGAGTGTATATGTTTTCTGGGCCTGACTAGCTAGTTTCGGCCAATTAGGCCTCATCAGTGACCCTCATATATTTTCAAAATTCCACAATGGAATCAATGATCCCAAAGGACAAGAAAATATAATCTACACTATAATCCAACATTCTTTGTCTGCCTAGGTGCAAAAGCCAAATTACGTATTAAAAATCCTTAAGTCCTAGTTGCTTTTGATGTAATCTCTGAAATATGATGTCCCCAATCAAGATCCTCCGTGATTGTGATACCAAGATATTTGGCGGATTGAACCTGCTCCAAAGTTTGGTGGTGTAGTGAGTAATCAAATTTAATCTGATTGTCAGGAAGATGTCGTGACACCCTCATCGAAAGACATTTGGCCACATTGAACTTCATCTGCCAATCGGCCTCCCACCGACTAGGTCCAGGTCATCTTGTAAAATAAGACAGTCAGAATGATAGTATATATTCCTATACAGTACACAGTCATCAAAATCAATCGTCAAAATCCAGGTTCAAACGGACAGATGACCTAATATTATCCGGGAGATCATTTATGAATACTAAAATGGGACCGGTCCAAGTACCGAGCCTTGTGGGACCCCAGATAGGACAGGGACTGGATCGGACGCTTGGCCATCAAGTACAACTTTTTGTGTGCGTCCCGAGAGCCATGGGCTAATCCACCTGTGCGTGAATCCTCTTATCCCATAATATTCCAGTTTGTACAATAGCCTTCTGTGTGGTACCTCATCAAAAGCCTTGGCAAAGTCCATGATAATTAAGTCAGTCTGTTTGTGGCCACGGTTAATGGCCGCATCCAGATTGCTTACGATGCCAAGGTAAAATTGTACTAATTGTTTTTCAGAAGACCTTTGACTGCGGAAACCATGTTGACAGTCAGCAAGAATGCTTTCAAAGTCTAGGTGCTTTTTAATATTGCTAAGTAATATATGCTCTGGGGGTTTGCAACACATGCATGTAAGTGATTCTAGTCTATAATTTGCAGAATCATATTTTTCTCCTTTTTATAGACCGGAGTAACATTTGCTTGTCGCCAATCATCTGGTACAGCGCCCTGAACAAGTGATTCATTAAAGGTAAAGGCCAGCAGAGGAAAGATTTCAGCACTACATTCTTTAAGCACCCTGGCATTCAGGTCGTCGGGCCCGGTTGTCGTATTTATTTTCAGCTTATCCAACAGTTTAGCGACCCCTTGGGGTCAACTGTTATGTCTCCCATAGAGGGGAACGGGCTATTACCTTTGGATGGAAGCTCACCATAAGTTTCGCGAGTAAATGTAGACTGAAACTGTTTATTACACATATTTGCCTTATCGCACGCGTCAGTTTTCAGAATTCCATTTTCCCTTAATGAGGTGATCCCAAATGCTTCTTTTTTAAAGGACTTTTTAAATGACCAAAACTTTTTAACTTTACCACTCTTCTGTGGGGGACCACTGGGATCATTATTGTCGCCTTCATAGGTAAAGATGCTGGAAACATGCTTCCAATATGCATCCCTTATTACCTTTTGTACGTGTGATCTGAACCGTTTGTAATGGTTCTTAACGCCAGGACTGCGAGATTTGCGAGCACGAAAGTAGATTCGGTCACGTCTCCTTATTAAGTGTTCGATCGAGTTATCGATCCATGGTACATGATTTGTTGGAATAAACCTTTCCATTGAAGTCGTTAGTTCAGACTTAAAACTGACCCACAAGTCATTTACTGAGATGTGAGAGAGGTCAATCTCTAAATCGCACCATGTGGTCTCGAATACCATCCATATCCGCACGCTTATATAGATATCTTTTACGCGGGGCTTGTCGTATTCGCTTAGCTTTTATATCATATTCAATATGGACTATGTCATGATCAGCCTTGCCGATCGGGGGCATCCCCTTAACTCGACTAACTGGGGATGGAGAATTTGTAAATAAAATATCAAGGGTCTTTTTCTTTACGTGTGGGTATGTCTACTACTTGGGCCAGGCAATGTTCTTTTATAATTTCCAAAAGTTGTTGCTGTGTTTGCCTTTTTGGCACTCCATGTGGTACCTGCATATTGTCCCATTCAATATCTCCACAATTGAAGTCTCCACCGACCAAAATATGAGCATTTCCATTTGACATTATCCTTGACAAGGATGAATTGAATGCCTCAAGATATTCTGGGCCAATCTGGTTTTGTGGCTTATAAAATGAACCAAGGTCCAAAGTCCTACATCCAATAATATTCAGTTTACACCAAACAATCTATCTCTGTTTACTGCCAACCCATCTCTCGAGTGTTACATGCATGAAGGTGCGCGTTGGAGTGTTAGTAAAGAAAAGTGAGAAATAAAAGAATCTGACAGACTTTCAGTTAGAGTGATTTCAGACAAAAGGTCTAAGTTAAAATGTTAGTGAGTGAGAAGAGTTTAAAAGTTTAGGATAAAAAACAGTGGTCTCCAGTCTAATATTGGATACCCACCACTGCCGTCTTAAACTGGTCAAGATCTGTTAAGGTGGCAATGTGAGCAGGTAACTGATTCCAGAGAGTGATGCAGTGGGGGGAAGAATGAGAAGTTAAGGTATCTGAAGTAACCTGGGCCTGTCTTGGGGATAGTGGATGCATGTGTCTAGTGAATCGTGTTGGTGTTTGTATGTATGATGGGAGGTGGATTGCGACGATGTTGTGGTATATTTTGTAGAACATGATCAACCTTGCGTCAAGCCGCCATTGCTCTAGAGATCGCCACCCAAGCTTATCCTGCATGGCTGTAACACTCGAGAGAGGGATATAGTCGTCCCTGGCCCATCTGATAGCTCGCCTCTGGACCTCTTCCACTTTGTCTACGTGAGACTTTGTGTAGGGGCTCCATATGGCTGACGCATACTCCAACTGTGGTCAGACGAGGGACTTAAATGCAAGTTCTCTGACCCTTTGATGAGTGGTTGTCACGTTGCGCTTGATAAATCCTAGTGTCGGCAGTAGATGTAATCCTTGAGACGTGTGTGTTGTAGCTAAGGTCAGTTGACAGATCAAAACCTATGTATTTGGCATCTAGCTGAGACCTAGTCTAGGACCTCACCATGGAGATAGTACTTGTGCTTAATGCCATTTTTTTTCCTGGTCACATGAAGCACCTGACATTTAGAGGGATTAAACTCCATATCCCAGTCTCGCTCCCAGTCTTGCAGGCCATCTATCTATCTTCTCATACTGAGTCGGTCATATTTGGCCATTACCTCAGTTGGGTGCGTAGCTAAATTTAGAATTTAGCTAAAAAAAAAGAGAGAAGTCACTGGATGAGTCCTTAAAACTATTTACAATCTGAATAACAGAGGTATACTAAAACGCATACCTCTGAGTCTCAATCTTACACTGTACGGGCTTTGAACTCCTCTGCAGTCTTAGAATTCACCACAGAAGAGGGAAGACTATTCCACTGGGGAATAGTCCTAGGAAAAAGGGATTTTTTCAGGGCATCACTGTAGGACTGGTACATATGATACTGCGAGTTGTTTACTTTTGCTGTCCTTGTTCGGGTTGAAACCGTCACTGAAACTATATCTATGTCTTCTTGGAGAGAATGGGCTAATTCACAGTTGGTGTCCAGCTCTGGTGTTTCTGTACAGAGCAGGTCTCTTTTTGAAAGCTACGAAAACTCCTCCGTGTGCATCCTCAACTCTGTCCTTCCGGATAGCCTCAAATGGTTCTGGAAAAAATTCTCTTAGTTTTTAATTTCTGGGGATAACCAAGACTCATTACCTAAAATGATGTCTGGTTTTGTCGAGTCGATAATGGTGTGAAGTTCAGCCCTTTTGTTTTTGAGTGACTGACAGTTCATAATCAAGATTCTAAGGGGTGGTTTAAGACAGCCTTTTTGGTCTTTGGTCTTGCTCCTTTTGGCTGCTGCACAATGGGCGAAGAAGCTGCAGTGGGTGGGCCAATATTGTCTGGTATCGGACTATCCGGCTCGGACAGGGTTGATAGAGTCTCAAAACGGTTATAAGTATCTATAGAAGCAGTCGTATCGAACAGAGATGTGGAAAAGTTAGGTATTCCACATTTCATACACTCCCATGCCATGCTTGAACTCAGAATCAGAATCAGAATCAGAATTGTTACTGGTGACACGTCAAATGACATTCATACACCAGGACCTGTGATATGGGAAGTTAGTCCCTAGCTCTAACCAAAGATGTAAACTTAGCTACACAATCCTCAGCACCTTCAGCCGTCAAAATAATAGAATCGGGAAGGGCATTCCAATCTCTAATGGTTCGGGGGAAGAACGATTCTTTATAAATATCCGTTCTTGCAGTAAGGGTCTGAAACGTCATTGAATGGTGCTTTCTACAGTGCCTAGCCGGGGGAACAAGGTCATCTGTTGGAATGCTGGCAGCACCCTTTAAACCTTTGTATAAGAGTATGAGCCTACTGTCTCTTCTCCTTTTCTTGAGAGACTCCCATCTTAATTTTCCTAGAATTCCAGTCATGCTACCAGTTTCAAAGCAATAATTTCCAGTTACAAATCAAGCAGCTCTATTCTGAACTTTTTCAATTTCTTCATTAAGGACCACTCCGCTTGGGTCCCAGATGCAAATACCATATTCCAAGATTGGACGAACAAGTCCCCTGTATGCTGTCTCTTTCACATCCTGAGGACACTGATGAAGATTTCGCCTCAGGAAACCAAGTGTTCTATTCGCCTTTGTACACATATTGCTAATGTGTGTATTCCATCTCATATCGTGAGTGATTGTCACACCAAGGTATTTAATGGAATTCACATTTTCGAGGACCGTTCCCTCTAAGGTGTAAGAAGCCTCAACTTTGTTAGATCTCTTCATTGTTATCTGCATAATATTGCATTTAACTGGTTGAAATCTCATGTCCCATTTTTTGGCCCAACATCCTAATCTATCTATGTCAGCCTGAAGTTTCAGTGAGTCATCTGTATCTCTAATTTCCCTGTAACAAACACAGTCATCTGCGAACAGTCTTATTTCTGAGTCAATGTCAGTGGAAATATCATTGATGCACAGGGAGAACAATAGAGGACCAAGAACAGTCCCTTGTGGGACTCCAGACAAAACTGGCGCCCATACTGAAGATTCACCATTAACAACAACACGCTGTTTTCTGTAGCAAAAGAAGGAATCTATCCATTTAAGAGTCTTCCCTCCAATTCCATAACCAAATAATTTGGATTTAAGTAGTTCATGAGGAGGGGTGTCAAAAGCCTTCTCAAAGTCCAGAATAAATGTGTCCACCTGCCCCCCTTTGTCCAGGATTTTTGCCCAATCATTAATAACCGTGCTCAACTGAGTTTCGCAACTATGCCTTTTCCTAAATGCATGTTGTCTGTCTGACAAAAGTTTATGTTCATCCAAGTGGGCCATGATGTTTGAGCAGACTATGTGTTCAAGCAATTTACATAGAACACAGGTCAGTAACACCGGGCGATAATTACGAGCAAGAGCCCTGTCCCCTTTTTTGAAAAGTGGACAGATGTTCGCTAGGAGCCATTCTTTGGGAATTTCACCCGTATCGAGAGATTGTTGGAAAAGATGAGCAAAAACTGGACCTTACTCGTTTGTTAGTTCCTTCAGGACTCTAGGATGAAGCTCATCAGGCCCTAAAGCTTTAGAAGGGTTCAAGCCTTTAAGTAACTTGATCACTCCCGCAGAGGATACAACAATATTTTCCATGAAAGGGGCCGATCTTCCAGTCAATGGAACCTCGTTGAACTCAGTTTTATTAAATGCATCATTGAATTGACCAACCAATTCCTCTGCCCTTTCAGAGTCCGATTCAGCGACCCTGTTCCCTCCTCTTTTATTAAGGGGTGGGATACCTTGCCTATCTTTCTTCTGGCTATTGATATATCTGTAGAAGTCTCTGGGATTCGGCTTTACATCACCTACCAAGTTATTTACATACTGATCATGCTGATTTTTGATGTCATTTTTAATTTCTCGTCTCAAGTTTTCAAATTTTGCTCTGAGTTTACCACTTCCCGACTTTTTTGCCTTAGCATGAATCTTATTTCTCCTCCGAATTTTTCTTCTTATTTCTGGTGTGATCCAAGGAATTGAAGATACAGACCTGCTAGTTTTGGAGGGGATATGATTTTCGGATTAAGCTTGAATGAAAGACTTTATCAAATCAAAGTTCTCCTGGACAGACCTAGCGTCTGAATGACCATTAAAGTATTTCTCTCTTGCAAATTTTAGGGCATGCTTCCTCATAGTTTCATAGTCACCCTTTTGATATAAGTACACCTTTCTACGAGGTTTCTTTGTAGGTGGTATGAAGATTTTCAAAAATCCAGAGACAATATCATGATCACTTAGTTTGTCCGGGATTGAATATCCCCAAACTGTCCTGGATTAGTTGTAAGGATCAAATCCAAAGTCTTTCTATCTCGAGTAGGGAAGTCAACAACCTGTTCCAAGCCATGATCATGCATGATGTCGACCAACACCTGTCCCTCTGACGGACTCAGCATCGTGCCTTGTTTGCTGAGCCTATCTGGCCAAACAATCTCTCTGAAGTTGAAGTCACCTAAGACATGTACTGCAGGAAGTTTTTTACCCTTATTCTGAGACTTAATGCGATCAAGCTGATCTTTAAATAACTGGAAGTTTTCGACAGTGTCGTTAGGTGGTCGATACCAACTTGCAATAAAGTGGGAAGTTTTGTTTGCTTAACCCAAACAGATTCTGAATCGTTTTCCAGTTCCATGAATGGCATATGAGGGATATCTCTGTGAACGAGCAACATCACCCCGCCGCCATGAGTGTTTCTATCTTTTCTGTAGACACTGTATTCGCAAGTTTCAGGGAAAAGCTCCGAAGTCATAATTGAATTGTCAATCTTTGTTTCCTGAATAGCCACAATATGTGGTTGGTGAGTATCAAGGAAAGCTAAAAGTTCAAGTATCTTTCCTCTTAAACAGTTAATGTTAATACTGCAAAGTTTCAAACCTTTTACAAAATTCGGCTTTCTCATGTCAGTAGTCGGAGATTTAACTCCTTTCTCCTTTGACAGAGGTTCAAATCTATTTCTTTCTTCCAGTTCTATAGGTTCACTGAAGAACGAGTCAGAAAAATAAAAAAACTCGCACTTCGGGCATATCCATGAACAACTCGAGTTAAACAGTTTGCCAAACTCGGCGTCTGAAAGGAAAGCGCAATCAGTGTGAATCCACATTTCATCTTCGGAGTGGGCTCCAGTTTTGTCTGGAGTCCAGCAAGGGACCGTTCTTGGTCCACTTTTATTCTCCCTGTACATCAATGATATTTCCACTGACATTGACTCAGAAATAAGAGTGTTCGCAGATGACTGTGTTTGTTACCCGGGAAATTAGAGATACAGATGACTTATGGAAACTTCAGGCTGACATAGATAGATTAGGATGTTGGGCACGTAAATGGGGCATGAGATTTCAACCAGTTAAATGCAATATTATGTAGATAACTAGGAAGAGATCTAATAAAGTTGAGGCTTCTTACACCTTAGAGGGAACGGTCCTCGAGAATGTGGACTCCATTAAATACCTTGGAGTGACAATCTCACACAACTTGAGATGGAATACTCATATTAGCAACATGTGTACTAAGGCAAATAGAACGCTTGGTTTCCTGAGGCGAAATCTTCATCAGTGCCCTCAGGATGTAAAAGAGGCAGCATATAAAGGTCTTGTTCGCCCAATCTTGGAATATGGTAGTTGTATCTGGGACCCCAGTGGAGTGGTCCTTAACGATGAAATTGAGAAAGTTCAGAATAGAGCTGCTAGATTTGTAACTGGCAATTACTGCTTTGAAACTGGGAGCATGACTGGAATACTTGGAAAATTAAAATGGGAGTCTCTCAAGAAAAGGAGAAAAGACAGTAGGCTAATCCTTTTATACAAAGGTCTAAAGGGTACTGCCAGCATTCCAACAGATGACCTTGTTCCCCCAGCTAGACACTGTAGAAATCACCATTCGTTGGCATTTCAGACCCTTAGCGCAAGAACTGACATTTATAAAGAGTCGTTCTTCCCCAGAACCATTAGAGATTGGAATGCCCTTCCCGATTCGATTATTTCGACAGCTGAAGGTGCTGATGATTGTATAGCTAAATTTACCTCTTTGGTTAGAGCTAGGGACTAACTTCCCACATCACAGGTCCTGGTGTATGAATGTCATTTGACGTGTCACCAGTAACAATTCTGATTCTGATTCACACTGAACTGCCTTATGCTCATTTAGAACATCACCACTGCAAAGGCCACAGTCTGCTTTGCAATCTTTGCAATACCAAGTTCCAATTCCAAGCTCTAGCAATTGGTTTTCATCCAATTCAGAACACGAGGAATGAAAATGCTTTTTACAGTCCTCACATTCTACCCATTTCTTAGAGTCTTTGCAATATTTTTTGCACAGCCCACAGCGAAATCTTGGACCGGGGTTAGTTTCAATGTCTCCGGCCAGGATCAATAGAATGACCAAATTTGTTCCACCTGAGGACTTGAAGTTGCGTAAGCCCTCCGAACGTCGTTTGTTTCCTAGCTTCCTAGTTACAGCCAAGTACTGAGAAGTTTTATCGCAGTGTTGCTCTTTTGCAATCCTGCATTCCTGATTTCCATCATCCGGTTGGGTTCTGTTACTTCTGGAACTCAATCACCTATTATAAATACTGTACATAGCTGATGTCATGCCTTGACAGTCTATATGGTACCAGACATTACAAGTGTCGCAACAAATTCCTCGGTCTTCCCAACCAACACTTCTATTGCACAGTCCACAGACCGATCTAATCAGTAGCGACAAACATTTTCGGTCGTTCGTTGCTCTAAATATGAAAGTGTAATCGAACTCTGGAAAACGTTCAGGGGAGATAACAATTCCCCGCCAAAAGTCGCTCCGCATCTAACAAATGATTTCTGCTACGAAAAGCAATCCTCTGGGTCATAAGGAAGACCATTTTTGCTGAATTAATAGAAAGTCCAAAAAATTCTGTTTAGGATCTGTCTTTGATTGTAATGGTTTGTCCATTCTATGACCCGACAACTAATTCAAATAATAAGCTCATAGTTTGGGATAGATTAAAGGAATGAAGCCCTCCAATCCCAGTTATTTATTTAATAATAACACAACTCAATTTCGACAGGGTTAGATTTCGTATACCGCATAAAATTTGGAAAAGTTGTAAAACGGAAGTCTTATGGTGATAGGGAGTTTCTGTCTATCAGAATTGTTACTGGTGACACATCAGATGAGCTTGATAGCTCAGTGGTTAGTGCACTTGCCTCTGATGCTAGGTCCTGGGTTCCATCCCTGGCAGCCTTGATAATATTTCTGTGTCCGAACATGCTCCATTGGTACATTTGCAGGGATGAATGTCATAAAGTGCACTGTCCTTTGGATTGGGGACGTTAACTGGAGGCCCCTTGCGCAAGGATCTAATGTGCACTGTCCTTTGGATTGGGGACGTTAACTGGAGGCCCCTTGCGCAAGGATCTAATCTAAGTACTGGTTACCACCCAGGAAATCCTGCTCGTAATGCTTAGATGTGAGCGAGTAGCAGTAATAGGAGAAAAAAAAAGAAAAAAGGAGAACCATCCCCTTTGCATGTTAAAGAACATTACCGTAATTATGTGAATACTGTGTAGGCTTTCATCCTGCAAAACTGGAGAGTATGTAATATACACCGTCTGTGTCCCCGCCTGGGGTTAAGGCAAAACTGGAAGAAAGAAGAAAGAAATATTCATGCACCATCTATCCAGAGGTGTAAAATTTCCTCAAAACTTACTCGCCCTATTGGTCCAAACTTTTCATTTAGATGCTAAAAATGAAGAAAAATTGAAGTCAGTTCTGAAAATCTCACTCGCCCTGCCTTAAAATTTACTCGCAAATGCGAGCGGGCGAGTGGAATTTTACACCCCTGTAGTGATTTTTTTACAAATTTTCAACTATGCGTCCTGGGACTCACTCAACCAAAAAACTGTGCGTCCCAAATCTGAAAGTATGAGTCCCAATATTTGGAGGGAAAAAAGGAAGTACAAAAAAGATCGGTTCAGTATAAAATGCCATCATTCATAGTTAAAAATAATGCGGTCTAGTATCTATTATTTGCAATGAACAGAATCAATCATCAACTTGTGCTGTTTACTAGCCCAAAGAAATCCTGCTAAAGTGTACGTTTTTTAGTCTATTTTCCGTCATGTTTTCTACTTTCGTTTTCGATAAATGCGCACCGCAACATGTGCGTGAAATTTACTTCATGCACAATGGAGAAAATATTCCGAACCATTATCGACAAACGTTTCCTCCCCTGGTTGGGACACCAGCTATCTTGGTTCAGGGGCTGACAAATCCATTGCCCGGCCGCCCGGTACAAGTCCGAAATCGCGCCTGGCAGGTGCACTTTGACCTTAGGACGCCCGGTCGGGCAAGTGCAAAAAAAATCGTCTACAGCTGTCCGTCTTTTGAGTACTTAAATACAGAAAAACTAGAGTAAGTAAATCACAATAATTGTGCTGCACTGTCCGGCTTTGTCGACAGTTCAGAGACAAACCGTCTGTGTATTTATAACAGTTCAATTATGACACTATTGTTAATCCCTGTCACATAATTGCCAAGTAAACATGATTGCCCTGCGGTGCGTGTCTTTCATTTCTGGCGATAAGCCAACTTGAACGAGGTGTGAAAATATGGTCTCAAGTTATGTCTCTAATTTGCGTTTATTCCCCAATCAAAAAATTTAATCCACAATCAATGTGAAAATGATTTACTCGCACCTCAGACAATTAGCTACATCTAACGGTAGATGTATGCATTATAAAAACGGATCGTGAATGGTTATGTTTTTGCGCGAAATAGCAGACGCTCGGCTTGGCGGGAAAAGTCGAACGCTGTTGTTGGAGCTGCTGGGGATAATTCGGGGGGTGTGCAAAGTGCTGTTTTCTATCCAACTTCATTCACAACCGTTTAGCTATCGAGAAAATATTTTTTACCGGTTCCAAACATTTTTTTAAGAACGGGATACAGCCCATTAAATAAAAACAATGGCATTAAACACGTGCGGGGTTGCTGGCATCGGATGACATCATTTGACACATTTACCGATCACATGCAGAAAAATGGAAGAGTTGGTTTGTGGGCGGCGATTTGGATGGCGGAAAACTTTGATGTTCGCATTGAACGTGCTTGTGTGAAAGTTTGGGCTCATTTTGGATGGAGGGAATTCTCGTCTTGTGGTTGGATCATTAAATTGTACCTGTATCGATTTTTTCGGTGACTCGTTTGGCAGTTGAAGGTTCGGTAAAAGTGCGGTATTTTATCACTTCCGCCGATATTTACAGCAGTGAAAATGAAAGTTGGATTTTCGCCCATGAAATATTTGCGTCCGACGGACGCACATATTTTATGATCGTGCGTCCTCAGTCCGATTTGTGCGTCCTGGACGCAGGACGCAGGGGTAAAAAAATCACTGCCCTGCTATCTTCCGTCTAAACCCCAAAGGGAGACGTGAGACAGGTTCCAGCAAACCCAAGTGTTCAAGGGTGTTCGTTCTAGCTATCTATCTTACGGTTTTGCCTTAACTCCAAGAGGGGACACAGATGGTGTATATTACATACACTCCAGTTTTGCAGGTGTCACTTTCAGCTGATGTGGAACTAAACCCAGGCCCTGAGTACCCTTGTGGGAGCTGTGGTGTAGAGGTTTTAGACAATGACATGCCCATTGAATGTGATAATTGTTGCTATTGGTTTTATATCAGATGCCAAGGCATAGGCGAGGACACTTTATGATACTAATTCTCTTGAAACTTCCTTTTCATGGACATGTCTTAATTGCTTTGAAACAAACTTCTCTCATAGGGCAAACACCTCTTTTGCATCAGTAACTTCCGAAAACCATTTTTCAGTATTGAGCGAAGAACCCTCCCCAACCGTAGAAATCAGACCTGTCAAAAGTGCATCAAACATGATTGGCCACCTCTTAACTAAGAGCACCGTTAAAGTATTGGACTTAAATTGTCAGTCGCTTGTGAAAAAGAAAGCTGCGTTTCATGCATTACTTGAGCATCATGATCCTGATATTGTTGTTGGCACCGAATCTTGGTTACGTGGAAACCATTTGGATAGTGAGTATTTTCCTCAGTCTATAGGATATACTCCATTTAGGCGTGACAGATCTTCAGATACTCAAGGCGGTGGTGTGTTTATACTGATTCGCAATTCCATGCTTGCAACTGAGCAGAAGCAGCTGCACACTGACTGCAAAATATTATGGGTTAAGGTGGAACTTGAAGGGTGCAAATCACTGTACATTGCTGCTTATTACAGGCCCAAAGAAAATGATGTGTACAGTCTGGATGAACTTAGGCGCTCTCTCAATTCGGCCTCGGCACTAAATGGTGATATTTTGGTACTTGGAGACCTAAATTTTCCCAAACTGTCATGGAACAATGACTTTGTCCCTGAAATCAAACCTGGATGTAACTTCCCCAGACTCTATGAAGATTTCATTTCATTGATTGATGGCTGTAACTTGGTTCAAGTTGTTACCCAGCCTACTAGAGGGGGGAATGTGTTAGATCTATTTTTGACCTCAAATTATACCTTGGTTAAGGAAATCCAGGTGTTCCCTGGCATAACTGACCACGACATGGTCATATCTGAAGTCCTTACCAAGCCCGCTGAATCGCGGCAGGTACCTAGGTCCAGTTTTTATACCCCACCACACGATAGTGGTGGGGTATTATGTTATACCCTCCGGTGTCCGTCCGTCCGTCCGTCCGTCCGTCCGTCCGCACCATTTCCGATCGATAACTTGAGTAATTTTTAACGAATTTTTTTCAAATTTTGCATACATGTATATATCGGGAATGAGTGGTATGGGATTGTTAATGGGCAAAATCCGTTAACATTTGACAGAGTTATGGCCCTTTTTAGTTCAAAATAAGGGGTTTTGGGGCGTTTCCGATCAATAACTTGAATATTTTTTCACGGATTTTCTTCAAATTTTGTATACACATTGGCATTGGGTATGAGTGGTTTGGGATTGTAAATGGGCAAAATACATTAACATTTAACGGAATTATGGTCGTTAAAAATTCCGATTAAATGGTTTTTGGGGACTTATTCCTTTACTATATGGAATATTTGGATGAAACTGCACTGATGTATAAACGACCATAATAAGCAGGTTTTGTGTTGTGAATACACAAAATGCGTTAACATTTAACGAAAAATTGGTCGTTAACAATTCCCATTAAATAGTTTCTGCGCATTTATTCCTTTAATTTATGAAATATATTGATTATCACTGCCAGTGTAGCACACTGGTCAATACATACGCACAGGCTGCGTAGCGGTCGCATAGGCTTCGTATTTTGAACGCATAGGCTTCGATGAAAAATGGCGGATGACAGTTCGTCAATAAAGGTAAGAAACTGTTTTTACGTTAAACTAACTGTTGTATTGCATTTCCCATTACTGACATCTGCTTTACGGACCACTTTATTAATGTGCGGCTTCGTCTGTTGCAAGAAAAAGTTTGAAAAACGGAATATAGAAAAATAGACCCCAAAAGAAATTTGGCAGTCAACACGGATTCACCTGTATTTTCACTTTGGTCCGGTCGCCCTATGTAACTACACGTTTTCGGCTGGTGTTCTGGCCGATAATTTGTGAATAACGATAATGAAATCGAAAAGCTAATATGCAACTTTCGTCATATCTTTTGCGAAAAATAAAAATCTTGATATTTCGATACAACGCGCGTAGCTTCGTTACCTATTACAACGCAGAGGCTGCGAACTAAATTTGAAAGCCCTGTATTATGTAGAATAATAGCG
Source organism: Lucinisca nassula (assembly GCA_963580285.1). NCBI lineage: Eukaryota > Metazoa > Mollusca > Bivalvia > Lucinida > Lucinidae > Lucinisca > Lucinisca nassula. Next base: position 118,982,318 of record OY757012.1, read on the forward strand.
AATGCTATTAAATTAATGTCGAGGAATCAGTCAACCAGCAATAGTTGGTGATGCTTAAGACATTCTGTATCATTTATACCGAAAACATTTTCAGTCTCAGCTGTGCAAATACATGTACAACATTTTGAGGCGAATGCACAAAATCTGTCGATTTACAATTATTAACACCACCGCCCATAAACTCGGCAAGTCCTCGTCAAATCTGTTAAGTATTAAGCCAAATAATATTTGCACTGTATGAATTTTCGTCGTGTTTTTTACAAAGCACGTGGCTTCGCGGGTTACAGAGATGGGAAGACGCATTACGAAAACACCCCTATTAAAATACCACTAAAAAAGATAAAAAAAATATACTTTCAGATAAAACATTCTGATAGGTTTACTATTTCTGCTCAAGACATAGTGTATGGGAACTTGTTACAACCGCCCGGACCAGGCGGTTTTATTGCGTATCCACAATCTGTATTATTGAGAAGAAATAAGGAAAACAGTGTATATCCCTTTAAAGCTCAGTTTAACTATATAAAAGTTGGATTTAAGGGGTCAGAATTATATGGGCATGTTTCCGTAATTCTCCGACTTCTATTTAAATGCTTCAATCGAATACATGCAGCTCCTACAAAACTTCAGCAAAGGCTCATTAATCGCGCCTCCACTTCGTTTCCGATAAAATAGAAGCATCTGCTCATTAAACAGTAAACATATAAGCTAATTCTAGCCTTTGTAGGATCAAAGAAGAAATAAAAAATACAAGACTTTTCTTTATCTCAGATCTATTTGCTTTATCTCAGATCTATTTTCAATCTCTGTCCTTACATCATAATTTTTGCTTACCAGACTGTCTTCTGCAACATAGCCTATCAGAATCTGAATTTCATAGTGACTTAGAATATAAATTCAGAAAAATACTTGCTTGCAATGATTTCAGTAACCCATTTTGTGAAATCATTCTTCGATATAATAAGATAGATAGATAAAAAATGTTTTTGCTTTACGGCCCTTCTGTCGGCTGGATGCTTACTTATGGATTTAAACTGCTTCCTTTAACCCTTAAACTACAGTTTAAAGCAAAATGTGAAGACCCTGATAAGACGCTGCGTTTGGCCCTTCAATTCATGTAATGTGAGCAACCAGTGAAGACCCTGATTAGACGCCGCGTTCTGCGGCATTAGATCTGGACATACACTGTTTAAAAAACCCAATCCATGATCTATGGATTTCCGTATTACGCAACACGCTGTCTCTTCGAAGAAAAATAAACGTTGCTGTTTTCTATATACAAGTTCCCTGGATTTCCGACCAATCAGTGATAATCACGTGGACTTAAGCACTGTAGAGCTACTTGCACTTTTTTACTTTGTGACGATTGATAAATAATCGACCCAAAATCTAGTATTTGCCTTTTCAAAAAGTAAAGGGGTCATTCATATTTAGCAATTGCAAGTATGCTTTATATGCGGTAGGGTTTGAGATGTCATTTCGTCTCAGTGTCGGGTAAAAGTCCCATAAATTCGGAAACAATGTCTCAAAAATGACCTGAATGATGTTGTCGGGGACGTTAACATCAACACAAACAAAAAGGTTCCACTGAGTCATGCGCTGTGACATGAGAGGATTCTCTACCAATAATGAGTTGACATACAACCGTTCGTTAGGGATACCAACCTAGGCCAAATTCATCTGGAGCCAATGGCTAGCTTTGGCTACTTTGGTTGCTGTTTCATTTTCCTATATCAGTTAGGCAAATCCATAAACACCCAATCAAAAATGAGGACTGCTGCATCCATTTTAAGAGTGCTCACGAGTGCGCATGGGTGGAAAACCGGACGAATCAACCGTAAGAAAAACCTGAATTGTAAAATGGCCCCTTTTATACTGTCTGCTGCATCTTCTTAAAGTTTTTTCTTTCTTTCTTTTTTTTTTAATAATATTTTCGCTTATAGGCAAACAATGTGGACCAAGATCAGACTGGATCAGACTTAGATTGGTTCAGGTAACATTTAAAGAAAGCAGCAGATGACTATGCAGACGACATTTGTTGTGATTGACATGTAAGATAGCTATCTTCAGAGCTGCTGCTTCCCTCACTAAATTCCTGATCACAAGTTTCCCTGGACTCAAACATATAAGGCTGAATATCTAAAGTGAAGTCCCCTCAAAGAGTGGCCAGTTCTTGCTTATTTTGCTCCATTTTAAGCTTCTGTTTTAAACCTCAACATTGCTACATCTGCCTATTCAGTACACACCAAGCTTCTAGATCCCTCATGGATGACGTCAGGGCATGGCTGTGGTTAATTGGAATTTTCAAGGTCAGTTCTTTAGCAGAGTAAATGGCTGGAGATTACACAGTGATAAAATCCTATCAGACCGCTTAGAAACCTGCAGTATTCAGTAGAAGAAAATGGTTTATTGATGTTTACCTATTTATTGTAACAGATTATCGCTTTCCTGTCTCCTTTAACAGATTTGACGAAGACAGACTTACCAAGTTTATGAACGGTAGTGTACATTGACAGATTTTCTGCATTTATTATATTTCCTTATTTATTCTCAGAAACACAGATTGTGGATACGCGTTAGAACCGCCTGGCCCGGGCGATCAGAAATATCAAAACTATCAGGATGTTTTATCTGAATGTTTTGATCTTTTTAGTGGTATTTTGATAGGCGTGTTTTCGTGATGCGTCTTCCCATCTCTGTAACCTGCACGTCGTAAATTCCTAAGCCACGTGCGTTGTAATAAAAACACGACAGAAATTCATACAGTGCAAATATTATTTGGCTTAATACTTAATAGATTTGGCGAAGACTTACCAAGTTTATGAACGGTAGTGTAAATAATTGTAACTTGACAGATTTTGGCATTCGAATCATAATGTTGTATTTGCATAGCTGAGAATGAAAATGTGTTTGGTATAAATGATGCAGAATGTCTTTAGCATCATCAACTAACGCTGGTTGGCTCATTTCTCGATATTAATTTAAAATCATTCGTTATTATACTGCATAATTCAGGGCTTTCAAATTTAGTTCGCAGCCTCTGCGTTGTAATAGGTAACGAAGCTACGTTCGTTGTATCGAAATATCAAGATTTTTGTTTTTCGCAAAAGATGTGACGAAAGTTGCATGTTAGCTTTTCGATTTCATCATCATTATTCACAATTTATCGGCCAGAACATCAGCCAAAAACGTGTAGTTACATAGGGCGACCGGGCCAAAGTGAAACTACAGGTGAATCTGTGTTGAATGCCAAATTTCTTTTGGGGTCTATTTTTCTATATTCCGTTTTTCAAACTTTTTCTTGCAACAGACGAAGCCGCACGTTAATAAAGTGGTCCGTAAGGCAGATGTCAGTATTGGACAACGCTATACAACATTTAGATTGACGTAAAAACCGTTTCTTACCTGCATTGACGAACTGTCATCCGCCATTTTTCATCGAAGCCTATGCGCCCAAAATACGAAGCCTATGCGACCGCTACGCAGCCTGTGCGTATGTATTGACCAGTGTGGTGTAGTGGTTAGAGTGCTGGACTACAAATCCTATTGTTGACTATGAATCTGAGGGGCGTGAGTTCAAATCTCCGTCAAGGAATGGAAATTTTTTTTTTTTTTTCGTTTTTTCTTTTTTTTTTTTTGTGTTCTTTTTTCTTTTTCTTTCTTTTTCATTTTGGCAATGAATTTATTTATTTATTTTTTTTTTTTTTAATTTTCCTCATTTTTGGTTTTTCATTCCTTTTTTTTCCCTTTTTTTTTTCACCCTTTTCTTCTTTTTGTTATACCCCATCACACGATAGTGCTGGGATATTACAATATACCCTCCGGTGTCTGTCCGTCCGTCCGTCCCCACCATTTCCGACCAATAACTGGATTAATTTGTGCTATGAATCTGAGGGGCGTGAGTTCAAACCCCCGTGGAGGAATGGAATTTTCTTTTTTTTTTTCCTTTTTTCTCGTTTTTTCTGTTCTTTTTTTTCCGTTTATTATTCTTTTCTTTCTTTTTGCAATGAATTTTTTTTTTTTTTTTCGTTTTTTTTTTTTCTCATTTTTTGTTTTTCTTTCCTTTTTTTACCTTTTTTTTTTTTTCCTTTTCTTCTTTTTGTTATACCCCATTACACGATAGTGCTGGGATATTATAATATACCCTCCGGTGTCTGTCCGTCCGTCCGTCCGTCTGTCCATCCGTCCGTCCATCCCCACCATTTCCGACCGATAACTTGATTAATTTTTCACATTTTTTTTTTCAAATTGTGCCTACATGTTTATATCGGGAATGACTTTTTTTTCTTTTCTTCTTTTTGTTATACCCCATCACACGATAGTGCTGGGGTATTATAATATACCCTCCGGTGTCTGTCCGTTCGTCTGTCCATCCACACCATTTCCGACCGATAACTTGATTAATTTCTCACAATTTTTTTTGGAGTTTGCGATCAATAACTTAAGAATCTTTTCATGGATTTTCTTCAAATTTTAAAACACTAAAGGACACATATTATTGCCAAGGACAGTCACTCTGCTTTTCTGGTTATTGTATTATCTGCCCTTTTGATACACATGTATGTAGTTCCTTTACTATATTGAATGCCTTAGTGAAGTTTTACAGATAACTATAACACTTAAAAGTGCCACTATTATGGGCAAGGCTATAACCATATTATCTTGCAGTGGTGGGGTATCATGCAATGTTAGCGTGCTTTTATTTGTATAGGAAAGCAAATTGGGAAGGATTCAATACCTACAGGAGGACCTGGAGGAGGTCAGGACTGAATTCCTGGCAAATGCTTCCTCAAAGCCAGTAGAAGAACTTTGGATCTCTTTTCAAACTTCTATCAATACTGGCCTCCAAAAGTATGTCCCCTGCAAGAAATTTGGCTCTAAAAAAAGTCTTCCTTGGGTCACACAAGGTATAAAACGTTTAATTCGCAAAAGAGACTCCCTTTATCAGAAGCAAAAATCTACCAAACAACCCAAAGACAGGAAGCATTTTGTAAACATGTGACATCTAGTCAAAGCAAGAATAAAACAGGCTTATGACAACTACTTGGCTGATGTCCTTGGCTTAAATGATAAACCTGAAAATGCCTCTGAACCTTCTCAGGCTAGTTCTGCCAAATTCTCCATGAAAAAACTCTTCTCTTTCATAAAAAATTGCAAGCAAGACACCCAAGGTATAGGTCCATTATTAGATCCTGTAACTGGCAAATACTCCACAACCAACTTAGATAAGACATATACTCTCAACAGACAATTTCAGTCCTCCTTCACACCCCTATCACCATTAAGTTTAAGTCAGCTTTCTGACAATGCTCTTAAGAATGGACTGACAAATGGCACCATCAATAAAGAATCTGTTCCGGAAGAACATTTACTCAAATTCCCGGAAATGCCTACAATAAACATATCAGCAGCAGGAATTCATAAACTTTTATCGAAATTAAACCTGACCAAAGCCGCCGGTCCAGATTCTCTTAAACCAGTAGTCTTGCAGTGTTCAATCTAGGCTGCGCCATTGCGCCCTGGGCCCGCTTTTTACCTGAGGGGCGCGCTAGAGATCATTTAATGGGCCCGTCGGGCGCAAGAGTAGAATTTGTGACTGTTTCTTCTAGAGTTCATTTTTGCGATTTTCTCGTGATATTTTGGCTGCCTGGTGCGTATTATTGAATTTATCACAAACCGCATGTTGCCCAATCAAAATAACTCGGAAAAAAAAAACGTTTTGTTTTGTCTGTTTAACTAGTAACAATTCTTATTTTTCAAACCCAAATCGATGTTTTGTTTACCGGGGATGCGGCCATGTTCGGTATACTTGTATGCGCCAGGCGGCTTACGTCATATTTGTGTGCGCCGTGCGGCTTACTCTAAATACCGGACCAAAATACCGAGACCGGCGCTATTTATTATAGAGTTTTTCTCTTCCAGAAATAAATTTAATGGCATTCATTCTAAATAAAACATGTATTTTACCCTTGAGCAAGACACTTTATCCAAATGGCTTTGTGCTGGTTAACAGAGGTAATGAGCATATGTGACCAACTCAGTATTAGAAGCTGGATAGATAGACTAACAGAATAGATTTTGTCTGTGATGTTTAACTTGTTTTGTGTCCATTTTTATCATGCAGCCAAAACCTAAAGATAAATGTGCCAACTTTATGTAGTATAATTTAAGGGCCCCCTAAATTTCCGAATGGCCCCCTTTTCCAAGGTCTGTGGGCCCAGAGGGCCCCCAAACCCCAAATCCTAGATTGAACACTGGTCTTTAAATCCCTTAGAGACCAAATAGCGCCCATGCTTCAGGTCATTTTCCAGAAATCACTTTCCAGTGGTCAAATCCCCTCGGATTGGAAGACAGCCACTGTTTCTCCCCTGTTCAAAAAAGGTGACAAAAGTGACCCTGCAAATTACAGGCCTATCTCCTTAACTTGCATTTGCTGCAAGCTAATGGTGCATATTGTTGCATCTAACCTTATAAAGCATCTCGACAAACATAACATCTTGTATGATCTTCAGCATGGATTTAGGGAAAGGAGGTCCTGTGAAACACAGCTCATCCAACCTGTTGATGAGCTTGCACGAAATCTATCAGCAGGTCACCAGACTGACCTGATACTCCTAGATTTTAGTAAAGCGTTCGATAAGGTTAGTCATATTAAATTACTCCACAAACTGCACCAACATGGCATAACCTCAAACACCCTAAACTGGGTCAAAGCTTTCCTTTTTGGCCGTACCCAACGTGTAGCCCTAGAGGGGGTAACCTCATCCCAAATTACGGTCACATCTGGTGTTCCCCAAGGATCAGTACTGGGACCGATCCTGTTTCTTCTATACATTATTGACCTACCAGAGCAGATCCACTCACAGGTCAGACTTTTTGCAGATGACACGGCAATATATTTGGCTGTCAGCAGGGATGCTGACTGTACCTTATTGCAAAGGGACCTCCAAAAGCTTGAAACTTGGGAAAAGAATTGGGAAATGGAATTTAACCCGGGTAAATGCCAGGTCCTACACATTTCCCGTTCTAAAGAACCCATTAGACACAATTACATTCTCCACGGTGAAGTCCTCCAGGAGGCTGATCATGCCAAGTACCTGGGCCTTGAGTTTAGCCATGATTTAACTTGGAACACCCACATTCACAACGTGACCACCAAAGCAAATCGGACCCTGGGCTTCATACGTAGGAATGTACGCACCAAACATCAAGGCATACCTGAAACATCTTATAATACCCTTGTTAGGCCCCAGCTTGAGTATGCCTCCCCTGTGTGGAGCCCATATACCCAGTCAAATATAAACAAGGTTGAGCAAGTCCAAAGAAGAGCAGCTAGATGGGTCAAACATGACTACTCTTCATATAGTAGTGTGACCCAGATGCTTAATACCCTGGGATGGAGATCATTGGAACAGAGGCGGGCAGATGCTCGCCTCCTATTGTTCTACAAGATAGTACATGTATATGGCCTTGTCGAGATTCCGCTCCCTACATACATCCGACATCCAATCAGAACTACCAAAAACATGCATACTATGCACTACATTCAAATCCCTAGTACTGCCAGTTACTAGAAATACAGTTTCTTTCCCTTGGCTGTGGTACAATGGAATCACCTTCCTCCTCATGCTGTTGTGTGCTCCGATCTGGATTCTTTCAGATCGACCATATGCAACCTCCATCACCCAATGCCATGAACCGTGAAACATTGTTTTTATCTGCTTTTAATCTCTACTTTACTAACACTGTTTTTACTTTCAATTCTTCTAAAATCTAATACTTTTTCTTCTATCACACTTTTCTTTTTCTGGCACGTGCAGCCGCACATAATCCTCGTGAGAGGGTGTTGTAGGATATATAGATAGATAGAAAGCCTACACAGTAATCATGTAACCTGCACAGGAGATGGTTCTCCCTGCACAGGGGTGGGGGGCTCCAGTTAACGTCGCGATCCGAAGGACGGTGCACTTTATGACATTCATCCCTGCAAATGACGCCAATGGAGCATGTTCCGACACCGAAATTTTATCACCACTGCCAGGGATCGAACCCGGGACCTCTAGCATCAGAGGAGAGTGCACTAACCACCCTCCATCTTCCGTTTAAACCCCAAAGGGAGACGTGAGTCGGTTTTAGCAAACCCAAGTATTCAAGTGTTTTAGTTCTATTTACCTATCTTAGGAAATAAAAGGAAAGAAAAGTTGGTGAAATAAGTTTGTACAGTGTGAAAAGAGAACTTTTAGTGTAGTTGAAAGATAATAACAAAAACTGGGGTACCTGCACTGCTAAACTGCGCCAGAGTGGGTAGCATTGCAACATACAGTATCTAACGAAACATAGAAAGACAAAAGAAAGAACTGACAAACATAGATGTGTCATAAGGCAGAAGCGACCATTAATAGAAAGACAATAGAATGACAAAAGAAAGAAAGTTATCTTCCTTTTGTCGCATCCAATCAGTATTGCAGTAAACTGTCATTTACCAGCCAGTCAGTGATTAGTTATTGAGCGACTGCTTTCTGTCTCACTTGCGTCAAATACTGTTATCATGACAATTGTTGCTTGTGAAATAAAGAACCTGTATTGTTTTTTTTTATTGAAATAAAATGAGTTAAGAGTACATGTACTATGTGTTCACTTTTTCATTCTTTCCTTCTGTTTACCTGAGTTATGTTTTTTGATAACCGTTATTTGACTGGTCATTTAGTTTTGAATAGGTAGTCAGAATAGTCGGCAATGGAACTTTTACAAACACAAAAAGTAAAGCCTCAAATTGGCTATGAAGGCTTTTTGTACAAAATTTTGCGGATCAAAATATATATATTTGCAAAGATCATGTCAATAAAGTTTTCTGTGTTTTTTGATTTATATATATAGATTATGCTCCAACGGCGATATATTCATTGTCCGTATAGACATACCTCACTTTCTTCCGCTATATCATCAATTGGAGCATATATTATTATACCACAATTTTCCGACGGCGATACAAACTATATCGCCGACTTCCAACGGCGACATACCCAAAAACCAGTACTATCTATATATAGACACATCTTACCACATATATATTTTACCGCAGAACAAAACAACAATGGTTTTGTGTGAGCTAGATAAATATATCACTTTAAAACATGACATCAAAGAAAAAAAGTCAGAGATAAACAGTGACCAAAAAAAAACAGCTAATAGAACAGGGGAGGCAAGAGGCTCTTGCTGTCATTCAAAAGAACATAAAAAGTACGTGTTCAACTGCTGTAGCAGTTTTTCTGAGTATGAACCACCGCCGGGATATCCATTGTAAAATTTAAATTTCCCGCCTCAATCATTTTTCATAAAAATCCCCATATCTATTTTTAGCTTTCTAGGAATCCTCCATAACTATTTTAGCTTTCTAGGAATCCCCATAGTTTAAGCTTTCTAGGAATCCCCCATATCTATTTTTAGCTTTCTAGGAATCCCCATATCTATTTTCTATTTTTAGTTTTTCCTGGAAATCCCTTTTTATTTTTAGATTAAACTGGATTGCTTCCCTTGAAAATATGCAAATTTTTTAATGCATTTTTTTCAATAATTTTCAAAAGTGATTGGAATATTAGAGGCTCACATTAAATATTTGGTTGTGTCTGTTAATGAACGGTTGTCTGTCCCTTCGTATGACGTTCATCTGTCTGTTTAAGGGTAAATATCTCCCCGTTTATATCTGGATTGATTCCCTTGAAAATATGCAAATTTTAAAACCATAAGTTTGTGATTTGTAAAAAGTGTTAGTATATATACATTTCGATTTTTTATAGTAATTGGTCGTGTCTGTTACAGCATGGTTTGTCTGGTCTCTGAGTATGACGCTCACCTGTCTGTTTAAGGGTAAATGGCTTGCTCGATGCCATGCATTTGTGAAGGGTGACTTTGATGGGTTGCGCGCGCACAAATAGAATTCTCCCTGTTGAAGTCGCCATTCACAATGCATTGTGCTCACCTTACCTCAGACCGGTCTAGCTGTTCGTTTCGGCTAGGCTGGGAATATGGGGTTAAAGGTGACCCTGGGGCGGAGAGCTTGTCGTGAGCCTACAGGCAGGAGTTCTTAAGAAAGGGGGCTGGCAGCCACTACCCGGTGCTGGGGTGTGTGTGTAAAGAATTCTGCCCAGTGCCGGGTGGTTAAAAAGTGCTGTAACAGATGCGGCTTTTGCTATTTTTTTTTTTCGTGGGGGAGGTGGGGCTTGAACAATTGGCGGTAAAAAATGTATGATTTTCTAAAAATGTTGACTATAAGGTCTGAAAAACAGATTCATGAGATGAGACTAAAGAAAATCCCTACCTGAGAGCCTGTGGTGAGAATAGCTTGGTGAGGGGTAGAGTATTCTGGTCTGAATCTATTGGCGATACCTTCGAATGAAGCTTTTGTACAAACTTGCATTTGTACATAACTATATATAAGCTGTGTACCCCAAAACGATATCGCATAGGTCAACAACTGATAAACCCTTATCACAAGGTGTGATGCGTCTCAGTCAGTGTTCAGATAACAATAATTAGAGGTGATATTAAAAATCTGCTCCGACAAAAGTCGCAGATAGACACTATATAGAAACATATTAAAAAGAATTTTGAAAATTCCACTTTGGGGCAAAAACTTTAACCCCTCCTGAAAGTGCCTTTACATAATCCAATGACCACCAGATTTTGCACATATAACAAGACTTTAAGGCTGTATAACATATTAAAATTCCAAGTTCCTATGACAACTTTTGGAATTTCAGAAAGTCTTTGAGTCTTCCTGAAAGTGGAATCCCATCAACCGATTTGTCCCAGTTTTTGCATATGTATTTGGGTTGCATATATACATATTATCACAAAATTTCAAAGTTCTAGCATCATTTTGGAATTTCCTGCAAGTCTTTGAATTGTTGTAAAATAACATTGGTTCAACCAATTACCACCAAACTTTGTACATATGTTTCAACATACAAAATGCACATTCTTATAAATTTTCAACATTGTAGGTCGGAAGTGAAGCAAAAAAAAAAAATATTAACTTTCATATTTCGGTGGTGGGTCATTTACTATTGTAATTTTATTGAATAAAATCAAGCATTTTCTATCTTTTTTTTCATTTCATTCTTCGCTTGAGCCTTACCTTCCTCAATAAGTTTCTTTCTCTCACTTTCACTCAATCCTGTTTGTTTTGAATGTATATTGTCTTTGAGTTTATTATATTTGTCCAACTCATCCAACACAAGTTTAAATTCATTCTCAGATATCTGTCCGTCTGTCAAAGCCTTAGAAATCAAATCCTTTATACTATTCAACTTACTATCAGCAATAGTTTTAATCTCATAATGTTTCTGTGCTTTTGAAGTCATTTTACGCCTAATTAGTTTAACACACACACCCAAACTCCCACACACAACAGCACCAATCTCTAAAGGCAACATAATTGGAACAGCCAATCCAACACCTGCCAAAATAACACTTGTTGATATCAAACCTGTATCAACACCGTCGGTAATATTTATACCTCGTTTATACTTTTTATACAATGCTTTTCTCACATCTCTCTCATTAATTAACGTCT